>OY728156.1:925178148-926428148 GCA_963277665.1 Viscum album
TTTAATTCTATTTTATGTTTTTTTATTTTATTGTTTTTTTTTCTTCTTTTTTTCTTTTTTCTTTTTTTTTTATTAGATTTTTTCTTTTTGTTGGGTTTCTTTTTCAGGTTCACAATCAATACTAACAATTGAGCTATTGGGGTCATCAAAATAAAAAAATGGATTGGTTCCAATGGAAGTAGGGAAACTGTCAATTCAATCATCACCATCATAAAAAATATGTCTTGTAATTACTTCAACTATGAAACCAAATTCAGGTCAAATTTGGTCATTGACATAAAAAACATGTTTACTCATTCATGCCAACACCTATGGTTCTTCAGTAGCAAGAGTGTGAGTCATATTAATTACTCGAAATAAAAAATCATCAATAAAAGTGATTATTGGCCAAGAAGGACACCTAATATACAACTTACAATGAGAAAAATATTTAATTGTCCCTAAATTTATTTTAGTAAATTCATCTTGGGGGAAAAAGAATATATGATCATGCTTAACTGATGAATACAAAAGATCGTATTCTATATGTTGGACACTATCTAAGGAAATAAATCATGTGAGGATGGGTATACAACATTCAATTTCGTAATTTCTAGTGAGAATGTAGGCTTGAATTAATGACTTGAGTTCGCTGATTAAATGAGGGTAGAGTTGCAAAGGCTGTGAAAACAGAATGATTAAATAAGGGTAGAGGTTACATAAACTGTGCATGATGGGGGATTCCCAGCCGATTTAGAAACTAAAATAAATTCCCATCATAGGTATCAATAAGAAACATCAGCATCGAATGAAAATCCAAATAAAAAAGGACCAAAAACATCAAACACTTTTTATGAAATCCCACCAAAAAATGATCAAGAATGACCCTATACATTTTCATACATCCATAATTTATAGAGTCTATTGTTATGAGCATCATCCATCTCCACACCCTCCTGACCCCACTTAGACAGCCCTACCCACACCACACTTAGACAACCCTGACACCCCCCCACATGGACATCCCTACCCCCACCCACTTAGAAAACCCATCCCCCCCACCCCACCTGGACAACGCTACTGTCACCCCACTTGGACAACCCATCCCCCACCCTACCTAGACAGCCCCTCCCCCACCCCACCTGCACACCCTCCCCACCCCACATGGACAACTCTTCCTCGACACCCTCCCCCACCCCACCTGCACACCCTCCCCCACCCCAAATTAAAACTGTAAACATAAAACAAATAAACAGCTCTACCCCCACCCCATTTGGACAACCCAGCCCCCTCACCCACCCTACCTAGACTACCCCTCCACCACACCACTTGGATAGCCCTGCCTCAACATCCTCCCCCACCCCACCTGGACAACACACCCCCTGACACCCCCACCTGGACATCCCCCCACCCAACCCGCCACCTGGACATCCCCCCCCCAACCTAGACAGACCACCCCCTCCATCGACACCCCACACACCCCTCCCCCACGAGGACACCCCACCCTGACCCCGTGGACAACCCACACCACATGGATAGCCCAACCACCCCTGTGGACAGCCTGCCCACCCCCCTGGATAGCCCCACCCACCCCCTGGATAGCCCTGCCCACCCCCATGGATAGCTCTTCCCACCCTTATGGACAACCCGCCCACCCTCAATGGACACCCCCAACCCCTTGAAAAGCTTGACCACCCCCGTGGACAGTCAACCCACATTCCTCGACACCCCCTCACCCTGTGGACAGCCCCCACACCCATGGATATCCCACCCACCTGGACACCCCGACCCCCCATGGCCAGCCCGCCCACCCCCCTAGACAGCCCTCCCACACCTCCTGGATAGCCCGACCACCCCCGTGGATAGCCCTTCCACCCTCGTGGATAGCCCGCCCACCCCTATACCCCCCTGGACTCCCTTTACCCCATGAACATCCCCACCCACCACCGTGGACAACCCTGCCCACCCCCTGGACTCCCCACTTGGAAACCCATATCCCCTCAGACACCCTCACCCCTCTGGACACCCCACCCCTATGGACACCCCTACGTCAAAATCTAAATAAAATTTTCAACTAAAATAAAGTCCAAAAAAAGTACCATATCACTCCACTATAAAACCATTTACCATGATTGATGTGTAGAACAAAAAATAGAAAACAAATCCAAGGGTTCCATAGATAGAAACCATAATTTAGCCTAAATCAACACATCAAACCCGCAAAAAAAAGAGGAATAATGATAAAGCTAAGGTAACACTAACTAATTTGACGTGTGAAATAAAATTTTGATTGATTGAAAATGGATCTTGGCTGGAAGGAATCATGTGGTTGAGAAGAATTCAGGAGGTGCTCGATTAGGGTTTGTCTACAATCGGGTGGAGTGGGGGCTTGGGTGTACTCTAATTGGGGTAAATATTTCCCAACGGTTATTAAAAATCTATTGGGAAATAATATTTTTACCAACAGTTTTGTTAAAATGTTGGTACATGTAAAATAAAATCATGATTTCCTAATAGTTTTGGAATACTATTGGTAAATCTGAAATTAGTTTACACATTTCCAACAGTTTGAACAAACCATTGTCAAATGTTACCTTCTATACACTATACGAATTTATTCTTTAAATCGTTGGTACAATTCCGTTGGGAAAACTCTAAATTGTTGTAGTAAAAATTTCATGTCATTATAGAATCAATTTATTGATTCATCATATTTTCTTCTCCTCCCCTCTATTATTCCACTTATATCATTTCGCAGCAATTATATTTCATCCAATATTGGAGTTTCTGATAAAATTTAAAAAATATAATGTGAAATCATCAACATTGATAGTAATTTCATTAGAATATCGTAAAATATTTCTTGATAGCTTCAATTCAAGAAGATTTTTTTTTCATTAAACATATGGTATGTTCATCAATCATTTTATTCTGATTTTATAGAAAATTATATTATAATTAAAAATTTAATTAGCATAGTAATTTGTGAAAGTACATAGATTATGTCAGGAACTTTTCAGGAGTGTTTCAAACCCCATTCTCAATTGTATCAACACAATGTGACCGTCTTGTGAGTCTTGATTTGGTTATGTTGATTCATATTTACATAATTTATTAATTTGTTTTTCTAGTTTTTGGGGATTTGAAATATGATTGATGAATTGGAGGAGGAAAATATGAGCATGGAATATGTTATGTTCATTGATTGAGCTCAGTTCCATTTTCATTATTTTTCTATATTTCTTGATTGGTGGTCTAGGGTTTATTGTAGACAATTTCAATATGTTTCTGTATTTCCTATTTTTTTGTGCTCTTTTCCCATAAGGTGTGAATTGATCATGTTAGTATAATACTCATCATGAGATAAATACATTTCTAATTGGTACAATGGGGCGACTATGTTTATATGTTTTTTATTATCCCCCTAAATGAACGGGGTGATGGAGTGAGTTTAATTTAAAATAAAAATGTATCCCTATTTTAAATTTAATTTTACAAAGGTGATTGATATAATATGTAATTTTTAATAAATGGATCATTTTTCAAATGGGATTGGTTGTTTTCTATAGGAATTTATTTATGACTGTTTGGGCAAGAGGAAGTAATTAGTTTAATAGAATGTTCTTCTTTTGTAAAATCATTTCATTGACTATTTAAACATTTTTCTCTAAGGTATTTGTTGAGTTTTCATGGTCTATTTGGATTAGAATATTTTATTGATGGATTTTATAGGATTTTATGATTTATTTGTTCGTTGATATTGATTTCTTGTATGTGTATCCTTTTGAATGATGTTTATATTTGATGTGTGTTTTGTTATAGCCTTGTGAAAAAAATGTGTTTGCTATCAAATAAATTGATTTGTCTGAGTGGATTTAATAGAATCATTTTCGAGTTTATGTAATTATTTTTATGTGATTAATACATGGGGATATTTCTAGAGTGGTAAGAACACAAAAAATAAGATAGTGAGCTATGAGATTGTTTGAAAAGCCTTATAATTGATTCTTATGTGACATGATTTTGTGGTTGTTAAAGGAAACAAACATATTGGGAAATATGGATCTTAAATCTTATCCTCTTAATGTATGATATAGTTAGATGTGATTTCTAAGGAGATATTCTCCATAAATGAATTAATTTGATTACTTTTTTTTGGCTTGGTTTGAGATTGTGGATATATCTATGGTTGATCTGGATATAGTTATGGACATCCCATGAGAGGGATATGTCATGATACTATATCATAAATGGATGTCATAATTCCATCTATTGATATATGATTGTTCAAGGGTTCTAGAAGCATGACAATGAAATGTTTTGTTATGTTTTTGATCAAGGGTTGGGTGAATCCATACCGATATATTTATACAGGTGTTGGGATAATATGAATAAAATATGTAGGAACTCTTTATGAAGGATGAGGTTGTTTGAGGATTCTTCATGAAACCATATAATTCATCTTGGAGTATGGGATTAATTTCTACGTATAGTGGCTACTACCTAATGTCATGGGGTGGATGTATGTTTGGATATGCTCTATTGTTTCAATGATAGAACATGATAGTACGAATTGTATTATTTTATTTTTATTCTGAATTTTTAGGTGGGTCGATTATTTTAGAATAGATTCAATCCATATTCATGTATTGAATTCACATGCACTATATAAATGTATAAATCAACACTATTGACGAATTGGGGATCCATGATGGATCTATTGAATCACCTTATAAAAACATACATGGATTGTGATTAAATGTATTTGTGAATACAATTGTATTTTCATTGAGGAAAAATGTATATTTTCAAGATGAAAACTTGATACTTATCTAGCAGGTCATGGTGTCAAAAGAATTGGCTGGAGGATTTTTAATTTTTTTGAAATTCTATGTATATTAACATGATGATAATTATTAGCATATACTATCCAGTAGTTCAATTATTATATACAAATCCTATTATTCCATGTTTAAATAAGAAAAAAACATAAGCATCCAATAAATTATCAGATTGTTTGTGTATATTTCATCACATACAACAAAATAATATTTCCAATTTTTAATTTAATTTAGTTATAACATATATTTAATTAAAAATATTACAATTTTCAATAATATCAATTTATTCAATAGAAAGTGTTATCTATAATGGAAGATTATTCATCAAAGAATCCCATATAATTAGACCAATGAAATTTATATTGTCCCACCTAATCCATCAGCCCTATGAAAAAATATAAATCCATTGTCTGATGAAAAAATTCATTATAAAGAATATAAATAAAAAGAAAAATTATATTCCGTTTTTATATCAAAAAACTGCAGTGGGATTTTTTTATTTTTCATGATAAAAAATTGATAACATTTATCAACTTTCTTTTTACATGAAAAAAACATAACAACATAATAGTTTTCACAAAACATTTCATATAAAAACAAAAAGTAGACATCATAACCATATTTGATTCATTGAAAATAATAGGATAACAATATTTTAATGATATTAATTTCACCATTTTAAAAAATAAACTCAAATATACATTACTTAAACAAATCCCAATCTCTTGCCTTTACAATTCAAAAGATTTCATTTTAAATGAAATTGCAAGCATATCATGTATGTACCTTTTGAAATTATTCATATATTCAAACTTATAAGAACCCTTAAAATAGAATTATTTACCTATGTAATTTCCATATCTCACAAGAGAATCCTATCATTGATAAACTATGACAATTAATATAATGAATTATTATGAAATATCAGACTCACCTATAATCATAGAAATTCAAAGTTCACATGTCATTTATATAAAATTTTCAAGAACTATATAGCGGGGAAAACTCATATTGATATTACTTTTACTGTATAACTAACATTAATTTTTATATATGCCCATGTGAAATAACATATTCAGTTATCTAAAAAATCATAATAATATTTTTCATAAAAAATATTTTAAAAATTATATATTCTATGAATATTTGGAAAAATACATTTATTTAAAAAAACATAAAAACTTATAGTGTAATCTTGATAAAGAATAATGTTTATGAGAACGAGAATTTTTTTTCAAGATATATACATTTTATAATCCCATATTACTTCACTTTGGTAAAAATTAAAATAAAACCATATAAAAAATATTTAAAACATTCTTTGATAATTAATATCAATAAAATTTTAAAAATAATTTTCAATTTATCATAGAATCAGTGTAAAAAATAAAAAAATAAGTTTACAGAAATTTTAATTCTACATAAAATTAGATGAAAATGAATATGAAGAAAAATATTAAAAAAAATTGACCAAAGTTTCACTATCCATGAGACCAAACTATTTTCAACGAAGTATTATTCTCATCCACAAACTTTTCCCGTTGGATTAATAATTTATAATAATAGGATTAACATTGGGAGTATATCATAAAATCTAGGGTGTAGGGAAGGATTTAGAGATGTGATTTTAGTTGATCTATGTCATGCTAGGTGGATTAATGTGTAAAAATAAAAGAGGTGGGGAGGATCCATTTTATATGTGAGTGGAGTGAAAATAATGTAAATTATTTTTAAAATTAATTATAATAATTTACTATCTTGATGTTAAGTGGCACCAAATGAAAATTCATAAAATAAAATATAAGGTATGGTAAAAATACACTAATCTAAACAAAATTTCCTATGTTTTAGAAATATTTCATGAAAAATATTTTAGATCAATCCCCCTTCCTTCAATACTAATGACCCTTTTAGCATATATAGGGGTGATAAATATGTTCTAGGGTAACTAATCAGTATGAATAAAAATGAAATTTTCCACATTAAAAATTATTGAAATATTAATTCGAAATATTATATGGAATTTATCATTATTCAATTTGTAAGAGTAAGAGAGATTAATTTGAGTTTATTTCATGAAAATGAAATGAATAATGTTTTTACAAAAATTTCATTTTTATGAAAAACATGAATTTTTTTCAAAAAATAATATATATTAATAAAAACTACAGATATATTTGGATTATGTTAATTCAATTTAGTAAAATTAGACATTAAAATAAATCCAAAATGTAATGGGACCATTTCAAATACTTGAAGATTAATTGAAATTCTAACATGAATCAATATATTATACCATTGAAATAAAAAAGAAAATTTCAGAAAAACACCAATAAATAAAAACTAGATAATTCTCACCATATGATTTAAAAAATGAATTTAATTTTATAAATGTCAAGATTTTTATATTATAATTATATTTTCTAAATAAAACCTTATATTTCATGGAAGAAATTTTAACATGAAAAATAATAATAACATTATAGACTAAAAATTCATATAAAATTTTCTTATTATATATAAATCTATAAAATATAATTATGTACCTTAATAAATTATTAAATTGTTTTATTATCATTATTATGTATGTTTTTAAATTCTTCCCCCTTTCAGAATTTGACTCATCCGTTTTTTCTCATTACCTAAAAAATTGTGTTTATTTTTCGAAATAGTTTTTAATTATACCTGTATTTCATCAATAGTATTTAAATCCATCAAAAATCCTTAAGATGATGAAGAACCATATTTAATATCACATTCTGCCCAATTTCAAAAATATGTATTAACATTTCTTCATAAGAGAGATTCTACTCAATCATTAATACACAGGGGCTTAAAACAGAATATGTATTGGGTTCTTCCTTCAATAGAAAAGAAACATGTAACACATCATGTAAAAAAGATAAAATCATTTGTATGGATCTTGGGTAATTATCCAATCAATCATTATTAAGAATTTATAGGCTCTAATGAAATATTATCAATATATACAGTTTAAACCAAATGAATTAAACCAATCCAAGAACATATTTTTGGAAATACGTGGTTACCTAACTCAAATCAATGTTATTTCATCTTGTTATATAAATATATATATATACATATATAAATATCCCTTATGGTTTTCAAATCATATTATTAGAACAATGTTCTTATTCTTGAGGTACAAGTTTCACCTTTTCCGTTTTCCTTAAATGTTTTTGGGAAAACAAGGTAAATGGGCGGAAAATCCCAAATTTATGGGTACACACCATGAACGTCTTTTACATATTCTATGTACATTTGCTATGTGAGATGATAATACAGGGTGCGTAGACTTGTCAGTAAAAACAAATGACATGTTTTTTACTTCGTACACACTCTATGTACTTTGGAAGTGTGGGATGAGAACATCGGGCGTGTAGGCTTGTCGGAGATTAGAGGTGTAAAAACGTACTACATGTTGTGTACCTATTAATACATTCCAAGTAATAATTTGACATATGAACTGTTCGGTGGTGGAAATTAGCCTCCAGAAGAACTAATAAAATAATAGTACACACTATCTACTTGAGAGTACACGCCATGTACATGAGAGTACACGCCGTGTAGATATATTTTTATAATGAAAACATGAAGTAGAATCCTTATTCGACATAGGTGGAAGAAAACTCACCTGGAGTGCGGGAGAGATGGTTGAATCATGGAGGAGTTCCTGATAGCATGCCAAAACTCTAATTCTTCTACCGTAGATCTCGTTTGAACCGCACGAGTAAGGTCTTTCCTCTCCTTGATTGTTTCCTTCAAATTATTTCTTTAAGGGATGATATTTACGTTTGAATGGGTAATATTTTATCCAATATCAACATAATTCATGGTCGTTTCGGGAGGTACATTTCTTGTATATCGATCAGGGGAGATCGAGTTATGTGGTCTATGTTTATTTACAATTGTCGAGTTGATTTTATGTATCGTTGTTCCACACAACAATGATCGGAGTGTCATGTGGTTGAGACCTTGACTATTGAGATTCCTAGAATTGAATAGGTGATTTAATGAATAAATATAAACTATTGTTTGGCATCATTTCTTAGATCCAGTGCCACCCCGTGGGTACATTTCACTTCTTTAGCTGTTTGGTAAGGATACCTCTGGGTATGCCATGATTATCGCATGTTTTGAGTTTTTTAGAGTAAACATATATGAGTTGATTTTTTATGCGTTGGGATTAGCATGGTTACTTGTTTTTTCAATGGAATTCGAAATGGAAGTGTTTTGTATAGCATGAGGACAACTTTTCTTATGTTTGTGGGCAGTAACTTCCGTGCCTGCGGGAAATTTTTCATATGCCTGTGGGATTTATTCATTATGCCTATGGGTGGTCACCTACGGGTTTTGATTCTTCTTGCATAAGGGTAATGATTTTCTTGTCTGAGGAAAACGTTTACTTTGAATATTCATTGTGGTGATTTCTTATGTTATACCATCCAAGGTAAAGCACAAGCCTGAAATTGATAAATAATTATTTAAATGGTAATGTAACTAGTAGATATAGTCACTTTTGAGGACTCCCTAGTTAACAATATTTTATTATTGCACACTACAGTTGCACATTTTAACTGACGATTTGGCATGGGCCTTTGTTGGTTGCCCATTGGGATTTATTTCACACACCCTGTTGGGGTCATGTCTTGGGCCCAAATAGATTATATTGTTCTAGGTGTTGATAAGGGAAAGGGTCCCTAAATAGGTACATGATTACTTTAGAGGAGTAGGAGAGCATAATACTAAGATTAGGCTTGAGATGCTGCTATGTTCCTATTGAACTACATTAGTTTAGTTTTATTGTACTTTATACCATCTACTATATTTTAATAGATTGTAGTTTCATGGTTTGGCTGCTTTCATAGAATAAGTGACATGTTTCATCATGATATCTATATGACTACAAGTTATCTTTTCATTTTTTCCCATTTATGGTTAATATTTTCTAGTTCTTCCACTTTTGTATGTCTATTTATTTTATTCCACTATGCTACACTTCGAAAAAATGAGAGAATAGTTTCCCCACAATCAGTCATTGGACGTCGATGCTAGTCGGCATCCTCTAGTGTTTGGGGAAAAGCGCTTGAGGTCATGTGACCAACTGGGTTTGAGGAACCTGTTGGGTGGCTTCCGGAACCATGACATTACAAAGTGGTATCATAGGATTTTCTTTTCTCTGGGTTATTTTACTATTTGGTGATGATGGAAAGAGATATATTGTTATGGTATTTAGTAATAAACTGTTCCTGGGAGTAGCTATCCCTTGTACAGGTAAAGGCCAGATTTCCCTGAATGAAATTGAGATTTTCTATTTATGATTATTACAGTAGGATTGGCTTCATCATTGGGTAATGCATTTGTGGTGTGCTATTTATATTTTATACATTGGTTCTATTTAGTTCAAACCCGATGAGATGAGAGTATGCCTTCCCATGCATCATTGAGGCACATGTTTGAATCACATGACATGCATAGTTTCCATGCCATGTATGTGAATTATAAATTTCATGTTGTAGTGATATATGTTGTTCTAGAAAATGAATGTTGTTGTTGTTGTTGCCTTGATAAAAATATATGATATTTGATAAGGTATATATGTGTGAGTTTTTGTATAATGAACACCAAACTTTGGTTCTTGAGGAGTATGGGCCCTCATTGATCAGAATTTTGTGGATCATTGACTTGTTTACTATTTTTATAACAACTGTAAGTTTCTATGCTTCGATTCGCAAGGAGTATGGTCCCTCATGAATCAGAATTTGGAACTTAGGTGTTGGTTTCAGTGTTTTTTGGACTATAGAGAAGTTTCTAAGGATTACTATCTGGAAAAACCTAGAATACATGTCGTAAAGATGTTACTACATGCCATGAACTCATCAGTTCAGAATGAAATGAAAAAAAATTATGTACACACCGTGTAGACCTTATACATGCCGGGTAGTCTCTATCAATGTCGTATGATGGGTGGGCAGAGACATGGGATATGGAATTTCATGCGGGAACACACCATTTTATGGTTAAACAAGCTGTGTAGCATAGACCCTATGACAACACATGTGATTAAGAACACATTTGGAGGAAACATATGTTATACATATCATGTCTAACTTGAACACGCTGTGTAGTCTGAACCAGGTACCCGGTCGTGCCACCAATAAAACAGGTTGGTGTTATCTGTTCTTTTACACGACATGCCCATCTAGAACACACCATTTAGTGTCAGATGTGTGGCCAACCACGTATCAAACAATAGAGGTCAGTTGGGGCTTCTTAGTAGATTTCATGTCCATCTGGAACACGCTGTGTAGTGTAGTCTGGGTACACAGGTCATGTCACTAACAATACAGCTGGTAAATCATGTCTAGAACATGATGTGTCTACCTTGAACATGTCGTGTTGTCTTGTCATAGGATATTCTTATGGATTAACTGGTTGGAAGGACTCGTGGAGGAAATAACATTCAAGTGCATGTCATGTGTTAAGAAAAAACGTAGTGTGTTTGGGGTGTTACATGAACAGTTCCAACTGATGTACATGCCCATGTGAATTGGTTTTGGGAACACGCCATGTACGAATTATACTTGATGTTTAGTCATGTTTTGTAAAACATGAGTGCTTATCATCTCCAGTTCCCTTATTGGTCTCCTAGTTTTCAGTCCTTGATAATATTGATATAAGGTTTGTGGTTGACCATGATAGTCATTCCACCTAGCCGATCAAAAATTTATCTTCAAGAGAGTGGAAACCATTATAATCCTGTAATGGTAGGCCATGGCCTATGATTAGATCATCCAGAAGTGCCAGATGTGGCTCCAACCGTTATACCAGATGCAGGCGTGGATACACAGTTCTATTAAGGATTCATGCGGTTCATGCAGACCTTCCAGGGAGCACCGCAAGTTTCCACATCTATGGCATATCATTTATGTATATTCTAGTAGCATCATTCACCTACATTTTTAGGGGATGGTGGACCACATTCTGCATTGTCATGGATGGGTTCTATGTATACGATCTTTGATCATCTTGAGACACCTCCTCGGATGAGGTCCATGCTCACTAAATATATGTTGCATGATTCCTCTTAGAAATGGTGGGATGTTACCACCCAGTTTGAGCATCAAAGATACATGGGATGCGAATATTTTCAAGAATTATTTCATGATTTTTTCTCAATGGAGACTCTAAGGGAAGATCGAGCTCAAGAGTTCATGAATCTGCAGCAGGGTGCAATGTAAGTGATGTACTTTTATGCATGCTTCACCGAGCTATAGTATTTTCCACTTGTTCGGGTGAGTGACGAGACATTGAGGTCTTGAAATTTTGATGATTGTCTTCAATATGAAATCCACGTACTGGTGAATATTTTCAGGTTTCCTACAGTGCATGCTATTCTAAACTAGGCATTCATTATTGAGAATAACCTACGGGAAGATAGTGGTGTGAACTAGTGAAATTCAACACCATTTTCTATTACTATTTATACTGGCAATAAGAAGAGGCAATTTGATTTCTCTCACAGTGGTAGTACTAGCCAGAAGAATTTTTCGGATTGCCAGGTCATGTGCTACCATTGTGGTAAAGAAGAGAAAAATACCTCATTGTCCACGTTCCCCAATGGAGTGATGAGTTTATGGAAGGACGAGTTATATTCCGCGTTTTTGCAGGGTGTTTCCACAACTGGCTAGTGATATGGGTTCTTTGCAGACTCCGCATGTTAGATCAGGGCCATCTTCTTCTTACCAATCATGGAATTGGAATACATCAGGACATTCAGGCCAAGGTAGTTGTTGTGGTCATGGTAGCCAGGCACTCGGATCACAGAGACAAAAAGGCAGGTTGGCTCAGGGTATCCAGGCTGTGTCGTAGGGCCGCAAGATTGGGCCAGCATATGTAGTGCAACAGAGCCAATGTTAGTAGGAAACTGGACCTTCCAATGTTAGAGGTATTATTCTAGTTGCTTCTATTTTATATTCAGCACTCATCGATACAGGTACTACACATAACATTATATTTTTGCCCATTGTGGAGAGCCTGGGGCTCTGTGTTTATTCTAATTTGGATATGATGATGCTACACACTCGGTTGGGAATGAGAACGGCAGGTGTGCGTTAGTACAAGGAGTGCCCATTTGAGGTTGGTGGGTGTCACTTCCTATGGGACCTTTATGTCATAGAGATGATAGACTATGATTTCATTCTTGAGATGGACTGGTTGTTACCCTTCAGATCTTTTGTAGATTTCTATCATCAAATGGGGAGTTTTACATCACTAAATGGCAGATATTTTCTATATAAGGGGGAATGGGATGTCTCGGTGAGCGTAGCTGGATCCGAGCATCGTGGGTGAGGTGGAGTGACATCCCAGATTGTTAATCTATATCTGGATGAAATGAGAAGTTTTCATAATGATATCCCTCCATTGGTTAATGGCTTCAGGGATGTCTTCCCAGATGGTGTTTCAGGACTACCTCTGGAGAGAGAGGTGGATTTTTCTATTGAGCTTGGATAGGAGCGACACCGGTGTCCAATACTCCTTATAAGATGGCTACACCAGAATTGTAGTAGCTCAAGAGTTAGTTGGAGGAGTTATTGGAAATGTTTTTTGTCTGACCTCGTACTTATCCATAGTGTTCGCATGTCTAGTTGGGGAAGAAGGCATACAGTACCCTTAGAATCTACATGGATTATTTGAAACTGAACCAGTTGACAGTTAAGAACTGATATCCCTACCGAGGATTGATGATATTTTTGATCGTCTTCGAGGGGCACAAGTGTTCTCAATGATTGGATTGAGATCCGGATATCATCAGTTTCATATTATACCATCATTCATACCTCTTACATCATTTCAGAGTAGATATGGTCTTTACGAGTACTTGTTCATGCCTTTTGGACTCTCAAACGCGCCAGCAGTATTCATGGCTATGATGAATTGTGTGTTCCACCCATATCTGGATTCTTTTTTGGTAGTCTTCATGGACAATATCATGGGGACCTCTCATACTCGACAAGACCATGATAACCATGTTATGATCATTTTGAGTACACTTAGGGGGCATAAGTTATATTTCATTCTCTCAATGTGCCACTTTTTGATGGACAAGATTCACATCTTGGGTCATATTATATCAGAGGCAGGAGTTGCAGTAGGCTTAGAGAAAGTGATATCAGTAGTTTCATTGATGAAAACTAAGAATGTGTTTGAAATTCAGAGTTTCATGGGGATGGATGGTTATTATAGGTGCTTTATACAGTACTTCTCCTGCATAGCAGTGCCGTTTACGGGTTTATATAAGAACCTTATGAAGTTTGTTTGGTCAGAAGCTTGTGAGGCAGCCTATCAGGAGTTGAGATAGATATGGTGGGTATAATACCTTATGTCCTTCGACATTGTTCATGCCTATACACCTGGTAAGGGTAATGTAGTAGCCGATGCACTGAGTTGGAGATCTCAGATACATTTAGTAAAAGTGGCTAGTGGTGAGTGGCAGCATATGGCTTTGTTCTCTAAAATGAATTTGGAGGTGCACGTTAGTGGAAAACGTATATTTTATCCTTATATTTGACTTATATCTTCCTAGATTGAGTAAGGATGAGACAGTTATCAGATTCATAAGGCCTTGTTCTATGGGTTTCAATGACAAGTGAGTACATTCCTCCTGGTTAGACGATAGACGATGATGAGGTACTGCATATTAATGGACGATTGTGGGTTCAGTGGGATATGCATGAGGAGTTGATGTGGGAATTTCATGCTTCAGCATTAGCAGTGCATCATAGGTTTAACAAAATGTAATGTTACATGAGACCTCAGTATTGTTGGCCGGGTATTAAAAGAGAGGTAGCTAGTTTTGTTACGATATGTTCCACTTGTCAACAGGTGAATGTGGGGAATCATATGCTAGTCGGACTGTTACAATAGTTACCCATTCCAGGGTGGAAATGAGATGACGTCGTGATGGATTTCATGATTGGGTTTCTGATGTCACCTTGAGTAAATAATGTTGTATGGTTTGTTGTGTACATACATTAGAAGGCAGCTCACTTTTTGCCCATCAATGAGACCTTCGGTGTTGAAGAGCTCAAAAAGTAGTATATCCAAGAGTAAGTACATCTTCAAGGGGTCCCTCATTCTATAATTTTAGATTGGGATTCCCATTTTATGTCTCAAATCTGGAAGAGTTTTCAGAGGTCACTGGGTACACAAGTACTTCTGAGCACAACATACCACCCTACCACCGATGGCCAGTCAGAGTGTACAACACAGCTGCAAGGGGACTTGTTATGTGAATGCGTCTTGGACATTGGGGGCCCATGGGAGAAACAAATTCCCCAGGTCAAATTTACCTACAATAATAGTTTTTAGGAAACAATTGACATTGAACCTTACGAGGCTTCATATGGTAGTCCATGCCGATCACCCTTATGATGTTTGGAAGCAACTGAGGTGGCTTTACTAGGACCATGTCTCATGCAAGAGTGTTCAGAGCATGTCCAGCTAATTCAGAAGCGGATGGCTACTGCACAGTCTCGTCATATATCTTATATTGATCACCGTAGAATACACTTGGAGTTCAATGTCCATGATTTGGTGTTCTTACGTGTATCGATGAGGATGGGACACAAGCAGATCAGGAGACACCGTAAACTTTCACCGAGGTATTTAGGGCCATTTGAGAGTCTATAGAGAGCCAGGTTAGATGCCTATTGGTTGTAGTTACCATAGAGGTACCGAGCCATGCATTAAATCTACCATGTATCTCTTCTACACCATTATCACTCAGAATCACCTGACATTTTTCTGCCTGAGGATGCTGAACGAAAGGTAGATGAATCCATTGAGGAGCATCTGATTCATATTGCTGATAGTAGCATGAAGGTTCTCTGAGGTCGGTCAGTTCCTCTCGTATGGGTGTTATGGAAGCATGGCCGAGTGCAGGACAAAAATTGGGAGAGGGGGACCGACGTACATGATCAGTGGCCAGAATTTTTCAAAGCTTTATCTTCACATCCCTTGGAAGGGAAATTTGAGGACAAATTTCTTTAAGGGGAGATGTTTTTATGAACCCGGTTCTTATTCATGAGGTACTAGATTCATATTTTCCTTTTTTTATTAAGTGTTTTGTAGAAAACTACGGAAATAGTGGGAAAATACAAAATTTATGGGTAAAACCACATACTTTTTGTAAACATGATGTGTACTTAGGTAGTGTGGGATGAGAATACAAGGTGTGAAGTCATGTCGGTAAAAAAACCACATGCCGTGTACATTGGAAGTGTGGAAAGAGAAAATAGGGTGTGTAGGCTTGTCAGTGATTAAGGGTGAAAAAACTAACTACACATCGTGTACATTGCAATACACACCGTGTAATCAGTAAATAGATGAACAGTTTGGTGGTGGTAAGCAGCTTCCAGTGTAACCGTTCAAAAATACTACACATTGTGTACATGGTAGTACACGCCGTGCAGTTATTTTTTTTCATTAAAAATAGGTAGTAGCCTCCTCATTCGGTAGAGGAGGTAGAAAACTCACCTGGAGCATGGGGGAGATGGAATAATCTTGTATGAGCTCTTGATCGCACACCGGAACTCTGATTCTACATCCATCGATCTCATTTGAAGCACACATGTATGGTATTCCATGTTCATGAACAGTTCCATCCAATTCCTTCCCTAAGAGATGTTATTTATTTTTGAATGGGTAATCTTTTATACCATATCTACATTATTCATGGTCGTTTCGGGAGGCACCTTTCACCTATATTGATCAAGGGATATCGAGGTAGGTGGTCTTGTGTTTAATTACAACTATCGAGTGGATTTTGTGTATCTTTGTGCCATACACCCATGTTCGGGGTGTCGTGTGGTTGAGAAAATGACTATTGAGATACATTTTATTGAATAGGTAATCTAATGAGTAAATATAAACTACTATTTGGGATAATTGCTCTGACCCAGGGCACCACATGGGCGAGTTTCCCTTGTTTAGTCGTTTGGCCAGGATACCCATGGGAATGCCTTGATTATCGCATGTTTTGAGTTTTCATGAGTGGAAACGTTTATGAATTGCATGTTGGTGTGTTGGGCTTGGCCTGGTTACTTGTTTTTCTTATGGAATTCTTGAGGGCAGTGTGTTGTTTTGCCTGAGGGAAATGTTTCTTATGTCCTAGAGAAGTAACATCCATGCCTGCAGATAATATATCATATGCATGTGGGCATTATTCTTTATGACTTTGGGAATTCAACTGAGGGTTTTGATTCTGCTTTCCTATGGGTATGGATTTGCATTTCTGAGGAGAACATTTACATTGAATATTCCCCGTGGGGATTTCTTATGTTGTACCTTCCAAGATAGAGTATAAGCTTGGAATTGATATATAATTATTAAAATAGAAATGTAACTGGAAGAGATAGTTACTTTTAAGTACTGCCTAGTTTACTACATTTTATTATTGCACACTTCTATTGCAAATTTTCACTGACAGTTGGGAACGGGACAATAGTGGTTGCCTACTGGGATTTATTTCTCAAACCCTGTTCGGGACATGTTATGGGCCAAAAAAGATTATATTGCTGTAGGTGTTGATAAGGGTAATGGTCCCTTCACCGGAACATGATTGTTCTAGAGGAGTAGGAGAGCATGCGACTGAGATTAGGCTTGCGATGTGGCTGTGTTACTATTCCACTGCTTTAGGTTTGATTTGTTGTAATTTATACCTTGTGTTTCATTGTATTAGGATGCAGTTTCCTACATTGGATTATTTCTTGGAATTAGTGATATATTGCATCATGGTATCTATATAACTTCTAGTTATCTTTTCCTTCTATTTTCTATTTCTAGTTTATATTGTTTTCTGCTTCCACTTTTGTATGTTTATAAATTTTATTCTGCTGCACTACACATTGAAAAATGAGGGCATAGTTTCTCCACTATCATTCCTTGGCCCTCCCCGCTAGTCAACAGCCTCTGGCGTTTGGGGAAATAGTCTTGAGGTCATGTGACCAACCGGGTTCATGGCACCTGTTGGGTGGCTTCCAGAACTAAGAATTTACACATATATTACTTATAAACCATATCATCTTCTAATTTTAACCCAAAACATTTATACCCATTAACTATGTCCCAACAAGTTGGAGTCTGACCCCACTTTCAATATAATACATTAATGATGTCATCAATATATTTGAATGAAAACTACCATTATAATAAAATTCATCAAATGGAATATCATTATCCCAACATACATGTGAAAATAATTAGGAAGCTCAATGAATATTATATAATATATAAATTATTTGATCTAACTACCCATGTGAACCATTTTGGGTTAAAATAAACAATTCCATTCTTAATTACATAAAATAGAAAAAAATTGGATTCTATTATACATAACAGTACCTTTATGATAAAAAATAAGGTATTGTGATTTTCACATAATAATATATTCCTTAACAATAAATCACTTGAAAAAAAACCCCATCCAATGCAGATAATACCATCTTTCTAAAAAATTAATGTTTGTAAATTTATCATCCTTAATAGCTTCTAAATTTTAATTTAGGAAATTATCTTCCACATAATTATTTATAATTCATTCTTCTACGGATGACTGTACCGATACATCAGTCAAAAGATAAAAAGTTTCTATATACACAATTTATAGTATAATATTGATAAATTCATTAAAATAGGACTATGTTTTTAATGTAACATAGTTAATGATTCATTACCAATTAACCTCATGAGATCAATTACCTTATTTTATATTCATGTATATTAGTGGATTATTAAATAACAATACTTATTTATTTTCAACCATATTCTTTACCTCATGTTCTACTCTATTTTATTGGATATATAGCTTAAACTGTAGTGTCAGGTTTATAATCCACATTTCTCACCAAAAAAATGATTATTGTAGTTTTGTAAAGTGAAAAATATTACATCTTGTTAATGGAAATGTGTTTTAACATATATCATATTAATTTAATCATATTAATTTTAATTATTATATTGTTTAAAAAACTCAATGGGCTAGATAAATGAGAAACATTTCATTAAATGTTCAGTAGTATATTATTTATCAATGAATAAGTAAAAACTATATAATATTAATGGAACAAATCTAATAATCCACCAAATTAATGATATTAAATATAATAGTTATTCTATAATTAGTAACATTCATCCTTTGGAATGAAATTGACATTTAAAAAATTTCATAATTACAAAAACAATCATATAGATTATTATCATTTAAAACAAGAATAAATGTATAATTATGTTTTAGATGCTACACATAACATTTATACTAATGAAAATTACTATTTAAAAAACACCAAATAACATATCCAAATACTCATGGAAAACACCATTCATTAAATTTATAATTTCATTGGGAATGCTTGTTAACTCTTAATTTATAACTAGTGTCTCATAATGGAGATACTTAGTCCTAAAATTCGATTATCGTAATGTCCTCTTAATTAAAAATAATTCGATGTTGCCCATATCTATGTTCAATAATAATGGATTTTAAAAATTACCTAGGTATCCCTAAAAAAATTAGTCGATATGTGGAAAGTTATAAGTTTTCAAAATAGTAATGTAATTTTTTTTGTGTGCTAAATAAATATAATAGTGGAATCCTATAAGTTTTTTATAAAGAGAAGTTGATAAACAAAAAGTAATGTTCTTGGGATGATAGAACCCTTATCAGGGAATCCATGTAACTACTTCGCATACATATAATGTAAATAAATTTTATACCGATGTTTTGAAATTATAATTGAATACGAAAATAAGTCAATAAAAAATCAATTAAGAATATTAGATTTCAAACAATAATGACATAAAAAAATATATTCATTAAAAATGGTACATTATTGAATTAAATAGTATATTTCATCTCTAAATTATTTAAATTATGACTATAAATTTAATCATTTTTATAATTTTTTTTGTAATCATGATTTCTTATCAATGGGGTAAAATAATTCATATATATATATGAACATATTTTAAAAAAATTCTCTAGCTTTACAATCTATCATATAATGATAAACTGAAATATGATTGATTCTCATAAAAAATAAAACTCTTATATTTTCTTTGACACCATGATTCTGATGAAAATTCATTCAAAATATGATATCAATATGAATTCTATAAATTGTTGTTGCCTTTACACTACCCCATTGGGGTTTTAATATGTGCTGGGAATTTAAATATTGAGATGTAATTTTTTAATTTTATGTGAAAATGTTCATGATATAAATTAATGTTTGGATGTTGAATAAAAAACGACATTACCATAATATGAATAATCTCAAAATATTCATATAAGATAATCCTTATAGGTCCCCACATATAACATTGTAGTTATAGAAAAATAATTTTCCCAACAATTAGGTTTCGGATCTTGATAATTCCCACCATGATAGACTATCGTTGAAAAAGTGTTATCATGAAGTGTAAATAAAATAATATTAAAACATTTCAATACCTAGTTTTATTTATTATCCATGAAATGACCTATTACATTTTCCTTTCATCATGGAGCCTTCATTGTTAGATTTCAATGTTGATAACACTTCCTATATCTCATAAAAAATTTTCTATAATTCTTTATTCAATATTTATCACATGAGGGTAATTGAAATTTCACATCTTCAAAATCCATCAATGAATGATTCTCCATTTCCTTCCATAGAGATCAGTTCTTATACTTATAGTTAAATATCTCTATTATCTACATTTATAATTCCCCATCATTCCAACAAAATTTCATTATAACCTCTGATATCATGTGTAATCGAATCCCTTTTCAAAATTAATGTAATTATTTAGTACAAAAGGTCAATTTTACTATCATAGGATAAAATGAAATTTTTTCATATAAGGAAAATATAGTAAAATTATATATATTGGATGAAATAAAATACTTTTCATTCTAATCATCAACCTGGGTGAACATTTTATTATAAGTAAAATAATATTAGTAAAATCCTTATAAAGGAATATAATTTTATATACTTTCCAATAAAGAGAATCGATGTCTTAATTTTCCCTATGGTTCATAATAGGTGACAAAAATTGATCATATTCACCTTCAAAATTAAAAAAAAAATTACCAACTGATTTTAAAAATATCCAAAACATAGAATATAATTTTTGATGTGTGAAGACATTTTTATGCATTTATAGTTCATATTATCTAATAAAGTCAAGAATGTTCTTCTTTAAAAAATATTTTATTTTTATGACAATACTATATGTATAATTTTGAATCCCCCATTCATGGTACCATAATTAATATCCAATATAATTTATGTAAACACTAATAAAAAATCTTTTATTCAATGTGTATATATGTCATATAGATTTCTAAATTTGAGATTATCATTCTGATGATTTTATACCACGAATTAATTAATTACAAATTTGAAAGACATTATGAAGAAATATATATTAGTTATGTAAATATTCAAATACTCAAAATATATCTCTTAAAAATTTAAATATAAAATAGAAAATATTAATTTGTTTTTTTATTATTATCTTAAACAAAAATGTTATCTAATACTTTTCCATGATACAAATATAAAAAATACCATACGACCATAAAAAATCATGATTTATGGTGTACATTTCATCAAATTATTGTGAAATACATATTTTGAAAAAATGATTTAGAGAATATAGAAATATTTATCATTATAAAGTAAAAACATTCTACACAGTTTACATTTTTATAACAAAAACCATTAATTATAAGTTAAAACTATCTTAATTCACTATTACTCCCATAACCAACACTCTTATTTTATTAATTTTTCTACTCGTTTTTAATACTAGTGGAAAACATTATAAAATTTATAATGATATAAATAAATCCTATTAAGAAAAAAAATTTAATTCAAACCTATTAAATAATTTTTCAACATTAAAATAAATTATTAAGAAAGAATTATTTTTTAATTATATTTATTTGAGCATAGTTTTTCTTTTCATGAAATCAAGTTTATTTAAATATTGGTTTTGTAGAACATTTATAATGAAATCATAAAATAAATATCATATTAAAAAGGGTTTCTTTGAAAATTAATGAATAATATTCCTTTAAAAAATCAAATCACCATTATATAATAAAATTATATTAACATTATATAAAAAATATAATCCCTTCAACATACCTTTAGAAATAATGATATTTTATTTATAACACATGGAAAGTGTATCATGTTGGTATCATGGGACACTATCTAAATACTATATCAAATAATTACATTATAAATGGAATGAAATAATTATATAATTGAAACATATTTCTAGAGATACCTTAGATTGATAAACATTATGACTTTAACCATTTCATAGGAGAGATAAAATGCGATTACTTATTTATAGTGCTATAATAAGATCGCCCTTCATACATAAAAAGAATCTAAGAAATATATCTTGAATAATAGACATATAGATTCTATTTTAAAAATGAAAAAACCATTAATTAAATCCAAACCCATAAGTTAAAGAACAGATAATTTTCTAACAAAAATATATATAAATTTCAATTTCACTATAATAACGATTTTAGAGATAAAAAAACTTCTTAATATTGAAAAAATATTTTTTTTTCAAACAACCAAATATATTATTAGAGTAATATTGATATATATTTATAGTTATGATGATGGGAAGGGTTGGATAATCCTTATACATATTAAAAAGTCATTAAATGTCACTTTTTTAAATACTGTTATATAACCCATATAAAAAATGCTTAAAATATTATTATTTATTAATAAAAAAAAAGGTGGAAAATATTTTTTATTGAATTTTAGTAACCATTGATTCGTAATTAAAACATTTTTTAAAACATATAAATAATCCTTAACATTGAATACAACGTATTGGAAGGGAGATGTGAAATTATTATTTTTAATATACATCCCATGATCATGAGTCTGGAATCATTTTTCATATATATACTGTCTACATCCTCAAATATACCGTATTTTCATATACTATATTCTCTATAGGATTGGTATTTTAGGAATAATATTACCTATAAGATTTTAGAAGGGATTTTGTGATGTTATTTTATAAAACATTAATTATATTTTGTGTCTCAATGTTAGAGAATATGTAAGGAGAATAGTTTCCCTTTCAAAATTGAAAGGATTGGAAATATTTAAAACAAATTAATATTTAAAATATAACAAATGTCATTCCTAAGATAATATTTCATCAAATGTAAAAAATCCTATTAAATGATATTTTATGGGTTAAATAAAATCTGCTAATAACATTTATCAAATATTATGTAGATATTTGAATCATATTAACTTTATTTAACCCCCCACAATATCCCTTTAAACCATTATCATTGAAATAAAATATTACATTGGTCACATATTATTATGTCCAAAAATGAATTTTTTAGTGATTATAAATTTGAAAATATTGGTACTATATTTTATATAATTTGTAGATGATTTAATTTTATGAATTAATTTAAATTAATTTCATTATTACTGTTTAAAAAGTGAATAAATAGTTTTTTGAACATTATCTTTTTTTTAAAAAATAATATCATTCTATACATAGATAAAACGTAATATTAATTATTATTTAATTAAATGGGTTATATTAATTAAAATGGGACTAATTTCTCAATAAAACATTTAAATAATAGTATACATAATTTTTAAAGACAAAAAAATTAAATGATTCTTTTATAAAAAAAGGCATTCTTCACTACTACCCTAAAAATAAATCTTCTCAAAAAAATCCCAAATATTCATGCTATGATAACTTCCATACATTGAATCAAAAAATTATTATCATTTTATCAAATTAAAAATATAATATATATAATTTTATTGTAATAAATAAACACATTTATTTCATACATTAAATTTCACCTATAATAAATGCTATTATATTATGACCAGAAGATCATTTAAAATTACATTGTTTTATATTAATATTTACAATTTATTTAAAAATATAAATAAGACACACATATTATAATAATCTTATTTAAATGTGTTTTCACATTTTATATTTTTGTACATTGATGTTTTCGATACAATAAATTGGATATATTTAATATATATTTTTCATGACTATGAGGATCATTGGTATCTTTGTTTTATATCTTTTTTTTATTTCCATTATATGTTATTGTCGTATTACATTTTTGGAACATGATACCATAAACATAGGAATAACATTATAGATCATTATCTCTAAACTAATATCTTACCACTTTCCACCAGTAGGAATCCTCTATAATAGATGGAAGCTTGTAGTAGGCCATATAGTGACCCCGCATAGGTGTCCTTTGGTCAATCTACATTAATGAATTAAAATTTATTATCATATAATTTATATATATAGTGTATTTCTCATTATATTTGGAGATTGATTTTAGTAACTTGAGAGGTATATCAAGCGCATCTATAACCAACATGGCTTATGTTGAAACACATGGTTCTATAGGATGGATGATTTTGGAACATGGACCTCTATGAGGAGAAAGGTGAATTTTTAACTATAAATCCCAAAATATGAATCATGATAGTCATAATGATCTATATAAAAAATTCATGATATAATTTGTTTTATATTAGTTATGATAGTTCTATTCGTAGGAAATTAATCTTGTACATTTCGGTAGTGTTGGTTGACAAGAGAACTCAATAAAATCCATTTTAGTATGATAAATGACAAAATATAATTGATTTTTTATTAATTAAAATATAATGGAAGAGAAATTTAGTATTGATATAATAGTCTTTTTGAGTAAATGTTAGTGTGATTGGTTTCTCATGATAGATAAATGTTATTTTTAACGTATAAATTTTGGGGAACCAATATTTTATAATTAAATAATTAAAAAAAACATGTGTGTTTCAATTACGTTTATGTAATTTGTTTTCAAATTAGGTTTTACATCAAACGTCTCATGGATTATATAATTTACCAATATCATGAATTTTATAGCATTGAATAGAATGTATAAAATATAAATTATTAAATTGGATTTCAATTTTTTTTAAATGAAATCAGTTTTGAAGAATGAAAATATTTAGGATGGGGTTTTTTGTGATTACAATTCAATTATAAAACAATTTGAATCCAAGGGGTGTTCTGGAATGCTTTTGAAATTTTATTTCAAATAAAATTATTTCAATGTGTTTTAAAAGTAAATTAATATAACATATCTAAATTTTTTTATTTGGTGATTTATATTAGAGTTAATTTAATGGTTTTATTTTATGATCATATTATATGATATGTTTTAGGGAAACTATTAATTGTGATTTTTGAGTTTAAAACAATTTTAATTTATTAGTGGTAAAAAAATTATTATGGTCATAATTTATTCAGTTTTATGTAGTTTATAGTGGGTGGACCGGTGTTTGGATTGTGTATTTGGTGGATATATCATGTTTGTTTTATGGGATGTTGTTACTTCTAGCAAACATGTGAATTTTTTACATTGGGATATAGTTGTCATATATGGGTTTGTGGGAATAAAGATTTTTATCATTTTTGTGATTTTTATGATTTCAATAGTTGGTCTTCTGGCTTATATCTCATAGAAGTTTATTTCAATTAAATGGAGTTCCATTTATTAGAATTAAATCTTTTTAGTATAATATTATAATTTGATTCACCTCAGACAAAAATATGATTTTATTTTTGAATCAATTTTTTAGGACCAATTATATTTTTAAACTTCTCCTTGGAACCTAGTGATTTGGTTTGTTTATTTTGTTATCAGGTGTTAGTTATGTAGATATAATTAATCATTACATGTGATAACAAGTGATATGTTGAATTGGTAGATTGGGAATTTTGTACTTATTTTTATTATATTGATACTACTATAGTGGATATAGTCATATTGGTCATCGAATAATAACCCTCAAGTAAAAATCATTGTTGTTCAGTGAGACTACTCAATTTATGGTAATCATTAAATAATAAATCTATTTTATAGGTTAATTTGATTGATTTAGTAATATGGAAATATTTTTGGAGTTGGTTGGAGTTAGTATGTTGGAATTTCTTAAAAGGTATAATTGGCTTACCCATGTTCTTTTAAATCATCGATGCATTAGTGCTAGTGGTGATATTCGATGAGAGAGAACGATGTTCAGTGATCCAATTGTAGTAATTCATACAATGTTATTTTATGAAATAATTATTGGATGTTGATCATTTTTAGATTTATATGGGTATTATGGTATCATGATTTAGTAATTCAGTGTTTTAGTGATGTGTCAATGAGGCAGGACAAGTTGTTTTAGGTAAAATAATACCTTGATGGTTTGATTTGTTCAATTCTGCACATTTTAATGTTGTTAGGTGTAAAATACATCAGAAGCCTCATTTTAGACAAGGTTAAGGTTGTTCAAGGAATCAACCATGTGTTTTTGTGGGGGGGTTATTTATTTATCCATTGTGTTTGATTTTTCATAACATATATTTTTTGGAATTATTATATTGAACATATATGTTTGGTATTGAAATAAAAAATGAGTTAAGTTATATTTTATGTGAAGATAACATCCAAGAAATAAAAAATATCTGAATAAATATATTGGGGACTTTATGACAATCTGAATCCTAACAAGTTTTGAATTCATAAAGGATTTTTTTTATAGGTTCATTTTGAGTATTAAGACTCAAATTAGGATTCAGCGTGTTTTTAATTCCTCAAATAAAGATTTTAGACATGTTTGAATACATGTTGGGTGAATTGTGTTCTCGAGAGGGTATAAGTGCTTTATCATGGGGGATTAAGAGAAGATTAGTGTATCATCTGGATATTATTATCATTATATGGAATTCACATATTGAATAACACTTCATGGTGTTATTTAGGTTCGGAAACGAGTAATGGGTAGTTGGACTTCCAACTATGGTAATTAATGAGGTAACCTATGCTTAGTTGTATTAAATATATGAGAAATAGGTGATTCCTTATTCTTGGAGAAGGGATCAAGGTGTTAAACCATTTTTAAAACATGAACTAGTTCATGTAATTTCTCATTTTTAGGTGATTTATAATAATTTTTTAGCACAATTATTTTAGAGACCCCTTTATTTGCTTTTGTATTGGATGATTAATTGGATATGGATATATGTATTTTTGTCTCATATTCTAATTATATTATCTGTATTGATTACGTGTATTTAGGAGTCTTTTTATTCTTTAATTGTTGTTAATATTTTATCATCACCTACATTATTCTTATTGCATTATTTCTTTCTCATATAATTTTTTTAGGTTTGTTTCTTGGTAAATTATTTCACCATTTTTTGGTAAAATTATCCCACCTTATAGGGGTCACATGTGTGTCTCATAGAGTAGTTCATCAGACAAAATATTTTAGTTATTATTCAATTTTAAAAACAGATCATTAATCGGTGGTAAAAGATATATTTTCTTCACAATAACATGATTTAGTTAATAGTAATCAACACAAGGGCTTTATTTCAAATCAACTTCCGTCCCAAAGAGAACATGAATTTCCAAAGGTGATAATTTCATTCCTCAAAAACATTGTCCTAGTAAATAATACAAGAGTTATTTCCACTCATTTATATTTATTAGATCCATATAATAATATGGAATAGAGAATATCTTAGTTCAAGGTATCAAGTTAATTGAAAACACAGCCATTCTTAATGATGGAAATCTAAACCACATGAGAACGATTTTTTGGGAAAATGACAAAAATTTGATGACATAATAACTCAACTATTCTTTCTCAACATAGAATGAAAAAAAAATATTTCCATAACCAATTATAGAAAATAATTTCAATTTATTTTCTACCTTCTTTCCCATTCTATCTCTATAACCTAACACACCACATTTGATGCAGTATTATAGACCTGCTGAAATTATAATTCAATCTATACCTTATAGTCAATAATACAACACAATAAAAAAATTAATTCATTAGGTATCAAGTCATAAACCAAAATTTATATTTAATTTCAATATCTAATAAAGAAAACACAAAATAATGTCACTGAATATTCCTCCATCTCTCTTTTTTAGGGGCATGGTAATATACACCTCATAAGACAAAAGTGATGTCAAATGATTCAATAAATTCGTAACATGGGTTGAATTAAATGAGTTGGAATAACCATTATCAAATTAACATGTCAATAATGATGATGTTTTCATGATTGTATCACTTACAATGATTGGACACACATTATCTTCCTATAATGACTCTTTATGTGCGTAATGAGGCATCATTATAGATGTATGTTACTATTACCCCTTAGTTATAGAACCTTATGATTTTACCATATTTATTTTTGGTTTTCACTATCTTATGAGAGTATAAAATAAAAAAACCATTAGAAGAACTTATATGACTGACTTGAGGAAGACATGATATATAAATCTTGTGGGACTTTATTAAAACCCATCTTGAATTTACATCCTTTCAACAGTGGAAGAATGTCAATGGGGGCACTACCAAGAACTAAAAAATTTATAAATGGTTCATGTTATCTCACACTACCATGAGACTCTTCATGCATTCAATCTCTTTATAATGATCTATAGGACTCCCATTATGATAAAAATGAACTCCCTTCAACCACGACTTATCATATTTCTCAAAATAAGCTTTTTATGCTACATCCATCACATCAGTATATAAAGAAACAATTAGACTGAAAACATGGGATTGGATATTGGGTCTGAGACCTATATCATACATTCTTGTCTTTATCCTCTTATTTGGTATAACATAGGATAAAACATAACAATCTACGTACATTGGTTCATATAATTAGTCAAATTTCAGTCACCCTCCTAGAATTGCATATTCTTATTTGATTTCATAGAGATTATAGATTCTCTATAGAATGTGATAGAGAATGGATGTCAATAATATTTCCATTACATGGCTGCATTTTCATCACCATCACTATAGAAGCCTTCCATCTCTATCTTGTCATTTTATTCATAATTGTGTAACATTAAACTGTCATATGATCAGGTGTTTCGGAGAACACCAAAAATAATCTATAACTTTATCAAACTATCCTAAGAGTCTTGATGATCATTTTATTTGTATAAATACTGTGTCTTATACTGTGTAAAATATTGAGCTTGATCAAGTGACTCATACCATTGATATTCATCTACCAAATCCTAAATGACAATGAGTATATGTTCTTATTTTAGATCATATACATCCCTTACTACTATCTCAATGTGAATCTAGCCCGATTAAGGATTTTACCACTATGGTTCACATGATTCTACCTCCTATTGCCTATAAATATGTATTTTCTATATAATTATTATAAACTACATCAATGAAAAAATGATGACATCAGATAGAAAACGCATATATATATAACTCTAAAAATTCAAAGGAATATAAATTTCACAGAACAAAAATTTGTTATTGGGATTTAAAAAGACAAAGATAAAATGATAGAAAAAGTGAATAATTATATCAAAACATTATTCATAGAAAATTTTACAAAAGAACACAATGACCTAAGTCTCATTAAGAGGATTTCTAGTCAAGAAATCACTTGCAAATACATGAAATGTCTTATCAACACATCCAAAATTTAATGATAAAATCAAGGCAAGATGGGTAATCTAAAATATTGATTCCAACTTCTCATGAACCACCTCAAATAACATTATTACTTAATACCCATCTTAGATCTAACAAGGCCTAACGGGAATTTTTAATCCCTATGGGATTTAAACTTACAGTTGGAATCATACATAGAACCAAAGGGATCCTTTTTTCATAAAAAATAGTGGTCAAATAAATGTACAAGTCAGTATAATAAACACTAAATACTGGTAAGGATCTGAAATATCATGAAAAAGATATTAAACAACTTGTAAAACATTAACAAATTTAATATATTAGATGATAAATATAAAATATAAAATATAAAAAATTGGATTACATCTCCACATGTCAAAGCAACCACTCCGGTTAACAATGATCAATAAAATCCAATGCCTCCATGGGTAACATTTCTTATTTTCAGACCTAGAATTAAATAGTTCAGGAAAATTTGTAGTTGATGGTTGGGTTTGAATTATAAATCCTATTTGGGTCTCAAAGAGTGTCCCATAATCAATTCCTTATTAATTAATCGAATAATAATTTTATTTATAATACAGTGCATGACATTGTATAAAAATATTATAAAAAATCATGTTTTTATTGTCTTATTTCATGGATAATATATCAAAAATATCATTAATGAAAATTTTATAAAATATCAATTTAAGTTGGTTTTGATTTGTCATCCATCACTTTTGATTACGAAATCACATTTTTTTAAAATATGTGAATCTCTTCCTTGTCCAATTGTGTGTAAAATGAAATAATATTTGTTTTAATTGTTAATTTATTTATTATTTAATACATAATGATAACCTATTGGTATTTACAGCACATGCCCTATAATTAACTGCACACATTTGAAGATCTTGTTATAAAAAGTCGATGAAAAATAATATTTTCCACTTAAAGGTGGGGGGTGTTCTAGAACGTTTGGAAGTAGAGTGATATTAGAATACTTTGAAGATGTGATGTATGTTCCAAAATAGGATTAGTTACCCTGAGTGGAGTGAATGAGGGAATATATATTATTTTAAAAATTAATTTTATACCATTGGATCATGAATTTTTTATTACAAGGGTCACCTTTTGTACTCCTTAATAATATTTTTGATCACGTCCACTCCAATTTATCTTATCATAATGCACTATAAGTAATGAAATAATGAAAACAGAAAGACATAAATATATTATCATGGTTCAAAATCATTGGGAAACGTCATAGAAGTATACAACGATGATTTTTTGATTTTATGAAATTTACTAAGGTTCACTGGAAACATAAATTATTCCGGAATGATATTATATTCCCATGCTCACATCATTTACAAGTATTTGGGTATTCTCACTAAATTACAATGATTCACCCTTATGTATCTTCCTCTAGAACATTTATGGTGGGAATGATCATTGTCTGACTCTTCCTGAACTAACGGCTCTTGAGACGGATCCAGTCATAGTTTATGGACATTTAGGTACCTTAATTTTCATGAATTAACACATCCCCAATTGTAGTTAGATTCTACGTTGAAGTTCATTTTCCACTTATATGTGAAATCCACTTATTCTCGTACTGTTAGGTTATAGAAATATACTTTTGAAAAGGTTTTATTTCCTTTTAAAACATTATTTAGTCCTCTGTGAACTACCTAGGGACATTCATAAAATAATCATCACTACGTACCACATTTGAAGTGCATACCACTTCTCCCATAGAATATCCATATGTACCACCTGTGAATACTACCTATGTGTACTCCCTCTACGTACTACCTATGTGTTCATCCTCAACATAGTGGACTTCATTTATCTGTAAAATTATTCTTCTGTAGACTGTTATCCTCAACGTACTCCATCTATTCTATAAACATCATCTTTTGTGGGTTTTAGTGCCACAATAAACCATATGGTGAACCATTCCCATGAAATTGTTTACCTTTCACAATATCCACCTCATGAACCTCTTATCCTTCACATAATTCCCCCTTTATCTACTTCCAGACATCACTGAATTTCCAGATCAAACTTGTTTTCTTATCCAAATCGCTATTTACTAATGATAGTATTAGAATTACTTATATAGAATAAATACCTAAAATATCTTATAATCTATGTTTTATCAAATAATAAATGTGGTACAAATTTAACTATATACAATGCCCATGTCTCAAATTTTTCTTCCCTAGGCAGTCCGTGTACTGCCACACTTTCTATACGAGGGCCAAAATCATCTTCTTGTTCTCAAGAATAACCCCCTTCTTGGCTTATCCAATCAACACCACTTTTCTATGAATGAAAATACGTCTCATATACTGTCAGCCTTCCATATACATAAATCCTTTGATGAAAACTAGTTTCACCCCATGAACCATTCCAGTATGTGGTATGCATCTTGGGCTTCACGACTTCATTCTTTTTTCAATTTCCATAGACATTCGTCATATCTCTCTATGCATTTGGCGAAATTTAGTTTCGAGTTAGCATGCCACGTAGTCCTATGAAAAATACCTATTTTTAGAAAATCCAATTCATGATTTTTAGACCAAAATATTTGGAAAACTCAGGGAAAATGTGCCCCCAACACTCCTACTTTTAAAAACACCATCCATGCTCATTCATAGTTATCTGAGTTTTTCAACAATAATAATCACACCGAAAACATACCTAGAGGAAACCTTAATGGAATTTTACCGAACATTTGAAACAATTGATACATGGGTTATATTTTATCTTTATCATTGAATACATTGTCTATATTTATGTTTTACTGTTTGGGTTCTATTTTTACATAAGACTGTGGTTATTTTTACATTTTGAGTGTTGATGATAAAATATTTAATCTTTTTTAACCTTCTTTAAATGTTAAACTCATTACTGTGTGTTTCATTCATGATTCTAGGTGTCATCCTATGACACCTGCGGATTAAGAATGTTCTTCGGTCTTCGTTAGATCATTCTCAAGTATCATATATTATGAAATATAATATTGTACGTGACAACACATAAGGGTAACACCACCTATTTAAAGGATGTGTAAGGGAACGTGGGATATTTTTACAATGAATTAGGGTGAAATTGATGTTATATAATGGAATCCTAAGGAATATTATACCAATGTAAAGGTATTGAAGGATCAGTTTAAATGTGGTTTGGAAAATGTATTAATGGTAGTGCGGTAACATTGGAGGCTCTGTAGGGGTATTCAACCATAGTGTATGGGTACATTGGTGAAGTGTAACGGTACACATCTAGTGTTTATGGTTTCTCCTAGCTCAACTGAGGGTAAACCATTGCTCATGTAATTGTAGACACAATAATTCAAATATGAAAAAATGATACACATATCAAACATAAGGGTAATGATGGCATCATGTAGGTGTAAATCTAATGATGGGGAGCTCACATAAATGTAAAAATGTCACTATTTTAGAGTATTTTTCTTCAATATAAGTGTTAACCCATGTTTTAAATATCCAGATAAACACACAAATACTCACTATTTTACATAAATTTGAGTAAACACAATAATATTTAAACCATTAAAATTTTCTTCTACATCCTTAAATGAATCCATTATAAAATGATATATATATATTTAATATTATCATCATCATCTCCATTAAAATTCAATTTTTATTGACAAAGATGTTCAATGTTTCTCAAACCCAATGTAAATATAAATATCATCATTTATAGACCATAATAAACCCTTGTTAATGTCCTCATATTATATGATAATCCAATATGACACATCATCTATGAGTGAATCATGTTTCGATGTTTTTGGATTACTAAATGTATAAAATTAGGATGTCAACACCTCATCACAATATTGATTGTTTATTTCTATGGTTGTATATGTCCATGCATGATTAATATTGGAATTTAACATAATAATAAACTATTTTAATAAAAATTATTTTAAATGTTATTTTATGTAATATATTAAAATTAAAAAATTAAAAAATATACATTCATATTCCAAACAATAAAAATTGAATATGCATTTTTGGTTGGTTATTTAAAGAGAATATGACCTTCAAGATATTGAAAAATAGTTCATCCGTAGATACTCTGTATGAGTGAAGGATAAAGTGAGAATGGTGATGATACTATTTTATTATTCTTTCATTGAAAATATATGTTCTACATAGTACGATATATTGTATTTTCATGGATCTTGGTAAGGGATTTCCACTTAATTTCTCTTCATTGAGGTATGATTTAATGTTATTCATATAATTTAATATATATTATTCATATAATTCGGCTAATATTTTATATTATGAATCCTCTATACATCATGGTGTTTCATGATACAATTAAAATTACATCATTTAAATTTATTAATATTAATACTACAATAGGTTAATGGGTTTATCAAGTCTACTTCCATTCACTAGAATATACTTCTACATCATTGACATTTTGTTACATTATTATGGGTCAACAGATCAGAAATTTTTTAATTAGGTAATTATAATTATTTTTTTAGGATTTAAAAATTTTCACATAATCACCTCAGGGATTAATCTCTACAAAACAATTTACGATCTTTGGAAAATTATATTTTCATTGAATCTCATTTTAATGAGATATACATCATTTCTAGAAAATGATTTTAGTGAATCATTTAATTACTACCACATAAGTTATTTTTATCATATTAATTAATTTAATTCTATGTATCTATATAGCTACATAATATTTTCCCTTTTAATCAAATTTTATTTACAAGTACACAAGTGCTAAAGAAATTTTTAAATATATCATTTCTTTTTGTAATTACAAAAGTTCATGGTTTATATTTGGGGAATCATATTCTATTATTTTGTTGAAAAAACATCTAATATATAATAATTTTGTTATGAATGTGGTTTAAATGATTATTTTATATTTCCACCTATTTTTATTATATAATCAACAAGAATTATTTTGGTAAGTGATTGTAATATTTAAACTCCTTTACTATCAAGAATGTTTATTTTCTATTTCCATGTTTTCTAAAATTAATTTAAAATTTTAATTTTATAAAAAAATGTTTTCTAATGTAATATAACATTAAATTTTAACTTATATAAAAAAAATTTAAATGTAAGTTCTTAAATAGAGTAATTATGGGATTCTGTTTTCCATCTTGGTAGAATATTGATAAGAATATTTGTTTTTATCATTTAATAAATAAAGGGATTACCCCAAAAATGGACCATTATTTTCATTAAATAATAATTCATATATTTCCTAATTTATTTTTTAGGAAAAATTGTTTCACAAATATTTTTAATTTTTTAGTTTTTATATGATATTTTAAGTGACAAGGTTATTTCCCACAAGAATATTATTATTGGTTTTTTGTATTAAATTGCTTAATGATCAATACAATTTATCATAATTATGTGACACTATGGATATATTATTATTATTAATAAAATATTTATTATGTTGATTGATTATGATTTTTTCAAAATGATTTTGATGGAACCAATAAATATTCCATGTATAAATAATCCAATGAATTAAAAATAATAATATTATGTTAAAAAATGAAATCATTCATGTATCATGATTATTTTATGGATTTTGTATACCTTTTACTATTATGGTTGATACCAATGTAGACTGTGATTCATTAGAAGCCCAATATAGCTCTCCAACACTTTGGGTATTGACAATGGGGTTGACTAAAATTTTAAATATCCAAAGAGAATATATAGTTAACTGGTTAACATGTTCATATTAATTGATTATCCGTATTAACCAAGTATGAATCGATCAACAATAGTTATTCAAGTAATAGTTATAAAAAAATAATTTAAAAATATTGTATCTACATTAATCTATGATTTTTTTTAGAATTAAATTTTTATTGTGGTCAAGATTGACCTAATAAGGCTCGTGAATATGGATTCAAATGACACTAGAATTTGTTCACGATTTATAATATGTCATAAATTTTATGATAAATGTTTTAATTGGTATTAATGATCACACCTTATTTTCATTAAAATTTATGACATCATCATAATGATATGATAATTTTATTCACGTTGATGAAATTATATTGTTAATGCTTATATTTACCCATAAAAGTGATTGAGATCACCACACTTATGTTTTATTTTTCTTAGGCTGTCATAAAAGATGTTAAATATGTTATTCCTATTATTTTCAATATATTTGAAGAACCTAGTAAGATAAGATGTAGATTTTTATGATCCTTTTTCTCATGTATTCAAGTTGTTATGTAATTGGATATCATAAATATTTAAATATAAAAAACATAATGGTATTTGGGTATATATATCAGCTAATATTTATATTTTATGTAATATGTTTTAAATGGTAATAATTAGTTTGCATTCATTTGAATCAAATCAATAATGGTAATGATTAAGATTTTACACATAAATTATAGTTGTTTGTGTTTGAGGTTTTTATAATAATAACATAAAATGAAAGTTGAATTAGTGAATAAAAATTAGGATTGAGACTTCAAATTCATATTGTCATGTACCCTGATTTTAGTTATACATGATTTTGATTTACTTAATAGCTGAACCATGAACTTGAAAAAGATAGTGAGAAAGATATATATCTATAAAACACTATGTGTTATAGTACAATAAGGTAGAATTCAAAATTTTTTGAGCATCATAATATATTATAAATATGATATACGAATTTGAATATCATATTCCTACCTACTATAGTGAGGTTGATATCATAATGTTCATTAATTAACATGACTCGTAAATATTTTCACCAGTGAGATATAATTATAAATTATAATATATAATAATATAAATGATATGTAGAGTATGTGAAATAATAATGTATTTATCTATAATAATATTTTCCTTTATATGATTAGAAACTAATATTAAATGGTTTCAAGGACATTAGATCTGAAATTTGATAAAACAATAAATTTTTGGGTAATCTATTTGAGAAATAATGATTTATGTATGATAAATACAATGGTTTAATATATTCTTGATTTTGATGTAATAAAGGGTTAATTGATTTTTTGAAAATCTAGTTACATTGTACTTATAGAATATTAATTCATTATTTGTTTAATGAAAAAGTGATCTATTATATTTTTGGTAATGTTTAAAAAATAATATGATGATATTTATAATAATGATTATGGTTTTTATAATCTAGTTATAAAAAAATTAAAGGCTTAAAATGGAGATAGGTTTTTGAAAATTATTAATCTCAATTTGGTTTAATATCTTTATGATTTTAAATTTTTTGGAACGATTTATTTGATAACATAAGGATATGGTATATAAATACTTTAGAATATGGTTGTAAGAATGGATAATGTTTTTTGACAAAATATATGTAGGTCTATGTATCCTATGATAGTTTTTATAATACATATTATTTCTTATATCATTAATGAAAAATACGATATTAATACCTCACCAAAATTATTTAATGAATACCAATTAAAATTTTGAGATTTAAATATATTCAAGGGTAAATGTAATGAAATTAAATTATAGTCCTTGAGAATTGAATGTAATATGTGAAAAAATGGATTAAGTGATACACACCAAGTTATAGAAACATGAATTAGTAGAATAATATGGTTAATAATGCTATAAAATCAGAACAATTGTAAATCATTATATGATTCAACATTTGAAGGATGTATATTTATTAATAGTTAATATTGGAAAACTTTTTTTTGATAATTATAATTTCATTATATTAGGAGTTTACTTTTAGAAGATAATTTAATAAAATAATATATTTAAATTTGATAATTTTTTTCAGTTTATAATTCCTCACCAAAGAATTTACATTATAAGAATGTTTTTCTTCATTCTAAAAATGTTTCTATCTTCAAAAAAATAGTTGTTATTAATATAATTTTTTTTTGATTTTATCCTTATGTAAATGAATTCTACAATATTAAAAAATAATTTTATGTAATGATATAAATATATTGAGTAATATATTTATTTTTTTAATATTTTTAGAAATTATAACAAAAACATTTCAGTATTATTATAGATAAATTAAAAGTTTTCCGTAATAAAAATAATTTTTATAATATATTATAGTTATGTATTATGATTGTGAAATTTAGTTTTACATTTGATTAAAATCCATATATATTTTATTTTTTTTATAATAAACCCTTATTTTTTATAAAAATAAGTATCCATGATAAATTATACTGTACGAAAATATTTATTCCTAAGAACACAATTTTATTAAAAAACTATTCCTTTTTAAATATATACATTTATTTTAAAATTTAAATTTATAACAATAAAGAAAATTATTTGGTAAAAGTAATTAAAATTTTGTAATTTTAAGGTTAAAATTAGTTAAAATTTACAAAATTTGGTTTTCATAATTAATAATTACATAGTTTGAAAATTAATTTCGAAGATAAATAATCATTACCTAAAAGTATTAATGTTAATGGAGGATGCCTAAAAGTATACTAATAATACCACAAAATTTGGATATGTTGTTATTATTAACCAATACACACTATCCAAAAACATTATATTATTTTGAGCCCTTGAACTTTAAATGGAAGAATTTTAGAATTTAACATATATTGGTTTCCTCCAAAACTACCCTTAACTTCACTTATAAATGGGTAACATTTCAACAATAAAAATAAAATAAAAAATATATATATATATTTAAAATAATACCAAATTACGACTCATAGAATCCTATATTATGTACATATTCTTTTTTTCATGTTGATTATTCGTATTGATGGAGTTTTATGATGAAAAACTAAAAGTTCTAGTGTGGTTATTATATCTATCAAACTTTTCTATTTTACAATTCACCAAAAAAAATTTCTATACAGTAAGTAATTTAATTAAATAACTATATTTATGATAAATATATGAAATTATATTAATTTAAAAAAATTTATTCACTACTTTATGACCTCAAAGAGAGACTAAATCATTGAGTGTGAGTACATGTGGACTACCACCTCTAGGAAGCGATATTGTTCATTTATCATCACCCCATCTTAATGATGGTATCAATGAATGATTTTATAACAAAATATGATATATATATCACAAATAAACATATCAAATGATAATTTTTCAAATTCCAACATTTATTTCATTCAATTACAAATGGGATCACTATTAAAGTGAATGGAAACTACCGCCTCCATGAATGATGTATTCCTATTTTAATCAAAATTCTATTAATAGTTCCTATAATAAATTTAATTGGGGAATATAAAAGTTATATCATCTATAGAATTTTGTAATTTTCATATTTCAATTATATAAATACATATTTTTACACATTAGTCCATTACAACGCATTACAATTCTGATTGATTTCAAAAACTATAGAAACGATGTTATAATGATTTTTGTAAAACTGATTTTGGGATTTCAAATAATTGTAATATCATGTCAAAATAACATATATAATATTATTTAGAGTATTGGAATATTTTTGTAAATATTATAAATATATATTAATATATCACTTATTTAATAATATACACATCGTAAACTAGTTCATCACGAGTTATATTTTCAGATGTCATATTCATGTCATTCAACTAATTGAAATGGGAGATAAGTTATCGATTAAAACAATATTATTCCTCACTTAGTTTCTCGGGAAGTATAAACCTTAAAGAAAAAATTGATAATTTATCATATCATCATAACCATTTTTATGAAACATTCATCTGATATTTCTAACTCCCGATGATGATAACTATATACAAATTGTTATAAATTTTTTAATAAATGGATATAAAAAACTTTATAAGGGTATAATTTTAATTTTATGGTTATGAGGTATGTTACTAATATATTTATGTACATTTTACACTACATTCTAGAACATTTGAGTAAGAGATAATATAATATACATGATTTTCAGTATAAATTCATCTTTTTGAGTAATATTTTATATTATAAAAAGGATTTCAATTATATGATGTATATAATTAGTATTAAAAATAAAATATAATTAATTAAGATTTAATCATGGAATTTTATGTTCAATCACCATACTAATCCTTCTAAGGGTTTTTTATTAATATTTTACACCATCCAGAAGTTTTCCTTATCTATAAATTTAATTCTTTAAGACGTGATTATGTCATAAAAATGTTTTCAATTGAATAGTGTAATAACTAACATTTTCAAGAGAAATAATAACTGTTTGTAATATAAATTATTATACAAAATTCATTCCTCTATTATCACAATATTTTATATTCCTTTAATAGAACTTTATTCATCTATATTCCATACATCAATTAGTATGGAAAACTACTAACATAACATTAAACACATTATCAATATGGTGAAATTACCATATGAACAATTATTTTTATTGGATGGTATTTTCAATGAATTATAAAAAATATATATTCGTTACTGTATATTTTCATTTTAATTTCGTGTTATAAAAATTGATAGAATTATGAATGTTTTCCTTATATCTTTCAATTTTGTAGGGACACTAAACCAACTATCTATGCATTGATATTTTATGATACATTGATAAATTTTGATATTGGAACACATATGTCTATATTATTATGGGTTGGGTCATATATATCCACTAAATGTATTATTTTTATATTAATATCTCATTATATATGTTTTTATGAGTGAATTTTAGTTTCGTGTAATAATGGGAACTGCTGATGTGGGTTATTAATATAATTTTTCGAATTGTTTTGTTTGTTCCAAATTTATTGGGTATCCTAATTATATGACATCATGGATTATTTTTGTTGGATATTTATTTCAAACATTCATTATCTTTGACTATTTTTCTTTATGAAATGTTTAATTACATTTTCTTTGTTTGGTGTAAATTTATTAGGCATCCTAATTGTACCCAAATTATTATATTATTCTCAATTATGTATTTTTTATTGACAATGTTTAACATTACGAATCATCTAATTTTATACTAATTTTTTATAATTTTTTAAATTAGATACATTATATATATCTAGAGGAGTTTCTAATTTTAGGAATCTATGGGTGAAATTCAGTACTATGCATTGGATTATATAGTGGGAATATGAGAATTTATTGTAAAGGGAAAGTGTTTTTAAGGAAATTTATTTATTATCTAAAACTATGAACACAAATGGTCGTTGTATTGTATTTTAATTAAATATTTTTCTTCTGTAGAGTTATTTTTTTATTCAAAAAATACTATTCTTAGTATATTACACTATTAGTTATATTATCATGTAATTAATTTTATAGTTTCCTAATTGTTTATTTAATCAATTTCTATTTAATTTTTTTTCAGAATTATGAACTCGATGAATGTTTTAAAATTACTTTAGGAGCATAATATCCTTATAAATGAACAACCATGAATGGTTGGAAATTTAAAATAGTATCTTGTATATTCATTAACATAGTTGTCCGAAGATATCTTTGGGAGTAACCATTCTAGAGGGAGGATAAAATATCCATCGAAGAACTTGTATATAATATATGACCACATAATATAACAAATTCAATCATTTTTAATGCAATATATTTAGTTGTAGGATAAATATATATCAATAACATAGCATGTAAATAATATTTATTGGGTAGTTCATTCCATTAGAATATAATTATTATCATTTAGTATTTATATATTTAATTCAATATATAGTTGTCATTGGATAATAAAAACATGGAAAAAAATTATATTGAATCCATTTAGAAGATGATATTTTTTACATACCCAATGAAGATGTATATAACTATGGGGTTCGACATAATATAAGAATTCATATTTTTTAGAACTGATTAAATAAGAAGATTACTTAATTTATAAATGAGTATATAATATCTCTAGAATTTTGTTGAATTCTAAAATTATATTTTTGACCAAAAAAAATAAATTTTATAAAGGGATGAAAAAATATTGTAAATTCCATTATATTGTAATTAATTTAAAATCTATGAAAATGTTTTATCTTATTAGATGATGATCGATATTGAGTTTTTTGAATTTTTCAACAACAGAAATTAATAGCTTTATATTTTTAGTTAATCAGAATAAATACATTTAATATATCGTAGGATAAGAATTATTCAGTTCACCATTGTGATAAGTTTTAAAATAAAAATAATTGGTATTATTCTATGAAAATAATATATTTATATTGATATTTTATGTGGAAAAATTATTATGATTACCAAAAATAATAGAATCATATTATTTTTCTGAATCAATTGATAAGATGATTCCAAGATGTTTTAAATTCATTTTTTATACTATAATCTTCATGTGTGTAAAAATACAAGTAAAAATTAATAGAATCTGCAAGGCTAGGAGTAAGTGGATGTTGTATTTACATTAGGGACTATAATAGAAAATGAAGGACCCTAAAATGAAGGGGTGATAAGTTTATTTATTATCTACCCAAATTCTCCCAAAAGTATTTTTTTAATTTGGAATATTCTCATTATTTTATTGTATTGGGGGAGGGGATTTTTGGTGATGTATAAATATTTTATCAGAAATGATAAAAAATAACATTTAATTAAAAACTCTTTTTTTGGTATTAAGGGAATAAGATGTATAGACATCGTACCATGCTTATTTATAGAATATTTTTTCGTAAAAATATTTTTCTTGTGACCATAGATGTCTATGATATAATATTATGTTTTTATTATTATTTAGATTATTAGGATAAAATAATTTATTAATTTATGAAAGTTATATTCTATTTTCGATGTGTAAATTAGTTTATATAAAATAATGAGTCTATATATTTCAGAAGATATCCGGATTCTGAACAAATTATTCAATATAAAAGTGAATATAATATTTATCTTAAGTATATAAAATGATTGTTTTTTATTTTTATTATGTTCTTGTACTAAATCAATATATGAATATTTTTTAGATTACTTTATTGTTTTAATTCATGATTGGAAATTTTATTATATTTATGACCTAGTTCAAATAATAAAAGAAATTCAAAACAAACATATAAAAATAATTTATTTAATTTATTTGAATTTATAAATAAGATTAAATAGATTCTTAAAATGGTCTTTATTAATAATAATATTTTACATTCAAATAAAATTGTTTTTGTTTTAAAAATGATATATGGTTTATCAAGTATATGAATTTATTATAGATAACACAAAAACCTAACTGTTAATAACAAGTATATGGTGACCTCTATTGACTAATTGTGGGATTAGATTTATGGAGAAAATTAGTTTTTTAATATTGATCTTATGTATGAATGTCATCAGTTGATTTTGAAGGAGAAAAAATTCCTAATACTGTGTTTTTTTAATTGGTATTCTCATTATGAGTTTGTTATTCTGCCATTTGGGTTTGACTAAATAATATTATTCACTAAGGATATTATAATTACTCTTCTCTATGAGTATATGGGTAAATAAGTGGTCACATTTTTTGAAAACATTCTTCTTCATTCTTACTATTATGAAGATTATAAGAAACACCATTGCATTCTTACGAAAATATTAAAATAGAAAAAAGAAATAGTATATGTGATTTTTTACGTCAATTTTTTTTGATTTGGTATATTGTATTTAAGGATGGATTAAATATTGATCCTTCTAATGTTATGTTGGCGGATGAGTGGCCATCAGCTATAAATTTAAAAACATTTTCTATAATTCTTGAATTATACAGTTATTAAAAATTGGTGTTTTTAAAACATTTTTCATTTACAAAAAAAAAATCACTAATTAAACTATAAAATAAGTTACATAAATCATGATAATTGAATATGATAAATGATATCAATAAATAAAACTTATATTAGTTAATGAAGCAATTTTATCCATTTACTATATAAATGGTGTGTTCGTTATTTATAGTGACACTTATTTGAAGAGACTTGGATTTTACTAATTCAACATGATTATTAAATTATATATGCTTCTCACTAATTCAATGTCAATGAATATAATTATTCTACACATTATGTTGAACTAGTTGATGTATATTAACATTAATGTTTTGAGTAATATTTTAATTTTTTTTTAAATGTGAAATATATTCAAAACATATAAATTTAATATATATATTCACTTAAAAATTTTCAAAATTTAGTTATATAAGATCATCTATAATTTGAATCGTAGATAATTATATATTAAATATCAGGTTTATGGAAAAAATAATGTTTTTTCTTTACCTACAAAAAGTGATCTACAGTTGAAGAAGGAATTCATCAATAAAACTCAAGGCTCTCCATTTTTATTTCATCCGGGTAGAACTAATATATATATATATATTCTTTCAAGAATATTTGTAAGATGCCAATATTTATGAAAAAAATAATTCAAATAAATTGATCTTGATTGAGGTGTTGTATTATAATAATTAAAACATTTCTATTACATAAAACCAAATTTCAATGCTTCATATGACACCAACATGACTTTCATTACACACAACACTGATGTGGAATCTATTACAGGAAATAACAAGTGTAACATGGAATATAATAAAGTGATAATATATAATATATTTATTACCTTAAATAAATATAATATATTGTTTGAATTTTAATGAAAATTAAACCTATTTTTCTTCTGTTACAAAAAAACAACTTTCTTCCATAACATACATTAGATGAAAAATTATATATTTTAATATAATAAAATATTATTAAAATGTTATTATTTAATATATTAAGATATAAAATATTCATTAAATCATTAATTATTAGATATTACAAAATAAATTAATAAAATATACATTTTATATAAATATAAAAGGAATTAATTAGTTATAAATTTAGGATAATTGACACTAATTAACCAATGAATATGAAAGTAAATATTATTATTGTTGTCATACATCCAAAAAAGTTTTGTCTTGATAAAAATAATTAATAAAAATTAGTTTTTGTATTTATTTAAATATATATGTAAAATATTCTATCACATATTCGTTATATTTATCAATTATTTTTATAGGAATGCGATAAGAACAACCCCAATTTCACACATAAATCTCATAATTTTAATAAATGAAAATTTACAACCTTGTTATTGTGAACCCATTTTAAATACAATTTTTTTAGTTAATTAATATAATATATTAATAAAATAATAATAATTTTTTAAAAAAATTATGTTAAGATATAATTTTGGCATTTTTGGTTAATGATCAATTTTTTAATAAATATTATCAAATATTGGATTGTAATTAAAAAATATTTTTCATTTAATTTATTTATATTGTTAATTTATATATTAAGTTACATTAAAAGTTCAATTATATTAATATTTTATAAATTAATCCACATTAGGTAATTGGAAACATTTTCACAATAAAATTGGATTGAAAAAAATAAAAAACATTGATATGTTTTACATTAAAAAACTTGTAGTGTCATCCCATCAATGAGATTAATATTAATTAAATTTCCCCCACATTTAATATATGAATTTGTAAATATTGATTCCACATTTCGATTAACAAAAAATTATCATTTCTAATAATGTGAAATTATTTAAAAAAAAAATATTAGTGGAAGTGATTAAAATTAATCACATCCTGTAAGGTTATATTTAGCTTAATATGGGTATAGACTATAACTATATTGCAAAAAACGACCAATACGCATATGAAAAATCTATTTTCAAGGCATATTTCGACCCTATACCACTATTAATCTACTTTGGATAATTATAGGATCCACATACGAAATGATAATCATTAGTTGATTTCTCTCTTAAAACATTAAAAAGAGTGACACTCCTCCTTCCATATAAAAGAATACCTACTCTCCCACTTCATCCCACCTCTAAAACTGGTTATGATCAGGAATTCTATGCTAAAGAAACTTCCCAGAAATAATCCGCTATTCCTAAAATTATTCCCATTGGGAAGAAGGAAATCAATAGAAGCCTTTTGAAACAAACCGAAAGGAGTTACCAGACTATGATATTACACCTTCTATGAAGTAATTTTTTTATTTTGTTTCTCTACTCCCACAATTCTTAATATTCATTCATTTTATAAAAAAAATATCTTAAATATACCCGGATTTTTATTTACTATGGTTTTAACCTACACTTCCACACACCTCTAAATAAGGTATGATAATCATATTGTTAATGTTTACGATGAACTACCGTATCACAAAATGATGATTAATCAATTTTCATTAATTTTTCTCCTGGTGAAAATTATGAAGGAATCTAAATTTATATATGTTATATATTATATTTTTTTAATTTGTAATCGTTACCATTACTTTTTAAAATAATTCTTTTTACCTATCATTCAGTGTTAAAAGGTTATTTTTGTTTGACGAAGCATGGACTATCGCCCCCTAAAAAAGATATGATTCATTAATATACATTATAGATTGTATTAAGGTTTGTTTTAGTGAATATATAATACATATATGATATCATATATATAATTAAATAGTCACACTGACATATATATATATATTACTTTTAAATTGTTTCATTCAACGTGGCAATTTAATGGAAATACCACTCATTCTTATGTATTTCCAACCTTTTCCATGAACGGTGTATTCTATTTCATATTTATATATTCTATATATATATAAAATACACATATAATTTAAAACCATGATATTTTTATCATTTTTTCATTCAATAAATGATGATATGAACTATAAATACCAAATATATTACACATTAAGACACATACAATGAATAATGTGAATGTTACCAGAAGTGAATCAAGAACGAAGGTTAGTTAAAAAGTAAGAAATATATGTTTGTAATAAAACCATATATGTTATTAGATAAATAATATTTTTTTAATATTTATATTAAATTTGTATTTATTATATAGGTGACTTGAACATGTACAACAATAGTCAACACTTAATAAAATGTGATTTCATTTCAATTTTTATTTCCATGAGATACATGCTTTATTCACCACCCATTCATTTTTTGTATTATGTATATATAAAAATTATATATTAAATTATTATTATACATACATTTATAGAAATTCAAATATCCAATCTATGATATTTATTTTATGGGGTTTATGTTTGAAAGGTTACCAAAAAGGTAAAAGTGTTTTGTCTCTATTTTACTTCATTGAGATTCATATTTTGTTATTCACCTAAATTATTTTTCGGGTAGTATATATATAAATATATCTAGTTATACCATGAATCAAATTATTTTTATAATATTTTAAGCAGCATTAAATTTTCTTTTATCGAGTTAAGAGTTTGATCTCAAGTTACCGTGTTATAATAATTTATTTCTAGAATATTGTATCTTTTCAAGATTGTTTTGGTTTATAATTCATTTGATAAAATATTTGAATAAATCTATGAAGAATATTATTAAATATTATTCTCCTATGGTTGTAAATATTTTATTTTTATATATGTAACATTTATTCCACTCTTTGGCTGGTAATATAATAACTAAATTGTTTTTAATGAAGCCCAACTTTACCCACTCTTTAGTCAGACGTTTATGTTTTTAAAAAACATGTTTTTCAATAAGGGTTTCCAAAAATATTTTGTGGTTTTAAAATGATCATTAAATTAATTTTTTACCCTTCTTTTCATTTTCATTTTCCTTTAAAGGAATTATATTATATATTTATGAAAAAGTAATATTTTTAACCATTTTATTGTGCACAATGATGGTTTATTTCACATTGTATGAAATTTTTATATTTACCCAAAATTATTCACATTATGCCTCCTTGAAAATAAAAAATGATAATTAAAATTCAAATAATATGTTTCACTAATATTCTATATACTGATTTTTTATGAGTTTATTTTCAAAGAAGGATAATTTCAAAAATATTTTATGTTTTAAAAACTATTTTACACATTTTCAAGAATTTTTTATTAATTTTCCATGTATTTTAAATGAAATTGAATTAAATACATTTTTACGATTTTTTTGATAAATTTTCACAGTATTTTAAATGAGGATGTTTTGAAACAAACTTCCATCATTACATTATTGTATCAAAAATATTTTATGGCAAAAAAATTCAAATTGTTTTAAAACATGTTTTATTTATTTTAATTGGAAATGGTTTTCCAAAAAATTTCAAGCTCTATTTATATTTTATGAAAGAAAAATGTCTTAAAATAGTTTTTTATTATTTATATATAATAAATCGTGTGTATATTCAAGAAATATGTTTCCAAAAGATTATTATTTTTAAAAGGGAATTTTTCTAAGAGTAATGGATATTTTCATAAAGAACTGATTTCAAAATATCCTCCAAAGTTATTTTCCTAAAAAGATGACTTTTGATGATGTTAATCTTTCCCATATACAAAATAATACAGATGATCCATTAACATTCATTCTAGAATGGACTATGTTTTGATGTAATGATTATTTTAAAATAAATTTATAATTTTAAAGTTATAGACTTTGGAATGTCGATTCATTCCATGAGTTTTTCTTGTGATGAAATTATTAAGAAAACTATATATTTTTTCAAATATATAAAATATGAATTCATGTTTATGATTCTCATTACAGTTCTTGGGTTATGAAATATAGTTTATAATTTTATGGAATTTCATGTATTATTTCACTAAAAGATGTGTGGGAATAATAACTTCATCAAATTTATTGGTTAATGATTTATATCTAATGAGATAGATATGTATAAAATGAGAAATTACCTCAGTTATATATTACAAGGATGTAAAGAGAAATAAACCTAGTTTTTATTACATTATTTGAACATGAAATGAACATGGTTCAGTATTATAGTGATGAAATGATTTGTGAACTCATTTCAGTAATACAGTGCGGTAATGAGGTGTGAACACAATTAAATAATATTTTTTTAACTAAAATGTTATTAGAAATAATTCATAGGCTACTATGGAAATTATTATAATTTCTAATATTTTTTACATCAATTCCTTGTTTTCTTCTTATATTATTATTTCATGGATTAATCTCTATATTTTCTTTATAAATCATTTTTCATTTTTATCTGTAATATATCGGGTGTGATCTTCAATTTTAATATTCATGTTCTATACCATTTTGTTCATTAATTATTAAATATTTCCATTATTTATCCTTAACGGGAATTTGTACTCACCAATTTCTATGTTTCCTTCCCCTAGATATGATGATATGTATTATGATTTATGTGTCTAAGAAGTGTTCTTGATAATAAAATCGTAGTGCGTTATAATGTAGATGACATTGGTATTAGTGTTTATGTTTCCATTTTTCCAAAGATACTTGACTTGTATAATCATTGGGAGTCTATTGGTATATTATTTTATGTATTACACAAATGTTATGTAGTGTTAATGTATTAAAAATGAGGCTCTATATAGTTTTTAGAATAGATATTTTTCGGTTATCTTTTTTAATCACTAATGATAAAAATGTTGTTGTAAATCAATGTATGTGTCCACTAATAAGTATAACCATAATGAAATGTGAATGAAAATGTACTCGAATTTTGGTAAAGGATAGAGTTAGTGGGTTTGTAGAAATATATCCATGTCTCTATACTACAAGTGGATGTGGCTCTAGAATAGATGTACCATGGGGTAGAAATAGTAAGAAGATGTTTTGGGCCTAACTCTAGTTAATCTAGTACATGATAACAAGGCTTGCTACATACGAAGTTTGACACTCCAACGAGATATTCTTTAGAAATTCATAAACTATTAATTAAACCTTATGAATTATTTTAACAAAATGTTCATATGAATAACTAATGATAAACCAAAGGTTTCATTGATTAATATATACATGTAATGATGTAGAAATCATATAAGTATTTTTCAAGGATAATGTAGCTTTATTATATGATATGTGTTTCTCTCCTCGTACATTTAGGTATTAGTGAATGGATTGAACTGAAAGGTAAATGGTTAAATATTAATTTTATATATGTATAATTTATGGGAATTATGAAAATTCATTACCCATGTAGAAATATAAAAAAAATAAGAAAGGTTTGATGAGTATTTGTTATACTTATATTGATAATGTGACTACAAATGACATGTGAAAGGTATGAGATTTTCTTCTAGTAAGGCTTTAAATGATCATAAAAATATTGACTATATTGAGATTGTTGAACATTAAGACATGATTCATATTTATATTATAAATAATAGTTATTAAGAATGATTTTTTGAAGTATTAGTAATGGTTATAGAATATAGATATATTATTGAAGTATTTATGTTTTGGAATTCAATGATTATGTAATATCAATCATGAAATGTATATGTATTTTCATTATAATGTATCCAAAATTATATAAAAGGACTTATTGATTGATGATAAATATATATAAAGGTGATTTCATGGAAATGTAATATTTTGATTAAGGGTAGGTATCCATTAATTATTTCCAGATATTGAGTTAATTATCATTTAATAATTATACGTTGAATATGAATATGTGTATTAGATCTTATAAATTACCCTAGAAATAATTATTTAATAAAATGTATATGTAATCAAGGATAATGTTTATGAATTCTTGTATTTAAAAAAAAAATTAGTAATAATTTGAATATGGAAGCATATATGTTTTCTAAACAGATTTATGGAAATTAATGTTACTACCATATAATAATGGAATATAAGATGTGGTTATTCACATGTTTGGAATTTGAAAAAAACTGTAGTTTTTGAAATATAGGGATAACGATTAAGCTACTTTCCTGAAATTATTTAAAATGCATTGAATTTCAATATTTTCTAAGGGTTGTGAGTTTAAAATTTTATAGAAATATTAAGGTAAAATTTGGACAAGGTCTGTGAGAGTTAAGTATTATCTTACCACATGAGGATTTATGAATATTGGATATCTTATTAATAAATTATGGTGGTGATGAAAAAGTTGATATATGGGATGGAATGTCATGAATCACATGAAATGTTACTACATAAGGAATAAAAAATTCACCTTCCATATTAGATAAAGATCTAAAGTTCCTAAAAGAACAATAATTGGTGTTTTTGTCCAAAAATCATAAATATACATTCTTAATAATTAATTAAATTTTTGGGGATGGATCATAACATCAAAAAAAAATTCCTATTACCCCTGTTTTCTAAAAATCATATGGAATTTATGTTCATCATATATTTATGGATTTCTAATTGTTCACATTCTCCCAACTAAGTTCTCTGTCACTCTTCCTTGGAGAGTTATAGTTATTTTTCTTTTCCATATCCATATTTTTACTTCACGCATTTGTTCTCTAATATGAATACATATTTATATATTACATTGGGAAACATATTTGTTTCCAAATTTCTATTTAAATTTATTTTATTATAATTTTTTATGATATTGGATTCATTAAAAGTAACATTCAAATATAAAACCAAACCATGTTTTCTTCCATTTCATACAAAAACACTTATCTTTGATAACCTACACTATATATAAGACTGAATATTACAAGACAATGATATATCAATAAGACATTATTATTATGTATAGTTAGATATAACGTAGGCATAAAATAATTATTTTTGAATATTATTAACTAACATTTGAAAATTTATGTTTTATATATAGATAAAATTAATTTATTTGTTACCAATTAATTATAAATTATACTAAGAACCGAATAAAAATAAAAAGAAATATTATTTTTATTTTCATACATTCAATGTTTTTTCATGTTGAGAAACTAAAATAATAATAGTTAGTGAGATATTTTATTGAAATTTATATATTACATATTAGATAAATTATTTGTGATATGCATCCATTCGGTTTGATTTGAATTGGGTGAAAATAGATCTATATTCACACATATAAACTAATATATTTATAAATATGAATTCACAACCTTTTGATAGAAAACCGATTTTAAATACTAGCCATGAAATTTTATAGATTTATAATATAAGAAAAAAATTCATATTTGGAATAAAAACATAATAATTAGCTTAGATATTTTTATGGGATTTTCTTATAAGAATAAATGTTTTAATAAATAGTAAAAAATTATATATTATAATTCAAAACTTATTTTACATTTAAATTGGATATAAGGATAAATTATATTTTTACTTTGTATAACCATTTAATTAGTTAATAATATTATTATTTAATCAAATTTAGTTAACCGGATCATTTTTCACATCGAGATTAAATTAATATTATTATTATTTTTACTCGTAGTGTCGTCCAACTAACGAGATTAAATTAAAAATAATTTCGAACACATTATATTATTAAATATTTAAAAATTTATTTCCTATTTGGAAAATAAATAATTTATAATATATAATATTGTCAGATTATTTTTTGACCAAAAATAATTGTGAAATTTATTTAAATTATATAAATCCATTAAGGTTAAATTATGTTTAATATGGGAATAAACCATAACATTACAGAAAAAAATATATATCCACTTGTCCAAAATTAATTCTATGTTCATATTTCTACCCAATAATACCTTTTTTATTCTATTTATTATTATTTTATCCACATGAAACATGAAAAACATTGGTGGAATTCTCTCTTCAATTATTTACATGAGTGACACACCACCTTCTCTATAAAAGGGAACAACTACTCCTTCTTCCCAAAATATCTGAAACATATTATGTTTGGCCTAGATATACCTTCCAATTACAATAAATAATCATTTATTCCTGAAATCCTTCCCACTTGAAGAAGGCAATCTATGTAATCCTTTTAGCATAATCCAAATGGAGTTTCCTGATTAAGATATTTAACCTTCTCTCGGGTCCTTTATTTTATTTTCATTCTCCACTCCCTCTAATATTGTTACTCCTTTATTTTATAATTATTGATGTATATTCCACATAATATTATTTTTTTATATTATTTACAAATATACTTATACACACCTCTATCTAATGGATAATGGACATACCGTTTATGTGTATGGCCAGGTACCTCCTCATTGAACGATGATTGTTAAATTTTCCATACTACCTCTCATTGTGGAAATTAGTATGGATAATCTTTTTATATATATTATATATACAAAATTATTAATTTATAAGATTATGTATTCCTTTTATTAAACATATATATCTTAATTTACATTTTGTGTTAATATAATAATTACGTTTGTGAAATTCGGGACTACCGTGCTCTCAAATTGATATGATTTGTTCATACAATACATTGATTTTATTTAGGAGAGTTTTAGTGAATATATAAAAAACATATGATATCATAAATCATATGAGATATATATTTATATACAAATGTACATACATACATATATGACTTTTACATGATTTCTTTGGGTGGGATAATTAAATAGAAATGATGTTCATGTGTACGTATGGCCTACCGTCTCCATGAACGGTGTATTACATTTAATATTTATATGTTATATATATTATTATACTAAACATAAAAATTATAAAAATTATATTTATATCATGATTTAAATTATTTAAATCGTTTAGTCATGTATAAATAAAAGGATATTTAAAGTTTAGACACTAGAAAATAACAAATAGAATATTACCAAAAGTGAACCCATTACATTGGACATTTAAAAAGTACATTATATAAAGTTGTAATAAAACCATATGTGGTATTAGATATATGAATATGGTTATATATATGATTTATCATAAATTTATCTTTATTATAATGGTGTATTGAACGAGTATGGAGAGAGTCAAGACACAAGGTAAGGGGATTTCATCTCAATTTTTATTTATGTTATATACATTTCTTATTCACCACCAATTACTTTTTTGTGGTTTCAATATTTCCAATAGAATTATCAAATTATTTTTATATTTATATTTATTTATATTATTATATCTATTCGTTGACAGTTATATCTTGGGAATTATGTTTCAAACATTACTAAATTGGTAAAACATTTTTGTCTCAATTTTCCTAGTTTGAGAAACGTGTTTGTTATGAAACGAAATTCTTTTTTGGAAGTTTATATAGTTAAATATTTCATGTTATATCATGAATATATTATTTTCATGACAATTTATGCTTTGTTAAATGTCCCATTATTACATGGAGAGTACAACCCCATGTTACCAAGTTAAATGACTTTATTTTGAGAATTTTATCACTTTTCAAGATTATTTATGTTTAAGCTTCAATGGATTAAATATTACAACAATATCTCAATAAAATATATGAAATTTATTCTCTTATTTTTATTAGTGATTTATTAAAATATTAGTAATAATTATTCCACTATTTGGTACATAAGATAGTTAGGAATATGTTTTTAAGAAAGCCTAACTTTACCCCCTCCTAACTCGAAAATCTATATTTGTTTTAAATATTGATTTCCAAATAGGGATTCTAAAAATATTATATTATTCTATAATTATAATTTAAATACATTTTTATCAATTTTATTTTACCTTGATTTCAATGGAATCATATTTTCACTTTCAAAACAAGTCAATGTTCTATCATTTTTACCGTAGAAAATGAAGGTTATTTTCACCTCCTACAACATGTAAGGATTTACCCGCCATCATTCCCTTGAATATTTAATTAATATATTTTAAAAATATTAATTTTAAAAGAATTTTTTTTCAAAATATTATGGTTATTCATTAATTTTTTAAAATGTCACATGAATGTGTCTTTGAAAATTTTATTTTTACTAAAATCTATTTTAAATATATTTAGGACTTTTTATTAGTTTTCAATGAATATAATTTTTTTTATTTTCATTATAAATTGATTTATATATTTTCAATGTATATTAAATGAAATGGTATTCAAACAATTTAGATAAATTATTTTTATGTTCTCAATATATTTTAAAGAAAACTATTTACTGAATTTTTTCATGCATATTTTATTAGATATAAAGAAGAATTAATTTTTAAACCATTTAAATTTATATATATATGTTTTCCAAAAAAAAGGATTCGAAACGTTTTTTGATGTTTTATTTATATGTTTTCATGTTTATATTCATGATAAATGTTCTCAAGTGTTTTTTAATTTTAATGATCATTTTTCAATTATGAAAGTATGTGTTCATTATGAAATGTTTTCAAAATATAATTACATGTTATTTTACGTAAAATATTACATAATTTTTTGTCAATCATTCCCTTATAGGAAATAATCCTAAGGATCCATTCAAATTCTCTCCCGACTAGTATATGTTTCTTTGGAATGATTTATATGAAACTCGATTCCATTTTTCGGGTTATAAGCTTTTGAATTCCAATTATATTCAGAGGATATTGTTGTGAATAAGTTATTATAAACCATTATATTTTTCTATAGTTTACGACATGATTACATTTTTATGATACCCATTTCATTACATCGTTTGTGATAGTAATTTTTATGATTTTGTGGAAAATGTATTTATGATTTCACTATGATATGGGTGAGAAGTATGTCTCCCTAAAATGCATTATATAAAGACATATGTACCATGAGATAATCATGTATATAGTTTGAAAGGAACACGATTCAGTATTATAAGGCTGTAATGAGAATTGAACTCGGATCAGTTTTACAGGGATGGAACTAGAAATGAACTCAATCCAGTATTATAGGACAAAAATGATGAGTGATCTTTGTTCAATAATACAGGGAAGTAATAGAGTGTTAACCTATTTAGGAAAATGACACTTTCAACTATGATATGATAAAAAATAATTCCTTTACTACTATATAAATCATTATATATTTTTATATGTCTTGCATAATTCCGTGTTTTATTATTATGTTATGCATTAATGTATTTTATTAATTATTTCATAATGGTTCATGTATCATGACACACCAGTCCACATTATGATCTATAATATTCATGGTATCATCATCAAATGTTTACATCATGGTTGATACACTTTTTTTCTTGTAATGATAATACATATTCTTTTATTTACCCCTATAGAGCATTTTTATCAACACTTTTTTATGTTTCTTTACCTATGATATAAAGGCAAGTGTTATGGTTGATGTATAAATGAATGTTGAAAGTAATGAAAAACCTAGAGGGAGTTAATATTGAAAACCTATGTATCACATTTTATGTTTATATTTTTCCAAAGGAACTAGACTAGTATGGTCATTGGGTGTCTATTTCTATAATGTTTTATCTATTCTGAAAATGTTTTGTAATGTTAAAGTATGAAAAGTTGGTTTTCTATAATATTAATTGTTGGAATTAATGAATAAGGATATTTCTCATATACTAATTTTTTTTTACTTTTTAATATGTTAATGTTCATTTGAAATAAATGAATGGGATACTTACACCTTTTCCAATTCTAGAACAAAAATTGAAGAATATATCCCTAGATTTAAATAGGGGATTGCAATTTAATTATTTAGGTAATTATGTGAAGTGTAGTATCATAGATAGTGTGTTTTATGGGATTTTAACTAACATAATTAATGTTTTATGAAATTATTATATTACTAACAAAGCAACATGGGATCCGGAAAATGTTGTGCAGGGAAAATATCTGTACCTATTTAATTGATGAATATAAATACTAAGATGGAATTTCGTTAAGGAATGAAGAATGTAATGACACATATAATTTTTATAATTATTCAATCTCTTTCCATATTAATATAAATTTTTTGTTTTATATATTCACATTATTTATAATAATTTTATACTACTTATCAAAATTTTAAGGGAAGTAGTTTTATTCTTACTATGGAGTATTCCATGTAATATTAGGATTTTTTATAAAATTTAAAATTTAAAATTTATAAAATTTTACATTATGAAATGAAAATTAATTTTTATATCATTATATAGAAATATTTATTATAGTTAATGTTTTTTCACTATTCTGAAAATATAGATTTTTGGTTCAATGTTTACAATAACATATTTTAATAAAAACAGTATTTAATATTATATAATTAAAAAACCCAAATTCAAATTATAATTAGTCTAATGTTTCACTATACTAAATTATGAAAGTATTATTAAATAAAATTCATTGGAATCATCTTTGACGTGATTTTTTATGAGGATTAATTAGTTTTTTTTGGAATATATTATATTTGATTTTCTTGTGTACGCATATATTACAATTAATATCTTACTATTATACAGATTTAATCATTTTAAATTAACTATATATATGGAATTGGGATGATAAAATTTATTCATAGGATCAATTTTATTTTTCATCATAATAAATAGTATCCACGCTAAAAAGTTGACAATATAATAAAGGGTGAATTAAGGTAATCAAGGATAAATCTAGGTTACATGGTAATTAACTGTTCTTTTAAATAATTTTATATGTGAATAATTATAATCTTATAAAATAATATTTTAAATTATTGTTTTCAACAAAACAATCATGAAAATAATAAATTATATTGTTTTAAATCATTGAAACTACAAGACAACAACTTTAATAACATATAATTTAGATCCCTATCTTCTCAATTCATCTTTTACATTGAAAACAATTAGCTGAGTGATAACCCACAAAAATTCATTACCAAAATTCCTCCCCTCATAGAATATGTGTTCTTCTTTATATAATTCCAATATTGAAGGGTTATTTTGTAATCAAAATGGTCTTTTTAAAATAATAAAAAAAATTATTAACCGAGTTTTTCTATGTTCATTTTTTTATACCTCAACAAAATATATAATTACAATGATGTTATAATATAAATAGTTTCTAAAAAATTATGAAATCAAAATAGGTTTATTTTATAGCCATCTTTCTTCTCCTTTACAACCATATATCATATGACAACTAAACATGGTCATATGTGTGGTCTACCACCTCAATGAAGTGATGTTTTTTGTTTTTCTTCACCACAACACAAGAATGATTTTTATGATTTATTTAATGAATTAAAATGTTATATATAAAGTTAAACTAAATTTATAATGATAACATTCAAATTATAATATTACTATTGATTCTATTGGAAAATGAAAACAACCCTCATGTGTATAGGTGGAATACCACCTCCAAGAAGTGATGTGATTTTTTAATATGCATCATTTTTAGATGGTTATAAAATTTTATTTAATATATAAAAATTATACGAATATAATTTTTAGTATTATTTATATTATAATAAAATTATAAGAATGACCATGTTCAACATAGAAAATTTGATTTTTGGTTATAAATAGAACATCCACAAAACCATTGTCATGAACATAAATAATATAGAAACTACATAATAAATGTTAATAAATGAAATAAAATTTTAAATATTTATTAGGAAATCATATAATTAATATACGTTTATTGATAATTATTTAAATTTTTTACATGGATAGGCGGATAAGAGTTAAGGGACTGTATATTAAAACCATATTGTGATTTTTTTGGTTTCATATATATTTTTGAAAAATACACGTCATTATTAAAATAACTCATCTTTCATTTTAATATAATTAAATATAAATTATATTTTATTAAACAGTGTTTTACTTTTTTTTAACATTTTAAAGTAAAAGTATAGAACGTTTTTCAAACTAGTTCATCTAATTTTATTTCCCAAACTACTTATACATGACACATTTACAAAAAGTGAATAAAAATTATTTTGATAATATATATCCTAAATTTGATTTCTCCATGTCATGATTACTACTCATAATGTATCATAATTTATAATTCTACATGTACATCAAGTGAAAATCCTATTTTAATTATTTCTCATAATATTTATAATGTTTTCAATCTTGAAAATGACATTTATCATTATTTTTATATGAGTCAAGGATTTTAATTTTCATATGGGATAAATAGGAAAAGTTATCATCATTTATGATTTAGATGATTTATATTATGTGATTTATGTAGTTTAAGTTTCTTATTAACTATTTATAGTGATTGGTGATCCCAACATTTCTGTACAATTAATTTTTAAATAAATTTTTTCTTTTAGGAATATATATTTGAATGATCATATTATTTTATTTCACAAGAAAGAGTCCGTGCAAAATTTTGTATATGATCGATATTAAGATAAATTAGCATATTACCTTTAATAAAATTATATAATTTAAACCAATATTACATGGAATTGTTTTAATTTCAAAACATATAATAATGAGGTTATGCTAAAAATATTATTTTTTCACATTATGATTGGAATGATTATTTTTAAATAATTTTTTTACATAATTTATCATTTTTTGTATGAAACCCCCTTAATTTATTATTTTCATTTTAATATTTATTATTATTTAAAAAATATTTTATAATTTTATTTTATTTCATAAATATTTAAAATATAATTTTAATCCCGGTTTTAATTATTAAAAAGTTATATTTTTTTAAAATAATTCCAAGTTTTCAAATTTCTGAAATGAGTTTCATTATTTTTTACCCATTACTAAGAATCTATTTCATATAGAATCTTTTCCAATGAAATACATAGGTATTGAGGATGATTAGAAACTATATCTTGAGATCTCATTCCAATATGGTGAATCAATAGAATTGAAGAAATTGGGTATTGAATAAAACATGAGTTTAATTTGAGGAATCATGTATCATGGGAAAAATTGAAATTTATTGGAAGTTAACATTTTTCATATATGGTTTTGATATTTAATATTTTTTTTCCATACACTAAAACCATAAATTTAATTGATCATAGAAATATATGAACATTAAATAATTTTTATTAAATATTTTTTTGATGTAGGTTGGTATAATTTGACATGGTATTCTATAGGGGAAAGGATGAGTAGTTATCTCCATTTTTTATTGTTTGGGTGATTCAACAAATTTCTATGAATTATCTCTTGATATGTTATATTATAGATATTTCCCTCCAATTCCTCATATTGTTTTATATTACTTTCTATGTGTGTTATTTGTTTAATAATTATGAATGATGTTTTTTGTATACATATGAGATATTTAATTTTGTTATCAATGAAGTGGATTTCTGTGAATAGACGGAACAAAACAATTATAATGTTGAGATATGAATTATGGAAGTCATGAAATTTAGGTTTGGTTCCCAAGATACTAACACTAGATATATGAGTTGTAAAGTTGTGATATGAGTTGTGTGAATTGTTTCTTAAGACTAATAATAATAATTTAATCCTAATTGTATGTGAGATATTCTATTAGAGGATAAGTCTAATGGATTTTTCCATATATGAGGGACACATGAGTCTATAATACCTAGTTATGGTTTCCTCATGAAATAATTAGTACATTCCCTTCAGTTTTATTTGGTTGATAGATTTTACCATTCCTCAGGTGATTATGTATTATTCGAAGACCTCCCATTAAAGGGATGGGTCATGATGTGTTATCAATAATGGAAGCTGAAGAACCACAGTGTGAGAGGGGATGGGTTGATTAATATAGGATTATGATCACACACAATTTGTTTTGGTAATTGTTTGTTTTTGAATCATTCTATATCAAAATTCTTCCATTATTGGGTTTGGGCATAAAATATACATGACATATACCCACCCACTAGTAGAAATATAGGGTCAAGGCTTTAACAGGAAAACCTAAACCATATATATTTGTATAAATGTTATTTCAAGGTATATTGTAAACTTTTACATATATTTTGGATCCAAATCATGTATGTTCAGGATTCATTATGGCCCGGTTAGAACATAGTGACCAGATATATATAATTGGATATATATTGTGTGTTATGATTTATAGTTAGGTGTTCTTAATGGAAACGTTGAATTATATATATATATATATTGAAACAACATTGGTATTCTTAAAAAAAATAATTTTAAACTATTATTTATATTCCTTAAATATTGTTTTATATTTTATTCATTATAATTTTATTTGGTAACTTTTTTTCAAAATTAAGAAAAAGACCATTTCTATCAAAATTGGGTTTTCATGGATTATATAGGTTTATATAAAATAAATATCTCTAAATTTGAGAATTTAAAATTGGAAAAAAATATTCATTTTTTAATTCACTAGGTCAAAATTATCTTACAATGATTATTTTTTATCTTTCTAAATTGTCTGATTTTTAGATGAGAAGTGAAAATACATATTTTTATTGAAAATTGTCTTTTCAATTAATAGATTTTAAATTACACAGTATTTTCTGTATTTTTTAAATTTCAATTTTTTATTTTTATTAAATATAATACAATTAATTTTATTATACTCAAAATTATACAGGGATTTGGTATAATAACAATTCTATACCTAAAACGGAATTTTTCATAGAAACCAAATTTTCATCGTTTTTTAGATTAAATTTGGAGGATTAATTACAGAATTAGGAATTAAATATGATAAAATGGATTTCATATTTTTAGTTATTAATATTATTAATATTATTATTATTATTTAATAAATTAAACAAATATGTTTTTTCAAAAAATAATAAATAACGAAAAAATGATTACATTATAATCGTTAAAACATATTTATCTGCAGTTATGAAATAAGGACCTGACCTTATTAAATTACACAATCATTAATTTTACACATGAAATCAGTTCTTTTTACATTTTGGATCATTGCATGTTCATAGTTTTAGAGAATTTGGATAAAATACATTTATAACATTCCATATTTATGTAGAGTGGATTCCACAAAAAAACAATACATTTTTTCGAAAATATAAAACATTTCAAATAAAACATGTTTACGTTGAAAATATTTCATAACATTTTACATTGTATCCTTAATTTTTATAGAAATATTTATATATTCGGAAAATCAATTATAAATTAGTTATTATTAATAGAATGTCTGTAAGGGATATAAAAAGACGACAACAAAACATTAATCCACTAATATTTTTAAAATTCTGAAATCATTTTCAAAAAGAAATACTTGTCATCCATATATACATACATTTTTTAAAATGAGATTTGCAAAAAAATAAACAAAAATATACCCATAAATGTATCTTAGGTCATTACTTACATAATATTGTGACCCTCCGGGTAACCTTATAATTTTTATCCCTCGCGACTACATTACAATGTATCCCTCATGTCTACCACATAATGTACACATTAATAATACAGTTCGAGTAACCATACGGTTCTCCACCAACATACACATAACCAATTACTTAGAGAGATATTTTTGTCCCAAAAATACTCATAATAAATTTCCATGAACCAGAATATAGTCATACAACATGAATAAATTCCTGAAATCAATGATATTGTTTTCTTTGTAAAATAGAATTTTAAAAGAGGATTTCAAAAGAAAAAACCCTTAAATATCATACAATTGTTTTGGGAATTAATACAGTCGATGGAATACATGTATAAACTATAGATACACATAATTAAACATAACATAGCCAAAGCAAATCACCCAAACAATTTTATCACTATAATGTTAATGAAGTATAAGGTAACCCCAATGAATAAAATTGGGTTTTAGAATTCCATTACCTCGAGATCATCTACTATAAAACATTTTTCAACCTCATTTATAATGGTTAAAAGATTTTTATTAATATATTAATGAAATATATTAATGATTATAAAAACCTATATGGTCATTTTGTCAAATAATTGCACCGATTAATTATTAGTATTTTGTTATTTCCATTATTTCGGGTCTGTTCATTACATGATTTCAATGGCCTGCTTGTATTTGATTTTGTTATCATATTTAAATAAAAGTATATACATATAATCAAATGGTATTAATGTTTTTTTATAATATTAAATGTTCTGATAAATCATTTTTGTTATATCGTGTGTGGGAGAATAATTGTATAAATCAGTATTCATATATGTTTAGATCATTTTGGGGGTTCTTTGATATTCATGATGTAGTTTCATTGTATAAAATAATATCATGTATATATGTTTAATATGAAACATAATAGAGGTTATATCATGAAAATTACTATCATTTTAAATGATTAAACTTGTTTTATAAGTATTTATGAAATAATTAAATGAAAATTAAAAAACCTCTTCCACGATTTTATAAATTGGCACATCAGAGACGATGCGTTTATTTTTTAGAATAATACTGGGGGTATAAGAATAAGAAAATTCATGTTTTTTCCATAAAATCGATAACATAAATTATATATATGATTCTAGATCTTTAAAGCCTCTTTGATAAAGGTATGATAATAGAGTATAATAAATGAAATTAATAGAAATGAAATCACAAGAAAATTAAAGAGTATTTCTACCTCTTGATTAATTATCCTTGAGATCGTTTATAAGGCCTTTGGTTTTGGATTTGTTTGAGACCACAATTCAATGTACCTGGGGGTGAGCATTTCTAATTGAATATGGATGAAATTAGAAATATCTCAAGGTGTGAGTGATGTGAGAGGAAGTGGGGGTGAGGGTGGTATTTATATTGTAAGAGAGGAGGGGGTTTTCATTATTTTAAAAATTAGTTTAATATTTTTTTTCATAGGAATATGAATATTCATGATTCATGATTCCAAAAATATTTAAATTTTCATGTGTGTTTGATAAAAAATCCATTTACATCATCCATGACTCAATCATGAGTCAGAAATTGATTTATTTATCATATTTTTTTAATTATTTTATTTCACTATTCACAAAAATTCATGTATTTTAGAAAAATACTCAGAATAAGCCCCATACATTTTTTTTATTTTTTGAATATAAATATTAAATAAATTTTTTGAAAATAATTTTCTAAATATGATTAATTAAATTTCTATATAAAATAATATATTATTCCCAAAATAAAAATTGTAAAACTATAACTGATTTTATATCACCATGAAAAATTAATAAACATCTCATTATGATATATCCATATGAAAATAATATAATAATATTATATACTATTTATAAGTTTTATATTAATATTCATATTACTATTCATAATGTTATGTTACTATTCACCAAAAAAACAAGGTGGCTCGATCTGACTCTAAATAACCTACTAGCCACAACCATTGATGACTATTTTGTGAAATTCAAAACATAGAATCCAAAAAAAGTATTCTTAAAGTATAAATTATAACTATCCACCAAAAATAATTTTTCATGCATTTCAATTTATTTTTCAATACTTGGTGTCTTACATTATCCCCATCTTCTAGATATTACATCCGGGTGATTTTATAATTTTCATATTATAAAAATGGGGCTAACTTTTACTCATAGAATTTTCAATTTCCCATGTTGCTTTTTATGCCATGTGGTTTCTTAAAAAAACCTTTACCTGGCGGATTATGTCATTCCACAAAACATTTTCTCTATGATTAAGAATCTAAATATGGTTCTCTTCTAGCTGAACTACATCTTGGATCAAGACATGAGTTGAATCTGGCACATTCTTTCTCAACATCGAAAAATGAAAAACATTGTGTACCTAAGATAAATTTTGAGGAAAAGATACTTGATAGGTGATAGGTCCAACATTCTATAGGATTTCATTAGTTCCAATGAACTGTTGATTTAGATTTACTTTCTCACCAAAATTCATAACACTTTTCCATGTTGACATTCTAAGAAATCATCATCACCAAACACTAATGAAATGTCCTTCCACCTGTTATACTAATTAATTTTATGCATGTGCTATGATTACCTCACATGTTAATAGATCATCTGCACCTTCTCATCCACTTATTAAATTACTTTTTTCCCATCGACTACTTTTCAACGGATTCATCCCATAATGATGTAGTTCGACGCTGCTCCTCATATAATGCATCAAAGGGTTATATCTGTATACTTTAATGAAAACTATTATTATAATAAAACTACAATAAAGAAATATATTGATCAAAACTTCCCAGGTAGTCCATTGAAAAAGCTCAAAGCATATGCTCCATTTTATGATTCGTTCATTCTGATTAGCCATCTGTTTGAGGCTGAAATGCTCTGTTGAAATTAAATATTCTTCTTAATGAATTTTGAATATCCTTACAACTATTATATGTGAACATATTATCCATGTTAGATACAATGGAAAGATGAATTTCATGTAAAATTAAAATATATTCAAGCTTTAGCCGATAACAAATAATCCAAATACCATGTATATCAAATAGGAAGGAAATGTGCAGATTTAGTCAGTTGGTCAACTATAGACCAGATTTCATTGTTTCTTCGACATGTAATTGATAGACCTACAATGATGTCCCAGGATATATTTTATCATTTCTAGTTGGGAAAGGGTTATGGTTGATGCATCCATTTCAGTAACTAATTCCATGGTTTAATCCATTGAACTGACAAAAAATTCATAGTATAATTTGTATTATCTTTTTCATTTGATAACACTAGTAATAATATAAAAGGTCTCTGAACATAATAGTACTTCTAGGATGAACTTGAAATATTGAATTATGGGTATCGATAACTTCTATTTCTTCAGCTGAAAATCCCATGTCACATACAATAAATTTAAAAATCATAAAATAAAATATTAATCATTGTCAAATTGTGGAAGAATACACATTTCAACAAATACTACATATCTCTATAGCTCATGTTCTTCCTTTTTCACTTGCATAATTATATGTATTATTAATCATTGTACTGAAATAAGAAACAAAACTATGTTATTTCCTAAAACAATAAAATATAATTCCAAATTAATCATATGATTAATTATGTTTTCATTTTCCAAATATAACATGGTTAATGATGCATGATGTTCTCAACTCAATGAATATTTGATTTTTTTATTTTCTAGGATAGTAATTGATCGTTCTATCATTATGCTTTATCATTTCATTCCATCTTCTTTTCCTCATAATGAATTCCTTCTAAGGGAATATATACTTATAATTTTATGCTTAGTATATATTTGAATTTTGTATCCTTATAAATGATTCCTCCAAATTTCCATGAAAAATACCACCTCTAATAATTCCAAATAATTTTTGTGATAAATAATCTCATGAGGTTTTCGTTGTTTTGAAGCACAGGCAATTACCGGATCATTCTACATTAGAACAGAACCATGTCCCTTCAATAAAGGATTACTTTATATAAAAAATTCAACGTAAATGGATGGTCAATCCAATACTGGATCAATCACAAATCTGTTCAACAGTTCTTGAATGAGAACATTGCAGTTTTCTATGGAAATAAATTTTACATCTTTTTTGTTAACATGGATAGTGGGAAACCTAACAATGTAATTTTTTAACAAACCATCAGTAATAAATTTCTAATAATAGAAAACTATGAGTTTTTAAAACATTTTCTGGTCTTGGCCATTCATAAAATCTTTTTTTTGTTTGGTAAATATGTATTCTACCCTTATTTACAATGTTCTAATGAAAAAAAAATCAACCAAAAATCATATTATATAAATTCCCCATTTATTTTCATTAATTATATGGTTTGAAAAACAACCCTAATATGTTTTCATGTCATTATTTGAATTTAGAAAATACCAATATGTCGTCAATAAACAAATCTATAAACTTATCTAAGAAGTCATAAAATATTCAATTCATAAGATCCATGAATACCATATTTTCATTAGTTAAACCAAATTAGATATAAAAAAATTTATAGAGACCATATCTAATATGGAACACATTATTTTGAATGATTGTTTTCTTTACTATCATCTGATGGAACCATGACATTAGACCATCCTTCAAAAAATATTTTTCTCCCTAGAGTGGATTAAACCTGACATCCATATAAGGACAACAATACTTATATTCAATAGTGTTGTTATTTAAGGCAATATAATTGATGTAATGTCTAATTGAAAAATCATCTTTTTGAAGAAAAACGTAGAACCATCCCATAGTGAAGTGCTTGAATGAATGAAGTCTTTATCAAGAAAATCCCACAACTGATTTATCTATCTAATAAGGCGAATTATATCCATTTGATAAGGGGGATCTAAAATTATACTGGTATCTGGAACTAAGTAAGTTTTGAATTTGACTTCTTGATAAATTATAACATTGGGTAACTCACCAAGAAGAACATAATGGTATTTATTTATCATTGGCACATCTATAATGACCCAGAAATGTCAAGGAATTTTTTTGCATAAATATATTGGAATTTTACGAGTCTGTGGCTTCTGACGGTGCTAGATTCGGAGGCCCAGTGTGCCCAAATAAAATTTTTTAAGTTTTGTTCGGGTACGTTCAATAAACATACGTTCGGGTTATTCTATATTTTGAACCGGTGCTCAGAATTCAAATCTGAGGACATCGATGGACCCGCTGCGCTGATATTCTATTAAGGGGACCATTAAGGTAGTTGTGTTTTATGCTGGTTGAATGTTAAAATTGGGGTTAAATTAAGACGTTAAATAAAATTCCTAGAACAATTTTATTTATATCTATTGAAGTTAATTCCTCCCATGGGATGTTATTGGGGGGCCTAGTCCCACCAAGCTTCACATGTGTGGATATTTGAGAGGTGGGGCCCACACGATCCCCAACCATTCATCTCCCATAACTCTCCTCAATCTTGACTTCTTTAATTACAACTCCCTTGAAACCCCATTTTATCTCCATTGTATTTATTATGAAAGCCATCTTCTTTCATTAAAATGTTTAACTCCCCTCATTTAATTTGTGGATCCTCTCCATCTTCCATTCATTTATGTTTCCAACCCTAATGTCTTAATTAATTCAATTTTCATTAATTTTAATTACATGGCATGTTATATTATGGGAGAGACATTTTATTATTTTGGTTGGCAATATTGGTCGGAGTGCTCTTGAGAGGATTTAGAAGGAAGTGTTCTTCTCCGATGAAGAACACCTACCTTCGACGAAGAATGCCGAATCTTCGAAGAATGGTTCTCCTTTTGACGGATCTCCGACAAATGATGCTTGAGCCTGGATCGATGGAAATTTTCGTGAGCGATGAACTCCAATGATCATCGACACCTTCAACTCCTCCCTTGCGACAACGTCAACAAACTGATGATCGCCTTTTCACTATATCGTCAACAGACGACGAACCTTGAGGTAGGGTGTTGTTTTTGTATAATTCTAATTATGTGAATTATACCCTCAATGTTGGGAGATTAATTGTTGCATGTTTATTTGAACCACTAACGCAGTGGGTACAGGCTAACGAACAAGTCAGGACCCACAACCAACTTGTTATGGATGAGCGGATTGACATGCGATGATGGAACATGGATGTAATGGAAACTTTAAGATGTCACAATGATGAACAGGTCCTGGGAGAGCCACATGCATAGACGGTGGGTGAAAATGACCATCGGAGTGCGTTCGGTGGTCCGCGGAAGGCGGTGGTGGTGCGGCGCTGGAGCATTCTGCCGCGGCAGAGCCGCTGCGGCGAAAGAATACCGGAACGACAAAGTCGTTCCGGAGATGGAGGGGAACAGCTTAATGTCATGCCAGATGGGGAGTTTGTTCCCTCCGCTCATCCATTGGCCTAGCCAGTGCCTCCCGGCCGGGCCGGACCAGGACCCAGGTCGGGCCGACACTGGGTGGGTCGGGCCGGGTCGGACCGGGCCCAGACCCCCCTTTTTTCGGACACGGTTCCTTTAAACACCCATAACATGAGCTAAAGACCTCCGATCAATGCAACATTAGTTGCGTAGGATTCCTTGGATTGATTTAGTCATTTCGGTATATTACACTCAAGGTTTCAGAGATGTTTGGGTACGACAGGGTTGGTTTGAACCTGAAACCAACCGGGCCCTCGGAGTGGAAACACTTATAACATAAGGAACAGACGTCCGATTGATGTTTCATCAATTACGTTGAATTATTTATGATGAGACGGTTCTTTTGGCATACTCCACTTGAGGTTTGGACACATTTGGAGTACGGTCAGGTTGGTTTTATCTTAAAAACCAACCGGGCCCCTAGAACAGTAAGACCAATAATTCACAGACCAGACGTCCGTTTGATGAACTGTTAGCAGAGTTGGCAATCTCGTTGAGAAAAAATTCCATTGAGTATACCCCATGGGAGTTCGGGGTACAGTTGAGATACAGTTGGGTTGGTTCGTACATGAAACCAACCGGGCCCCGGGATAAAAATGCTAATAACTTAAAGACCGGGTGTATGATTGACGCGTCGTCTGTTGCGTTGAGACCCCTATGATGAGGCAGTCCTTTGAGATACTTCAATGTGAGATTTCATGAAACATGGAAGTATCTACTAGTATCTCGTGGAGAGGATTCCCATGGAGACAAGCGTATGAAGTACGAAGACCTAATAGCTGGCTAGGACTTGAAGTCTGTTGATCGATCGACTCGAAGTGAATCAGATGGTCTAGTGGGGTTCGCATGGTTGTAGGAGTAGACCCACTACGAAGGAGTGCTTGTTTGTAGTGGTAGACCCACGTTACTCGACAGGAGTACCTTTGTAGGCTATGAGGGGGTGTGCTTGGTTGTAGCGGCAGACCCATGGTGGGAAGCGCTTGGTTGTAGCGGCAGGCTCACAGTACTAGACAGGTGGAGTAATTCAGCTGTCCAAAGTTAGTGGGAAGCACTTGGTTGTAGCGGTAGGCCCACTGTACTCGACAGAGAAAGAGTTCTCCAGTATCTGTGGTTTCAACATCGTGAATAAAAATCCTGGTTTGAGATGAGTTAATGACCTTGTGTTTTCCTCATGATTGAGATGGGTTACATGATTTCTTAGGCATATGTATGGGAATATACCTAAGTAAAGGTTATATGTTGAGATCAATATTTTGGTTTATCATTGATGGATTAAGTGAGACCTTGAGGGTATCAGGGTCCCAATTCAGTATCTTCATACTCACCCCTGCACAGGCTATGCCTGCACCTCATTGTGTTGGATGCAGAAGACGGACATCGCTGACCGGGGCATAGTGTACAAGGACTGGATGGTACCCAGAGGTGGACACTCAGCATGAAGGCACGCGGAGCGAACTAGTTGATGCGGAGTGATGAGGAGGACATCTGTACCTACCCTTTTGGTATGAACCTAGAGGACGATCCAGGAGCTGCATCACCAATCAGCTATTTGTCTTGTTAGTTGGAATTTTTTTCAGTTATAGATGTACCTTTCAGTTGGGCCTGTATTTCCATACCCTCTGTACATTCAGTAAACTTTTTACTACATTAATTATTGTTTTCTTCCACTTGTACTCTGGTTGTGTGTTATTTTTTGTTTTATAAAGGAAATTCCTTCCCATTTATAGTGATTTATGTCTTTGTGCTAGTCACCAGCCCCTGGCCTATAGAAGGCTAGCATGGGGTAGTTACGAAATAGGCCCCAGGGGACGGGTCAAGAAAAATTGTTATCATAGGAATCAGTTCTACCACATGACATAGAACTATGATATTTTATTTCTGTGAAGAAATAGTTTTAAGGGTACCGAGTGTGGTTTTCAGTTCAGGGAGTCCAGTGTTGGTGCGGCAGCCGACGTATCCACACACTAGGACCCTAACATCTGATTTCCAACTCAGTTCATGAAAACACTAATTGCGTGTCTGATTTCAAAATATTTTCTTAAGTCAGATCAACCAGGTCAGCTCACCAGGTTTAAATTGTTTTACAATGTCGCATCTGTTCTGGATGCCTCCACGCAGACAGTCACTTGGAGTTCCTGGAGAGTACCCGATGATGGTCCACCGAGCGATGAGGCTCCAGTGCAGGTCCATATTTCTATGATGGAACCTTTGTGTGCTGTACCAGAAGCATCACCTCATGTTGGGAAACAGATGCCACCGACCATACTAGTGGATGGTGCACGCTGACAGACCGTGTTGCATGAGTTCCGGCAGCAGAGGCCTCCGAGGATACGAGGAAATACAAATTCACAGGCAGTAGTGGACTTGATGGAGGTGATTTCTAGAGTTTTACATATAGTTTAGACACTAGTGGAGAAGATGGTGATCTTAGCTACTGTTGTTTCCCAGTGAGTTACCATGAGGTTGGTCCGCATAGTGATGAGGCTTCTCTATGTGGATCGATGCCTGAGATAGTACATTAGGGTAGTGTGCCGGCTATATCACTACTTATTGGTCAGCTGTCTCAACTAGCGGTACCGGTAGATGACACATATAGGCTTAGTGCCTTACACATGTTTCGGCTTCAGATACCCCTCAAGTTCCGATGTGGGCCAGACTCACAGGTGATTTAGGACTGGATTGCGGAGGTGGCTGAGAGTTTTCTAGAGCATATACAAATTCGGCAGGATGACGTTTCGGTATCTGATTATTCATCGAGGTATACCGATCATTCCTGGTACTTGATGAATATGATACGATCAGTTATTTATAGATCAGACCTATTAACGGGGAGTGTTTAAGAATATCCTAGACAACACATTTCCCTCTATGCATTCCTAGTTATTCTAGGGTGACAGAGAGAACCTTTGTTGTTGAATGTTATTTGGATGAATGGATATAACTAGAGAATGTTAGCAGTGGGAAAGTAGGGAACTAGCCCTAGTCTCAGAAACCTAGTAATGTATAATGTTACAAGTAGTGGAAGTGTTAAGGATAGATGCATCTGTAGAGCAGCAGACATGGAAACAGAGCTACGAGTGCAGCATGTGGTGATGTACATTTCGACTTGTTACAACCACCCACCTTTGTAGTCCCTACCAGGCTTAGGGAGCAGGAGGGAAGGGGAAGAGAGTAGCGGCATGCAGTCATGGATTATGACCCAAGGGTTCTAGGAATGATTCGAGGTATGGTCTGTGACTAATACTAGCTTCTGTATCAATAGACATTGGTACCAATCAATCCTTCCTTTCACGAATCTTGTCCCAGACATACAGTTTCCAGTTAAACTGTTGACTTGACCCTCACGTCTGGAGATACCATTGGGAGGAGATTTGATATTCACGCTGACTCAGATAAAGTGATTTGACCCTTTAGGAGAGAGTTTCGGTTGGAACCTCTTGGTGGCAGCGTCGAGTCCTTGCGATGTTTGTTGGGTATGGACGGGGAAACCACAGTTCATGCACGGATTGACTGAATTAGGAAAAAAGGTTGTGGTTTACCTAAAACGTTGGGATGGGTTTTCCTTGGTTGGTGAAAAGGAATCCCTATGCATCACAACATGGAATCATGCATAAGTGGGTGCAGTCGATCAACCATGAGTCAGCCATACTATGATTTGAGCCAGACTTCTCCAGAGTAGTTGCACTGCTTTTAACGTTGACGAAGATGAGGAAACCATTAATGTGGTCATAGAGATGCCAAGAGAGATTTTCAGGAGCTGAGGCAGAGGTTGACCAGTGCACCCATTTTGATCCTACCAGTGAAGGTGCAGATCATCCAATAGTTTTGAAGACTAAAAAAAGAATACAGAAGTCCTATGCTGATAGGAGACAGAGAACACTGTATTTCAAGGGTGACGACTACGTCTTCAGACAGTTCTCACCTCGAAAAGTTCTAAGGAGATTTGGCCAAGTTAGTAAGTTATCTCCATGATTCTTTGGACCTTACCAAGTTCTCATTAGATTAGGTGAGGTGTCTTACCGCCTGGACCTTCCACTTCAGTTTCACCGGGAGCACGACGTCATCCACGTATCTCAGCAAGGAGATGTGTGCACGACCTATCCATCATCATCGACAACGGAATGACATTAAAAAAGGTTCCAGTAGATAATGGGGATTGACAAGAACAGGTGTTGTGTGGATGGTCGATTCCTCAAGTGTGCGTTCGTTTTCGGAACAAGAACGTCCAGTATAGCACATGGGAGCGAGAGGCTCCGATACGTGCGCATTACCCTCTTTTGATTCCCTAGTGTGTGTTTTAGCTTTACAGGGACGTAAATCCCTGAGGTGGGAGTAATGTAATGACCCTAAAATTTCAAGGAATTTCTTTTAGTAAATTCATTTGAATTTTACGAGTGTGTGGCTTCTGACGGATCCTAATTCTGAGGCCCGGTTTGTCCGGAATCAATGTTGGCTTTTTGTTTGGGTACGTTCAGTAAACGTATCTTCGGGTTTTTCTATCTTTTGAACCGGTGCTCGGAATTTAAATCTGAGGACACCGATAGACTCGCAGTGCCGATGTTCTCTTAAGGGTACCTTTACCACAGTTGCGCTTTATGCGGGTTGAAATTTAAAATTGGGTTTAAATTAAAAATTAAACTAAAATTGTTAGAACAATTTTATTTATATCTTCGGAAGTTAATTTCTCCTATTTGATGTTATTGGTGGGGCCACACCCACACAACTTCCCTTGTGTGGATATTTGAGAGGTGGGGCCCACACGATCCCCAAAATTTCATCTCCCATAACTCTCCTCAAAGACCCCTTCTTTAATTACAATGCCAATGAAACCCCCTTTTAATTCCATTGTATTTATTATGACAACCATCCTATTTAATTATGTTTGATAACTCACCTATTTTAATTTGTGGAGCCTCTCCATCTCACATTCATTTTTGTTTCCAACCCTAATGTCTTAATTAATTCAATTTGAATTAATTTGAATTAAATGGAATCTTATATTATTTTGGATGGAAATATTGGTGGGTGAGCTCTTGAGAGGATTTAGAAGGAAGTTTTCTTCTCCGACGAAGAACACCAACATTCGACGAAGAATGCCGAATACTCGAAGTATGGTTCTACTTCTGACGGATCTGTGACAAATGACGCTCGAGCCGGGATCAATGGTACTTTGTGGGAGGAATGAATACCAATGATCGTCGAAACATTCAACTCCTTCCTTGAGATGACGTCAACGAACCGATGACGGCATTTTTGCGATATCATCAACGCACGTCGAAACTTGAGGTAGGGGTTGTTTGTTTTATAATTATAATTCTGTGAATTATACCCTCAATGTTGGGCGATTAATTGTTGCGTGCTTATTTGAACCACTAACGCGTTGCGTACGGGATAAAGAACATGTTTGGACCGACCCCCAACTTGTTCTTGATGCGCAGATTGATTGGAGACGATGGAGAGAGGATACAACGGAGACATGAAGCTGTCACAGTGATGAGAAGCTCCATGTAAAGCCGCAGGCATAGACGGTGGGCACAACAGACCACTGGAGCGTGTCCGGTGGTCTGCGGAAGGCAGCGGCGGCGTGCCGCTGGAGCATTCCGCCGCGGAGCGGAAGAAGACCGGAACGACAAAGTCATTCTAGAGACAGAGGTGTGCTGCTTAATGTACAACCATCTGAGGAGGCCATGCCCTCCGCTCGACCGCTGGCCAAGCCAGTGCCCCCCCCCCCCCCCGGGCGGGCCGGGGTGGGCCACGTGGGCCTGCCCACGCCGGCCGGGTCGGACTGGGTCCAGACCCCACTTTTTCAGACCAGATTCATTTAAACACCCATAACATGATCTATGGACCTCTGATCGACACACCGTCAGTTGAATAGGATTTCTTGGATTGAGATGGTCGTTTCAGAATATAATAGTCAATGTTTCGTAGATGTTTTCATATAGCCAGGTTGGTCCGAACCCGAAACCAACCGGGCCCTCGGAGTAGAAACGCTTATAACTTATGGTCCTGATGTCTGATTGATGTGTCATCAATTAAGTTAGATTCCATATGATGATAAGGTTCATTTGGCATACTCCAATGGATGTTTGTACACATTTGGAGTATGGTGTGGTTGGTATTAGATTAAAAACCAACCGGTCCCTTGGAACGGTAAAGCCAATAATTCTCAGACCGAATGTTCGTTTGACGAACCGTCAGCAGAATTGGTAATCATGTTGAGTAAAAGTAACATTGAGTACACCCCATGGGAGTTCATGGATAGTTGAGATATGGTCGAGTTGGTTCTTACACAAAACCAACTGGGCCCCCGGGATAAAATGGTTAATAACTCACAGACCGGGCATCCGATTGACGTACCGTTTTTTGCGTTGAGACCCCTATGACAAGGCGGTCCTTTGAGATACTTCCACGTGAGATTACATGTCACATGGAAGTGTCGACCAGTACCTCATGGAGCGGATCCTCCCAGAGATGAGCATACAGAGTACGAAGACCTAGTAGCTGGTTGAGACTTGATGACTGGTGATCGATCGACTCAGAGTGTTTCGGATGGCCCAGTGGGGTGCGCTTGGTTGTTGCAGCAGAATCACAACAGAGAGGCACTTGGTTGTTGCAGAAGACCCACGGTACTTGACAGAAGGATTACCTATGGTGGGTATGAGGGGGTGCGCTTGGTTGTAGCGGTATACCTGTGGTTGGAAACGCCTTGTTGTAGCAACAGACCCACAGTACTCGACAGGTGGAGTACTTCAGCAGTCCATGGTTAGTGGGAAGCACTTGGTTATAGCGGCATGACCACTGTAGTCGATAGAGGAGGAGTAATCCAGCAGCTATGGTTTGGACATTATGAATAAAAATCCTGGTTTGAGCTGAGTCAATGAACTTGGTGTTTTTATCATGATTGAGATGGGTTACTTGATAACATAGGTATATGTATGGGAATATAGCTAATTAAAAGTTATCTGTTTAGATCTTTCTTGTGGGTTATTGTTTTTGGATTTAGTGAGACCTTGAGGGTCTCGAGTTCCTTATTGAGTATCGTTATACTCAACCCTGCACGGGTTATGCTCGCACCTCGTTGTGTTGGAAGCAGACGACAGACATCGCTGAATGAGGCAGAGTGTACGAGGACTGGACGGTACCCGGAGGTGGGCACTCAGCGTGAGGGCACACGGAGCGAACTGATAGACACAGAGTGTTGAGGAGGACATATGTACCTACCCTTCAGGTAGTAACCCGGAGGACGATCTAGGAGATACTTCACCATTCATCTATTTGTATTATCAGTTGTAATTTCTTTTAGTCGTAGATATTCCTTTCCATTGGTCTTGTATTTTCAGCCACTCTGTACTTTTAGAACACTTGTTACTGCTTTACGTAGTGTTTGCTTCTGCTTGTACTCTGGTGGTGTGTGATTTTACGTTTTATAAAGGCAATACATTCCTAGTTATAGGGATTTACGCCTTTTGTGCTAGTCACTAGCCACTGGCCTTTGGAAGGCGGGATTGTGGTAGTTATGACATGGGACCTGGGGGACAGGTCGTGACAAATTGGTAACAGAGGAATCAGTTCTACTGCAGAACATAGAACATTGATATTTTCTTTTAGTGAAGAAAAAGTGTTAAGGGTATGTAGTGTGGTTTTCAGATCAGGGAGTCCAGTGATGGTGCAGCGGCCGAGGTATCCATATACCATGACCCATACATCTTATTTCCGACTCAGTGCAATAAATCACTGATTGCGTGTCTGTCTTCAAATGTTTTACTTATGTCAGCTCGGCCGGGTCAGCTCACTGGGTTTAAATCATTTTACTGTGTCACATCTTTTTAGGATGCCTCCATGAAGACAGTAAGTTGGAGTTTAGGGATAGTACTCGATAACGTCCCAGCAAGTGATGAGGCTCCGGTGCAGGTCCCAATTTCTATATTGGCACCTTCAGGTGGTGTACCAGCTGCACCAACACATGTTGGACAGCTGATGCCACCAGCCGTACTAGTGGACGGTGCACGCTGACAGAGCGCATTGCATTTCTTCCAGCAGCAGAGGCCACAAAGGTTTTGAGGCGAGACAAATACCCTAGCAGTAGTGGACTGGATGGAGGCGATTTCTAGAGTTATACATCTAGTTCATACACTAGTAGAGCTGATGATGATCTTAGCTACTGGGGTTTCCCAGTGAGTGACCATGAGGTTGGTCTGCATAGTGATGAGGCTTTGGTACATGGACCAATAGCTTAGATAGTACCATAGGGTAGTGTGCCATCTATATCACTAACTGTTGGTCAGCATTCTCAACCTGCAGTACCAGTAGATGGCACTTATATGCTTAGTGACTTACACCTGTTTCAGCATCAGATACCCCTCACGTTCCGAGGCGAGCATGACTCACAGGCAGTTGAGGACTGTATTTAGGAGGTGGATGAGTGTTTTCTAGAGCCGATAGAGCTTCGGCAAGACGAAGTGTCGGTAGCTGTGTATTTATCGAGGCATACCAATCTTTCCTGGTAGTCGATGAATATGATAAGATTAGCGCTTTAGATCTCAGACCTCTTAGAGAGGTGTGTTTATGGATATCTGAGCCGAAAAATTTTCCTCTTTGAATTCCTACTAATGATAGTATTCTAGAGAGAACCTTTGTGGTTGAATGTTCTTTGGATAAATGGATACATCTGGAGAATGTTTGCAGTGGGAAAGCAGGGAACGAGCACTAGTCTCAGAAACTAGTGAATGTAAAATGTTTCAAGAATTGGAAGGGTTAAGGACTGATGAATCTGTATAGTAGCAGATGTGGAAGCTGATCTAGGAGGGCAGCATGTGGTGATGTACATTTCTACATGTTACAACCAACCGCCTTTGTAGTCCTTGTCTGGCTTAGGGAGTAGGAGGGCAGGGGAAGAGAGTAGCTGCATGCGGTCAAGGAGTATGATCCAAGGGCTCAAGGAATGATTCGAGGTATGTTCTATGCCTACTAAAAGCTTCCATATCAATAGACATAAGTACCAATCATTCCTTCCTTCCATGAATCTTGTCCTAGACCTAGAGTTTCTGGTTAAACCGTTCACTTGACCCTCATGTCTGGAGATACCTTTGGGAGGAGATTCAATAATCACGCATATGCCGACGATGTGATCTGACCCTTGATGGGAGAGTTTCGTTTGGAACCTATTGGTGGAAGCATCGAGTCCTTACGACATTAGTTTGGGTATGGATTGGGCAACCACACTTCATACACAGATTGACTATATTAGGCAAAAAAGTTGTGGTTTACCTACAATGTTGGGATAGGTTTTCCTTGGTCAGCGAAAAGGAAACCCCAGGTAGTACAGTATGCAATCATGTATAAGTGGGTGCAGTCAATCACTCATGAGTTGGCTAGGCTTAGAATTGAGCCAGACCTCTCCAGAGTTGTTGCACCACTTTTAGCATTGGAAAAGAAGGGGAAACCCTTCATGTGGTCAGAGAGATGCCAGTAGATCTTTTCAGTAGCTATGGAAGAGGTTGACCAGTGCGCCCATTTCGAGGATACCAGAGAAGGTGCAGATCATCCAGGAGCGGATGAAGACTGTACAGAGTAGACATAAGTCCTAAGCTGAAAGGAGACATATACCACTATATTTTGAGGGTGACGACCACATATTCATATAGGTCTCACCTCCACGAGGTCTATGGTGATTTGGCCGATGTAGCAAGTTATCTCCACAATTTTTCAGACCTTACCAGGTCCTCAGTAGAGTAGTCGAGGTGGCTTACCGCCTTTCCCTTCCTCTTCAGTTGCACCGAGTGCACGACATCATCCACGTATTATAGCGAGGAGATGCATGAACCACCTATCGATCATCATCGATCACAGGATGACATTCACAGAGGTTCTAGTAGAGAATTTGGATCGACAGGAATGGGTCCTGCGTGGATGGTCGATTCCTCTGGTGCACATTTATTTGCGGCACAGGAACCTCGAGTAGAGCACATTGGAGCAGGAGGCTCAGATATGTGCTCATTACTCTCATTTGATTCTATAGTGTGTGTTATAGCATTATGGTGACATAAATCCTTGAGGTGAGAGTAATTTAAAGACCCAGAAATTTCACGGAATATTTTTACTTAAATACATTGGAATTTTACGAGTCTGTGGCTTCTGACTGTGCCTGATTCCGAGGCCCGGTGTTCTCAAAATCAATTTCTGATGTTTTGTTCAGGTACGTTCAGTAAATGTACGTGCTGGTTTTTCTATATTTTGAATCGGTGCTGGGAATTAAAACTTGAGGACACCGATGGACTTGCAGTGCCGATATTCTTGTAAGGGGACCTTTACCACAGTTGGATTTTATGCAGGATGAAAGTTAAAATTGGGGTCAAATTAAGAAGTAAAATAATAATTTTAGAATAGTTTTATTTATATCTATGGAAGTTTATTTCTCTGATTGGAAGATATTGATGGGTCCCACACCCACCCGACTTCCCATGTGTGGATATTTGAGAGGTGGGGCCCACACGAACCCCAAACATTAATCTCCCATAACTCTCCTCAAACTACACTTCTTAAATTACATTTCCTTGAAACCCCCTTTCGGATCCCTTGTATTTATTATGAAAACCATATTCTTTAATTAAGTTTGGTAACTCCCCTATTTTAATTTGTAGAGCCTCTCAATCTTCCATTCATTTATGTTTCTAACCCTAATATCTTAATTAATACAATTGGAATTAATTTGAATTACATGGCATGTTATATTAAGGGAGAGCCATTTTATTATTTTGGTTGGCAGTATTGGTGGGAGAGCTATTGAGAGGATTTTGAAGGAAGTGTTCCTCTCTGATGAAGAACAAAACCCTTCAACGAAGAACACCGAATCCTTGAAGAACAGTTCTCCTTCCGATGGATCTCCGATGAAATACACTTGAGTCGGGATCGATGGTACATTGTGGGACCGACAAACACCAACCATAATTGACACCTTAAACTCCTCCCTTGCGACGACGTCGACGAACAGACGATCGACTTTTCGCAATATCGTCAACCCATGACGATACTTTAGGTAGGGGTTGTTTTTTTATAATTATAATTATTTGAATTACACCCTCAAATTTCGGTGATTAATTGTTGCATATTTATTTGAACAACTAACGTGGTGGGTACGGGATAATGAACAAGTCTAGACCCACCTCCAAATAGTTCTTGATGCACGGATTGATAGGCGATAATAGAACATGGCTTCCACAGAGACTTGAAGCTGTTGCATTGAAGAGTGGGTCTCGGGAGAGCCGCAGTTGTAAACGGTGGGCGAAACAGACTACCAGAGTGCGTCTGGTGGTCCGTGGAAGGCGGCGGCGACACACCATGCTGGCACGGCGGCGGCAGTGGAAGAATATCGGAATGACAAAGCCATTACAAAGATGGAGGGGCACGAATTAATGTTGTGCCAGCTGGGGAGGTCGCGCCCTCTACTCAGCCTCTGGTTGAGCCAGCGCCCCCCGGCGGGGCCGGGGCAGGCCACGTGGGCTGGGCTACACCGGCCAGGCCGGGTTGGGCCCATCCAGGCTGGACCGGGACCTGGGTCGGGTCAACCCGGTTCGGGCCGACCCAGGGTGGGTGGGCCCGGGTCGGACCTGGCCCATACCCCCCGTTTTTGGACCAGATTCGTTTAAACGTCCATAACATTAGCTACAGACCTCCGATCAATGCACCTTAAGTTGTGTAGGATTCCTTTGATCGTGATGGTCATTTCAGTATATTATACTCAAGGTTTCAGGAAAGTTTGGGTACATCCTGATTGGTTCCAACCTAAAACCAAACGTGCCCTCGGAGCAGAAAGACTTATAACTGAAGGATTAGACGTCTGATTTACGTGTCGTCAATTATGTTGGATTCATTATGATGCGGTGTTGTTAATATCATTGAGAAATGGTTCCTTGGAGTATAAACCATGAGATTTTGGGGTACAATTGATATATGGTTGGGTTGGTTCGTACATGAAACCAACCGGGCCTCGGGATAAAAAGACTAATAACTCACAGACCGGGCGTCTGATTGACATGTCGTCTGTTGCGTTGAGACCCATATGATGAGGTGGTCCTTTGAGATACTTGGACATGAGATTTTATTACACTTGATGTATCGACCAGTAGCTTGTGGAGCAGATCCTTCCGGAGACGATCGTACGGAGTACGGATACCTTGTAGCTATCTGAGACATGAAAACTACTGACCGATTGACTCGGAGTGATTCTTATGGCTCAGTGGGGTGTGCTTAGGTGTAGTAGCAGACCTACGGTGGAGGAGCGCTTGGTTTTAATGGCAGACCCATGGTACTCTACAGAAGGAGTATCACTTTTGGCTATGAGGGTGTGCGCCTGGTTGTAGCAGCAGAACCATGGTGGGAAGCACTTGGTTGTTGCAGCAGGCCCACAGTACTCGATAGGTGGAGTACTTCGGTAGTCTTATGTTAGTGGGAAGCGCTTGGTTGTAGCGTCATTTACACTGTACTCGATATAGGAGGATTTCTCTAGCATCCTTTGTCTCTAAATCATGAATAAAAATCATGCTTTGAGCTGAGTTAAGGACCTTTGTGTTTTCCTCATGATTGAGATGGGTTACTTGATAACTAAGTCATATGTATGAGAATATACCTAATTAAAGTTTATCTATTGAGATCTTTCTTATTGTTTATCTTTGATGGATTTAGTGAGACCTTGAGGATATCGGGTCCCTATTGGGTATCTTTATACTCACCCATACACGGGGTATTCCCGTTCCTCGCTGTGTTGGATGGAGACGATGGAAAACGCAGACCGAGGCAGATTGTATGAGGACTAAACGGTACCCGGAGGTGGACACTCGGTGTGACGGCACATAGAGCGGATCGATAGATGCGTAGTGATGAGTATGACATATGTACCTACCCTTATGTTGGGAACCCTAAGGAGAATCCAAGAGCTACATCACCATTCAGTTGTTTGTATTTTAAGTGCTACATTCGTTCAGTTGTAGCTGTACCATTCCGTTGGGCTTGTATTTCTGGCCCCTTTGTAATTTCATCACACTTGTTACTACTTTACTTAGTGTTTTCTTGTGCTTGTACTCTGGTTCTTTGTGATTTTACATTTCATAAAGGAAATTCCTTCCCAGTTATAGGGATTTATGCCTTAGGTGCTAGTCGCCACCCCCTGGCCTATGGAAGGCAGGCTTGGGGTAGTTACGACCCGGGCCCCGGGGAACGGGTCATGACAACATCATTTATATAAAAAGTTCTTTTGTTTTCATCAATATGAGAAAGATAATTTTCATTTTCTATCATTCAACAGTTTCTCAAAATCATGATATATTATCAATTTTAAGGGTTCATTCTTTTATACAATCTGAAAAACCTTTTAAAAAATGAACTCTTTAGATTTACATTCTTTCTTATCTTGGAAAGTAGAATTTCAATCAATACCAAGAATGAAATAAAACTCTACTATGGGAAAATAATAATTAATGGTAACTTCGTTCCATAAAACAGAATAGAATGATTTTTATAATTCATATTTTCTAAAATATTTCCCCATAGTTTTTTAACAATATGTTTCAGTCTCATTTTTAATGGGTATTTCCATTATACTATAAACTTTATTAGAAATAATGGAATGTGGAGACCATGTATCAATAGGAGAATTATCAAAATATTATTAATCCATAATCCTACATGATACAAATTCATTAAAAGGACCAAAATTTAATGTTATAGTTTCAAAGGTTCTCTCTACACCTTTCTCCTTATATTCTGGTTTCTTCGCATCACTCAGATCATTCATGGGATGGGAATTTTTATAATTACCACTATCACCAAATTTTAAACACAGTGCTATTTTCGTAGAAATATTAATGATAGGATCATTTTCCTAAAAATCATTCGTCGTATGTCTATTCTTACCACATTAAAAAAACTTCCCAGTTTTATTATATCATTCCCCACGGTTCTTTTTTCATGATTTTAACAAAATAGAAACATTAATTTCAAACCATTAGATTTATTTTATTTATTCATACCCATTTTTATCCATCTTAAACATTTATTTTTCTCTAATTCTAAATATGATCATCATAAAAGACCAATTCTACCCTCTGAGCACATCAGACAATTTTCTCATAACTTTTCAACACTTTGAAAGATAATTCCCCTCAATATAATCAAAATAGTCCTATGTAAAAACAATTGATTTTGATTACAGGATCCCAAATAATATTTAGAACATAGAATTTCAGTCGGTGATGTTTACATCATATAGGGCCACTAAATCATACTCATTCAGCATCAACTCATGGAATTGCGTCTCAATCCTAAGTCAATGTACCTTTGGGGAATATATTTCAATGAAAAGAAATTAAAATTCATCCCAATCAATGGCTTAAATATCTTTTATATCAATGGTATTGTTTACCATTTACGACCACTAATCGGCTTCAACAACAAAATGATAAATTTCAAGACATACATTTTTATTATCTGAACAACCCATAACATTGAATATACTTTCAATAGATTTTATCCATCCTTCAGTCATGGTTGGGTCATAAGAATCACTACAATGAGGAGGGTGTTGCCTCATAAAATTTTCTACTATGGTCATCTTATATTTAGGTACCTAGGGTTATTATTATACATGGATGCCACTACCATTTGTTACGTGTATTAGATGATCAATTACTATCAAAAACTATTCGGTTATAATCCCTAAAATATTAGGATGCCGATTTAGATGGATTTCATTCTGTCAATTCCATTCCAATTTATCTTTTTAGTTTCGTCTGAAAAAAATTATGAAAAAACCTATCTTAGTAAAAAAATATGGTAATATTTAAAATATATATAATTTTAGAATAATTATATAGTATAAATCATTTATGGTATTTTTTTAACATCATCACATCCACTAATTTTAACTATTCCATATTCTGATACAAACTATAAGGGCCCACCCCTATTACAATACATAATAATTTATTTTAGTGAAGAAATAACATCATTTCACATTAAATATAATTAAAATACTAATTTATTAGATAATTGGGAAATAATACACACATAACTATCCACATTTATATATTGAAGATACCATAAAAACAGTTTCAATTTCTTAAAAAATATAAAATGTTTCAACTAAATAATTATTTCTTTGAAAAACATCATTACATTAGACACAACATCCTTATTTGTATTACAAATCCTTATAACCAGTGAAAATAATTTAAAATCATTATATGAGTAGGAAAACCTCTGAATGGGAAAAGAAGAAGGAATTAACACATTTTTATAGGAATACTTTTAATAATATGAAATCAGTTTATAAAATATATACTTGTTGCCCAAATCTACAAACTTTGTGATACTTGAAATTTCAATGAGATTTCAAAAAAATCATAAAGAAAATAAATAAAAACATAAATTTATTTTGGGTCATTAGTTACATTATCTTAATACCCTATTGGAATCCTTATAATTTCTAACCCTAAAGGATACCTTACAATGAAACCCACACGACTACGTTATTCTATAACCATCTTTGTAATAGTTGTTGTAACCTTACGTCTGAAATCCAACATACTCATACCCAATGAATTATAGGGAGATGTAGGTCCAAAAATAAATAATAAAAAATTACCAATAACTAGAAAATAATCATACAATATTAATAATTTCATAAAAACACTGCTTTCAAATTTTGTAAAAGAGAATTTTAAAAAAATGATTTTAAAAAAATCTGCATACAAATATCCTATAATTGAAGTGAGACTTAATAGTATGGATGGAATATGTATATAATCTATAAATACACATAATTAAACACCATATTAAAAAAACTGATCACATAAAATATTTTATTATCATATAATTAATGACGTAGAAGCTAAACCGAAATAATGAAAATTAAATTTAGATTTCCCTTACCTAGGGATTTCCTTAATTCAAATGAGTTTAAAACTCTAATATAATGAATAAAATAGTGTTATTAATATATTATAGAAACATATTTTTTTTAACACCTTATATGATCTTTAAAAAACAACATTTCACCCTTTAATTAAAAGTATTTTGTTCTTTCCATTGTTTCTGGTTCGTACTTTACATTACTTCTATGGACGGTATGTAATTGATTTTATTCTCATATGGAAATGAAATTCTATAATTTCATTTGAAATTTAATCCAATTTTTCTAGAATATTAAACGATTCTATAAATCATTTCTTTATATGTCATGAGGAAGAATCAATAGATAAATCGTTTGTGATATCTGTTTAGATCATTTTTCCAGTTTTTTTGATAGTCAGTAACTAGTTTATTATATTACATAATATTATGTATAAAAGTTAAATACATAACAAAAGATACGAAATATAATAAACATTAAAATCAATTTCAACCACTAATATGGTTTTTAACCATTTTGGAAGGAAGTGAAGGAAATTGAAAACACATCATCCACGACTTTAGTGATTTGGAAAATCACAAACACTGTTTTTATTTTTTTTAATAAGGGGGATGGATAAGTAGTAAATTGATTAATTTTTAAATAAACATGATATGATATAGAATATATATGATTCTTTATATTTAATTCATCTTGGATAAGTGTAGGATAAGTGTGTATAAGAAAAGAAAATATTATAAAATAAATAACAAGAAAATAAAAGAGGATTTTTACATCCTGAACTCTTATGCTTCAGATCATCCTTATGGCCTTTGGTTTGCATCTTTTGGTGAGACAATAAGGTCATGGAATTTTGGAATTACCTTGGGACGAGTATTTGATAGATCATTGGAAAGGATCAAAGTGTGAGGGGTTTGATAGGAAGAGGGATTTGAGTGTGGTTTGTATAGTGGATAAGCGGAGGGGATTTCAATTATTTTATTCATTAGTTTAATATTTATTATCATGACTCTAAATATTCAAGATTCAAGTGACCCTGTATAATAACATGTTCTTGTGAATTCAATTAAATGGCAATTTACACCCTCCATGACTCAATCGTGATGAAAAAATTTATTTATTTAGTAAATATTGTTAATTATTGCATTTCACTATTCACCTACATTTCATGTATTTCAGACAAATCCCAAAAATTCATCCCAACAGTTTTTCAACCTGTATAATTTAAAAATGAAATCTATTTTTAATAAAAAATCTAAATCTGATTAATTTAATTATTAAATAGAATTAGATTTTATTCCAAAATAACTATTTTAAAATTATTACACATTTTATATCACATTGAAAAATTAATCAAGATATCATTGTCATATAACCCCAAAATAATAAATTAAAAATATTATTTACTATTTATAAGGGTCATATTACTATTCATCAGTTTGTGTTACTATTCACTAAAAAACATGTGGTCTCTATCAGACTCCAAATAACTTACTGTTCATAATTGTTGATATCCAGTTTTTTATTTTCAGAACATAGAAGAAAAAAATTATTATTCATGTACAGTTTATAACTATCCACATAAAAAAAGTTTCATGAATTTCAATTTATTTTTAATATCATTGTGTGATACATAAATATAATTTATAAATGAAAAAATTTCCAAAAAAATCCATATATGAATCTTATTAGATAGCCATATTTCGACATAATAACTTATATTATTAATATATGGACCATTTTGGAGACATTTCTTTATTGATACAGTAATATATTTTAATCTGTTTGAAAATTCAAAGTGTGTCAACCCCTAATTTATAATTGCTAACCACCAATCATATCATATAAATATATTACTAGAATTTCATAAAGTGAATTACCTACCCAAATCCTTCTAATCATCCCTACCAGAGTCCTATATTTTATTAATCACAAAACGGGCAACTGAATTATTTATTTATAAACACAAAGAGGTTTTCAAAAGGAGAGTTAAAGATGTTAACTAGAATATTTGGATTTATTTTATATTATATATCCATAATTTTATATTAAAACATTATGAAATAAATAAAAACATTTATGCAATATAAATAGAAACTTTTAAATTAACTTCATAACCAATATCCGTCTACTTCTTCCATAAAAAGGGAAATTCAACCATCATTCATTTTTATGGATGTATTCCACCACACAAACAAATATAATTATATATCCATCAATACCTCAAAAATATTTTTTTATGGATGGATTTAATTAATATATATTATATTCATGAAATATTAAATTTTCTACACATATTTATATCATCAATTTTCATACATTAACATCCATAGGAAAATGATAACTTCATTCAGTTATATGTGTGGACTACTGCCTCCACGGAGTGATATGATTAGTTTTTAATAATCATATCACATGAATACATAATATAATATTATTTATAGAGATAATGTCATAACATAACCCAATAGGGCCTAAGAAACAACTACCCCATGTCTCTCTCTAATAGTCTATGGGCCAGCGACTAGTAACCAGAAAGAGTAACCCAAACATAGGATGCATTAACCTAATGTTATTTTATGCATGAAAGAATTTAAAATACCAAATATTGAGAAATCATAAATTAATAATAATGATGATCCATATATATATATAACCCCAAAATAATAGTAATACATAATTATTTAAATCTACATAACGGGGAAAATTAAATCCTAGACAAATAATGGAAAACAATGTCTGAACTATATAGAATGAGGGGACTTTTATTGCTTGAAAAACCAACATACGCCCTGGCCTATCTAGCCCAAACTAAATCCCTCTACTCATATTCAACCAAGGAATCCTAAAAAAGGTTCATCTTCTGCATGTTACAAGACATGTGTAAGAATATACCATCCATTGGTTATTATAACAATACTCAGTAAGATCCCCAATAATACGCAACACAAAGCACCAAGAGTAATAATCTCATCCTGGGATATGAAAACAATTTTGACACATGTACATGAAAAATATTATATTATCATAATAGAATCTAAATCATAAAGGCCTTTACAACTATTAAATGTAGTTCAACTATGACTTTTCATGAGAATACTCATCTCTGGGAAACAACTGCCCAAGATACGTTGAATGAAAAAAATAATCTTGAAGGTCACATATGTAATGTATTTATAAAATTAATATCATAGGAAACATATATGGTTCATATAAGATACACAGTCCATCAGAAAAATACCCCATGATATAAATAATATATTTATACACATATAGGGGTTAATCCCCTAGGGATCACTAGGGGGACACCATATCCTACTAAAAACATCATCCTATATTTGGGGTCATCTGCAATGTAAATATTGGTTATTCCAATTCCAAAAAATCATGTCTAAAGAAATAATAAAGACATGAGGATTTTTTGTAACCCTTTAATGGTTACATTATCTATTTTTCTGAGGTATCTATTGATGCGTACTGAGGAAAATTATATAATAAGAATGGATCTCACTCACACTGCATTGATCACCAGGAAGCCACATATGGTTTATCCTATATAATGTGAATGTGATGCTACACCAAAACCTAAAAATAATGAACTATGGGAACACACACAACAAATATCGGTCTCGGGAAGATAACACAATCTCACAATAATATCGAGTAGAGAATTGTAAGGAATCCAATTTTTCTACAATGGAGCACATGATGTATCCATTTGAGAACATAGGGTGTCTCACAATGCCAGGAACATAAGATTTATAACACTCACATAAAAATTAAATTTCTAAATATAGAATGTCTTAATGTGGTACTATACCTACTTAATTCTCAATGGAACTTGAATTTTCAATTTTTATGTTCCTGTGTACACCCGACAATGTACATTTAATCTAGTCAAGTACATCTACCAACCATTGTTCACATGTCTATGTAGTATTGATATGTCTATATATCTTGGTTTAACCAATTCCATTTTATCCAATAATATAAACAAAATCCTACTAACACATTTCACATAGTGTGTGATGTTGTCACACAACATGTGATATTTTACTCTAGAAAAAATACAAACATCACAGCTTGGGGGTCCTACATAACATGTAATTCGAGACTACATGTTTTATTCATTAAGATATAATAGAATGTTATATCTACCTCACACAATGATATTCATGACATCATTATTGATTATCTTGACAATAATATAAAAACTGCAGATCTCTTATACTTTGGCCATTGAACTATAAGGTTTTCCATAAGAATCTATTCAAAAATAATTCACATTTTTCATCTTTCACTGAACATTGACTATAGGCGGATTGTGTTTCTTTCAATATATCATTGATCAGTAATCTATCATAATATCTCAATTCCATCATTAATCTAAACCAAGATATGTTGTATCAATTCGTTTATCCATGAATCATGTGTTTAATGGTTGATTTCATGGAATTTTTCAAACTACCGGAACGAGTAATTGATCCAGATGGATGAATAACGTGGGTATAAAGTCACCCAAAACATTATGAGGAATTTTCCTAAATTTTTTTTCTTGATGAATTCATTGTCTTCAGATTGAAAAATTAAGTGAAATTAGTGTAATAAAAAGAACTCCTAATAATAAAAAAGATATTTCTCATTCCCACAATACACATTATCCTCGAATCATTTCATTATATTATTGATTCACATTCATCATAGGAATAACTTAGTGGGGGTTAAATACAAAAAAACAATCATAATACATCAATTTGGTTTTATCACTAATGAATAATGAATTTGTAGTTTTTTCATTGGTGGGATCCTTAATTTCCATTAGTACACCAGTCACCAAATCATGCTCTATCTATCAACTATATTGATCTATAGAAAAAATCATTACAAATTTCTCTCAATTATCATTGTTATGTGGATATACATTAATATTTGGTAATATATCATATTTAAGGAGTTAATAGTAGGTCATTGTTTCGAAAAAAATAAATTAAAATAAATTATTTTTTGATTTATTATTTATCATTATGATAATATTTTCATAGAATCCATACACCAACAATGGTTATGACATTCCCAAAGTAAAACCAATGGTCTGAACAAAATGATTTTGATGTATTTTTTATACATCATATATTTGGGAGTTCATTATATTTTTCATGAAATATTCATGTCAAAGATATTTAATATATTTTAAATATTAAATGAAATAATTCATATCACATAGTTAATTTTAATATCATTTCTTATTTATAAAAGTATCCCAAAATAATGAATTGAATAATGAAAAATCATTCAATTAAAAAACTAAGACAATAAACTATTCCTTCATTCAATGATTCTCATTACCAAAAAGCATAGAAATTGAAAAAGTTGGAAATAATGAGCTCCCAACTGCTTTTCACCGCCTCTCAAGATAAACCATTTTTTTCCTATAATATTCATAAACATGTAAAAAATGAAAATATATTCCCATAATGGTACTTCTCAATTCGATTTCCAACAACTAGGAATCCTGAAAAAGAAACTCCACTCTCATTAATTATATTTCGCATGATGATATCATATAATGATTCATAATCATACCTCATCAGCTAAGACCTAGGGAGAACACTATGAAACTGAAAAAACCCATTTTCCTTAGAGATAGTAAGTACACCACCTCACTAAACCAACACATAAATAAAAAAATAATGGGACTATGATACCAAGATATATACAATCACCTTTTTTAGACACTATAAATTAATTATAATAATGGAATATTTGATCATTCCAATTAGGGTTCTATAACTTTTATGACTAGTCCTCACCACCTTATATGAATATCCCCCACTACAACCATTAGTAGTTCCAAAAATCAGACTCTCACATTGTTAACCACATGATCCAATAATTTTAATGGTGTCATGTAAGGACTCTCAAATGTGTGATTCAAAAGTTTATACTCTAGTAAGGGAGTGATAATCATCATGATAAAATACCCAATCGATGGTAGGTGATCCACCTTGTTGTAGATAAATATTATCATGGAAAACTAATTCATATTCATTAAAACCTAAAAGTTTCACATTACCCTAACTAATGACTGGTGTAAAAAATTATTGTATATAGTAAATATGTCCACAAAGTCTCACATAACTTCTGCATAATCATTTTGTGATGGAATCATCATATTCTTCAATGGTCAGTGAGGTAATTCTAGAAATTCAAACAACCTATTTATACATTAGTGCCCCAAACTCCCCACAATGCCCTATTGATCATCACCCTTAGAGAGGCAAGTAAAAACTAGTTTAACTAAAAAACAATCTAAAAAATGGTTTCTATAAAACAAATTTTTGAAAATCCATGAACATCCCCACCACCACTATACATACTTCTAATGGGAAAATAACGTCATCAGAACCACCTCCCACATCATGATCTAAATCACCACACATCAATGTAAATGGATGACGTGATTCCAAAATTCAAGTAATTTAACCAATTGAAATCAGCTCAAAAAATCATAAAATTGATATGCATTTATTGTACCTCTCAAGATCTCAAATGAATAATTGGGTAACAACTATCAATAAGAAGTATTTGTCAATATCATCATGTTTATGGGGAACTCTAACTCAAATCCAAGTAATGCAAGATTTTATCAGAGGTGTATATTGAAAAGTGATCCAATAATAGTTATGGATTTATTCAATATGTCTCATTATTCTTGAATGGCATAAAAATCACCAATTGGTATCACCTGTGACTATAAATAGCCATAATGTCCATAGAATGCAATTTATGGTTTATCATGCTCAAAACTCATTGTTGACGATAACCTCTCTCGAGATCAAACTCTAATAATCAATTCAATACATTGCATTAGTCGAGGAATATTCTTTTCTTGGGATACAATTCTTCCCATTGTATATTTTTCTCCATGTGAAACTAATCCACACTCAAACTCATCCACGTATCATTCTCATTGGAAAAAAATATGGGATGCCTTGGTGAAAAAATGGGACATAAAAAACGTCATTCTATGTAAAATGTCAACTGAACCTTCATCTTACAAAGCACATCATATTCTATAGGATGATCTATCACTAAAATTATGCCTATCCATGGTATCAATCGTTGAAGATACCTAAATCTCAAGGTAATGTTAAACATGACATTTCCACAAGAAGGATTCCCTCATACCCCACTTCTATCATTTGAATTAAAAACTTAATGAATACATTAATAAAAATATTTCAGTAGATAAATGATAAAAAGTAATTAATGATATCCTTAATATTATATAATCCATATCTTCCAAGTATCCCTCATTATCATATAAGGTAAACACATTTCCAACAATATAATAGAACTAATACTGTCACTAGTATAAACATATGACACTTGATAGTAGTTTACTAATCTATACTGAGAAAAAATTTATAGAGTCTCACTACCCCTACAATGAAATTATATGTGAGGTTCTATATCTCCTTGAAGATTAATTTCACACAGTCAAGGGAAGTATATATTTAATGATCTTATCTCTAAGGGCCTGAAAAAAAATGTTCAAAGAAAACATTACGTTGACTAGTTTCCCTAGGTATCAAAAGTGAATATTCATGATGAAATGAAGAACATGGAAATATTTGATAATTGAAATTGTGTAAATGGAGTCTCCTATCATAACTCATATTATAGTCATAGCCAATTTTAGCTCATATTATTCGAAACTCCTTAATCACCCTTACCATATGTTTAACAAAATTAGGGATACAGTAACACCTTATCTCAAAAATCTCCTTAGACAAATAATTCATAAGTTCTCATCCACCACGAATTGATTATATTGACCTTTGGTGGAACAAACTCATCTACACTATTTTTGATAGCAATTCAAGAATGTTTCATAGTAGGGGAATTTATCCTCTCCCATGCACGATCATAGTATTACCAAACATCAGTAACTTTGGGATAATCAAATACACTTCATCTCCCTAGAACTGAAATAAAAAAATCAAAAAATGGTAGTCTTATACCAATATCTAATAGAAATATAATAAGATGATATATATCATTTAATGTACGCAAAATCACTCTTGGGTTCTCAAGGTAATGAACATGTAGCACTTACAATTCTCTTGAATTTTTACAACTATTTCATCAATCCATGACTATCTAACCTAAGAGTGTTGATAGTTGAATTAAAGTAAATCACCCACCACCACCGTTGTCTCCCTAGGCAATTCTATCACATCTACCAGTCCAAAAACCTCATTTTTCTAGCCACTTCCACTAGGAGGTTTTCCAAATGTATATATGATTGTATTCTAATGGTTATGAAAATAGCATACATGAATAACACTCCCAGAAAATTAATAGAAATGAATCAACATCAAAGAACTAATCTAACATTGAAATATCTAAAAAATCATTGTTTTCATGGAATGATACAGATGACTACAATTGGTAGGTCTTTTAAACCCTCCATCCCAGAAGATTAATGCCTTGGGGGATCCCAATATTCACTCCTGTATAGATCATCATCATCTAACACCAATTAAACCATATATGGATCGATCTATCAAGCCTCATCCACTGGAACCCTCATAGGTGGGTCTTTACAATGACTAATTGATGGATTATAAACCATATCTTCAATAGGAACAAAACCTATCTCATTACCATTCCACTGTATGGAATCCTTATTAGGAATTTGTTTAAACACTTGAACCTTATTTAAACAGAATTATGGATATCTATGTAATTACATCTTGAAGAAGATATGATGTACGATTTTCAATAAATATATATAGAGAGGAAATATAATGTACATGGAAACCACAACATATTCTTATATGATTCGTGTACTAATATATTTACTTGAAAGTAGTTATTTCATGTTTTGATTGACATGTAAGATATCATAGTCCTTTTGAATAGATATTTCTGCCACTGCTCAAACCCATGATATGATGGCCCACGGGATAAACTCAAAATAGAATAACATTATTTCTCATGTTTTCAAAAAAAAAACTCACTGATAGGAAAATAATATTCCAATCCCCAGTCCAAAAAACTAGAAAATTGGCACAACATGTTACATAGTGTACAATATATGATACCATTATATCATGACCAGGCCCAATGAGGCTAGAGATGATACTCCTTCAAGCATAAATGTAGTATACTAGGAGCTGGTGATTAGCACTAATAATACATATCTGATACATGGTATGAATTATGTAAATTTCATGTATCTGTGATCATATATCTAATCCCATATAATAATGATAGGAAAAAATGAGTTAAATTACAATATTCTTCTATAAAACTAGAATAATAATATATATATACTACTAGAAAACATAAAAAGTATCAAAATATGGGACAATCCAAAATTGGGAAATAACATTTGACATGTTAAAAAATAGGGGAATTATATCAAATATGAAACATGTATAAATCTCGATATGTCAAGCACAATCTGACCCCACTAAATACTAGTCAACCATGGACTCTAATTTTTTTTATTCATTTATAAATGACACAACACTGGATGTTTTATCCCATGCATGGGTGAGTATTGTAATATCCATATGGAAAATCAAGAATAACCCAACATAATGCATCATGAGTAGTAATCACATCATTTAATTTGTAAAAAAGAATCTGATACATAAAAATAAACATACATATTTAATAATAAAAGTCTATATGTATTAATGGCCTCACCCACCATTTGACATAGTTTGACTATGAGGTTTCCGGGTAAAACTCAACTAGGAAGAATACATACTAGAACTATACTAATATAGGAAACAATCATCTAAGGGGTTTCATTCATCAAGTATATACTAGAAGAATAACCTAGAAAACGAATGTGGTTCATCTGATATAAAAACTCCATCACACTAATACCCCATCGAAATGACCATATCTAAATAAAAATATTGGGTGCCAATTCCTAAGGCACCCTGGGAGACAGAAGACCCTACTAGAAACATCCTCCTAAAAAGGGTATTAGTTTCAATGTAAATATTGGTCATTATAATTCCAAAAACCACATAAAAGGAATCACTAAGGACATGAGGGTATCTCCTAGCATCTCATAGGGACATTTTCTCTGGGCCTCTAAGATAACTATTATTACGGGCTGAGACAACCCACTCAAGATGAGGAGAAATCACCCACAATGAACTAAACATTAAGAAGATGAAAAGGGGAATATCATATAATGGTATTTTAATCCTCCATCAATCTCTTATAGTAATGGGATATGGGAGCACAATAAACTAATACTACCCTAGTTAATCTCACAAAAAATCCCAATAAATCTGTGATGAGATGAAAGTGGAATCCAACATGTCCACAAAGGAGTACATGGAATGTACATATTGGTTTATGGAATGTCACAATATTCCTTAAAATTCATGTGTCATATTCTTACAATGATTTAACTTCTTTTTATTAAATTAATTTCCCCTATGGTACCTAAAGAGTAGAAGTCTCCTTGGAACTCGTAATTCTATTCCACTCATGAAATTGTACATCAACCTATTTCTATATTCTCAAGTTGTGTCTGGGTACCAACATTTTTACACCAATATATATAGTCTAGCCATGTTGATGTTCCTCAGTATTCCCAGGAATGTGCATCCTATAATATACATGTTGAACCACCAACAAGGGTCACATGGTGTGTGATATTTGACATTTGTGGAAACACAATCATAAAAACAAGGGTATTTGACAAAAATTAGAATTTTGGAATACACACTATTTTTAGTGGGATTTCATATAGAATAAGATATTCTTCATATGATTCCATCCACACCATATCTATTTGAGGAATCACTGGAATATTAGAATCTGAGGTCAGATACCACTTTATATTACCATAATACATGTTACATACTTAAAATCCATTCATAAAGTTTTCATACATATTTTCTATTTTTTCCTATCATATATATATATATATAATAAGTATCCATAAATAAATCCCTAATCAATCATCTATCATAGGGGATAATTTATTCATTAATTGAATCCATGATATGTAGTATAATTCCAATTCTCTATGTTGCTGGTTCAAAATGACAGATTTCTAAGCATTCATCGAACATATGACCAAATGAATTTCCCCATATGAATGAAGAATTATGTGATAAATTCAAAAAAAACATGGGTATTAAACCACATACAATTTTCTATTTGGAACCAAATGGTTACAATTAGAATTAAAAATAATTAGAAATCAGTATAACAAAAAAATCATAATCTTAGAAAACATCCATCCCTTAAATGTAATAAGCATGATTTAAAAATCAATTCATTAGTTGAATAATTTGAATTCATAATAGTAATTAATATATAATGAAAAATCTAGAAAAATAAAAACAACCTATATCAATTTGGATTAATCACTGAAAAATAATGAATCATCATCATTTTTGTTATTAATATCATAGATTTCAGTTACCACACTAATCACTATTTCTCGATAGTTTGATCTAAAATCTCAATGTGTGCCAACGCTCCTCCACATATTCTTCTCAATTATTAGGGTCATTAGATTAAAAAATTGTATTTCTTATAAAATAATATTTATTTATGAAAAGATAGTTGGTCACATTAATGATATAGAAGAAATGAATTTTTAAATTAATTTATTTTTTTACATCCATGGAAACATCTTCCCAAAGGTATAACACTGAAAGATGTTGTGTCATACCTATGGTAAAATACCCATTATTAAATCAATGAGGCCCTTATATTTCTAATTCAGTCCTCTATTCTATATTTATTCCAATTTTCCATGAGAAAAAGAATTTTTAGGATATCTATTTTGTTTAATATATCAAAAAATAATTTTCTGAATATTGTTCGTCATAACATCACACCATAACCACGCATGACTCTAAATATATTCCTAAAAATATTCTAATGATTCACATTGAATGAACTATGACAGTACATGTAATACGATATATAAAATATAATCACTCTCTATGAGGGAAAAATTACACATACAATCTTTCCTAAATGCTCTTTGAAAAAATAAATCATCACTCCTGTGTACGTAAATCCTACTATATTATAGATTGTATTTTAATTAATTTTTTAGAACAATTTATCATTTGTTATTTTATATCTAAAATTAAGGTTATAAATTATTATTATTTCATACCAATTAAATATTGACCACATGGTACATAATTGTCCAACCAAATGATCTAAATATATTCAAAACATTGAATGTGATGTTTAATATTTTATTAATTATATATAACATTGAATAAAATAAATCTAATAGTAAACATTATAAATGAAATTAATTTTATAAATAATTAACATATTTTTATTATTCATGGAGATAAATAATTTTTTTTGATCCTTACTCAGGGTAATAGAATCACTACCATTGAAACAATGTTAAGAATATTTAAATGGTTTCTTTATAAATATTCTTCTTCCATGTCCATATTATTAAAAAAAATTGGATATAATTATATAGACATAAATAAATTATAGAGAAAATTGTATGTAACATTTAACATTCATTCAAATTTTATCAAAATGATTATTTTGATTTATTTTATATGATATATTTTAATAAAAAATCAGATCGACTATTTTATTTTAATGTCTATACTATCCAAAGTTTTTCCCAACACCATAACAAATATTTTATGTATGGATTACATTACATTATTTATATCTTATTCGATGAATAAAACTCTATACCATTAATTTCCAAATTTTCCAATGGGATATAAATTAAATTTATATTTCAAAACATTAATTTCGTAATATTATGGGTGTTTGCTATATTTTTATAACTATGATGATGGAAACGAATTATTTCATATATTGTGATTATAATGTGACTAAAAATTATTGTATATGTTCACGGGTGTTAATTGTATTAATTTTTATTGTTGGGGAACCTAATATAGATCAAGACAATGGGTGAACTCAAGATACATCTCTAATTCATCAGGTAATGGGATGGAGTTAATGAGTTAGTTTTCTTTTAGGAGATTATTAGGATTTAGCACATTGGTTATTAAATTTGTTTTAATTGCTAAAAATATTTATATTAAAATGATGTTCCATGTTACAAACATGAAATTTAAATTATTTACATTAGTTTTTATGAAAATCTAATCATTTCAGAAGGAATAATAATGATCATATATTTAAAGGGAAATTTATTCAACTACTTATCGGTGAAATTAGTAACCTTTTTCAAAATAATATAATTTTATTTTATTGATTTGAAAAAAAATAATTTGAGTAATATATTTTCATTTTTATTTTATATTAAATGGTTTATTCAAATAATTAGGTATATAAGTAACATTGTTTTATAGGTAGTTTTTTATTTTACCAAAATGATAAATTTATAAAAAAAAATATTTTTTTGAGTAATCATCGGAAAACATGATTAATTATTTATTTTCCTAAGTCCACTAATTGGATTTTTGTTCCCATTAAATTATTTAAAATGTTAATAATTAGAATTGTGGATTATTAGGGGAATTAATGGGGTTATGATAAAATTATTTATGTTATATCATAAAAAAAAGACATTTTATATTTTAGAGGTATTGGATATTGAGAAAATTCATTCAAAGTAGAAGGGACCAATTTGTAGTGTCATAAATTTTCATTTATGGAATATATCATAACTACCAAAAAAACTATACCTAAAAGATATTATAGAATGTAAAAAATGGGTATTTTCAAAAGAATAAATGGTTTATATTTGTTATGTATTGGTTCATATATTTGATTAAAGAACACACACTTGATCATATTAGTACTCAGTAAAGAGAATGCATTGGATATTCCATATGGGTACATAGACTCACTTCCCCTCCATGTACAATAAAATGGATTGGATGTAAATGAATTGATGGTCCTATTTTCACTTATGACATATTTAGCTCTTGGATCCATAGATTTTGCATAAGTATGGGAGGATATAGATGAAAAGTATTCATTTAGATGAATTTTGTGTGTTCTGCCAATGGACATATATGTTTAATTAATATTATTTTTAACATGTTTTATCTAGTGTGTCCAATATTATATATTATTCATGTTATTTTATGATTAATTATAATGTTATTTCTTATTAATTAATCTCATATATAGATTTAGAATATTTTATTTATCAGTACATGGGAATATGGGTCTCTCATTTTAATATCTTCTAGATTTTGGGATTCCAATTATAAATATATGTCACGGTGAATTTTCATTAAATATGGGGAAAACCCCTTGTGATTTAAATTATATTAAAATGACTCCAAATACCTATATTAGGCTCTCTCCACTAGACATTTTACATTGGTTCATGGGAATGGTCACTTGAGGCTATGTAGTTACCCCTGTTTGAGTGTCGTTTGAGTGATCATGGTCAGGGCGTTACATAAATGAAGGTCTACAAGTATGTATATATAAGTATGCATATATGTATGTATTAATTTTTATATGAACATATACATGCATTAATATACTTTTCTTATTTTATTATAATGATTATATAATTATTTTAACTATTATATTAATAAAAATTTCAAAAATCTCAATATTTAATTTGAAATTGAATAGTTCACAAAAATATGTTGTAATAAAAGTACATATTTCAAAAAAACTTATAATGTAAATTTGGAAGTAAAAATGATATGTAATAATATTCGTGTAATCTAATATACTTCTGTAACAATTTCTTAATAGATATATGTTTGAAATACATAATATGTTGAATAAAAAATTAATATGGTTCCATAATTAAGGGAAATTAAAAAAAATGGTTTCATGGCTTTGAATTCCATCATATCACAACTTATTCATTAAATCCTTATGTATAATCTTATTGATTATTATTTCTATATATCACTTGTATTTTTAATACTATTCTTCCAATATTTACTTTATGTCACAATCTATCTTTTATAATTTGAAAGATGATTATATATATCTTCTAATAATTAATCAATAGTTTGGGTATTGATATTAAATGGTTAAAAAATGATATAGGAAAAAAAAATTACAGGAATGATGGTTTATAGGGAATAGATTATGTATTTCCGAAATATTTTATTGTTTTTAACTAGGTATAAGAGTTGTAATTATCAAAAGATCATATACATAGTGTGACACAATTATTAAATAGGGCTAATTAAATGGCCCATATAAAACATCTGGAATTTACAGTGAAATTTGAGGTTCATTTTGGAAAAGAGATTATAATCCATTGTTCATTATCATGGGATACACTAGTTCTCATTGTTAGTAATAACAATATGCTAATATAGATCATTATATACTATAATTATCATAAAAATTTCGCCAAAACCAATAATTATCCAATACAATAAATTGATTAATTTCAGTGACCATTATACAAGATTAAAATATTTTCGCGAAATAGAACTCTATTTTACAGGTTATCATTTTATGATGAAGGAATAAAATATTACAAAAAAATAACCATTAATTCATGATATGGGAACACAAATTTTTTAGTAATTCCATTTGAACATAAAAATTCCCTATTAATAATTTTTGACTTGATTTATATAATCTATAGTACTACCTTTGAAAATTTATAGTGGAATTCAATAAAAATATTCTCAAATACACAATGAGTAAATACTATTAATTTTGTCAGTTATTCACTTTATAGTCCTATTTTATAATGTTGGGGTCAAATGATAGAAAATTTAATAGTCAATTTTAAATGTATCATGTCATATTCCTTTGTAAGGTAATCCCATGTTGTGGAATTTTTTTGGTTCTATAAAAAAAAATTTTAATTAATTAATATATCATTCCAATGTGTTTTATAAATATAGATTATTCTATTTGATTATTTATGCACTACTAATAATTTGTGAGTAATTTCTCATAGTTTCTTGTCCCATTACTATCTCAATATAGAATAATATAATTTTTTTCTATACCTATAAATATGGATAAATCATAATGGATACAATCATGAGATAAAAAAATTCTATAATTATATAAACCTCCATTTTTTATCATCATTTTTTTATTAATTGATCCATTAAAATATTTTCATTGATTGCATCCATAAAAAAAAATTAAATATAGAATCTTATGTCATATAAAAATCAAATACTTGTGAACATAATTACCAAATAAATACTTTGGAGTTATTAGCATAGACATTTTCTATGATGATATTGAAGAATTTTATCATTAGGGTTATGTATGAGATATATACTGATGATAATGTTTTTTTGAATATAATATATATATATATTTAAATATGTTTAAAAGAATATATTTTTAGATAATCATGGTCTATATGTACATAATATTTTTCAACCCGTGGAGGGTGAATAACATATTCTAGGCTCCTTTAAAAATGAACATGAAACCATAACCATTATAATGAATTTTAATAACTGTGTCTCCATAAATATAAAAATAATTTCTTTGGTAATCTTGAATTCATATATGACATCATATCATGCCAAAAAGACTTTTGAAACATCTAAAAAATAGAAAATAAAATAGATGTAATGTGATGTTTTGTAACATCATAGGAAGGACTATGAAACTATGGAATTGTGGATCATGAATTCCGTATCATTTGGGTGAGATAAATTTTGATTAAGACTAAAATAATTTTTCTATTAACCCTTGGGATATATAAGGAAAAATTGGATAATATAAATTTCTATTCTATCATTATCAACCTATGATGTACCAAATAGTTTCAATACATTGGACTTCATTTCTAGTGAGACAACACAATGATATAGATTGATATGCTCATGTAGATGTTCTTATTATACCAATAAATTAATGAATGGAATCATCAACTAAAGGGTAATATGAAACCATTATCCAAACCAACATTTAAATGGAATAAAATCATTGTGGTTTTCTTCATAAATTATAAAAAACATCAAATATAACTTATTCTTTATGGTTTCTAGTTGATGTACATATTAGTAAATTTTAATTTATCAGTATTTGAGAATCTTTCATCATTGATCAACATTCAATGAAATGATTCAAGGAATTGGTAAGGCCATTGGGGGATCCATTTCCATCAATGTTGATAGAGAATCATGGTTCACCTCAATGTTGGTGAGGATACATTATTCAAATGTAAATATAGATTTTAACACTATTAAAAAACATAATCCACATATAACTATTCATTTTGAAAATATTATTGAGACTAAAAAGGAAAATAAGAATATTTATCATTATATTTTAAAGAGGTTATGTTAAATACCATCAATTTATTATGTTACCATGAAATAATAATTTATTCTCATTTCATTAATTCAACTCATGGGTTGATATATATTTGAAAAGATTTATAATTAAAATTTATTGGGATAATGATGGTTAACATAAGATGTTGATATTCGTACATGTATACAAAAAAATTGGAAAAAATTATTTCTGCCCAAACCGATTTTTGTTACAAATAAGAAATTAGAAAGATGATATTATAATCAATGAAGAGAAATGGAGTTTGATGTTTTAAGTAATTTATTTATTCAAATAAATCTGTATATGATATTAATAATGTTTAGAACTAATATTTCTTTTGTTGTGTCTATAGTTTTACATTATTAGTTCATCATTGTTTATAAATTCTAGCCAATCAATTGTACTCTAAATCATGAATGGGTAAATTTTATTTTACATTTCCTGTTCTAGTTCTGCTGAAGTACATACCAACGAAAAACATGTTTTTAATTTTTAAAAACCCTAATTATTTTATTTATAAATTATTTCAATATGGCACTACTTTAAATAGTATATATTACATACATTGATGATCTTAAGAAAAAAATACAATAATATTCCATTATAATCATGTCATTGGGTTTCAGTTTGAGTATGAATAACCAAATTATTAAGTACATGTAAGAGATGTCTTCCATTATATAAATAAATAATTTAATCATGAAATTATCTTTTCACAAACTTCATGGTTATTGTAAGATGAATAATGATAAATTAATTTTATTCTATAAAATATGTAGTTTTAAATGTTTTTATGACTTTTATATATATGCCATTAGAATTAAATTTTGAATATTTTATAAAGAGTAATTTAAAAAAATTAATGATGCTTTCCATATAATATCACCATAAATATCATATTGTTAATTTTAGTTATTTATATTAAAAGAATGATTTTTCATGGCAAGAGTACTAAATACATATTTTGGAAAAAAACCATCACCTATTTTTAATAGTGACACAAATAAATTAAATTTAAATTTTGGTTTTATGGACCAAATGTATAAATTGATTAATAATAGTTCAGTAATTTACATGTGAATTAACATTATACATTGTTTTATTGTATTATCATTTCTATGCCTAAAAATATTATCTTTTTTAATCTAAATTCAAAAAAATAATTTTTATATGCATTTAATGATGCCACATCTCAGACTTATATTAAAAATATTTTTCATGAAATTTATCTTCTTGCATTATTTCAGGGGGTTCCCATTCATTTTTAAAGTATATGGTGGTTTTTCATGATTTGGGACCAACCGTGAGCCAATTTCCAGATTTAAAAAAAAATATTCTTTTATTAGTCATTCATTTTGAAAAAATATAATCTGTTCTAACTCATTCATGGCCTCCCCTGACCTAAGAAAACTACTATATCCAGTTCAACCCCTTATGACATCTTTATCATTTTGGATTTGGGTTATTTACTTAGGTATTGGGCTAACCCGTGATCGAATTTCATACGTTATAAAAATTAATTCTTCAATATCTCATTATTTTTATTAATGTTTTTCTATGATTCCACCAATCAGTCAAATCCAACAAACATATCCATGCCCCCGTGTTTGTTTCTCCCTCTTTGGTGTTCATTTTCATCTCGGATTTGGGTGAAATATCTCAAGGTTTCTCAAATCGATCATATTTGAAGAGGTAATTTCTCTCATCCATATGTCAATAAATTTCCACTGTCATTTACCCTATATCAGTACCAATATTAACTCCTTATCCATATTCAAGCCACCCTATCATATTTTCTTTATTGGAGATTCAACCTTTGGTCAATTTGGGGCGATTTTTTTATATATCTCTCATATAAGTGAGTTTCCATCCTTTATCCTCCCATTTTCGTAGGGTTTCATCCATTATTATTGAATTTCAAAATGTATTTCATATTGGACTTCTAACCAAGGGTTTGATGTTTTGTATATTGGTCCAGTCATGTAGTTTTTGGTTCATTTTCACATTTTTGTGGTGAGACGGTGGTGCGGTTGATATTCCCTACAAGGTTTTGAGGGTTTTGAAATATATGGCAGGTGATTCCATTTTTATGAAATGTATAATGAGTTATCATTACTGATTTATATTTATTTCATGTTATTATCTAATTATTTTTAGTGGTGAAATTGATTTTCTCTCATATTTTAAGTGGGTTATTTTTAAGTTCCTATTTTGTGTGAAAATCGGTGTTTTTACTAGTGCCTTCTATGTTGTACAAGTTGGTTTTTCTTATAATATATGTAATGGATTTATATAAAAGTTTTTTATATAAAAATTCAATTTTTGTGTAATATTGGTATACATTTTGTGTTAAAATTTGGATTTTAAATGTAGTTTATGTGTGATGTTTTCTTATAACTTGTATATTTGTTTTATGGAAATTCATTGCATTTTTCTGAGTTATAAAAATAATGGAAAGAATATTTTTCTAGTGTTTTATGTGTGTATGAACAGAACTATTATTTGTTTTTGTAAATTCAATTGTGTAGAATGTGGAACTTGTTTGATCCCAAATGGGGAAACTCAAAAATCTAGGTGGATGGATGTGTACAAACATGCTAGTGATCTAGATTGGTTTTATTCATATTTCACTCAGAAAGTTCGACATTGAAAACACTAACAAAACTATGATTATTATGATGTCTAGAACCACTAGGTTATGGGTGACTCCCCTAATGTTGGATCAACTACAAGAATAGAATTGTTTTGGTTACTTTCACACTGAGATGCAAGGTTCCTGGGGATCACAACTAAATAGTTCTAGGGGTGTTACAGTGTTGAGTGATCATTGATTATTTTTAATTTATCATTGAATTATGTATTTTATGGATGTAAATTTAAGATATTAAATGTTTTATTTTAATGTAAATATTCCTTAATGTTACCCTCTTTTATAAGTATTTTAATTTCAAAGATTCACCATTAGAAATTATTTCTACAATTCATTGTTTATAACCCTTTAATGATTTTTATCATATAATGCTTTTCACATGGAATCATTGGGTGGTATCCTATTTGGATGGGGATCACACCCTACATTCACCTTTTGTGTAAGTAGACATTTTTATGATTGATACATGTAAGGTAAAGGCATTAAGAGATGGTGGTTCAGGTTTCCAGTTGCTTCCATTGTGTGGTGTTCTGGAGACAAATTTTGGGAGATGACACCTTGTCATTCGGTGGTTTTGGGTCTTCTTTTCTTTTTATCTTGTACTTTTGAACCCCTTGTATCATGTTAACAACCTTGTATTAAATTCCTAATTAATAATTAAAACTTGTTTGGCATGAATTTTTAGATTCGTTTTATTGATTGTTTTTTGTTATCTTAGGTATCCTAATTTGGGTAAATCATTCCCAAAACATTATTTATGAATCCTGGGCATTTCATCCACCCCATGTAGAAAGGGAATTCCCATCAAGCCTTTCTATGGGAGGGTTTTGGTGCGGGAAATGATGGAGGTCATATTCAGTTTGTGTAAATATGTTATTATATGAGGTTAATTTTATGGGGTTATATTATTATTTTGGGATGAGTCGGGCCAGATAAGAGATATAACTATGGTCACAAGTATGGTTCCTATCCCACAACTCCCGTGATATCCCTCGAGTCACCATGAGATATTGTAATTGTCTGTTTGGATTAAATTCTTGGTTAGACGTGTGGGCTAAAGACTGCATGTGGACATCAGGTGGGGGTGTAATAGTTTTTTATTATATTATTTTAATGTGATTGGTTTAATTATATATGATGTTATTGATGAAATTTTTCGAATTATTTTACATATTTTTTTTCATTTTACGGTTGAATTTTGTAGAAACAAGCATCATCAGAAAGCTCACATGCAACCATGAGAGGAAACCAGAGAGAGTTCTCCTTCACCATTAGATCATAGCCAAGTAGAGGTTGTGGTTCAAGATATACATGCTATGGGATATGTAACAACTTCTTTTCTAACTCTATCTATGGAATTTGAGACTAGTCCTAGGATGGAGAAATCGCGTTTTTTTCTGAAAAAAATCCTTCCACTTTCATTGATAGCACTGAACCACAAAAAGTGGAGGATTTATACAAAAATATCGATAAAATGTTTTAGTTCCTAGACACACCTAATGAGGATAGGGTGAAATGAGCCTATGTCATATTATAGGGTCCCAATCGAAGGTGGTGGGAGTCATTTCATCATGCTAGACTGACTATGAAGATGAGCTGGATGTACATCATGGTTATCATTAATATCCTTTACTTCCCTATTCTTTTGTCATATGCATGATCTCGATATTGTATGGTGCTTGTTCAGGGGTACATTTCTATAATAGATTATGAAAACAGTTTTACTGAGTTGGTCTGGTATGCTTCGGATATTCTATCTAATGAGAAGATGAAGGCGTAATAGTTAGAGAGGGGTCTGTGGCCAGAGATATATTCCCAGGTCATCCTATTCTAAATGAAAACTGATGCATTGGTGGTTGACCGAACATGTTTGGTGGAGATCAACTGCAATGGGAGGGCTGTTTTTTGGGATGATATCTTGTATGGGTCATGGAAGCTCTTCTGAGAAGAAAAATAAGTGGGATGATAAAGGGAAAAAGGGGGTGCCAGCTCATTCCAACTTTCCGAGAGTTTTTATTTATTGTCTTCTTATGAGAGGTTCATCATGTTCCACTACTACAGGAGGCTGGGGAACATTTCAATAGAATTAAATTTTCTTCTAAAGACATGTTATCACTGCGTTGTATGGGACACTTATAGTGCTTTTGAGTGATGTAACGTCCACTCCAATGTGGGGTATGATCAGTGGATTCTTGGGGAGTTCCATCTCAGTTAGATCCAATGATGATACAGTGTACATGGTTTAGTGGTCATGGTGATAGGGCCGGATCATCTTCTAGGAAGAACCGGTTCACGGAATAACCACAGACTAGTAGTCGTTCTTTAGAAGAGACCAAGATTCTTCATGTTGTGGATCAAGCAGCAGTTATATCAGAGGCATGGCCATCGATTGTTTGAGATACCATTTTGATTGAATCTTCAATATATTATTCTATTTTTGATATTAGTTCCTATGTTTCATTCATATATTCATTTTTTGTTAAAATGCTGAATTTTACAACTGATATTTTATCTTTTGTGATGGAGTTGGTGATGCCACTTGGAATGAAGAAGGAGCAGAGTTGTATGTGCATGTCATGTGAGATTTTCATGTCAATGGTTGAAAAGAAGTGGGAGAAACTGGTCATAGATATGGATTTATTTGACATGGTATTTGGAAAGTATTTTATTGTACATTTTCATTCACACATCGATTTCTATCAGGGATGGGGGAGTTTCACGACACATGATGGCAGTCTATAGGTTTTTCAGGGGGAATGGGATCCTCGGTATGGTTGTACAGGACCGCCACTCGTAGATTTAAGGAATAATATCATCTTATTATTGTCATTCATTCTATAGGAATATGTTTATTCTTCTGTGGGTGGTTTTCCTCATGTAGTGGATGAGTTCCCTGAGGTATTCCCGGTTCATTTGGAGGAATAACCCCCTAGAGTGGGATGTGGAGTTCTTGATTGATTTGGCATTGGGATCAAGGAACATATATATCCCCTCATATCAAATATCCCCCTATGGAATGAGTTAATTATATATTTATCTTGATGATTTAGAATCTAATTTTTTCATTTTCCTAAGGGTCTCTCCTTGGGGCGCTCATGTTCTCTTTATGAAGAAGGCTAATGGGCCCCTCCGGTTGAGTATTGATTACCAGAGTATGACAAGGTAACCATCTAGAACAAATATTATTTTCCATAAAAATATTACTTGTTTGATTATTTGAAAGGGTAAAAGTGTATTTTTAAAATAGATTTTTTTTGGTTTACCATCAACTCAGGGTGAAGGAGTTATATATCTCGAAGATATCTTTTCGAAGTAGGTACAACCACATTTATTACATGGTGATTCCCTTCAGATTGAATAATGATCTATCAGTCTTTATGGTACTCATGAATAAGATGTTTCATAAATATATCGACTTATTCTTTGTGGTATTTGTGTATGGCATCCTGGTTTACTCTCGATCTGAGTAATAGCATGAGCATCATTTGTGAATCATGTTGGTCACATTGTAAGATCGATGCCATTATGCAAAGCTATCCAAGTGAAACAAGTGGATCAAGGATGTAATGTTTATGGGGAATTAGATCTTGAAGAAGGCATGTTGAGTGGACCCAGAGAAGATCGAAACTGTTTTGTCATTGGAGAAGTCGAAGAACTTGTTCGAGATTAAGAGTTTCCTTGGCCATGATGGTTACTACAGGTGGGTTATTCAGGATTTCTCTCATCTTGCTTCTCCATGACCATGCTCACTTGTAAATGGGTAAAGGTTATTGGAGACTATAATGTGAGCATTCCTTAGAAGATATGAATCAGCAGTTGACTATTTCCCCATGTTGATATTTCTAGAATCTGGAAAGGGCTTTGTGATGTATTATAATGCTTCAGGTATGGGTCTTAGGTGCATGCTTTTGTAAGATGATCAAGTGGTGGCATATGGTTCCCTTCAACTCTGACCACATGAAAATAATTACACAACCCATGACATAGAACTAACATTTTTGATGCATGATTTCATAACATGGAATCAATACCTATTTTTGAAGAATATTGTGGTTTATTGTGATCACAAAATATTAGACAACATCTTCTCTTAGAATGAGCTCAATCTGTGGAAATGCCTCTAGATATAGTACTTTAAGGGTTAGACTATGAGATTTTTTTACCCTATAAATGGTAAATTTGGTGGCAGATTAATTTAGTAGAAAAGTACCAGTGTAATCCTTAAGGATGACTGGTGATGAGGGTCTCTAATTGGGATATTTTCAGAGATTCATAAAAAGACCAAGTAGTATAGTAGAGTGGTGTTCTTATTGAGAATTATGTTTACTCCTCTCTTGGAGTTGATTCAGTGAGAAAATTCTATTGATTTTCTTTGTCAGCGGTCTAGGTTGTTTCTTTTTGGTAGAGAGATGTCTTCTGATAGCTTCATCTTCTCTCGAAGGCATATTTTTCTTAAAAGTATGTTCAATAGTGCCATCATCTCCTTAAAAGGTGATGATGTAGGATAGACATAGTCCTAGTTGTATTTCTATATGGGATTACCAATTATGTATTACAATGTACGATGAAATTTCTGGTGGTGAGATATGATATGTGACACAGTTGACATCGTGTCAAGATGCTGCACATGTCATCTTGTAAAAGTGGAGCACCAAAGGCCCTCCATTTTTCATTAGCCATTACCCAATTTTACCTGCATGTGGGATGAGGTCTCCATTGAGATCATTTTTTTACATCCTCGTACACCTCTAGGTAATAATTCCATTTGGGTTGTGATTTATCATCTGACTAAATCATCTCACTATATTCAATTCAAATATACAACAAATGTGGATGAGTTTGGTCAATTGTATCTTCAAGAGGTGGTAAGGATTCATTGTGTGATATCTACAGCTATCTCAGATAGATACCCCTAGTTCATTTCATGGTTTTGGGAAGTCCTTGTGGTCTTAGATTAAAATGAGAAATGCATTCCATTATCAAATAGATGGTTAGATAGAGCAGGCGAATCATATTTTGGAGGACATGCTCCATGATTGTGTAATAGAAATTGGAAGATCATGGGACAGGCATTTGGTATTTGTTTAGTTCTATTGTTATAATATTTACCAATAGATAATCTGAGTGGCTCACTTTGAGGCGCTATGTGGTTGAACTTGTCGGTCCCTCCTCTATTGGGATGATGTTGGTGAGGCCTCACTATTGGGGCCGAGTTATGTGAAAAAGATATCTCAGAAGATCATGTTGATTAGGATGGTTTTATTGACATCTCATTGTCACCATAAATCATATTCTAATCAGAGGCGTTAATACAACAAGTTTTCAATGGGCGACCTAGTGATTTTTTATGTGGACCCTCGACGAGGTCATCACCGTTTGAGAAGGCATAGAAAAATAACACTATTGTATGTTGACATTTTGAGATTACATAGAGTGTTGGAAAGGTGGCATACAATTTATCATTTCTTTATCAATTAAAATATATACATGTCGTCTTCCATGTCTCATTGATGATAAAGTACAACCCGGATATATCCCATGTGCTGAATTTAGAGGAGATGGAGATAGAGCCCAATCTATCTGTGGTTGAGTGGCTTGGGTGTATTGTGGACTCTCGAGAACAGTTTGTTCTGGGGAAGAATATACCGAGGGTTTGAGTCCTTGGGAAACATGTGACTTATGGGCCTTATTAATTTTAGATGATGTGTTTGTTCAATTAGCAGTTTCTATTTATCTTATCTGATCGGGCTTCAATATGAATTTCAGATAGTGGAATGTTTTTTGGTAGGGGTAATTTTCAAATATTGAACTTATTTTAAAGGTATTTTTCCTTTATTTTAATTTATTTCATTGTTTTAGTTGTCTCCTATGCAATTTTGGGGGAAATATATGGTTTTCATGATTTGGGCCCAACAGTGAGCCCATTTCTAACATTTCAAAAAAATGCTTTTATAACTCCATCATTATTTAACATTTTTCATCCATTAAAATTCATACTTCTCCTCTCCTTCCTTATGAAAATTCCCATATCCATTTGGACAACTTATGAACTCATTATCATTTTGTATTTGGGTGATTTAGTTATACATTGGGCCAACTCATGGTCCCATTTCCTGCATTAATTTTTTTAAATTCTTTAATATATCATTCATTGTTTAATTTATTTTTGTGATTCCAAATACCATTTCAATCCAATAGTCCTAGGTCATCCCCCCATGTTCGTATCTCCCTCTTTGGAGCTCATTTTCAACGCAGATTAGGTGGAAGTTTTCTTATGGTTTCTCAAATTGTCTAGATTTGATGATGTATTTTGTTTCATCTGTAAATCATTCAATTTAACTATTTATATAGAATTTTTATCCCCAAATGACCTTATCATCCTTATTAGAGACTCCCTATCAGTTCGGGTTTCTTAGTGGTTTATCCTTTTGTGGATTTTGGGAGATTTCATCAAGATATCTCATGTATGTGGATTTAATTTATTCATCATCCAATTTTATTAGGTTTAATCAATTATTATGGATGTTACAAATTCCCATAACATAGGGAATAATTCCTAGGGTTTTAGTTAGATTTTCATAGTCAAATAAGTTGTTTTTTAGGATCATTTTCATTCCCATGGGGTGTGATAGTTGTGCGGTTGAAGTTCCAAACAAGGATTTGAGGACATTGAAATATATAATAGGTAAATCTATGTTTAAGAATTATATAATGAGTTATATTTCTATATTATTTTTTATTTTACCTTCCAATATCACTATTTTTTTTGAAAACTCTTTTTGGTATCATTTGTTGTGTAATTGATTTTTAAGTTCCTATTTTGTTTGAAAATGGGTGTTTCTACTTGTGCATTCGATGTTGTAACAATTGGTGTCATTTTATAATTAATGGAATGGATTCATAAAAATGATTTAGAGTATTATATAACTTTTTTTGTAATATTGGTATGAACTATGTGCAAAAATATGTTTTTAAATGGATTTTATGTTCTACGTTTTGTAATAACTTATCTGATTGTTTTATAGAAATTCTATGTGTTTGATTGAGTTATTAAAATGGAGGAGATCATTCTTAAATATTGTTTTCAGTTTGTATGACCAGAAATAGTAATTTTATTTTAAAAAGTAATTTTTTAGCAATTGAATCTTGTTTGTGTACCAAGAGGGAAACCTGTGTATTTATGTTGGTATATGTGTACTAGCATGTTAGTGATCCGGAGTGGGTTTATCCCCATTTCACATAGATTTTTTTACGTTGACAACAGTAATAAAACAATGATGATGATAATGTTTGAGACAACTATTTTATGGATGATTTCCTAGATAGTGTATTGTTCATGTGAACATATAATGTTATGGTTATATTCACACTGAGATGCAGGGTACATGGGGCACACAACTAACTATTTCCTAGGGGTGTTTCTGTGTTGAGTGCTCACAGACTATTTGAAATTTATCTTTGGATTGTGGAGTGTTTGGTTGGAAAACTCACTTTCTTACATGTTTTAATTAAATGTACGTTTTCATTAATGTTACACTCTTTGAAAACAATTTTCATTTATAAGAATCACCATTAGAAGTTATTGCTACCACTCTTTGTTTATGACAGTTGAATGATTTTTATCATACATGGATAGTCACATGGAATCATTGGTGTGTATCCTACAATTCATTGGTTCACACCCTAATTACAAATTTGGGTGTATGTATTCATTGTAATGTTTGACACGTGTATGTGTATGGATTTTGGAATTGGCGGTTCGGTTTGATCGTTTCTTTTGTTGTGCAGGGTTATGGAGACGGATCGTGGGTGATAACCCATTATAGTGTGGTGGTATTTGGGTTATCATTGCAGCTAATTTGGTAGTTTAAGACCCCTTGTGTCATGTTAAAACCCTTTTATTCAACTCATTATTTTTAATTAAGTCTTTTTTTGGAATGAATTTTCATATTTTTTATTGATTGTTTCATGGTTGTCTTATGTATCCTAATTTTGGTAAATCATTCTAAACCCATTATTTTTTATACCAGGGAACTTGTTCCATCCTTTAGGAATAAGGATTTCCCTTCGGTCCTTTCCATGGTCTTGTTTTGGATCCAGTAATGATGAAACTAGATTCTGTTCGTGAAAAATGAATTTAGATAATTGTAATCATGAGAATTATATTTCATAGTTATAATAAATAGGATTTCATTTTTTAATAGAAAACAATTTAATAGTTATTCACTATTAACATGGGTAAAATATGAAAAACAATGTTTAAACTGGGTTTTAAAACTTCTAAATAACTCTAACATATTCACCCATATAATTTTATGAGTATAATTAATACACCATCATCAAATATTAATATATTTGTCATTCTTGGACCATTTTACTTTGATAAGACATTTTTATTATTTTATGTAAATAATAAAATGCCACATTTATAATTTTAATATGTATATATATATAATAGTTTTTATTTGAGATTGAAATAACTTATGAATTATAATAAATATTTATATTTTACATGATTAAATTAATATTATTATGTTAATATATTTTTAATATTTAGGTATGGAATTATTATATATAATCCTTTCGTAACACCAATGCACAACTTATGTATGTATATAGGAATATATATTATATGTTACTAAAAATTTTAGAACAATTAATTTTATAATTCATTAATGTAGTAAAATATTTTCATTAATAATAATGATTAATTTTTCCTTAAATTAATAATTCAATAATTTCATTAATGTTCTTATACCTTTAATAATTTTTTTTTTGAATATTCACATAAACAATATTATAAGTCATTTAATGTTTATGAAAAAATTTCATATAATTTTAAAATAACTAAAATCATGTAATAGCTCAAATGGATAGAAAATGTATATAATGTCATTAATTATGAATATATGTTCCAATTAGATATTTTAAGATTATTTTCATGAATATTGATTTCTAAATAATTATTTACCTTGTTTTTGTTTAAATGGAATCGATGAAGTTGTTAAACCAAAATATAATGTTGAAAATTTCACATCAACATATATTAATTTTTTTGTATTAATTTAATTGGACGTTATTATCATTTTCTATGATAATATTGATATTTTTGTCTATAAATTTCTTATACACATATTATAATTTTGTATTAAATGTATTTAAAAGATTACTACAGACCTAATTAATAAAAAATAAAAACATCTCATCCATTTTTTAAGAATCATGATAATTTTATCTCAGTGAATCTATGATGGATTAAGGTATAATCCAAGTGAGTATTTCTATAGAAGATATATGACACTTAATATGGTTATTCTATTTTATTTCTTATTCTTACTTATTCAAATATTATTGAACTATAATCAAATAATAACATTAAAATAATAAACTTAAAATATGTTTATTATGTCATGAAATATATATTATTTGATTAATTTTACATCCAATGGCATATTAAATCATTCAATGAGAGTACATATGCACAACCATCTCAATGATGTGATGTGTCTCACTTTATGTCACCACGTCACAAGGATTCATAATATGATTTATTTATTGAATATATATGAAATTAATATAGATATAAATTTTCTCTATTGATGATATACTGCTTATATTGTAAGACTTAACCATTTTGTAAAAAGATAATGTTTTTTGCGTGAATGTGTGGACTACCACCTAAAAAAATTTAAGTTACCAAATATTTTTTGCATTCATGGATGATTGTACAATAATAATTATTGTAAAAAATATAAATATTTAAATTATAATATTATGAATATTAATACATCATGACCATAATGATGAAACTTGAACTACAACACAAAAACATACATGAATAACAAAATAGTTAACAGGTAGAATGATGATGTCAATAAATAATTTCTAATAAACTAGTGAAGAATAATATGACTGAATAATAAATCGAATGGTAAATTTTGATATTTTTTTTATTTATATATAATAAGTTTCATGTTATTATACATGATGTGAAGTGTTTATAATAATCATGTTCGACTTGAGGTAAGGGTAATTTCATTTCATTTCTAGTTCAATGAGACATGTTTTACATTAAAAAATATATATTTTACATTTTAATATGCAACCCATTTGAAATATTATATAAATAATTAAAAATTATTCATTTTATTGAAATTTTATTATTCATTTTTCCCTTCAAACGTTTTTGATAAAAAGTTGTTACCAAATAATTAAGGATCTTTTTCAATCTCATTTTTTGCCTATATTTTTTGGTCTAACATTTTCAGCAATTATATTTCTAATATATTCTTCATAAATTCAATAAGTATTCTAATATTCCTCTAAATTTTATAATTTAATATTTTCAACCAATTTTTCACATTTTCAGTATATATAATTATCAATAAAATTATTTTAAGAAAATAAAACAAAATTTCCTTGTTCATCGATGGCCCTTCTCTACATTGTCAATATTCGTTATATGGTTTCCAATAATGACCATTTATATGATTAAATTATTATTTAAAAAAAAATCACCCATACTTGAAATTATTTTAATTTTTTTAAATGTGATCTTTTAATATTTTATTGAATGATATACCTTTTTACTTTTTACCCAATGTTAATGAAATATTTTTCTATGTATTATAAATTAAGGGATTCTTCTACATTCATTAATTTTATTAACATTGAATATTACATTATATTTTTACATGGATATTTGCAATAAAATTATTTTTCCTAATATTCTATAAATTTATGCATTTATTGATATAATAATAAAAGTATATTTTACTAATTTTCAATGTAATGATCTAATGTTCTATTTAATAATTTTTCATTTATCAAAACACCAATTTATATTGGATATTATTAGATGGTAATAATATATAAGGATAAAATTAATATTAATTATTTTAATTATGTACAATTAAGTCAGTTTTAGATCATTATGAAAATCTATTCTTTCATATGGGTAATGATATCATGGGTTTATGGTCATCGTTTATTATTTTCTTATTCATTCTTTTTGTCAATAAATTTCTCATGATCACATTCCCTATTCCACTTCATCATTTCATAGAAAATACTTTTTTAAATTCATCTATATCTATTTTTTATCATGTATGTATTTAGTGTAATATATACAAAAATCATATTTTCATAATTTTATATCACTTAAGAATGTGTTGTAATATGAAGTCTGATTATTAAGTATGATATTTAATTTTTAGTGGAAATATTGACTTTCTATATTCATGATTCAATATGGCTATCTATGGATTTATTAGTAATTCAGATTAGTTATTATATTTTTTATTCTATATATGAGAAATCCAATGGTATTATTTGAATGATATGTAGAAATTTATTATCGATAATTCTCAAATACATTGATATGTTTCATGGGATAAAATATTCACCTGAGGTACATGCATATATTAAAATATCATTTTATAATAGTTTGGTAAATGGTGTATATCTACCAATTTAATAGAATATTATTTTCGATGGAATTAATAGTAAAATTCATGATATCTTGGTTGAGGTACTGAGGGTATCATAATTAATTTCATTAATTAGGTCATTCCCTTATATATAATTTTTTCAATTAAAAATGTGATTATTATATTAATATTTTTTATGGATGTTCTATAAACTCATATTTTTTATGGAATGGAATTTCTCATTCTTATTCACCCTTAGATATTAAATATTAATTATTTAATGATGATTTATTCCATAGTAAATAAACCTTATTGAGCAGTTTAGCTAAACAGTAATTTTTTTCCATTCTCAGTGATATGAAGAATGGATAATGGTAAACATTTCAATGATAAAATAATTGATTTAATGGCATGATTTTATATTTAAAATATAATATTTAAAATATGTATTTTATTATAAAAACGATAATAATTCATTCCTTGGAGATGTGATCTCATGTGTATTGTATTACTATAATAAGTTTAAACCACCTTTAGGGAACATGAGTTGTGTTTTTTATAATTGGGATTAGAAATGGTTTAGTTAGATTCATATGAATATTATTTTAAATTAATGTAACTAGAATGTTCTTTATGATAACCCCTTCAAAAATTTGATAATTTTTATGGGATTCTTATTATATTTTTTATTATTCAAAATGAATACATTTGAACTATAATAGTTTCATTGTTTAGGAATGATTCTTAGATAATTAAAGGGAGTCCAAACCCGTTTGTAATGTTTCAGATTACCATATTGATAATTCCAACACATTGAAAGTTAAAGATAATTATATCAATTATATATTAGGGAAACTATATTATGGAATGCTTATTATATTTTCTCTAATGGAGTATCCTAACATAAGTTAATCATTAGTCAGGAATCTTATAATTATTCTCAATCAACTATGTTAAGAAATGATTAATAGTACGAAGATAAATTAATATCCCAACCCAAAAAATATTATAGGAATTTATTTTCATGGATGTTCAAATGATACACATCAGGGATGAATTTATTTTAACATACAATATTTTAATTATGTGGAAATAATAACTTGGTAAAATGGTAAATTTGAATATGATTATAATACAACTATGTAGAAAATTTTTACCACGCTGATGATTACAATGTCAAGGAATATTTTACTAAAATATAAATGAGTAATAGTATGGAGATGCATAATTATGAAAAATAATTCCCCCTGAAACAACGATGTCCCTTTAAAGTTTTTTTGTATTTATTAGTGATATCATGAAGTAATGTATATATAGTTTATATAGTCATGATCACATAATATTACTTACAAATTTTTTTTGGTAAAATATATGATATGAGAAAATTAATAATGTTGAATGTTAAATTACACGAATTTATTTTCATGGAAATGTTGTCTACAAATATGGAAAATAGTTTTATAATTAGAATGAAAAATGAAATAAAATATTATACCACATTGATGAATGTAACATTTATGTATTTTAATTCATGGAATTTATTACTAATTTTGAGAATATATTTTTATTATGCGATAGTATTTATCAACGGTTATTTGGTATAATAATTAAGAGGAAATATTAATGTATTGTTATAAAAATAAGGTTTAATGGAAAAATTAAAACATATGAAATTTGGAAACATATTTTGAAAGGGATCAGTCATCCTAATAAGTAATTCCTATGATATAGATATATTTTTTGATGAATGAATAAATGAACTTTAATGTAATTGTTTGATATGATTATTTGAACCATGGTTAAATTTATAATATTTTTATGTATATTATATCATGTTCATTCTTCACGTTTTGGAGAAATTGTATTTGGGAATATGTGATTTGGAAAAATATATAGTTTAGTTAGATAATCTATATGTGATAAAACTTTTTGGGGGGAAAGTAGGAATAAATGATCACAAAATATTGTTTCTGTGGTTTTAAATTAATTATGAATATTTAAATAGTTATTATGTAGATTTTTAATTAATATTAAAATTTTATAATTTTATTATTATGAATTTTTACTCAAATTTTTTTTATTTTGGATTGTGATAACCATTTTGGTACTAGATAGTAGGAATAAATTTTATTCATTTTACAGAACTAATGATTGATTAAAAAAATTTCCTTCATTGAAAAAATAAGAGTATTAATCATTATTATACTGCAAAATATAATTTTAATTTAAAATTCATAAAAAATATTAAATACCGTTTACTAGGAATTTCCCTAAAATATAGATCATATTTTATGAGGGGTTAAATTTGGTCAAACATTGTTTCCAAGTTTGTAAACTCATATATGTTGATGTTCCATTAATTAACACCTTATGAAAAATTGATATCTTTAATATTTTTCCATTATTAATGTTCCTTATTAATGGAAACATGTAATTCTATTATATATGTTCTATTTGAATCCCTATTTGATTTCATGATGGTAGAATAATCATCTTCCATTATTACCTCAGAGTGTGTTAGTATATCTAACATGGTTGTTTGATTTCATGCAACTTCTAGGTTTAGTTAGTCCTTGATGTACCTATTTACCTTCACCTTCACCTGGACCCCTTTATCTCTTAGAGATTTGTATTTTTTTTGTATAAATGAATCAATCATTAAATCCAAACATTGATATAGTATTAATATGGTTTTATGGTAACCATATAGGTAAAAAATCAAACCATTATACTAATTGATCAATTCACTAGCTGCATTCTCAAACTAAATATATTCCCCATTATTCATAAAATAAATTACTTTGGGTCCATTACCAAATATTCATTACATCATGGGTTTGTGGAGATTTTATTAGTATATTCATTTTCTAGATTGTGTTTTTTTAATGGAATAGTAATCAGTATATTACAAAAATGTATTTTAATTCCAAAATATTGACCTAAAATATATTTCAACATGTCTGTCCTCAAAAAATCAATTTTTCCTCTACAGATGAATCAGAGCCATTATATCCATCAAATATTTACTCTTTAGAAATATTTAGAAATTCCCACAATTATTCAACCTCTTTCCACCCATTTTATCACTATTTATAATTAAATATTAATCAAATAGAAATTACAGGTTTGGTAGTTTGAATCATGGGGAATGATCCTGCATAGGGAACCATACTGGAATCAATGGTCATATAAAATAATTTATTTATAATTGGAATAATTCCCGATTAGACTCATTAATATTCTATTCGAAATTATTTTGCATGGAATTAAATCTAATTTGAGTTATATTATCCTCAATAGCTAGAAACAGATTAAGACAATCCTACCCATTTTTAAGATCTGTTGAGAATCACTGAGACACACCAAAAAAATGATACTTTTATGAATAAATCCGATCATTCTATGTTCTTGTCAAAGGGGAAACCTATGACCAAATTTATATGGAGAGACATCCCCTTCCTCAATTCTGCTTCAATTAATAAATCTTATATTTATCCTTTTTGAGATTTTATATTACAAGATTGTGTACAACCAAGGCCCAAATATGTATTTTACTGCTAACTAACTAACTCTTATGAAATAAACGAGACACCACTAGTATAATATTTCCTTTCTCAGCCTAATTGAAGATGATGGTGTCCAAAATAATCTTAATATAAATAAAAATCACACTATGATTCAAAATGAACCATTTAAACAAATAAAAACAGCTCATCAAAATTAATTCATAAAGAATCCCTTAGTTCTATAGAAACAAAATCTCAAAAACTATGTTACTGAGCAACTGGGATGAACATGGCCCTTCGATATATAATAAGGTTATACTACTTTAATAGTTATAATAGAAAGATTATAAGATGAATAAATGGTGGAATAAGATGTGTGGAAGAAGAAAATGATACTTGAGACTCCCCCATTGATCCTCATCCCATGAAAATGATTATAAAAAGACACAACCTAATTTATAAATAAAATTATCCATCCTTATCTTGCACTCTATCCCTCTAACTTGATAACACATAGCTCCTCCATCTTCCCTTCTACTGAAGCTATTATTCCCTAAAACAAACAATCACACCTCCCCTCCAACTGATGGCATGTAGACCCATATGGTACACCAAAAAAATATACTCCTGAAATTCTATTACCCTTTAAAACTTAATTAATATATTCATCTAATTATATCACTCATCATTCCTCAAACAAAGTCATGTCCTCAACATTGAATAATGTGAACGGATTTCATATTTACACTGAATTATTCTTTTCCCTATTGGAATCTTCCTACTCGCCACCATTAAAACTAACCGTGTATAAAAACATTATGTTCGGATAGGTATACCTGAACATGGTGATATTGGGATGTCCACAATAGAAATAGATTCCATTGTTCTATTGATCCTCCCACTCCTACGTAATTAGGTTAAAAACAACTCACCCTCCGAATGTGGTTTAGTACTGAACATCCATCTGAATGTCATTCATATCAGATGACACACAATAGATAATATTTGGAATGGGGTCAATCATAAAATTTTCATGTGTATGGTTGGGAGAATTCCAATGTTCAACTCTATGTAAATTTTTAAAACTCTCTCACCTACCTCCATGTTATAGAGTTATTCCACCACCAGTGAAAATTAGATTGACATGAAAAGAGAGTATCATTTCTAAAAAAGGTGAGCAGCCAAATTTCAAATGATAACCCAAGTGGTATGTATTTATATAGTTCCAATGAGGATAACACAAAATATTTTGGTAGTTTTTTCTAGGGGGATATTATGTTAAATACATGAATATCATGATGTAATCAGAGTAAGAACAATCCTGATGCAAGGAAGGCAGTCTTTTATATTGGTTTTCATTATCCAAAAATCTATTATGTTCAATAAAAATATCCTTAAAATAGAAAATCTTTTTTAGGAGGAACATCACTTATATGAAAGAACAATTGGATAGAGATTCCTTCTATCCTAACTTGAGAATGATGAAATTTTAAAGATACATAAGTCTACTGAAAGGGAAATTAGATGTCAAATCTGGTGAGACATCCACATGTAAATGTTCCAAAAAAATCTATATCAACCCATTATACAGTAAAATTAGGATTTGATGAATTATCAGGGGGATCTAGAGCTTTATTTTATGACCTTTTCACATCTACTAGTGTGGAATACTATACACCCAACATTTCTATCAATATCATTGATGGAGTTTCATCCTATATTTTATTTTTCTATATATGATGCATCATGGGAAGACATAAAACTATGTGATCATTGAGGTATTACTCCGAAGGCTGCTACTATTTTTTCATATATTTTTGGTTGTAAACATACTCATTTATGGTGGTATAGATTTTACAAATGCATTGATCAATGGTATCATGTTTTTCTAGTGGTAGAGTTTTCATTTGTGGACACTAAAACATTTATGATGTATTGATTATAATGGATCATGGTTGGAAATGTAGTACGTAATAATGAAGGAGTAGAGTGTATTGAGTATATGCTCAATAAAGACAACAGTTAATGATTTAGAGAGGTATCATATTATTATAAATGAAACCCCTTCAGTGCACAACTGGGTCTACAAATACATTTTGGTCATGAACGTCACAACTAGATGCATTTAAAAAAATATAATAGCCTATTAATCCTCCTCAGTTTAGTTTGTTACCAGCAGAGGGATCTTACAATGTTGATGGAACATTTTATAATTTTTACGGCGTCAGTGGTTATGATAAAGATAATATTCATAGAATGATGTTTTCATGGTTGATTATGTATCTTATCATGCATGGAAAATGACACATTTATTTAATCTTTGTGACATCATTGAGGAACTAAAACAATTCATTATAATAAATATTATAAAGGATTCCTTAATTTCATAGCATATAAGAGGAACTAATTGGTGAATTGTGTCAGGCTAAAACAATTGATTGGAAAAAAGGGTACACAACTGGCATAATTTTTGGAGAGGATAAGAGAGATACATAAATTGGGGATGTAGAAGGAAGGTAGTAGAAGAATATAATCTAGAGCCCTCTAATGGATCTCCATCAAAATAAACTATTGATTCCAATACAAGGAATCATTTCTCAAAACAATTCTCCCATCATCTTAGAATGATCTTGTACTAATATATAAAAATACCCAAATCCTCCCCTCAACCGTTAAATGATGTATTTATTCCACATAACAAAAATATATATCTCCCCTCCCACTTACAATATGTAAAACCAACCTCCTCATAGGCATTTATGACTCTTTACCCTCCTTTATACTATAAATTCGGTACTATAACTCATGTCTTATTATCCAAATAGATAAAAATTACCATTAGTTTCTTAAAGAGATGGAGATTTGTATGATTTGTAATTAGGAAATGAAGACATGGAATGAAAACCTTTATTGTTATAATTAAGTAAAAATGGCTCATAATAAATCCATATGGCCATTTAATGATATAAAATATTGAATAATCAAATAGGCATTATTAATGGTTAATAAAATATGAGCATATTTTCTAAAGGGAAATGAAATAAAATTAAAAATAATATTGAACACCAACAGACACACGACTCATAAAACCCCAAGTTGATTACTCATATCTATCACAAATTTCCACCAATGGCTGACACTGATTAATACCATCAACTATATAAGATATAAGGATGTATGATTATTTATAGAACATCTAATGTTAGAGTGGTATCATTGAGATCCCATATTCATATATAGGATCCTTTTATATTAATGAGATTATATGAATCACATTATATGGTATTAGTGACTATGTTCAGGGATAAAAATATGGGAAATTAACTTACAATACTATATGTGGTCCATCCTCTCCCTAGGGATGATGAGGGATAGATAAAGAGGCCACTTTCACAATTAAAAACCAAACTTTTATATGAAGACTTAATGATTGATTTCAGTACATTATAAATGAAATGTATACTAGGAGGATGAAGATGTGAATTGATGGATGAAATCCTAGTTGTAAAATTAGGAGAGAACGTATATAAATTCAATCATACTTTCAATCCCAATGAAAATTTATTTCTCACACTCCAGAAAATATAATACAAATTAATCAACTCATATATATTATCTAACAATCATCTACCAAGATATCTAATAAATATTTTCAGTATAATTATTATATATATACATGCATTTTTGGTTTCTATGTCATAACATATAAGTTAATTCTCATGATAAAATCAATATCATACATTGTCTTAATGAATTTATATTTTCAGATCAGAAAAAATGGTTAATAATCTGTGAAATAAAATTCTATAGGGAGAGGAGAATAGAATACCTAATTATTTTAGATTATATTTTTTTAAATGAAAACCATATTTGATATATTACACCTCATGAAACCCAAATATTAAATTATTAATGAAATAATATTATATTGTAACATAGTTACTCTATAGGAAGGTATGAATTTGAATGAAGAAAATATGATGCATATATATGATGATATTTTCTTAATATAAATAATTATTTCAATAATGAAATCTACCATTAATATAATTATTTTTATGTGCAATGAATGTTAATCAATTCACTTTTTGTTTTATAAAAAAATCATGTAATATTAGATTTTTAGGTGTTTTTTATATAGATAATTAGAATAAAATAGGGTCAGATATAAAAATTTAAAAATAATTATTTCAATTTATAAATTTTTAGATAAAACTTATATTCTTATGAATTGGTTGAATTTTTACTAAAAGTGTGATATTTTAGGTGTATAGTTAAAAATATCAATTTTGTGGAAATTGTAATATATTTTTATTCAATTAAAATGTTATATTCTATATTAAATTAAATTGTAAAAAAATTAATAATAATTTATTAAAAACTATTCAATTATTTCCATGGTGATCAATATTATTCTAAAATATGATGTCAAATCCAATATTTATCTAAAAATTGTAATTTTCTTTAATTTTCATTTGTTTTTAGTACTTTTTTGAAATTTATTTTGGAATATTCAAGGAATCCAACGATGGAAAATGTATTTAATGTTTAGAATTAGGAGTTTAAAATATGGTATGTAGGTAAAATCCATTTTGGTTCTAATTAATAGTAAAAATACATATGGTAAATGATTGTGATCGTGATATAGGGGAAAATACATTTAACATGGATTAAAATTGGTTTGATATGTAAAATCATTATAAATATTTCTTTATTAATTTTGATTAGTGTATCTAAAAATTATTTTACCCAGATTCGAATATATTTCATTTTGGGTTCATTTTCTAATATTTATGGTGTTTATATTACATTAATTTAATAATAAATGAAAAATGAAAAATATTTATATTAATATAATTATTTTTTCATTTCACAATAAAAAAAGTTATCAGTTTTTATAAATATTTAGATTGAACAAGGATGATATATTATATTATACTAAATAATATTTAATTTTTAGTGATCATAAAAATATATTAAATTCAGATGTTACACAACTGCAAAGATTCTACACAGAAATAGAGAAATCAATTAAATGTTTTAAAAAAATGTAAATATAATAAGTTATGAATGAGATATGGTCATTGATAAATTTAATGAATTATTATTTCATTTTATTATTTGAGAAATTATTTAGATTTATATATTATTTTCATCTTGATGTCTTTTAGGGAATAATATGTGAATTGTGTTAATAATCACCTTTTGTTTTATTTATGTAGTTAATTTTTTTTAAATAATTATTAAGTAATAAAAACATATAATATATCTAATTTATGGGAAAATTTATTAAAAATAAAGAATTATCAATGTTTGTGGCACTTTTAAAATGAATAAAATATCATCACTATTAACTATTGATGAAACATCTTTTAATGTTAAGGCATATTGTTATCAATAAAATTATTAAACCAAATGAGAAGATATAAAAATCTGGACAAATATATATAAATTTATTTTAAAAAATTATTTGGACATTATCATACTTATATTAAAATAATGGAACTATTGTTTTATTGTACATTAGTTAGGAACATATTTTATATTAATTTTTTATGTCTTTTCAATATGAACTCACACCACACGTATAATGTGGACCACCTATCTTGTCTTTATCACAATTCATGATCCATTTATCTCACCCAGTACATAAAAAATTCATTACTATTTTTATTTTACCCCTTCTAGATATTCTAGTTAAAATTTATAACTATTCTCTGAAGGATTAAAGTTTAATTAGAATTATAATTTTCATATAACATGTATAACACTAAAAATATTAAATTAATTTTATATAATTTTATACCCTTAAAAATATATCCTAAAAATGACTATATAATAACATTAGTGTTATCCACTTAAATAAATTTTTATTTTTTTTAATACATACTTGTATTCATTTATTTTCATCTAATGGGAAATGAAAGCATTGCTTGTTCATTTGTAGGGATTATCGTCTAAATGAAGTAATGTTTCTAAATTTTTGACACATAATAACAAGGTTAGTAATTTGGATTAATTTACTGAATAGTTATTATTTTAAGGAAATAATTATGTTTTTTTGAAATATTATAGATTAAATTCTTTCTTACCCTTCGTTTCATTGTACATTGATAATGTCATTTGAGTGTACATGTGGAAACCACCTCTTTGAAGCAATGTGATTTGTTTTTCATGTATGTATATCTTCTAAAATGGAAAAAAAGTATTTAATATATATTGATTAAAATTTTTTCAATAAAAATACTATTTATTTGATGAAAACATTTCCAATATTCATGGATCAAAACTATCAAAAATAGATAAATTTAAAATAGAATAGTTTTCAAATGAGATTTTGAGGTAATTAATGATATGAATATTTATATGATATTTCATAAGATATGTGGTGATAAATATGAATATAGTTATGTTATATATATATAAAAATAATTAATATATATCACAAAATTATTTAATAGTTATTATGAAGAAGGTTGGACAGGATGTAAGGGTAAAATTTTCTAATTTCAACTTCAGTGACACTTGTTTTAGATAATGAACCTAATTTCCTATAAATTGTATATAAAAATTCCCCTTGACACTTAATATCTGAATATACTCTTTAATCATTGAATTATCATTTTTAGTTTTTGTTTAATCTTTTTTGTGTATTTAGTCCAATTATAATTAATGTAGAAATGATTTATTTAATGATTTCTTTTTTAGCAATGTATTTTTATGTTTATATTTTTATTTAATAACATCTATGATTTATTTTTCTTAACCATAATCTAATTTTATTTTTTCTACATATTTCTGTGTTTTCCTTATTTTCTTATATATTTTTATTTTATTTTTTACTTAAATGAATCAATATATTTCTAAGAAAATTCTAATTTATTTCCTCTTTACTCAACAAAATATTTATTCCATATCTATGTTCAGTAAAATGAATTCAATAATGTTATTTTAAAAGAAAAAAGGATTATTTATAGTTCTTTAAAAAAATATTTCTGATTAATTACACTATTTTTTCAATATTTTAAAAAGGATTATTATATTTATATGATAAATGTAAATTATATTTTCTAGTATTTTAAATTAACTTTTTGACCTTTTTAATTTTATTTTCATCCATGTAGGTGTCTAATTATATTTTATAGTATTTTATATTTTTATGATATAATTATACCATCCATGTTATTTTTTATATGATTTATGATTATGTAATTTTGGGATAATTTTAAAACCCATCAATATTATAAAATTTATGAAATGATGAATATATTTTCTTCTCTTATTATTTTTTGATTCATTGTTTTGTGACCATTAACATTCTCATGATCAAATTTTCTACTACCTTCAATCAATTTTATCGAAATGAATATTATTCTTTTTGTTCATATTTTCTATTTCATGTATATATTTATTATCATTCCTAATTTATTTATATTTTCTTCACTCTATAATATGACAATATATTATTCTAGTTGATGAAATTTTCTTAATAATCTAATTTCATTTTATGGGAAAAGATTATTTTTCACATTTTTAACTCAATACGAATATTTATTTATTGGTAATTTGATTTATTATGATATATACTTTTAATTCATTATATGGGTATTTAATTAGATATGTATAAGTGATAAGTGGTGGCGGACTATAAAAATCCCCACAATGAATAGTTTGGTCCCATGAGATAAATATTGTTGGCATGTTTTATAGGTTTTGTATTTAAGATTATATCATAGTACATGTGTATTTTTTTTAATCCAACCCATTCAATGAATTTTTCTTGGAAAATGACTAAGTTATAATATATGTGATATATTAGTTTACACCAATATTGTATGAACTGTAATTTCTAATAATATGGTTTCAATTATAATTTTGTTTCTATGTTAGTTTTGTCTATCGATTTATATTGAACAAATGTTTTTAGTTGAATTTCATGTGTTTTTATTATTCACTCTTCTATATTTATTATTCATTATTTACACATGATATATTATTTTGTAACCCTTACTATAATTTTGAGGTCACCAATTTTTTCTCTTCTCTGTGTTTTGAGGAAGGTACTTTTGAATGAAATTTAAGGATGGAAGATTTTTTTCATGATGTGTTCTTATATTTACAATATATTAATGTTATCAATGGTGTATTTTGTTTCCAAGAATTAAAATTAGTGGATCCTTTTTTATATGATCCCTTTTGTCTTTTATCATTTTTTAATGTTTGAACCTACTCTCATGTAATGTAGATAGGTCATATAAAAATACACTAGTGAAACACTATATCATGAAGTCTAACCAATTAATTTATAAAATCAGACATAGAAAAAATATCTTCTGTAATGTGATAACTAACCATGTGATGGTATATTGATTAGACCATTAGTGTAATAATATAATGAAATTAAAGATTATAAGAAATAGAACCATCTTCCATCTATTCATGACTAAGGATACGAACTGATTTTTTAGATGACATTTTTAATATTAAGAATAATTTAATGACTTAGAGATTTTTAAATTAAATTTTGTTTAATAATATATCTGTGATTAATATTATCAAAAACAAAAATACCCAATGAAACAAAAAAATTATAAACATTTAATTTTGACCATTATATATGATGGATTTACACATTTCATAAAACACATTACAATATTATTGGATAACAACATAATGTAAATAAAATATCACATTAGTTTGAATTTTTTCTTTCATGGTATCATATAACTAAAACACCCTCGAATACAAATATTTTAAGAAGGAAACTTATTAGAAAACAATTTTGAACATTAGAATAATAATAAGATAATGTGTGCTATTAAATATGTAAATGAATTATATATGATTTATGATGTATATATATGGTACTAAGAGAAATACGGGAACTATAAATATCATCCATACTATATTATTAATGTATTTAATAGTGAAGTGGTTATTATAATTCTAAAATAACTAAATTTATTTAAAATTGAAACTTATAGACAGTAAAATATCGTAAATAAAATTTTTTATGTGATAAATAATATATTATCAATCATAAAATAAAAATAAAGAAATTAAAATGGTAACATTTTTTTTACTATTATAAAACCATTATATTTTAAAATAACCATAATTATTTAATTAAAAATAATTATAGATTCATTTTGAAAGTATGATTTAAAATTTTGAAATTGAATGAATTTTCTCAAGTGTGAACTTTTTATTATTTTTTGAAATAGTTGATAATTATTGTGAAGACAATGATACTAAGTGGTATATTTATAACAAAATTATATAAAAATAAATATTATTTAATTTTTAAACAAATAATATGAAAATTTAGTTTTCTCAAATAATATAAAAACTTATTAAAATTTAATAAAAAAATATTTTCAATAGGATATGAATTATTTTATAAATTAATAAATGAAATCCCAAAAGGTGAAGATATATTTTAAAAATTATATTTATCATATTTATAAATGTATTTTCATGAAATTATTTCCACTTTTTTATATATGAATATTTATTATTTTTATGATTATAATTTTTATATTTTACTTAAAAAATTAATTGGTGAAAAATAAATTTTTAAATATGACGTAATAATTAGGTAACAGTAATATCACGAAAAATATCATCCACCCTGTAAAGATAAAATTAATTTGGTTATAGTATTAAAGAACAATATTATCAATTATATATAAGTGATTTATTTCAATTTTTATACATCATTATATTTAATATTAAATATTAACCGAAAATACATCTCAACATCAAGCATAAATTCCACCTCTCACCCCATAAGGGGAATCACTCCCAAAAATAAACCAATAATAATAATTATATATATATATATATATATATTCCCATGAGTTTATTATGAGTCTACAAGATTTTATAATCTTATCCCACATCAATCCTTCATAAAAATAATCCTTTAGAAGAAGAGACATATTCAATGAATATGTAATTCTCCCTTGTCTTTAATTCATTATCAACTACACAAATTCTATAATTATCTCATCAGTAATCAATTGTACATTCAAATTTACTTTTAGTTGTACACATTATAAATATTATTATGATACAATAACATTAATATATATATTTATATTTATATTTATATTTATATTTATGAACACATCATCATTTACACTCTTTGGACACATTCTATTAATAGTTATATTTTCCAATTAATTTGACATTGCCAAAAAATATTTATCACCTTCATATTATAATGATATTATCAATTTGTTATTATGTGTTTTTTATTAGTAATTTTTTATTTTCTATATGCTATTAATAGTTTATCATATAGTTAAATGAAAACGAGTCAAAAAAATATTTAATAAATTGGAATAATTCAAACAGACATGTGGTCACATCATTAAATCATTAACAACAATTTATCAAGTAATTTAAAAGATTATAAATGATAAATTATAATTTAATACGAATAAAATTAACATTCATAAAAATATAATAAACACATGTTGGCTTCCAGGGTTGGGTATGAATTATAAATAAATTTATAACTTTATGTACAGGGATTAATTATTGATTTTCTTCATATGAGTTTGAATTATTCGTTTTTATAATTTATTTAAAAATTATTTATGTAATAGGATATGAATATTGATATCTAAATTTATCCTCTCTTTTAATATATTATTCATTCAAAATCCTAATTATGATAACACTAAATTATCCTTCTAACATAGATAAAAAAAATTTATATATCATTAATCAATAGTTTTATAAGAAAAATTTGAATCCAACATTTCATTTTTTTCCTTTTAATACTTTATTTATATGTATTTCACTATGTATAAACATAATTTATTCTTTCACTGGAGATAATAACTAATTTTAATTAAAAAAATTTAACCACAAATTTATTTTCTCTCACATACCATTGGTAATAAATTTCATTAATTTATAGTATAATTATTTCTTATTTTTTAAAATTTAAATTCCCTTAATCCTAACTTGTTTTTTTAAAATAATATAATACGATTAGAAGTTATATAATTATAAATGCCATTAATTTATTTCTTAAATCATCATATTTCATGATATCATTGTGGATGGACAAGATGTGGTATGTATTATTCCAAATATTATGTATAGAAATGATGGATGAAGATTTATCCACTGTGATATGACACCATAGTATTATTAAATATTTTTATTCATTATATATGATTATTTTTCATGATCCTCATTCTTTTTCCTCTATAGTTGATCACCTTATTTTTATGGATATAGTTAAAGGTTTTGAAAGTAATTATAATATTTCTACCCCCTCTTGTAATTATATTAATTGATGTCTCTTTTTAATTAAATTATTTCTCCCCTAACTATTATTTTTAGCTCACATAAGCATTGATGTATATCTCCATGTGATAAAATATATCAATAATATTATTATTTTCTATATTATTACTATGATGAATGATTCAAATAATGATTAAATTTTTATTTGTATTACTGCTATATGATCTTCATTTTCTAGGACACAAATAATATAGATTATGGGAAGTTTAATAATTAATATCATTGTTTAGAAAATATCATATTAATAATTTTTATGATATATTTTAAACATTAAATTTATCATTTTTTATATCACTTTTAACAACTCAAGGTAGTCTATTAATTTTTTTTCAATTGAACATAATAAATATTCTTCAGAACAACTTTACATTTAATCTACGAAAAATTAAAAAAATCTATGAAATAAATTTTACATCATCATGGTCTATCATACATTGCATTTAATTGTTCAGTAAGGATTTATTTTAATTTTTTTTTCTTGAAAGAAAATTGTTTTTAATATTAGTAATAAATTTATAATCATCTTCAAAAATGAATTTACCCCCAAAAAATGTATAATAACTGAAAAGTTTTCTGATTCTCCCAATCTTTAAGGGTTCTGTGTCTGGTTGATATTCACTATATTTCAAAAATAGTTGTAAAAAATAATCTACAATATAGATGTTTATAATATGTTTTTATATAAAACATTTCTTATAGTAACTCCATCATTTTTACGCTATCTTATATATTATTTTTCCTTATTTTATCAATTAATGTAACATATATAATTATTATGATATGAGATAACTTCATAATAATTTTCAGAATCAACCATAAAATGTGTTATCCATTATAAGATCTATGAAGACTAAATTTAATTTCTATGATTATTACCTCTAAATTTAATACCATACTCAGTAGTGTATTAAAATATATACAAATTCGTATATATTCATCCATTTATGTCTAACAATAATGAAATATCAATAAAAAATAATTATTTAATGTTTTTTAATCTTGTGAAAAAAATAATTTAAAAATCATATTTTATATTTTTGGAACTATGAAAAAACATTTAAATAAAATTGTGGAAATTAATTATTAATTAACATACTATTTTAATTTTATTATCCACTAATGAATACATTTATAATGATTATTTGATTAAATTTGACTCTTCTAGGATTTCAAAACTGTAATACACCAAAATGATAAAGGTTTAAATGACTAAACGATAAGACTCAAGTCAACAAGTTACTCCTTCCATTTTGGGAGCCTTCCTGATTAGAACTCCATAGTTAAGCGTTCTTGGCCTGGAGTAGTGATCAGTATGGGTGACCTTTTGTGAAGTTTTTCATGGTGTGTGTGAGTGAGGACAAAGCACATTGGAAAGGATACATGTTGTCCTATGGGGTCTTTCATTAGTCAGATGACCCGTTCAGGCATGTGGGTGGAACCTTGGGTGGGGACCACGTGTCTGTTGGGAAACTGGTGGTATATGGGGGGCCAGGACCTGACGAGCATGTTAAGGCAGGGTGTCTTTACTGTCACAGGGACCCAGTTGTTACATTTGGTATCAGAGGTGGTACCTATCCTTAAGTGTGTTGCACTTCCTAGGTTGAGATTTTGGGCCCACAAAGAGGATGTTGTTCTCTAAAGGGGGTGATTGACTCATCCTAACATGATAAAGGGTTCAATGAATAAATTATATAACTAATGTGAACATGGTGCACCTTCTTTTTCGGGAGCCTGTCTTATTAGAACTCCAAAGTTAAGCGTACATGGCATGGAGTAGTGATCATGATGGACGACATTCTGTATGTTTCCTAGGGTGTATGTGAGTGAAGACAAAGCACTCTAGAAAGGATATGTGTTGGCATATGGGGACTGTCATTAATAACATGACACATTCAGGCTGATGGGTAGACCCTTGGGTGGGGACCACATTTCTACAGGGCAATTGTGGTACCTGGCGAGCCAGGACCCGACAACCATGTTAAGGCAGGGTCTCTTAGCTATCACCGGTACCCATTTGTTACATTAGGTTGATACCTGATGACTGCAGAATGTTTGACTCAGAGAGTCTCCAATGTCCTAGTAGGTAGTGCCTTCGTGTCGCGACAGAACCATAGTGGGGAGCGTCTTGGTTACGTGATAGACCCACGGTACTCGATAGGAGGATTTCTTCAACAGGATATAAGGGGAGCACCTCTGTGTGATGTGAAATACCCATGGTAATCGACAGGAGGATTACCTCAGCCGTCCAAAGTTAGAGGGAAGTTCATCGGTGTAACGCGGAAGACCCACTGTACTTGATAGAGAATGAGTTCCCCGGTATCTGTGGGTTCAGAATGCTACCTGTTACTACCCCTAGAATAATCTCGGGTGTGTACTAAGTTAGTACCTCTATGTTTTCATCATGATTGATATGGATTACATGATAACCTAGGTATATAGATGGGCATATACCAAATTAGGTTTGTCTGTTGATTTCATACATTGTGGATTATCTTTGATGGATTGTTTAGATACTGTGAGGGTCTCGGTGTCCCTACTGAGTATCGTTATACTCACCCCTACACGAGTTATGCCCGCATGTTGTTGTATTGGATGCAGATGACAGACAAAGCTGACTGAGGCTGAGAGTACTAGTACTGAACGATTCACGGAGGTGTACTATACGACGTGTTGATATGCGGAGGAGATGAACGGACGTGGAGTTCCGATGAGGTGATCTGAACCAACCCTTCAGGTAGAAATCACGAAGGATGATCTAGTAGATAAATTTTCTCTTTCTTCAGTTGTATTTTATTTCAGTTGTACTTGTAACATTACTATTGAGCATGTATTCCGGCTCAAACTACTTTTATCACTCTTTTGGTTATACAGTTTTTTTATGTTCGTACCTTGTCGTGTGAATGGTTGTGTGTGATTACAGGTTATAAAGTAAATGAATACCCAGTTTTAGGGAATATGCCTTTGGTGATAGGCTCTAGCACCTGGCCTATTGAAGGAAGGCTTGGGGTTAGTCACGACATGGGCCCCGGGGGATGGGTCGTGACAAATTGGTATCAATGGAGTCAGTTCTCCTATAGAACATAGGACTCTTATCTATCTTTTTTAACGGAAATAGTGTTATGTGTAGTGAGTGTGGTTTTTAGTTCAGGGATTCTAGTGTCAGTGCGGTGGCCAATGTATCCATACAATAAGACCCTATCTTCTGATATGCAACTTAGGGCATGAAAACACTGATTGCGTGTGGGTTTTAAAGAGTCTTATTTGTGATCTCTTTGAGTCAGATCACCAGGTCAGCTCACCAACAATAATTTATTGACCATGTCACACCTGAATAATTTTAGAATTCCTCCACGTAGACAACCGCCCAGGGTTCTGAGTTTTATACACACGGATATCCCACTAAGATACTAGGCCACAGTGTAGGGACCTCTTCCAGTAGAGGCACCAGTTGAGGCCCCATCGGTGCCATTCCCCATTGGTACACCAATGCCCCCAGCCACAATAGTGGACGATTCACACTACTTGAGTGTGTTTCACGAGTTCTAGCACCAGACGCCACCCATGTTCAGGGGAGAGATGGACCCACAGGTGGCTGAGGATTTTCTAGAGGCCGTGGTGAGTGTTTTAAAACTAGTAGGGACACCAGTAGACCTCATTATTATCCATACTGGAATAATTCTATAAGAAGCAGTGGGAAGATGGTTGAGCGTGATGATCTTGGTTCACGATGATGTGACTCTTCTATGGTCAGACTTCGAGAGCATGTCTCAAGCCGAGTTTGTCCCAGCGAGTCTTCATGCAGTGCCCATACCTGAGCTTGTTCATCCGCAGCAGGGTATCATGATTTTATCATAGTACTCTGTGTGGTTCACTTAAATTTTACATTACTCTAAAGATATGGTGTGGGACCCATAATTCATTGATCGAACCATTGAACTGGGACTCAGGACAGAGATTAGAGTTTCGATGATCTCCCTCAGCATCCCGACGAAGGGGGGGTGTTAGAGTGAGCCCTTTTGGTGGAGAGTTTCCTTACTGAGCAGTCACCAGTAGTGAGACCCACTACAAGTCATCACGTTACAGAGTCTTTTATAGCTGGAAGTAGAAATATGTTTGCAGATGTCCAAGAGGACCAGACATATAGGTGGTTGACCGCATGACTCAGGATTGGTTGTGTAGAGAACCTGAGACAGAGCCAGTCTTTTCCTGGATCATGGAGTGTTACTCATGCGGCAAGCAGGGCACATGGATCGTGACTATACAACCCATCATACGGATGATCAGTAGATGGTCGAAGGACCTCCCACAAAAAGATAGAGGTTTGACCGAGGGGGTACGCAGGGAGCAGGTAGACGTGGAAGACGAGATGGTCATGTAGATGGTGGAGGGAGATGATTCGAGATGTTACCACCACCACCACCAGGAGGTCCACCACGATAGCAGGGAGATGGTGTACAGAGGAGAGTTCTACTTCAGGCCGCCGAGTCCTACGATCATGATGCTCCAGAGATGATACGAGGTATGATATATGTCTACTCCACCATATTTGTAGTACATATAGACCCGTGTTCCAATCATTCTTTTATGGCCACTTCCCTCATTTGGAGCAGAGAGATTCCAACATGTTTCTTGGATCAATCCTTATTATTGGAGACTACTACGAGAGAAAATTCGATGATTATGAACTGGTGCCGGCAGTTATATCTTACTCTAGAAGGCAAGAGCTTCGGCTGGGATCACATAGTAGCGGTGTCGAGTCCTTACGACGTCATCTTGGGTATGGACTGCTTATCTACAGTCGCTGCTCAGATTGACTGTATTAGGCACAAAGTTCAGTGTGTCCAAATGGATGGGTCCAGGTTTACCTTCACCGGGAGAAGGGAGCCTTTTCAAATAAGGATGGATTTAACTGGAGGATGGTGCAATCGATTAAAAATCATTTGGCTACCCTTACCCTCAGAGCGCTTGAAGTGGAGAGTCCCGGTTATCCTATAGTGGTGGACCAGTACGCGGATTTCTTCCCTGATGATGTTCTGGGTCTACCTCCTCAAAGAGAGGGGGAATTTTACATTTACTTGTACCCTAGGACGACACCGATATCTACACAAGCATATTATATGTCTCCCACAGAGCTTTTCGAGTAGCAGGTATAGCTAGAGGACTTGCAATGGAAGAGAATCTTCCGGCCTAGTGTTTCTCTCTGAGAAACCCCGATTCTGTTTTCCATGAAGGCAGATGAGAGCTTGAGGCTTGTGTTGAATATCGATGCCTGAACCAGGTAACCGTGATGAACAAGTACCCAATCTAGATGATTTAAGACCTCTTTGATTAGATAATGGGATCATGAAGGTTCCCAAATATAGAACTCATATCAGGCTATCACGAGCATAGAGTTCGAGATGAGGATGTGCACATGACTCCCTTTAGTTATCGGTATGGACATTATGAGTTCTTGGTTACTCCATTATATGTGACCAATGCTCTAGCAGGGTTCAAGGGACTCATGAATAGTATATTTCAACCATTCCATGATCTCTTTGTTGTAATCTTCATCGACAACATACTGATCTACTCGGAAACTGAGGAAGAGTATGTCTATCAATTTCATGTAGTACTGGACCTAATCTAAGAGAACCAACTTTATGGTAATATCTCAATTTTCTAGTTATGGATCCGAGGGGTTATGTTTCTAGGACATGTCATATCGGATGCAGGAGTTTAATTACATCCCTAAAATATTGAGGTGGTACTTTCATAGGATCCACCTAGGAGTGTGATGGAGGTACAATGTTTCCTGGGTCTGGCTGGTGAAATAGTACCGTCGTGGGCGCCCTCAAATGATTAGTGTGATTTGGGGTACATAGGTGCAGCAGAGTGGCTGACCAAGGTGATCTCTCAAAGGAGGAAGTGAATTTAACAACTTATTAGAGGTATTCTAAAAAGAAATAAAATAGAATAGGGTAAAAACACTACTTTAAATGATTGAGGTTTGTTGTATTTTATGAATCTAGAAGAATTTTGCTGGAAGAAATTGTATAATTTTTTTTTGTTTTTAGTTTTGAAATGAATTTCAATTTAAATGACACAACAAGAAGATGTTATTTTTAGAAATCCATTTAAAAAGCGTAATCGATCTAACTCTACCTATTCACTTTATTATCAATCATTATAATTTAAATTAAAATTCACTTATTTATGATCCCTTAATTTGTTAAATCCTGAATCCTACAAGAATTAGCTTTACCACAAAGAATATGTGAATTTAAACCTAGGCTAACTTCGGAACATGCAATCGCAGCACACTGCTTTGATTGATGTTCTAAGATTAGCTTATTTTCAGTGGTAAATTAAGGCACATATCCATTCTTGAAATGAGGATGAATTGTGTTTAGGGATTATATTTGAACTCTACAAATTTATCCCATGTGGTCTTGTATTACCGATTAAGATCGCGCTCTCACAATTTACACAAAATCCCGACCTCGCGTGTTTTTGTGTTAATTGTTCAATTGCTTTCTTATTTTCTTACAATTTAAAAACACAATTCATGAATCATATTAATTTAATTAAAGTAGCTCAATTATTCAAAATAATTAAATGAAGAGTGTAGAAGATAGATCGATTACTAAAAGACTACACTTCCATGGGTGGCGTAATCATCGTAGAAGCGTTTTGCATGTGCAAAGGTTTATAATTGGTATAACCAAATAACGCTTCTACTCAAGAAATCCAGACCAAAGAGTAAGATTAAGAGAAGAATAAATTTAAAAAAAACAGAAGAAATGTGAAGAATAACAACGAAGTTTATTACACAAATGAAAACATTACAAAATGAAGAAGAGAAGGAGGCTTCGATGAGGGGATCCTTGCTTCAAGAGCTACCCCTCTTACAATGGTTGGAGAATTTGGGTGAAACAAATTCTCCTCTTCCTCCAATCTCCCAATGCACGTACCGACCCCTCCAAATGATAAAAACTCAAATTTATAGAGGGGAGGGGAGGAGAGGTTACAAGTGGTTTCAAGTGTGAATGTGGAAATTCGGCCAAATATTTTAATTCGAATTGAACCGCCCATTTTACCACCAAAACGCGTGAATTGGCAGGCCTTCCAGATGGATCAAATGTGGGGATATGGGTCCTCTATATCCTCTCCAAATTTGGGCTCAATACAGGCCCATACTAAGGAGTTATGGCCGAAATACAGAAGCTTCTCCATTCTGGCGAGCCCAGCCCAACTTTGAATTCATGGACCAATGAAAACAACCAAATGAACTTTTTATCTCTAGTGTCCTGAATAAAAGATGTATATAATTAAGTTAGTAACACTCTTACAAAATTTAAAATTGAAATAAAAAATTTAAAAATATTTATCTTCGAAATACTACAGTGAACTATAAAGGGTAAAACAGGAATTTACATCAAATATTCAAATGAATGATCTAATCCCAAATAATTTCTAATTAAAAATATTTAACACAATGTAGAGGAAATTATATAATTTATTATCAATAAAATATTCAATAAAATAGTGTTTTATCAACTCCCCCACACTTACCTTTTTGCACACCTGGGCAAAACCTCATATCAAGTGAACATCAATACCAAATCAAAACCAATTTTAAAACACATATCCTTAAGATCAATCAATTTCACACCAGAAATCAAAAGATATCATGCCTCCTAAAAAACCTTATCTCATGTTCTCCATTTATATCATTCAATATATTTCCACTTCATTTAGCCGCCCATGCACAAAACACTTACCTCGCTTGAATTGTCTCTCATCACTCAAATATCAATTTTTTTTGCAATGTCTTTCTCACCCAAACTCATACAAGGGTCACCATAGGCTTGATAGATTCCTAAATCGCTACTCGATGTGAGTCAAGGACATACGTTTATCATGAGGACTTTTCAGGGTTGTTCTGTGGCTTTCGGTTGGTAGGATTAAGATGTGAAAAACTCTGAGGCTGAATGAGGAGGGCTTGACTCTTTTGAAGCAAAATTGCATTAATCTAATTTTCACTTAAATATGGTCTTCTCTTCAATCCCCATAGTATCAATTCATCTCCATCATCATGAAAAGTCATGAAAGGCTTACACCATTTATCATTTCATCATAAAAAATGTCAATCTTCTCAAACATGATTTTCTTGAAATCTCCAGATGGGCACAACTTTCTACCTCAATTAGAAACTCCAGAAAAGGCATAGCTTCAATTGTCATGAAAGCTCCATAAAAGGCACAGCTTTCAATATAATTACTTTCTTTAGTAGCAAAAGCATCCCTTAAGAATTTAATTTTCCACCCAAAGTATCACATAATGTGGTGGCACAACACAAGACAGCTTCCCCCACACTTAAGCTCAACTAGATTATGCAATTTCACTTCAAGAGTTGGTTGGATAGGGAAAATTGGCTTGTAATGTGGCTTAACCTAACAGGATGTGTATGGCTTCTAAGGGATAAAAGGATTAAATATTCAAGGTAGGCCATTATAAAAATAGGATTCTTTGAAATATGGGCTTTAATACCAAACAAATTTCTCAATCATTTAAACATAAGTACCTCAAACCCTCATGTTTTGACAGGAATAGATCAAATTCTGGTTAAATCAAGTATGGTTTGGTTCTCTAAAGAAGTGATGTGAATGTAATGAATATGAAAATAATGGTTTAGAAGCCTCACACGATAGTGATTTCAAATATAAAGACAGTGAGATTGGCATGGGATTCGAAATTCAGCGTACTTTCATGAAATTACTAAACATTTGAACTTGAAACAAAGACATTTTAGCATTCATTTAAGCTTAGTTTCAAGGGGTAAATTGTTTCACTTATTGGTATGGATTTAAAAATGGTGATGAAAATAATTTTAGCTCAAAAATTTCAAACACACAAAGAAAATTGAAAAATAAACACACAAAATTTGAAAAACAGAAAATTTTTTGGGTTTTTTTTGGATAGGAAAGTAATTCAAATTAATAAACTAAAAGGTTCCCTCCCCCACACATAAAATATTTCATTGTCCTCAATGTGAACCTATGAGATGATATATGCACATGAAATACAGAATTCTTAAATAGGACAAATAATATAAAAGTGAAAGGGTTAGGAACATCCTGATGTGATCAAGTGATGATGGGGTCATGCAGTTTGATAAAATCCAATGCATCAGTAGGATGTACCTCAATGTATCTCTTAAAACGTTGGACATTGACTGTAAAGCTCCTTCCAGTGTCCTCTTGTGTGATCTCCACTGCACCATAAGGAAAAACATTAGTCACAACATAAGGACCTAACCATCTGGAACGAAACTTACTAGGCATCAGCTTCAGTCGTGAACTGTTGAGAAGGACTTTCTCTCCAACATGAAACTCCATTTGTTGGATCATTTTGTCATGAGATGCTTTTGATCTTTTCTTATAGAGCCTTGAGTTCTCATATGATGATAATCTAATCTCTTCAAGATCATGAATTTGCAACTTCCTTTGGATTCCATCTTGGGACAAATCCATGTTGCATTTCTTTATAGCCCAATAAGCCTGATGCTCGACTTGCACTGGGAGACGACATGCTTTCCCAAAAACAATCCGAAATGGGGACATACCAATGGGGGTCTTGAATGCTGTTCTATAAGCCCACAATGCATCATCCAAGCGCTTGCTCCAATCCTTCTTATTTGGCTGCACGGTTTTCTCCAATATTTGTATCAACTCACGATTTGAAACCTCAGCCTGGCCATTTGTTTGGGGGTGTAATGGTGTTGATGTTTTCTATGTCACCCCATACTTTCGAAGGAGGGAAGAAAAATTCCTATTGCAAAAGTGTGTCCCTTGGTCACTGATGATGGCCTTTGGTACTCCAAACCTGCAGATGATTTGAGCCTTGACAAAATCCACAACAACATGAGAATCGTCAGTCCTGGTGGCCTTGGCCTCCACCCATTTACTCACATAATCAACAGCAACCAAAATATTCAAAAATCCAAATGAACTAGTAAAAGGACCCATAAAATCAATGCCCCATACATCAAAAATCTCACAGAATAGTATGGGTTGTTGGGGCATCTCATGTCTCTTCGAAATGTCCCCAGTGTGTTGGCAACGAGAGCATGACATACAAAACACATGGGCATCATGGAATAATCTAGGCCAACATAATCCAGAGTCCAAAACCTTCCTAGCTGTCCGTTGGGGTCCAAAGTGTCCACCACAAGCATGTGTATGACAGAAATGAAAAACAGACTGAAACTCATGATCAGGAACACACCTCCTAATGACTTGGTCACTACACATGCGCCATAAGTATGCATAATCCCAAACATAAAATCTTGACTCACTCTGTAATTTTTGGATTTGATGTTTCTTTAAATTTTCATGTATTTAAGAAGCAACAAGGTAGTTACCTAAATCAGCATACCAAAGATGCGTACCTGAGATGGTATAGAGATGCTCATCAGGGAAAGTGTCCTGAAGTGGTACCTGATCCAAGGTGTCATCCTCTAGTGTGTGAGTAAGCCTACTCATGTGGTCCGCCACCATGTTTTCTGACCCCTTTTTGTCCTTTATCTCGATGTCAAACTCTTGAATAAAGAGCATCCAATGGATAAGTCGTGGATTTTTATCTGGCTTCTTCAGGAGGTACCTCAATGTTGCATGGTCAGAAAAAACAACTACTTTAGAGCCCAATAAATTTGAATGGAATTTATCTAAAGCAAATATGACAGCAAGAAACTCCTTTTCTGTGGTTTTGTAGTTTGATTGGGCTGAATCCAGTGTCCTTGATGCATAAGCGATCACATGTGAACGTCCCTCCACCCTCTGAGATAAGACAGCTCCAACCGCGAAGTTGGAGGCGTCACACATAAACTCAAATGGAAGGTCCCACCGTGGGTGCTGTATGATTGGCGGAGTGGTCAGACACTTCATCAGCTCATCAAATGATACCTTGCATGAATCATCAAAATTGAAGTCAATATATTTTTTAAGTAATCGAGATAAGGGTAGAGCGATCTTACTAAAATCTCTGATGAAGCTTCGATAAAATCCAGCATGCCCAAGGAATGATCAAACATCACGTACACATGTAGGATATGGGAGGAATGAAATAATGTCTACCTTAGATTTATCAACTTCAATTCCATGTTGTGAGACTATATGACCTAAAACAATTCCCTTTTCGATCATGAAATGACATTTTTCAAAATTTAAGACTAGATTATTCTCAATACAATGATGCAACACATCACCCAAACTACAGAGACATTCATCAAATGAGGACCCATAAACTATAAAATCAACCATAAATACCTCCATGCAGGACTCAATGAAATCTGAGAAAATACTCGCCACGCATCTCTGGAAGGTACCTGGGGCATTGCAAAGTCCAAATGGCATCCTTCGGTAAGCAAAGGTACTGAATGGGAAGGTGAATGTTGTCTTCTCCGGGTCCTCTGCTGCAATGGGAACCTGAAAATACCCAGAAAAATCCATCCAAGAAACAATAGTGTGTCTTCCCATCTAGTCTCTCAAGCATCTGGTCAATGAATGGAAGTGGGAAATGGTCCTTACGAGTGGATTGATTTAGTTTCCTATAATTGATACACACTCGCCAACTGGTTTGTACCCTCACAGGAACTAACTCATCATTTTCATTTTTTATAATAGTGAAACAAGTTTTCTTTGGTACAACCTGAATAGGGATAACCCATTGTGAGTGATAAATAAGGTAAATGACACCCACCTCAAGAAATTTTTCAACTTCTTTCTTAACAACTTCTAGGAGGGTGGGATTAAGTCTCCCTTGTGGCTGTCTCACCGGTTTAGCCCCATCCTCTAAGAGAATCCTATGCATGCAAATGGAGGGGCTAATAACTAATATGTCTTCCAATGTCCAACCAATTTCCCTAATGTTATCTCTCAAAAGATTCAAAAAAATTTCTTCATGTTCAAAAGAGAGATTGTTAGCAATTATGACAGGTAATCTATCACCACTGAGCAAGTATGCATATTTGAGATTTGGGTGCAATGGCTTGAGTTCCAATGTAGGTGGGTGATGTATGGATGGAGAAATTGATGCAACATACATATCTGCACAATGAACATCAGTATCAGAATAAAAATCATCACAATCAGAGAATAAAGAACCAAATCCATCACCATACTCAATAGCCATGTCATAATCAGAGTTCACATGATCAAAATCAGAATATGATTCTATTTCAAAATCAAATCTTAGAGAGTCTTGTTCCTTAAAAATGGGTGTAGAAGTATTCTTAGACATCAAAATATAACCAATACTCATAATCTCCCTGAGCATATGACAATCCAATTCAATGATATTTTTACTTGGTGGTTCAAAATGGGAGATAACAAAAGAAGAATGGTCCTCTGAGGGGTACTTCATGGAATCCATAACATTAAATATCACAACTTCATCTCCAAACTCCATGGAAAGTGTACCCTCATTGACATTTATGATAGATTTTGTAGTTTTGAGGAAGGGTCTACCTATGATAATGGGGGCATGAGAACATACCTGATCATCCTCCATGTTAAGCACATAGAAGTCTGCTGGAAAGATCATGTCTCTTTCCCGAATTAGTACATCCTCAAGAACTCCCACTGGATATGTCGTAGCTCTATTCACCAATTGCACCACTACTCTTGTTGGATTTAACTCACCAACCTGCAAGGAAGAGAATACAGAGTGAGGCATCACATTTATTGAAGCTCCTAAATCACAAAGAGCATCAGAGAAGTGTAACTCCCCTATGGTAAATGGGATGGTGAATGTACCAGGATCCTTGCACATTGTTGGCATTACTAGAGTTGGTGTAATGAGTACCGAGACATTCCTTCCAAGTTTGATCCTCTCATTTCCCTTGAGCCCTCTTCGATTGGTACAATGTTCTTTTAAGAATTTCGCATACCTTGGAATTTGCTTAATGGCTTCAAGTAGAGGAATGTTGATCTCCACACGCTTGAATGTGTCCAAACCCTCCTTTTGCATTGCTTCTTCAGCCATCTTCTTGGTTTGAACAACCCTGTTTGGAAAAGGAATGGGTTTAGGAGGTACATCATCAATCTTTTTCTTACCTTTATCTTTCTCCTTGGATTTCTCATCAGTTGGTATGGAATGCGGCTTCTCTAGAGTAGAGGTGAATCCCTGAGGAATATTTGGTCCATATGTATCATTCATTTGCTTCCCACTTCTCAATTTGATGGCACTAACATTCCCCTTCAGATTTGTAGTGGGTTGGGAAGGTAGATTTCATGAATTCTTACTCACATGTTCATGGAGGGCGGTGGCAATCTGACTCATTTGAGTATTTAACTCTCTCAGTACCGAACCTTGACTCTTCATCTCATTCTGTTGATTAAGAAAAATTTGTTTCAAAAGATCATCAGTGATAGAGTCTACCTTTTGTTGTATATTCCCTTTTTGGTAACTTGTTGATGTTTGATCTTCGAATCTCCTTTGGGGTTGTTGGAAACCCTATTGGTAAGGTGGAGGCTGCTGGAAGTTTGGTTGAAAAGGGGGCCTTTTTGTTGTCCAGAGCCATACCTCATGTCTGACTGATCTTTCCAAACTTGGTTTTATACTGTATCAAACTTCTTTTGGGGATATGGTTGTGGTTGTTGATGCTGAAATGGTCTCCCAAGGAACACTGCTGCACAATCTTCTGTTTCTTGTAGTTGTGGGCAACAGTCAGTTGGGTGGCTTGTCTTAGTGCAAATGCCACATGGCCTTGAAGGAGGGGGTTGGGATGTCTTTTGAAACAATGCAATAAGCCTCATCATAGTTGTCAATTCTTCTAACTTAGTATCAATCAAATGACTTTCAAGAGAAGAAGGGATTACTTGATGTACTCCTCGAACATGTGGTGTACCTCTATCACCGAATTGTTGGGAGTTTTGAGCCATCTTGGCGATCAATGCACGTGCAGCTGCTGGTGTCTTGTCCACCAATGCTCCTCCAGCTGCGGCATCCACCATGCTCCTCTCCATAGGTGTGAGTCTTTCATAGAAGTACTGAATGAGGGGTTGCTCACTGATTTGGTGATGTGGACATCCTGCACACAACTTTTTGAATCTCTCCCAATACTCATACATTGACTCCCCTTGTGCTTGATTGATCCCCGAAATCTCCTTTTGAATGGATGTGGTCCTTGAAGATGGAAAAAATATCAGCAAGAAAAGACGTTTCAAATCGTTCCAACAAGTTACATCTTCGGGTGGTTAATAATACATCCAGTCTTTTGCAGCTCCATCAAGTGAGAATGGGAATGCTATTAATATAGTGAATATATTAAAAATATACGATGATATGAATATCTTTCAAAAGAATATTTAATAAATTAATTATAGTAACAAAACTGTTAGATTTTGTTTTAATAATATGTAAAATATTTTAATAAAACAAGAAACAAATTTTATTTATTTATTTGGTCCCACCAAGAAAGGGTAAAATAATTTAAATAAATAAAAATTATGATGTTAATGTTCACTTCATGAATAATATATATGTAATCAAATGATATATTTTAAATTGATAAAGAATTTTTTCTGTTTCTATTAAAATGGGAGAATAATGGTTGAATGATGACACTATATTAAAGGAAGAATTATTGTTAAAAAAATTAAACCATTATGGTAATAACAGATTAGGATATGGTGGCCAAATGAGTAAGGTAAATAGTTTATCAAAATGGAATCTTTCTATTTCATTTATAAACACAAAAAAAATGATTTTCATTATTTATAAATATTAACTGAAAATATTATTTGAGATTATTCTATAAATTTGGAAATAATGAAAAAATAATTTCCTATTATTTTATCAAATTGACAAATCAATTTTCCCCAATGGTTTTATTTATATGAATTATTGAGTTATAATATAATATTAATATTAATATAATTATCTTAGTATCATTAGAAATGTGGTGGGTATTCCCATAGAACTAATAACTATTCAAAAAGGATAGATGTGTTGAATACCTGGTGAAATATTTTAATTAAGTGATAAAGGCAATGAAAACATATATTTTGACAAAATTAATTGACTATTATTACATTGATGATTTATAAGGTTGTATTGTTGATATCAATAATGCATGTACATTGTGTTCTAAAATAATTGTCTTTTCACATCATGTGTTACGTAGTAAAAATCGATAATGGATATTGATGACAAAATTGATAACTCTGATAAAAAATTATAACGAATGAATTTTGATTCTTCATACTTAATGAACAACGCACATGATAGATAAAAAAAATTATTAAATCATATTAATGAGGCAATAGAAGAAAATATGGGGGTTAATAATAATAGTTTTATTAAAAATTAGGGCATTGAGAAGTAATGTAATATTGTAATGTAAATAAAAATGATCAATGTAGTTTGTTGTTGTTTTTTTGTGTAATTTTTTATGTTAAATCAGTTGTGATGCTCATGAAATGATGTGGCTTTATCCATGAAATGATTTAAAATTAATTGTGTGATAAAGAATTAATGATGAAAATAATTAATACTTATGGAATCATATTATATGTAAATCGAATGAAAATGTCAAAAAAATTTATTAAATATAATTTAATAATTATGATATCAAAAAAATTGAACTTATTAATAAAGAAAACATTGAAAAAACATTGAATTAAATGATCCTATTATTTTTTTTCCCATATTTAATAAGTGTTTTACATGAAACTACATATGATATTTTACACAATTTTTTTCTAATGTATAAATATAAATAATAGTAATGTATAATTGGTTTTTATTGAATGTTATATATTTCATGATCATATTATGAAAACTATAGAATAACACAAAACAAAAACCATATTATAAGTATTAGAATAGATACTAAAATTCTGTATGAGGGAAGGATAACTGTACTCAAATTAGATATTGGTACATAGTATAAAAATTCAAAACATAAAAATCTATTAAAATAAATTATATCATCCAATAATTTCCTATTATAATAAGACCCCAATCTATTATGGTTGAAAAATTAAGACATTATAAATTTTGTAAAATCTAATGTACAAATTTCTTTCAAATAATATCCAAATATATTTTTTATATGGAATCCATTAACATAATTACTCCTTAAGAAAATAATTTAGAGAAATTTTTTGCGGTTGATTTTACTTCAAATTATATGTTTCATAAAAAAATACTAGTTTGAAGAACATCGGGTTTTTTTGGAGTAAAATTATAAAAAATCAATAAAGTGAGGAATAATGTGATGTCAAAACAGAAAAGTTATAATTGTATTTTCTTTCAATTTTCTTTTAATATAATTTCATACAAATGTTATATTTTGTGACAATAATGGATAGTGTAAATACATATTGTAAATTTCTATAAAAGAAGAAATAATATAAGGGTTGTTAATATTTAAAACATTTTTCATGGGGATATAGTAAGATCATCAGAAATAAGGGAGTATGGGATTAAAAAAAGAAATTATTATAAAATTGAATATAATAATGAAGGACATGATATTTATTCAACCATGTATAAAAAATATAAATCAATCATTTATATGTATGTAAATTATAAAAAAATTTATAATATAATACATTTATATAAACAAATATAATGATATCTTTTAGAGAAATTACTATTAAAACCATAGTGATCAAAGGTACTATTTTATGGTGCATATTATTAGGATAATAATTATTTATCATGGTGTTCGAACAAAAAAATAAAATATATATAAATCAAATGAATCATTAAAAATTTAAAAATAATTCTTTTGTAGAATTTAATAATCTTTTTATTTTTCAAATCAATGAGTATTTTGAAATGATTTAGTGTATTTATGTAAAAAAATCATCAAACTTGAATGGATTCTATAATCTTGGTGTATGACATTAGTGGAAGGTGTCTTTGTTTCAGAGATAAATTAATGATTTAAAAGGTTATGTATGGAACTCAAAAAATATTCCAAAACAATTTATACTATATTCACATTTATAAATGATATAATATTTAGAACATGTTCAAATTATGTGTACAAATGGTGGGCATTTTATCTTCATGGTATGTTCATTGCTAGAAGATAGTGAAAATTAGTGAAATGAGTTGTCGATTTTCCATATTCTATTTGTGAAGGGATTAATTCATATTTTTATGATTAACCTTTTTTTAATATTATCGTTATAAATACAAACTATTGCTATAATTTTTATGAAATAAATTTTTTTAAGAAATGAAATATATGTTAAATTTGGGATTATAGATATCATATGTGAATTGTAAGGTAATAATTATCTTTGAATAACATTAGTGGAGAATTGGAGTGCATTAGAGTTTATTTTGGTCAATGTGTATAAGGATTCATAACATGGTATGTGTGTGTAAGGATATGAAAATATTCAATTAATGGATTTAATTTCACAAAGTATTTAAAAAGAATAATGTTCTAGGAAGATTCACACATAGGAGGTGTAGTGAGGATTTGTTCATGTCACCATACATCATGTTTAGTACATAGCGGATATTGTATTTTATTGTTTGTACATGGTAGATGGTGGACAATGAATATGTGAGAAAAATAGTGTATCACATGGTATGTGAACCCAATATAGTGTAAAGTGGGATATTTTTCCTTAATCATTTTCTTGTGGTTATTTAAGCGACCAAATATCACAATGGGTTGACATAATCATGTAATAATGATGCAATTGTAATAATAAATTAATGATAATTTGATAAAAACATTAAACTCACTATACTAAAAAATAATTTACCTAACATACTGATCATGGTGGGTATATAGAGGTGATTAAAGGGAAGTAGTTCACAGTCCCTAAATTCTTTGTGAAGGCAGTGAGCCTAGAAAATTGAATGAAAACCAAGTTAAGACTGATCTCCCAACTCGAGTCTTCCCCCTCCCGATGACCTAACTCATGTCGTCGGGATTTTCTCCCCCATCCCTACCGGAGGGGGGAGTTTCACATTCTTTGTCCCTTGGTATTGAAGATCCTTATCCTACCTTTCCTAAAATCTCCATATTTCTAAAGGATTCGGTTCTCTTCCGAGTGGTTCCCCAATTATCTCTGCTTCCAACGAAGATAAATTGTGCTGCAGATCTGTGCATGTATACCATGGTGGCTCGTTTTCATCCTCATCGACCGTTGGTGGAACCTTTTTCTCTGGTCATCTAAAAATATTGGGAACTTCATGAGTGGCCGGTCATTGGGTTACATGATCGATGACATATTATGGTTCGGTTTGGATCAGAGGAGGATTTGATTATCGCTTGGCCTAGGGATCCTAGAAGGTGTGTTGATTCTTCATTGTATTCTTTTCGATGGGGATTTGATTTTCATATGCAGCATGACCCTTCATTGATTGCCACATGGGTAAGTCTCCCTAGTCTACCCCTTTCTTTTAAAAATCGTTTGATTCTCTATGGAAATGGAAATATGATTGGCCGATTTCTTTGTTCTTATCATTGGACTGAGTCTGCGTCTCACCCAATTTTTCCACGTATATGTGTTGAGGTCGATGTTGTGAGACCTCATATGTGTTGTGTTTGTATTACTAATGACAATGAGTCTAGAATGATGCAATAGGTAGTTTTTGAGTTGTGGATGATGTTCTGTGTGAAGTGTAGATGGATTGGGAATTTAAATGATGTTTTCCATAGGGGAGGGATGGATGTTAACTTGCTAGGGAAAGATGGACAAAGTGGGGATGGATGTGGGGTTCATGAAGGTGTGAGGTTGACTCAGGAGGCTTTGGAGTATAGACCTATGGAATTTACAGTCTGTATCAGTCCTGGAGGTCCTTCTGGTAAACGAGACTGACTGGACTCTTCTTTCACTAATGGTGATTTGGTTGAAATGCAACCTAATGGTCATGTAGAGAGAAAGATGAGGCAGATTCCTCTTACTGATGTGTCAGGGCTTGCATGAGGGATAATGATGGTGCATGCGTCTCCGAGCCCATCAGTAATGCAAGTATTTAACTAACATAAGGGTGATCATGGAGTTGAGTCCAGGTATAGGTTGAGGGATGTGTTTTCCATTCGCAGTGGGTTCACTATAAGGAAAGTTTTTTCATTGCAGAGGGTGATAAGGAGGTGATGATCTGGAGTCCTATTAATTCTGGTCGAATGTGGAGATACAATCAGTCTAAAAATCTATTTCATAAGGCCATGTCAATGAAGATGGTGGGTGATGTCTCACAGGATATAGTTATTAGTAATTCAGGTGTTTTGGAGAAGGGGATAGAGAAGGATCCCTCTGTTGGTCCTTGTTCTGTGAACCATGTTGTTGATGGGAGAGGTGTGCAGGTGCAGTACTCAACCGGGTTGCTGCCATGGTCTATGATGTAGGTGGCTGGAATTGAGCTGGGTAACAGTTTTGCTGGATTAGTGATGGAGGACTTGTCGTTGGACCTAGATGGAGTTGTGTATTTGGGTGAAAAAGCATCATAGGGGAATGGTGTTGTAGATTCATGTGTTTATGTTGTACTATTGCAGGGGCAGGATGATGTCAATGAAGATGGAAGTGCTTCTTAGAAGTTTGTAGCTTGTGATGATATTGTGAAGATGGGGGAAAATAATGGCTATGAGCTTGAGGGTCATTCATAGTGTCTTGAAATGCTTGATCCTAACATCCAATAACATCAGTAACGGGGTGTGGTGGAGGGTTACCGTGAAGTTCGCATTTCTTGATAATTGGGGGATTGTCTCAATAGTGACAAGGAATATGAAAGTGGCATGGTCCAGAAATCCTATAATGATGTTGTCCAAGGTGGGAAACACAAGTTTCCTGAGAATGCGAAAGAGATGACTACCCCACCATGAAGAAGGCCGATGAGTGATTATTCTCATCTGCTAAAGCCAATGACCACCAGGTCATCCATTGTGAGGGAAGTCTGGGCTACACAATCTTCTACAGAGCTTCTCTATTTGGAGAAGTTAAACCCTAGAAGTAAGTACACCATGATTTTGAGGCACCACGACTGTTTAAAGTGGGAATCAGCGACTTCAGATGATGCAATCTATCATGGGTATGGTGATGATTCTGACTACTAATATCTGTAATTTCCCTTTCACATGGTTGTAATTTCTTGTTGGATTTTTCTTTTCTTTAATAAATTGTTAGAGACTTTCCTCGGACTAAGTTTCCAATGTAGAGAGCCTAGAAAATATTTACTAAGGACAATAATTTTCAATCAATAAAATATATTGAAGAATATAAGATTATTTTAATATTGAATCATTATTTGAACATTCACCAAGGACTATCCCATGGTATTGAAACAAGTAAATGTTAATATATTTTTAAAAAAATTTATTTTCATAGTGGTTATTTTTAGTATAATGAGGCATGTTATATGTGTTCCAATAAATCTGTATAAACGATCCATTTAATCAATTGAATGATATTATTTGATAACTCAGTTCTTACCTCTTTAGAAATCCTTGGGTACAAAAATGGGACTCTTTTAACAAGTTGAATTTTAGAAAAATTAGTGTATTAAAAACATTGACACTAGATGAATGATCTAAATATGCAATTTGGATATATAAATAAATCATTCTATGGTTTAGTATAAATGACACGGTGTTGGTTCATATAAATATAATAAGTTCTTTAATTTATTTTGTTGGAAATAAATCATATATTATTTGATAATGTATAATCCCAGATAAATAAATTAAATAAAAATGAAATATTTTTGGAATCATTACCACTGTCAATTGAAATTTCATTAGTTATTACATTAAGAAAATATTTATAATTTATTCTACATATATTAAAAAATTATTTAATGTTTTATATATAACGAAATTATTTTTATTCTCTGTTTATATAAAAACATTAACTTGAATACTAGTTAGATGGTTATAGCTATATTAATTGAAAATTTCATATGATGATATCACACATTTTTAAATATATATTATTAGAATGTTCATTTACTATGAACCATTTGAGGATTAATATCTTGAAAACTATGATCATACTATATTAAATACTTTTTTCACCTAAAAAATCAAATTAAAACTCTATTTAATATTTTATTTATTTTTTAATCCAATATCACTCTGCTATATTGGACTCGCTATTAGCATTTTTAAAAAGAAATGGGTGAATTTTTTTTCTAGTATGGGATAAATAGTAAACACATTGAATAAAGGAATTTCATATATAAAACATGATACATAACATAGTGATACAATCATATCGAAAATAGTCATATCATGATCTTTAGGACATAATTCATAATATGATTTTAATTACATGAGGAAAACTAAATAAATGAGGATACAACATAAAAAATATAAAATCATAATTATATCACAAAAAATCTTCACTAAGGTTTTATCAAATGACATTACCTTGGTAAATCACTATGGAGTCATAATATAGTATTTTGTTATGCATCCAATGTTTCATGAACATGTAATCATTATGGATTAACTAATCAACTAATCCATTTGATAATTATTAGAGAGAACCAAACATATTAGTGTTTTTTACCCCAATTAATCATAAAAAATTTACATGTAATGACAATATTTAATCATAAATTTTGATAGGTATTATGATTAATTATTTAAAAAATTGAATTTGACTGGTATCATGATGCACCCTTCATATGTTAATCATAATAAGTGTCACATCAATCAATGATCATATAGATTTATCATGTTTCCCTATGAGTAGTGAATGTGGGTTTCATTCATGGATGCACTCAACCATAATAAAATTTCTCATCATTATGTATAGTAGTAAAATATATAATATTTTTTGATTAAAACATGAAAACATGATATTGAAAATATTGAAATGACTTTGGCCACAATATAGTCATACAATAACGGTTTTATAGTGCATAATATTAAAGTGATTAATAGACTATAAAAAATAGGCAATAATTTTGAAATTAATGGACTAGATTATGAACATTATGTATTAAAACCATAAGAAATTAATTCTTTTAAAATAAAATAAGAACATTAATTTAAAGATGGTGGAGATTTGATGAGTTACGTTAACAATAGGACATAGATAAAATAGTTTCTATGCGGTTGGATTTATGATATAGAATGGTTTTATCGCCTGAATATTGAATCATTTTTACCAAAAAGTATTTATTAAAAATATGTAATAATAATATCAAGGAATTTAATAGGTGTACAACCAATGATGAGCAAAAATTAAAAAAGTTGTTAAATAGAATCATGGTGTCATTTGTGTAGCATATTCATAATAAATAAGTATTACGAAATGGGATTAATGAGAGATGTTTATTTTCTCATTAATATTAATTCATTTTTAAAGTGAAGTGTTTATTATGAAAACATATAAGAATAAAAATATTCACTTAAAAAGGATTACAACAATTGAAAGGATTCAATTGAAAAGAAGCTATAGTGAACCAAGAAGTGATTTTCGAATGCATGTTGAAAAATATAAGGGTCTATTGATTGGGAATAATGTAATAGAAGGTTTGTATCCTATAAATAGTGAATCATTTTTATTTTAATGTATTTTTTATGAACACATAGAGCATAACCAATGGAAAGTGATGTTCTTTATCATAAAAAAGTACATTATTCAAAATGAGGTTGTGGAGAAGACTAGCCCTACTATGTAAATTCTAAAGTATTGTGATGTAATCCTTTGAAATATATTAAATACCTGGGAGGGATTTAAATCGTCATATGTAAGAGAAGATCATGAATATTTTAATCTCGGTGGGGAGAATGGAATGAATTGATGGGCTTGACATCTATTAATGGGTGGAAAAGATGTTCTTTTGAATGAATCTATTGTTCTGTGAGGGGAAAATGTTTTTTACATTGGTGTTAGGAATTTTATGTGTGTTTAGTGAAATAGGTGAGAAAATTATATATAATACAATATGTTATGATTTAAAATACTAAAAAGACTCTCAATATAGTTTAAGGAGAGTTTAATTAATAAAAATAATTGATATTACATTTAACCACTTATCCCTTACTGATCTGGATTTAAAATTATTCATTGTGATTATTTTATCACTAAAAATAAATGTTTCCCCTTATTAACATATTTATAATACATAAATCAAAATATGGCAACATTAGAACTAATTCAATTTACATACAAGTGTAAATTAACTATTATATTATATCATATAATCTAAATAAAGAACAATTATGTTGAAAATTGATGTTTTAATTTTCATGTGTTTTTAATATTACTTATTAATAATTAACTATTAAATAATTCATTTATATTTATATATATATAGTTAATAATATTTATATAATATAACATAGAACCATTAAATATTAACATACATTATATTTAGATTAATATATTATTCTTTGAAAATTAATAATTTTACTGTGGAATCTTGTATTTACCTCAATAAAATTATTTTATGAAACAAATAAAATATCGATTATTAAATAATTTAAAAAAAACTATTATTCAAAAATTATTTCATTTCATTTAGTAAATAAAATAATAAAAATTAATATTTTTATTTCCCCTTAAGAAATTTTTTTTGAGAATAATTATTTAGAAGCATTAAACATAGATTTAGTATAAAATTATCCAAGTAATTTATTTTAATTATAATAAAATTGAACAAATTTAATATAAATAATATTTGTGTGGAATTAAACTAATTCCAAATAAAATTTCAAAAAAATAAAAATTAACTAAAACAAAAGGCTAAAACAATTATTTGTTGGAAGATATTTCATTAGTTCGTGAAATGTGAAAAAATTGGATTGTAATTTTTAAAAATACAATTTCTATTTCTTATTAAACACATATATTGATTTGAAATTTATTTTTAACCATCATAGTCCTTCAATCATAATAAAAATTATAGTTTATTTTCTAAAAACTTATGTTTTCATTAGTGACTATCAAAAAACCAATTTATAAAAATTAGAAAAGTGAAAAATAATATAATTTTTTCATTATATAGTAAAAACAAAAAATATTTTAAAATATTTTAAATTTTATATTTATAAATTTTTTATTTAAACCAATATAATAAACATAAAATAGTTTTTATTGAAAAAATGAACATTTTGAACCTTAAGTGTTATTATTATTATTTTAATACCAAAATTTTTGATGAATATTATTAATATAATTCAAAATTATTCAATTTGTATTGAATATAAAACACATAAACGATAGTATTTATTTTAGAAATATTACTTTTATTATAAATAATATTCATCATTAAAATTAATTTTTTTTATTTTAAAATTTAATTTTGATTGATCCAAATATGTTAATATATTATATAAATTATATAAATACATAGTATCAGATATGAACAATTATAATTTCATAAATAATTGTGTATGCATAAATATATTTATAATAAAATTGACATATAATACTTATATTTCAGAATTTATTATTCATGAATTATATTATTTTAAACATAACTTATCCCTTCCTATTTAATAAATATATAACTAAATGATCATATTTCCAAAAATTATTTTTTTTACGACCATATTTATAACTACTAGATTTCATTCCAAATTATAACCTTTCAAAATTAATTCGTTCCATTCACACTTGTTTGGTCACACATCTCATTTCCAAGGTTTTTATTTTTGGTCTCACAATAAGCATTTTATTTTATTATTATTCTTTCTTAGTATATGATTTAAATGTATGATGGTGATCCTTTAGAAAATATATAATCCCTCGTATATTTTTTTGTTAAGTATTTTATTCTTTTATATTTTATCTTCCATGTAAAATTATTCTCATTTAAGGGATTTAAAAATCTATTGTGAGTGAAAATACATGTGGTGAAATAAATCATTCCATTTCATTTTTTAATTATTTACTATGAATGAATATAGTGTTTTTAGTTTAATATATTTATTTTATGATTAACTTCATTATATTTATCATTTCTTTATTGAATAGAAATTGATGAATGACATTTTTTATTTCAAGACATATTATTTTTTGAGACAATATACTTCCTATGAACATGGGACATCATATAATATATCTCTCTATAATTAACTTAATTGTTTCCTCACAATTATAATTATATCAAACTAATAAGAAACACGGGGTATCTAAATTATTATCTCGAACAAATATATAGCATCTAAAATGAAAAAAAGTGTTTTATTAAGAATGAAAATGTGAAATATTTTTTATTTTAGAAGTTGAATAAATTAATATTCATAAATATTTACCCTAAATATGTCAATATAATTATTTTCTAAATGTTTCAATATTTATACATTTTATTGCTTCATTTCCCTGATCTTATTTGTACCCGACTATTAAAAACAAAATCATTGGTATAGTATCTAAAAAAATAATTTTGAATTACCATATGAATATAAAAGATCACTCATATGATTTATTCTACCATAAAACACTCATTTCATCCTTTGATACTTTCATTTTAACCATGTCACATTTTTTCCATCCTATAACACTTTAGGATCAACAAAATTTAATTTATCTTCTTTCTTCAAAATCTTTTTATATATTTTTATCTATCACAAAATTATCATAAAAATTATTGATATATTTTAAAAAAATCAATAAATTAAATAAGTTTAAAATAATTAATTTAATTTATAAACAAAATAATATATCAATTAATATATACCATAAATTAGCAATCATTATGTTTTAATATTTATTATCGAGGATCATTTTCTTATTTTATTCTTATACATTAATATGTTTATATCCTCATAATGGTTCTTAATGAAACAGAGTATTTTTATATAATAGAACCAATGAGTGTCTTTGATGGTGTGAAGTCTTAGTGCCACTCATTATGCACCATAGTTAATTTGAGACAATTCTCAACCATTATTTTTACAAATATTCCCACTAGGCGAATCTATGACATAACTCCATCTAGTTTCTAGTATCCTGGTAGGGATTTATTGGACGGGAAACCTCATTCTCAATAAATAATAAATATTTAAAGATGTTTTTAAAAAAACATATCCCTATATTATTCACTCTGGTAATATATAATTTATTTAAACAAATCAATATACATTTCTTTGATATAAATTACAAAAAACTCCAATTTCATTCATTATTTTTAATATAATTCTATAAAACATTATTGCACAAAACATTTCATTAGGCTATATTTAGGATTACTATCATGGAAGATATAAATATAATAAATAAAAAACATTCAAAAAATAATAAAACATATAAAAATTAAATCACTCTTGAAATACATTTTCATAATTCCAAAGAATATGAAAACATTTCAAAAGATTCAATGGGTATATTTTTTAAATTAATGTGGAGAAAAAAACATTGTAAAGGGATAAAAACGAAAATGGGGCATAAATGAAAATCATGGATAAATCATGAGACATGTTATATGAACATTATCAAAAGGAAAAGTATCATAAGATGCTCATATGATCATGATACACAACATTATCAATAACAAAAGAAAAGAAAATTGAAATGCAGGTATATTGTAAACATGATACATTTAAAATAAAATTACTAATTTTCTAAACTGAGTTGTTTTTAATGAATATTAATATGGTAATTAAACACTTTATTATAAAATATTACCATGACATGCTTCTATGGTGTCTTAAATATAAAAACTCAAGATATTATTTTTTGACCCATTGCAATGGAGTGATATAAATGGACACACATCATAAAACCAATTGTGTTCTCCATGGTATAATCAAACATTACTGAATAATGATTCCCTAGTATAAGAAAATATTTCATCTAAATATATTAATTTGAGACCCAATGAATTAGAGGTTTATCCAGGCACACAATTCATATTTCTATCATTATGTGTGTCACATTAAAAAAATATTATAATAGCATCTAATTTTAACCCAAAAGTATGGAATGTGGGATAAAAAAATCTATTTCCCCAACCAATAAATTAAGTTTACATCTATATAAATACCTGTAAATTATATAATATTTGTGTAATCAAAACATAATAATATTACAATGAAAACCAGGTAATGTCTTTGAAATCATGATTGATATATGAATCGTATTATGGAATGTGTTATTTGGGATATAATGATTGTCTATATGAATTGCTATTCATTTGAATGGAATAGAGTATGATAATTAATACATGTGAGTATAATGATAGGAAATTAAAAATTATGAAAATAATGAAAGAGGGTTAATTGAAATGATAATTGGGGGAGTAGAGGATGAATTGCAACCACTATACTTCTATACAATAGGTAATATTAAATGTGATTAAAGTCATAGGTGGGTAGTATCTCATCAATAGAGAAACATTTTAATAGAATGAGATTGATTATGCATGCATTGAATAATTGTCTCATTTAAGTTAGAAGTATTATAAGAATTGATGTCCATGAGTTGAAAAGAAGAGCAATATGGCCGAGGAGTGATTTTTCTATCATGGATCTTATATAAATGGGAATATAAAATGGGATTAATGTGAGATAAGGGCTTGATGTCATAAATAAGGAATCATTTGAATAGTAAAGGATTTATTTTGATCAAGTGGATGGAAAATCACATTTAAATTAAAATTTATACATCAAATGAAGATAATGGATTGAAAATAGGATTGGGAGAATATTTTAGGCATTTTGATAGGATGATAGAATTAGAAAATAGTCTATCAATTTTTTTTAATTTGATATAAATGAATTATGGAGTATAAATATTTTCATTTATATATTAAGAGGTTTATTAAGATCATCGGGATGGTTAATCTTATAGAAATTTATGGCCTGATCACAAATGTTGTTTTGTAATCAACATCTGAAACTTGAGAACCATTACATTGTTAAACAACATATCAATTCTATGGTTTCACTCTTTTGAAAAGATATAAATTCTTATATGTGATTTACAATGCTATGTGGAAATTGAAATATTTATCAATGGATTCTCGTTGGAGAAGGATGATAGATTGGGTGAGAGTGATCTTTAATTATTAGTGAAATGATGGACTTTTCGTGATATAAATGTTAAGTGAGTTATTAGAATTATATCACATGGGAGTTAGGTGGGTAAAATGAGTCAGGGGAAATTAGTGAATCAATTATAAATGAGACACATATTTTTGAAATCCATACCTTAAAAGGGTTTAAAAAATGTGTCAATGGCATTTTAACTATTAAGAATTCAAGATATCTTGTTTACATATTATTATCATTATTAATTTTTATTAAAAATATATCATGTTTATTAATTTATTGTTAAAATTATATAATTAATAATTTTACCAAATTTTAGTATGATAAAATAGAATGTGGTTTCCATTTAATATATTCAATTTCAATGTATGAGGATGTTATAATTTAAACTAAAACATTTAAGGAGTAGATAATTAGTTTTTTTAGAATTTTTTTCACATGGTAGTATTTCATAATATTATTTAACATTTATTTCCAATTAGCATATTTTTATATATATATATTAAAAAATATAAGTGAATTAATTTAATTTCCATCAATTTATCTTCCATAAACATAATTTTTAGATTATATTATTTTTTGTAATATAAATTCCCTACCATAATAAAAAATATTTACCTCTATAAAATAATTTAATTATTAATATAAAAATTATCGTATTTTCTTATTTGAAAATTATTATTAATGACAATGTAATCATTTTCTATGATTGAATTCATATAATTAATAATAATTATATTTAATATTAATTCTAAAAAAATTTATTTTTACTATAATGTGACTTTTTTGATAAATATTATATGATAAAATTATAAAAATATTTTTTTCATAATATAAATGTTTTTATTAAATAAAATATATGGCTAAAAATAAATAATGAACAAAAATATTTCAACAAAATATTTAAATAGAATAAAAGGCAAAAAAATTTCATTTTTTGGAAAATATTTTTTTTATTCACAAATTGATAAACTAGGTTTTATAATATCTAAATAAATATATATATATATATATATATATTACATAATAATTTATTTAATGCAAAAGTTATTTTATAAATTTTTATGTCTTACTTCCATAAAAAATTCGATTTTTTTTAAAAAACATTATCTTCATTATTAAAATAAAAACGAATTTTTGCAGAAAAAATCAGAAAAAAATAGAATAAGATAATTTTGACATTATAAATTTGAAAAAAGATATTAAATGTTTCTATTTAAAATTTTATCATTTTTAATATTTTTTTATTAAAAATTAATAAAATTTAAGAAAAAATTCTTTTTCTTAATAAATGTCAATTTTTAGAAATAATTTTTTTTAAAATTTTATTATTGAATTGATTATATTAAAAGATTGAATATTATATTTAAAAAATGTCCCATTAGGATTGAATAACCAAAACATAAAAAAATATTTTGTTGACCAATATTACCATTATATTAAACATTTTCTTCCAAATCAAATTGTTTATATTTTTATCTATTATGATAAATCATTTACTAATATTATTTAACTTATATGAATTTTATTATAAAGTTTATTATATAGAAAAAATTATATACGTATTCATAAAATAAAATGAATATATATATTTAATATTTTTATATTACTTTTTCATTTCATTACTTACTATTCTTAAATTGTATTATTTTAAAGGAAATATCAATAAACTCATTGGATACTTGTATATTTAATGAGTAAATTTTTATTGACCAAATGTTTAATTAATATATTTTTAAAAGATAGATTTCACTATTATATATACTAACAAAAATCATTCATTCCATTCGAAATTAATCAATTACACTTCTCATTCTCATTGTTTTTATTTTGGGTCTCATAATGTTTTTCCAAATTTATGATCTTAGTCCTTAATAATGGATTTAATTAGGTATTGGTGATCCTCATGGATGTAAACAATACAATATATCACTTGGTGTTTAATATTTTATTCTCTTTTATTTATTATCCTATAATAATTAATTCACATTTAAAGGGTCAAAATTTCTATAATTGGAAACAACCCATAATTAATGTGGTATATATTTAAAAATTTATATTGATGATATTATAAAATTAAAGATGAAAACATATGAAAAAATGAGAAATTTATTTGATGTCCTAAAGATTATTTACTTGAAATCAATATTTATTTTAAAAGATATATATATTATTATAGAATAAAATATAATATCCTTGTGGAAAAAATATAGATAATGATTTTTAGAAAAAATCAATAGTGAATATTACATATTTACATTAATTCATTGATAGTTTTTATTATCGAAATAACTATTAGATTAATTTTGTTTTATGATTTCAAAGAAATTACTCCGTCCAAAAAAATGGATTTAAGGCGAGTCATCAATACATATAATATCATCATGTGAATTTTTGTTGAAAACATATTGAGTGTGGCCATAGTGGAGTCCAAACATTATGAAATGGAAGGTGGAATGTGCATTTTATCCACTAATTTGAGAATAAGAAATTTAATGATTGAATAAACCATAGATTTTAAGATATAAATATACAATTCATAGAGAAATAGTGAAAAAAACATTTACCTTATTTTATAAAAATAGGTATTGATTGACACAATTTATGATATACATAATGTTTATTAATATAAAAACTGAAAATAAAACCTGTAAAATTATCAATGTATATTCTGGTGATTAAATTTTATATCAAATGATGATGATGATACATATACTGTATCTAGAACAATTGGGTATTGTTAGGAGTCTGTTTAGTAAATTTTGATAAAATATATTAATTATAATGACTAATCAAAGATATTAATGAAAATATTGATGAAGATCGTGATACAATCCATCTTAAATATTAACATAAAGCAATATTTAAAATAATATTTTTTTAGAGGCAGAGTAAATAAATAAATTTCAACAATATTTAATATAGTGAATATATTAAAAAATATAATGATATGAATATTTATCATAGGAATATTTAATAAATTATTTATAACAACTAAACTATTAGATTTTGTTTTATTAATATGAAAAATATTGTAATATAATATGAAATAAATATTATTTATTTATTTGGTCTTCCAAAAAAGGGTAAATTAATTTAAATTCATGATGATTATGCTTTTATAGTTCAATTCATGAATAATATATATCTAATTCAATGATATCTTTTAAATTGAGAAAAAAAATTTCTATTAAAATAGTAAAATAATAGTCAGATGGTGACACTATATTAATGGAATAAGGATTTTTTAAAAAATTAAACACTTACAGGAATAAAAAATTAGGATATGGTTGCCAGATGAGTAAGGTAAATAGTGTATTAAAATGAAATCTTTCTAGTTCATTTATAAACACAAATAAATGATTTTTATTATTTATAAATATTAATCGAAAATATTATTTGAGAATATTCTATAAATATGGACACAATGAAAAAATATTTTTCTATAATTTTATCAATTTGAAAAATTATTTTTCCCCAAAGGGTTCACTGATATGAATGATTGAGTTATAATACATTATAAATAGGAATATAATTATCTATTTATCATTTCAAATGTGGTGTGTATTCCCAAATATCCTATAATAATTAAAAAATGATCGATGTGTTGAATACCTTGTTAAATTTTTAAATTCAGTGATAAAGGAAATGAAAACATATTTTTTTTCAAAATTGAATGATTATTATTACATTGATGATTTAGAAGTCTGTAATTTTTATATCATTAATGAATATACTATGTGTTCAAAAATAATTGGCACTTCACATCATCGGTTATCTAGTAAAAATCTATAATGGATATTGTTGACATAATTTATAAGTCTAATAAAAAATTATAATGAATGAATTTGGATTCTTCATACTTAATGAACAAACCACATGATAGATAATAAACAATTAATAATGCATATAAATGAGGAACATGGTGAAAATATTGTTTTTAATAATTATAGTTTTCCTAAAATTTTGTGCATATAGAAGTAAAGTAATATTGTAAGGTAAATAAAAATGATAGAAGGTGTTTGTTGTTGTTGTTTTGTTGCAATTTTTAATGTCAAATCAGTTGTGATACTCGTGAAATGATGTGAATTTATCCATGAAATGATTTAAAATTAATTGTGAGATAAAACAGTAATGATGAAAATAATTAATACTTATGGAATCATATTATATGTAAATAGGATAAAAATGACCAACATTTTTATTAAATATAATTTAATAATTCTGATTTAAAAAATTGTACTATTAATAAAGAGAACATTGTAAAGCATTGAATAAAACGATCATATTATTGTTTCCCTTAATGAATAAGTGTTTTATACAGAACTACATTTGATATTTAACATAATTTTTGTCTATTGAATAAATATAAATAATTGTGATGTATACTTGTTTTTTATTGAATGTAATATAATTCATGATCATATTCTGAAAACTATAAAATAACATAAGAAAAAAACTATATTATAATTTTCAGGATAGATACTGAAATTCTATATGAGGTAAGGATAATGGTACGCAAATTATATATTGGTAAATAGTATGAAATTTCAAAACATATGAATCTATTAAATGAAATTATATCATCCAATAATTTTTAATTATAATAACATCCCAATTGAATATGGGTGGAAAATTAAGACGTTATAAAATTTTTAAATTTTAATGGACCAATTTCATTCAAATAATAACCCAATATATTTTTTAGATGGAATCCAATAACATAATTACTCATAATGAAATCAATTTATATAAATTATTTGGAGTTTCTTTCACTTCAAATTATATGTTGCATAAAAAATTTCTAGTTCCAAGAACATCAAGTTTATATAGTAAAATTATATATTTTCAAAAAAGTGTGGAATTATGCGATGTCAAAAAATAAAATTGATAATTGTATTTTCTTTCAAATTTTATTTAAAATCGTTGCATATAAATGTTATAATATATGACAATAAAGGATATTGTAAATCTATCATGTAAATTTTATTAAAATAAGAAATAATAAAAGGGTTCTTAATATTTAAAACATGATTGATGATAATATAGTAAGATCATCATAAATACATGTGTATGGGATGGGGAAAAAGAAATTATTAAAAAACTGAATATAATAATGAAGGACATAATATTGATTCACCCTAGCATAAAAAAAATTAGCATTAAAATGTAAGTAAATTAAAAGAAATAAAATTGTATAATATAATACATTTATATAATAAAAATATAATGATATAATTTAGAGAAATAACTTTTAAAACAATAGTGATCCAATGTACTATTTTATAGTGCATTTTATTAGGAGAATCATTCTGGATCATGGTGTTCTAACACTAAAATAATATATATACATAAATCAATGAAATCCTTAAAAATTAAAAATAATTATTTTTTTGAATTTATTAATTTTTTTATTTTTCAAATCAATGAGTATTTTGAAATTATTTAGTGGGGTTATGAAAAAAATTCATCGAAAGTGAACGAAATCTATAAGCTTGGTGTACGACATAAGTTGAAGGTGTCTTTGATTCTGGGATAAAATAACAATTTTAAAGGATATATATGGACCACATAGAATATAAGAAAATAGTTTATACTATATTAACAATTATTAATGATATAATATTTTGAAGAAGTTTAATTTATGTATCCATATGGGGGTATTCTATCTGCATGGTATGTTCATTGCTAGAAGGTATTGAAAACTAGTGAAATGATTTGTCGATTTTCCATGTTCTATTTGTGAAGGGATTAATTCTTATTTTTTTGTTATCCTTTTTTATATTATTCTTATAAATACAAACTATTTCTATAATTTTTACGAAATACATATTAGGATTAAATTTAAGATATTTTAAATTTTAGAGTATGGATATCATATGTGGATTATAACGTAATAAATATCTTTGAATAATCTTTGTGGAGAAGTAGTGTGAATTAGAGTTTATTTTGGTCAATGTGTATAAGGGCTCTTTTCAAGGTATGTGTGTGTATGGATAAAAAAATATTCAATTAATGGATGTAATTTCACATGAGATTTTTAATGAATAATATTCTTGGATGGTTCACACATAGGAGGTGTGGTGAGGATTTGTTCATGTCATCATACAAAATGGTTAGTATATAGTGGATATTATATTTTATTGTTGGTACATAGTGGATGGCGGACCATGATCATTTGAGAAAAATAGTTTATCACATAGTATGTGAACCCCAGATAGGGTAATGATGGATATTATTCCTTAATCATTTTCTTGTGGTTGTTTATGTGTCCAAATAGGACAATGGGTTGTCATAATCATGTCATAATAATGCAATTGTATTAATAAATTAATGATAATTTGATAAAAACATTATAATCACTAAACTAAAAAATAAATTATCTAACATACTGATCATCGTGGGTATATGGATGTTATTAAAGGGAAGCAGTTCACTATCCCTAAATTCCTTGTGATGGTAGTGAGCCTGGAAAATTAAAAGAAAAACTAGTTGAGACTAAGCTCTCAACTCAAGTCTTCCTCCTCCTGATGACCTAACTCATGTCGTCTGTATTTTCTCCCCCCTACCTACCGGAGGGTGGATTTTCAAATTTGTTGTCCCATAGGAGGGATAATTTTTATCAACAATTTCCTAAAATATAGATCTTTCCAAAATATTTTCTTCTCTTCTGAGAGGTGCCCCAGTTATCTCTGCTCCCGATAGAGTTGAACTTTGATGTGGATCTGTGCAGGTATACCGTGGTGGATGGTTTTCATCCTCATCGACCATCCATGCAAGTGTTTGCTCAGGCCATATCAAAATCTTGGGAACTTCATGAGAAGTCGGTCATTGGGATACATGATCTAAGATATATTATGGTTCTTTTTGGATTGGAGGAAGATTCGATTATCGATTGGTCCAGGGCTCCTAGAAGGTGCGGTGATTCTTCCTTTTATTTTTTCCGATGGGGATTTTAATTTCATATGAAGTGTGACCCTTCGTCGATTGACACATGGGTACGTCTCCCCGGTCAACCCCATTATTATCAAAATACTTTGATTCTCTATGGAATTGGAAATATGATTAGACGATTTGTTTGTTCTGATCAACGGGCTGACTCTGCTTCTCCCCCGATTTGGATGCGTATAAGTGTTGAGGTTGACGCTGCGAGACATACTATGAGTTGTGTTTGGATTAATGATACGAAGGGGTTTATATGGAGACAAGAGGTTTTTTTAGTTATGGAAGAAGTTCTGTGTGAAGTATAGACGGTTTGGGAATATATAGGTAGTTTTTCTTAGGGGAGGGATGGATGTTAACTTGCAAGGGATGGATGGACAATGTGGGGATGGCTGTGGGGTGAGTAATGCTATAAGGCTGAATCAGGCGGGTTTGAAGTAAGGACCTAGGGAATTCGTTGTCTGTATTAGACCTGTATGTGATTCTGGGGAAGAAGACAGACTAGAAACTGCTTTCACTGAAGGTGATGTTGATGAAATGCAACCTAATAGTCATGAAAAGAGAGAGATGATGCAGGTTACTCTTACTGATGTGACAGGCCATTCATGCAGGCTGAATATGGTGAATGCGTTTTTGGAACCATTAACAATGTATGTGTTTGACAGACTGAAGTGTGTCTTATAGTTGAGTCCAGGTCTAATGTTGAGGGAAGTGCTTTCTATTCGAAGATGGTTCTATTTGAGGAACATTTAGTCATTATGTATGGTGATCAGGAGGTGATGATTAGGAGTACTATTAATGCTGGTCAAATTTTGAGCTACAATCATTTCAAAAATAGGATTCATCAGTCCATGTCAACAGAGATTGAGGGTGTTGTCTCACAGGATGTAGTTATCATCAATGCAGGTGTTGTGGATAAGGGGATATAGAAGGAGCCCTCTTCTGGTCCTAGTTTTGTGAAACATGATTTTGATGGGAGTGGTGTGTAGGTGCAGTAATCAGCCGGGATTCTGCCATAGTCTATGAAGAAGGTGGATGGCATTGAGCTGAGTAATAGTTTTTCTGGATTGGTGATGGATGACATGGCTTTGGATCGAGATGGAGTTGTGTCCTTGGGTGTAAAAGCTTTGGAGGGGCAAGTTGGTGCAGATTCAGGTGTTTATGTTGTACCATTGCAAGGGCATGATGATTTCAATGAAGATGGCAGTGCTTCTCAGTAGGATGTAGCTGGTGATGATATTGTGAAGATGGGGAAAATGTTGGCTGTGAGCTTGTGGGTCATTCACATTGTCTTGACATGCTTTATCCTAACAGCCAATATCAGCAGGAACGAGGTTTGGTGGAGGGTTACCGTGATGTGAACATTTCTTGAATATGGGAGGATTATCTCAATAGTGACATGGAAAATGAATGTGGCATGGTCTAGACATCCTAAAACGATGTTGTCAAAGCTGGGAAACACAAGGTGCCTGGGAATGCGGAAGAGATGACTACCCCCGACATGAATAATGAAAAGGAGGGATTATTCTCATAGTCCAATGCCAATGACCACCAGGTCTTCCAATGGGAGGGAATTTTGGGCTACGCAGTCTTCTAAGGAATTTCTCTCTTTGGAGAAGCTAAACCTTAAAAGTATGTACACCATGATTTTGAGGCACCACGACAGTTGAGTGTGGGAATTGGCAGCTGTCGATGATGCAATCTATCATGGGTATGGTGATGGGTCTGACTACTCTGATTTGTAATTGTCATTTCACTTTTGTGTACTTGCGTGTTGTATTTTTCTTTTCATTGATAAATGGATAAAGACTTTCCTCTGACTGAGCTTCCCGGGATGTGAGCCTATAAAATACTTACTAAGGACAATATTTTTCAATCATTAAAGTATATTGAAGAATATATTATTATTGTAATATTGAATTATTATTTATACATTCACCATGGACTATACCTTGGTATTGAACCAAGTTAATGATAATATATTTTATTAATTCTTCTATTTTATTAGTGGTGAATTTGAAGTAGAATGAGGAATGTTAAATGTGTTCTAATAAATCATTTTAAATGATCTATTTAATCATTTCAATGATATTATTTCATAACTCACCCTGCACCTCTTATGAAATAATCGGGTACAAAAATGAGACTTTTTTAATAAGATGAATTTTACAAAAATTAGTGTATTAAAAACATTAAAACTAGATAAATGATCTAAATATCCAATTTTTTCATAAAACAAACTAGTCTAGGGTTTAGTATAAATGACACGACGTTGGTTCATATAAATAAAATATGTTATTTAATTTATTTTTTTGGAAATAAAAAATATATTATTTGACAATGTATAATCGCAGATAATTAAATTAATTAAAAAAGAGTCATTTTTTGAATCATTTACATTGTCATTTAAACATTCATTAGCTATAAAAGTTAAAAAAATATTTATAATTTATTTTATATATATTAAAAAATTATTTAATATTTTCAATATAACCAAATTATTTTTATTTTATCTTTATATAAAAACATATCCACGAATACCTACTAGTTGGTTATAGCTATAATAATTGAAAATTTCATTTGATGATATCACTCATTATTACATAAAAATTATTTGAATGATCATTTACTAAGAACCATTTTAGGATTTCTGTCTTCAAAACTATGATTATATTATATTAAATACTTGTTTCCCCTAAAAAATCAAATTAAAACTCTATTAAAAAATGTATTTATTTGTAATACAATATCACTCTACTATATTGGATTTCCAATGAGCATTTTTAAAAAGAAATGGGTGAGAAAAAGTTTCTAGTATGGGATAAACTATTAACATGTTGAATAAAGGAATATCATATACAAAACATGATTCATTATATATTAATACTATGATATAGAAAATAGTCATATCATGATCATTAGAATATCATTCATAATATTATTATAATTACATGAGGAAAAATATATAAATTGTGATACAAGATAAAAATTATAAAATCATAATAATATCACAAAAAATTCTTCACTAAGGTTTTATCAAATAACATTACCTTAGCTAATAACTATGGATTCATAAAATAGTATTGTGTAATGCAGCCAAGGTTTCACGAAATTGTAATAAATATGGATTAACTAATTACTTAATCCATTGGAGAATTATTAGAGAGAACCATACATATAATAATTTGATTCCCCAATTAATCATAAAAAATTTACATGTAATGACACTATTGAATCAAAAAATTTGATAGGTATAGAGATTAAATATTTACAAAAATTCATTGGAGTGATATCTTGGTGAACCCTTTATATGTTAATCATCATAAATGTCACATCAATCAATGATCATAGAGATATATCATGTTTCCTTATGAGTAGTGAATGTGGGTTTCAATCATGAGCGCAGCCAACCGTAAAAAAATTTCACATCATTATGAATAGTAGTAAAGTATTTAATAAATTGGTGTTTAAAAACATGAAAACATGATATTGAAAATATTAAAATGACTTCGGAAACAATATGGGGATACAATAAAGGGTTTTATAAAGTATAATATTAGATTAATTAAAAGAATGTAAAAAATATGGAATCGTTTTGAAATTAATGGACTAGATTATGAACACAATGTATCAAAATCATAAGAAATTAATTTTTAAAAAAAATAAATATGACCATTAATTTAAAGATGGTGGCGAATTGATGAGTTACATCATCAATAGGACACCAATTAAAAGGTATCTAGGTTGTTGGATTTATGATATAGAGTGATAATATCACATGAATATTGAATCATTAATACAATGTTGTATTGATTATAAAAACAAGTATGAATAATATCAAGGAATTTAATAGGTGTATAACCAATGATGAACACAAATTAAAATAGTTTTTAAATAGAATCATGATGTTATTTTCATAGCATATCCACTATAAATAATTATTATGAAATGGGATTAATGAGAGATATGGTTAGTTTATCATTAATATTAATTCTTTTTTAAAGTCAAGTTTTTATTATGAAAACATGGAAGAATAATAACATTAACTTAAAAAGGATTACTACAATTTAAAGGCTTCAATTGAAAAGAAGAGGTAATGAACCAAGAAGAGATTTTCGAATGCATGTTAGAAAAATATAAGGGACCATTGAATTCAAATAATTTAATAGGAGGTTGGTATCATAGAAATAGTGAATCATTTTTATATTAATGTATTTTTTCCTGAAAAAATAGAGCATAACCAAATGAAATTTATGTTATTTATCATAAAAATTAGATTAATCAAAATGAGACGGTAGAGTAGACTAACCCTATTAAGTAGCTTCTCAAAGATTATGATCAAATCCTTTTAAAAATATGAGATAAATAGGACGGATTTGTATCCATATATGTAAAGGAAGTTCATAAATATTTCAATCTAGTTGGGGATTGTTGCATGAATAGATGGGAGTGACATCTATTAATAGGTGGAGAAGATGTGATTTTCAATGAAACTATAGTTCGATGAGGGGAAAATGTCTTTTACATTGGTGTTAGGTATGTTATGTGTGTTTAGTGAACTAGGTGAGTAAAGGATATATAATACAAGATGTTATGACTTTAAAACCTAAAAAGACACTGAATATAGTTTATGTGGAGTTTTAAATAATAAAAATAGGAGATATTCCATTTAACCATTTATCCCTTTCTAATCTTGATTTAAAATTAATTATTGAAATTATTTTATCACTAAAAATAAACTGTTACCCTTATTAATATATATATAATATATAAATCATAATTTAGAAAAAAATATATCTAATTCAATTTCTAGACAAGAGTAAATTACCTATTAAATTATAAAATATAATTTAAATAAAAATCAATTTTGTTGAAAATTGATGTTTTAATGGTCAGGTGTTTTTAGTATAACTTATCAATAATTAACTATTAAATAATTAATTTATATTTATATATATATTTAATATTATTTATATAATATAACACAGAACCATTAAATATTAAAATACATTATATTTAGATTAATATATTATTCTTTGAAAATTATATATTTTACTGTGGAATCTTGTATTTACCTCATTAAAATTATTTTATGAAACAACTAAAATACCAATTATAAAATAATTTCAAAAAATTATTATTAAAAAATGATTTCATTTCATTTAATTAATTAAGGTATAAAAATTAATATTTTCATTTTCCCGTAAGAAACCGTTTTTTGAGAACAATTATTTAGAAGCATTAAATTTAGATATAGTATAAAAGTATCCAAGTATTTTATTTTCAATAAAATAAAATTGATTTATTTTATATAAATAATATTAATTTTGAATTAAACTAATTTCAAATTCGAATTCTCCCAAAATAAAAATTAACTAAAAGAATAGGCTTACAAAATTATTTATTGGATGATATTTCATTAGTTCGTGAAATGTGAAAAAATTGGTTTTTAATTTTTTAAAATTCAATATTTATTACTTATTAAACACATATATTGATTTGAAATTTATTTTTAACCATCTTAGTCCTTGAATCATAATAAAAATTATAGTTTTTTTCTAAAACACAATATTTTCATTAATGACTATAAAACCAACTTTTTGAAAAACTAAAAAAGTGATAAATAATTTTACATTTTCATTATATAGAAAAATATTTTTTGTATATTTTAAATTATATATTTATAAAAATTTTATTAAAATCAATATAATAAGAAAAAAATAGTTTTTATGGAAAAAAACACAATTTTGAACATTATGTGTTTTTATTAATGTTTTAATACCAATTTATTTTTTAATGACTGTTATTAATATAATTAAAAATTATTCTATTTTGGTTGAATATATAACAAAGACACAATAATATTTATTTTGAAAATATTACTTTTATATTAAATAATACTTATCATTAAAATTAATTATTTTCATTTTAAAATTTAATTTTGATTAATCTAAATATGTTAACATATTATATAAATTATATAAATATATAATATCATATATTCACAATTATAATTTCATAAATAATTATTTATGCATAAATATATTAATTATAATATTTATATATAATACTTTTATTTTAGAATTTATTATTCATGAATTATATATTTTAAAACATAACTTCAGCCTTGTTATATGATAAATATATAACAAAAAAATCATTTTTCCCACTATTATATTTTTTATGACCATATTTATGACTACTAGATTTCATTCCAAAATATAACATTACAAAACTAATTCATTCCATTCACACTTCTTAGGTTGAACATCTCATTTCCAAGGATTTTATTTTTGGTCTCACAATAAGAATTATATTTTATTATTATTGATTCTTATTTTAGGATTTAAATGGATTATGGGGATCCTGTAGGGAAAATATAACCCCTCATATATTTTCTTTTTATGGATTTTATTCTTTTATATTTTTTCTTCCATGAAAAATTATTCTCATTTAATAGATATAAAAATCAATTGTGAGTGAAAACCAATGTTGTGAAATAAATCATTCTATGTGATTTTATTAATTTTTAACAATAATGAATATAGTTTTTTTATGTTAATATATTCTTTTTATTATTAAGTTCATTACATTTTTCATTTCTTTAATGAATGGAAATAAATGAATGAAATTTTTGACTTCTAGACATTATTTTTTGAAATAATATACTCCCAAAAAACATGGAACATCATATTATCTCTCTCTCTAGAATTAAATTAATTGTTTCCTCACAATTAAAATGATATTTAACTAATAAAAAACATGGAGTATCTAAATTATTGTCTAGAAGAAATATATATCATCTAAAAAGAAGAAAAATAGTGTTGTATTAGGCAAGACCATGTGAAATATTCTTTATTTCCGTACATGAGTAAATTATTATTCATATATATTTACCCTAAGTATCTCAATATAATTATTTTTTAAGAGTTTCAATATTTATAAATTTCATTGCTTCATTTACCTGATCTTTTTTGGAACCGACTATTAAAAACAAAATGATTGTTATAGTACTTAATAAAATAATTGTGATTTATCATATGAATATGAAAGTTCACTCATATGATTTATTCTACCATAAAACACTCATTTCATCCTTCAATAATTTCATTTTTACTATGTGACATTTTTCAATCCTAAAACTCTTTGGGATCAACAAAATTTATTTTATGTTGTGTCTTCTTAATCTTATAATTTATTTTTATCTATCCAAAAATTTTCATGAACATTATTGAAATATTTTAAACAAAAAAAAAGATTAAATTAAATACGTCTAAAATAATTAATTTAATTTATAAATTAAATAATATATCAATTAACATATAACATAAATTACTAATCATTATCTTTTAATATATATTATCCAGGATTATTTTCTTATTTGATTATTATACATTAATATGTTTATATTTTCATAATGGTAATTAATGAAACTGAGTATTTTTATATCTATTACCTCTTCCCTAAATTATGGTTTCACTATGATATGGTATACATCATAGTCTGGTGACCCTTGAAAACCATGAATATCTCACTAGTAATATTGTGAATCCCTATATTCATGGTAAACAAAAACATCATTGGCACTATGAAATGGGTTGTCAATTTCATCTATTAAAGTCATAGTTTACTAAACTTATATATAAACCCTAACGCGATCTCTATTTTCACAGACCCTTCCATGATACCAGAGGAATAATTAAACATTTCATACATGAATCATTCCCTTTAAACCAATAAAACCAAATTAATTGTTAACCATTTCATTAATTCCATTAAAAACATTAACATTGATTAATATAGATGAAATGATGCCCATTTTGGGTAATGGATGTTATGGGATCTATATTTTTAGTTTGTTCTTAAATTAACCTATCATAATATCATATTATCCTAAGAATGTATTGACCATAAACAACAATTTGGGTAGTATAAAATTCTTTATATCTTTAATATTAAAAGGATCAACTACTACTCTACCTTAAGAAATGGAGTTACCTAGGAATTTAATATCATGACTCTAAAACAAGTACATCAAACTAAAATGAGTCATGTTTTTCAAAAATATTAATTACCATATAATTATCATATACAAAATATGATATTAAAATATCCATGAATATATGAGGATATATTTAATTAGAACCACCACTAACAGTTGAAAAATTGAATTATGATCATGTTCATGATTCACATAAACATAAAAGGGTTTTTTTCGTGGAAAGAATAGAGTGACCATAATTACACCTAAAATAAATATTCAGGATTTTATCTTCCTTATTTCCATGAATATAATATTAATATATATATGTTTTAACAAAAATTTACCAGTTATAAATTATTCAATCCTTTCATATAATTAAATATATCATCTATTACAAGAATAGTGTATTTTTCATTATTGTCACTATAAAATAGTTTTGATAGTCAATAGAGTGAGATATACTCACATTAAATATTTACTATAAAATAATTGAAGTTAACCAAAGGAAAAAATATGTCTTATTAAACTATTATATATAATTTCATCTAAAAACTACCTCATCTTCAATATTTTAACACCCCAATCTTCTATAGTACGCAGCTCTTTTAAAAATACAATAGCTAGTATTGTATGCAACTTTGAGTTCTAACACACCATGACCAACCAAACAAGATGTTTTGAATAGTAACACCTACTCTTTAAAATTTTATAAAATGTATTTCTCAAAATGGACTTCATTTTTTGATTTGTAATATCAAAATTAGCTTAGGGTGACTTCTTTATTTTTCTAAAAACATTCAATTTTTTTATCAATAGTGAAAGAACGATGTTATTGTTTAAAACTGACATTTTAATTAAGTAAATATTATTATTTTTTAATTTATATTATGTAAAAATAGATACAAAATACCTATATTTATTTAATTCAATTAATTAGAGTAATTTTCTAATAATATTAGATATATAAAATTTTATTGAATTTATTACTGTCTTTTACCCACCTTCTTGGAGCATTTTTAAATTTCATAAAACATAATTTTACCACATATGTGAGTTGAATTTAAAAAATTGGAGAGACATGGTTGATGTAAATTTGTAAAAGATGGTTCAATAAGATGAAAAAAATTTGTGGGGAATATTAAATTATGACTTTTATATAACACGGTTAAAAGTAAACAGGGTAATTAAAGGTTAAAATGATATTATAATTACCCTAACACATGTCCTAATTCAATTCTATAAGTGTTTATGGACCATACTCAACCCTAGGTATAATTTATGATACTTTTGGTCCAATAATATTAGATTAGAACATATATTATTATTTTATATCAAGAAGAGTTAAAAGTGTTAAATTCAATGTCTAATGACTAAACAGTTTTTAATATGAGATTATACATAAGATAAATTATACTATAAGTATTCATTATAAAGTTAAAAATATTTCCTACATAATTTTTAATTATTTACCATATTTAAACCTTATATAATTAAATTTATTTATGATACAATGATGTTTCAATAATTACCTTATTAATAAAAGATGGAAATGTTCAATATTATAAATAACTAAATAAATGTAAATTTAGACATTTGATGAATTAGAATAATTTTATAGGTTAATATGAAATGTTAGGGTCGATTAATGAAATTCGTTTCTATGGGATAAAGTAGTTATGACTTCTCACAAAAAAATACCAAATAGTGCCAAATTGACATAAATAAGTATTTAAAACAAATATTATATTATTAATTGATATAATATTCTTAAAAATATATGCTTCAAGAAAAATAAATATATAAGGTTAGACATATAAATAATGAACCACATGGGGTTCTATTGGTTTTCACGGTATGATTATTAACCATTTATTATGATAATACAAGAATATATGGTAAAAGTAAAACTATTTAACTAAGAGTTAAATCTAAAAGATAAGGATTATATAGTAACCTAAACCTATATAAAACCAATTAGTTGAGCTTTTATCGACCCATAACAACCATATACTATAAATATATTATTTTGGAGTCATTATAAACCGAATATTATTGTATAGTAAAATAATATTTTATGATTTTACAAATGTTTCCATTACATTTAATTTAATAGGGAACTGTCGTTCTCTCAAAATCACATCTCCAAAGCTACTTGGATCTGCCAAACACAAATAAAATATTGTCCCAACAACCCTCCCTTCTACCTAGAGACCTTTTATAGATCATAAATCCAACCTATGGATCCCTTTGTATCAACTCAAAAGGAAACACCCGAAGAAGAGGTAATAATTTCCCCACATCTGTCCTAATTCTTTTCTTATTACACATCCTCTTTCGTTGTTGTTTCCATAACAATATAATAACTCTTGTTCCTTATACATACTATGATGTTATTATAAATATCATAAAAATATATTAATTATTCTATAAATCCTATGAATGACAAGTCACCATACATGTATACGTACGACTTACCGTCTCAACGTCGTAGTGTATTTTGTTACTCAAAAACATCATTATATAGAGGGGTATAATTAATGGGTTTAGTTGATGTAAATAATAAATATAAAATTATAATTATTATGAATATATGATATACCATCCATATACATATTATTTCTCCATCAATAGAATGATATTGTCACTCGAGCGTACGTATGGATTCTTGCCTCCACCAAACGTGATAAGTTCCATACCCAAATTTAACCATTAGAGAATAATTTTCTTTTAATGATTAAATATATTTTTGGAGAACTTAATATCATTCTAGATATGAATGAAATACAACATGTCCATAAAACATGCCTTATGTAACCAATCATATAATGGAAAATGAATCCGTTAACACCCGAAACAATGATAGTACTGAAATATTATTAATAGAGAACAATTAGATGATAACATAAGATATAATATTTATTTATGTGGTTATTTAATAAATTAATAACAACAATTTAGCTATTATACATGTGTTTAATGTACCAGTGACCTAGTAAAAGTACAAGGTAAGGGTTCAATTTTATAATCTCTTTATTATGTAAGGTTGTTTATATGTGAGTATCTACTAGTAATTATTTTTCATCCACATCTGTGATTCTTAAAATCATATTTCAAAACATTTTTATTATTTCCTATAATATTGTTTAATGTCATTTATAACATTTTTCAACATTTTAGGAAATGTTTCGAAAGGAATATTTCCATCATTTTCCAAACAAGGTACTTAATGACCATTTCGAAAAATTAAGGTAAGAATGTTTTTTTAACTTATATGGTGGGTGTGGTTATTTTCCATCATTATAACACCTTCAAATAATCTTTTATAATATTATATGAATATTTTCAAAAAACTATTTTTTTTAAATTTTATAATTACTATAATTTTAAATGAGTTAAAAATAGTAAGATATATTGCTCATAAATGGTTTTGATTTCATCTATGTCAACATCCTTTGATGGATTGTACACTTGATTGAAATTGATTTATTATGAAACAATATTCCATATTGTATTGATGGTTTTGAGAAATTTTTGACTATGGATGTGTTATTTGTATACCATTCATGGTTTAGGGTTAAATAATTAAAATTTCGTATGATTGTTTTAAAACAAATGATTATGTTATGTTTCATTATTTTCATATGAAGAATGAATTGGACATAGTATGTGACTGGGGGTGCCTTCTATAAATCCTTGATGCATCGGTAGGTCTCTTGATAAAAACTAGTATTTTCTCACAAGGCCTTGAAAAAATATTATTTGTATTCTTGGAACAAGGCCTTGACTATGTGGTAATGATGTCTAGCATTATGCATTCAATCATTATGAAATTGGTTATTGATATTGCATGTGATTATTTGTCTAGTAGAATATCCATCTGAATAAGTTAATGGAATTATTTGATTTATATTTTCCATATTATACTAATTTTTTATGGTAAAAGGAATATATTTTAGTCTTATACATTTCCTTAAATGTTTATGCCAAAATGTGATAATTTCTACTATATCTTTATTCTTACTAAGCATCTGATCTCATCCCTTTCTATGTTTTATTTTTCCCAAGATGTGTAGATGTATTTTATAGTTGACCTGTAGGGATAGACTATGGGATATAAGTGTATTAAAAGGGGGAAATTTTGTTGTTTTTTTATTTCACAATGTAATGTAAATATTATGTATGTATCTAGTAATTCTAAGGCTACTAAACTAATTGGTATTTTGGTATTTGATCCCTTGTTATCCTTACAATGATATGTAATAATGCACATACTCTGGGTAACTAGGGTTGGGGCCATATAATTGCTATCAAAAAAAGTTTTTTACAAACTATGGATGCTAGATTTAGATAAACTATTTTTAGAGAACATTATACTAAGATATACATTGAGGATTAGTATATAATAACTTTCTAGAATATTAGAAATGTATAAATTTTGATTATTTTATAAAAAATACATCCCTATATGGATGCAAGAATGTAGAGGTGGCTCTGGAACAGATGTATCTATGATTGAAGACTCCAGCAAAGAGTTTCGGTCTTGACTCGAGGCATCCTAGTACACCAAAATGGGACTTTCTACTCTCTTGGTTACCACACTCTCAGTGGATATTCATATAATAATTCAACATTTATTTGTAAACCATTATGAAGAGTATATGATTATATACCTCCTCAACAAAAACATTTGTTTATTAGGGATTGTATCCATAAAGTGTTCAATTTATATTGTGTGTTTTACAATTTTGGAATTACATTTTCCGATTCATAAACTAATCTTTTGTATACCATTTTTTAGAAATGGCGCATAGTAGACAGAATGCAAAATGTATCAATGAACATAATCTATGTAGGTATTTCCCTACAACAAAAGATAATTATAGTGGAGCTGGTGATGCAAATAGTGTTGATCAGCTTATCACAATACTGAGACAACTCACTCAGGTTATGAATTATAAACATACAAGTATGGAGTACCCTAATCTATAATTCAGAGGATCAATGTTAGAACGCTTCATGATGTAACAACCACAAACATTCAATGAGACTACAAATCCATTTGCTTCTGAGAAATAGATAAGTTCCTTAGAGAAAATATTTCATGCTTTGGGGAGTATTGAAAGAGAAAAGGTTTTCATGGATGTTTATTAACTCACGAGAGATGCATATCAATGGTGGTTATTAATTAAAAACACAAAGTAAGTTGAATAAGTGTAAAATATGGAATGGAGATATTTTAGAGATATTTTTTAGAAAAATACATTCCTTATTACCATCAAGAAGATATGGAAAGACAATTTCTGAGTCTGAGGAAAATGAAATATGAGAATGTCACAAAGCATGAAGCTAACATAACATGGTTATCAAATCATGATGAAAATTATATACGTAAACCAAGGATTAATATTGATTGATTCATTGATGGGTTAAAAGCGTTTCTTCCTCGAGAATTTTTCTCACAATCCATCTCATCATAAGATGATATAATCACATGTGATATCAAGACTGAAAAATAATTCTCTATGTCCTGTGAAAATAAAGAAAAAAATGTGAAGAAGAGATCTACTAGACACTCTAGAAATAGAAATAAGGGGAAGAAGGTAAAATTTGCATATCCATTCTGTAGTAAATGTGGGAAGAAAAAATCTGGTACTTTCCTAAAGGCAATGAGAGACTATTACAATTGTGGTGAGAAAAGACCAAAAGCTTGTGATTGTATAGGAAATAAAGAGTATGTCAATGTTTAATGCTACAATTCTTGAGAAAAGGGTAACTATGAAAATTAATGTCATTAATTCCAAGGAAACATACCCCAAAAGGGCCAAGGAAGAAAGGCCACTCTTATGTGATCACAACTATTGATATTGAAACTCCAAACGACGTGGTGGAAGGTGATTTAATGGGTTCTTCAAGTTTAGCCAATTCATTATTTGATACTTGATCATCACATTATTTCATATCTTCCCAGTTTTCTAAAAAAATTAGATATTTTCAATTGGATTTAAAAAGGGAGTTTTAAATAAAATCTCTTAAGTGAATTATCATTTAATTTGTTTTTTTTTTGAATCAGTTCCCATTAAATAATATAAATATTTTTATCTATTGATCCCATCATCATACCCATGATTTAATTTGATATAATCCTCATAAAATATTGTATTTAAGATTATTATTTTAAAATTAATTATAAGAAGAAAGAGGTTACTATTTTTTTGTGATGAAAAGGTGTAGCTTATCATTAGGGCAGAAACATCACCACCTGATTCTTATATAGATTCTCCCACAATAGCTCTAATAAATTCAATTATTTTGGAGGAATATAATGAAATAACTATATGTATGGAAAATAATGTTCAAATATATGATGTACCTATTGTATAAGAATATGTTGATGTGTTTCCAAAGAATTATAAAGACATCCTTCAGAATGACCAATTGAGTTTTCCATTGATTTAATTTCTAGTTACAGACCCATATCAAAGACCCCTTATAGAATGGCCACATTAAAATTATTGGAAGTAATGAAACAACAAGAAGAATTGAGTAATAATGGAATTATTCTCCCTATAGTTTCTCCATAGGGTCCCCCTATTTTTCTGTTAAGAAGACAGATAGATATATGAGGTTGTGTAATGACTACAGTGAGATATGTCCTATAATAATAAAGAACAAGTATCCACTACCTCGAAAAGATGATTTATTCGACCAACTTCATGGAGTTCAATATTTTTCAAAGATTGACCTTCGATCAAGATATCATCAGTTGTGTTTGAATAAGGAAGACATTCCAAAAACAACATTTCAAACCAAGTATAAGAAATATGTGTTTAAAATAATTCCTTTTCGACTGACTAATGCACCCTATGTTTTCATGTATCTAATGAATAGAGTTTTTAACGAATATCTGGATTGATTATTATTGGAATTTATTGATGATATATTGGTATAATCAAAAAGATACAGTGATCTATACAATCACATTCTCACTATTATGAAAACCCTTTAGAAGAAATTAATTATAAAGGATGTTTAGCAAGTGTGAATTCATGCTTCATGATATTTCTTTTCATGGCCATATTTTCTCTAACAGTGGAATCTTTTTGGATCCTTAAATGTGTGAATTATGGTTTCATTAACCAACCTCACACGTAAAGCACATTAATTTTTTTGTAAAAAAGTTTGTGAAGAATGTTATGAAGAACTGAAGTGATGATTTTCAATGCTCTAATATTGACTCTACAGTTAGGGAATGATGATTTTTTTATTTATAGTGATGATTCAAAGAAAGGATTTTGTCGTGTATCTATACATAATGATAGAGATATTACATTTGAATCACGATAGAGAAAAATTCCAAAATAAAACTATCCTACTCATGACCTTGAGTATGCAGTGTTACTCTTTTCTTTGAAGATTTAGATGCCCTATCTCTATGGTGAAAAATGTGAGATATATACCAATCACAAGTGAAAGAATTAAATTTTCTCACAAAAAGTAATCAACATGAGGTAATGGAGATGGCTTGAGCTACAAAATGGTTATGATTTTTCTATACACTACCACCTGGGGAAAGAAATTAATGTGGCGTATGCTTTCAGAAGAAAGGATAATAGAGTTTTTAACATGATGAGTGTTGAAAGGGGTCCTATTTTCCTGGATCTAGTAATGATGGATATTGGAATAATCATGGAAGGTGGACCATCAATACTTTTTCAAATAGTTTCCAAACCATCATTAATAGAAATGATAAAGAGTTCTCAGCCTGATGACGAGTTGTTTAAAAATAAAATTAAAGCTTTGAATGATGGGAGATTGATTGACTTCATATATGAAGATGAGATTTTGAAATTTTGGATGATACCATGGGTTGTTGTCATAGCTAATCTAAAATTAAAATTTTTCGATGATTCTCATAGATCCAATTTGACTATATAGCCTAGTATAACTAAGACATATTGAGATTTGAAGGAACCTTATTGGTGGGACTCCATGAAGAGAGATATTTCTAATTATGTGACAAGATGTATAGTCTATCAACAAGTGAAAGCTGGAAGACAACATTCTGGAGGTGTCATGCATCCTCTTCCCATACCTAGTTGTAAATGCAATGGTTTTATGATGTCATTTGTCAAGGGGCTACAAAAGACAACTAGAAAAAATTATTCAATATGGGTCATTGGTGAACGTCTTAACAAGCCAGCACATTTTGTTGCTATAAGAGAAGATTTACCACTTGAATGTTTATTAGGACTATAAATTAATAAAGATATAATATTTTATGTAATACCCCTATCAATTTTTTCTGATTGTGATTCACGTTATACATCAATATTCTTGAAAATTCTCTAGAAGGCCATGGATACAGAAATTCGTTTGAGCACATCCTTCCACCCTCAAATTGATGGACAATCAGAATGGACTATTAAATCCTTAGAAGACCTATTGATATCTTTCTCACATTACATTAAAGGTATGTCAGACAGATATTTAACTATTCTAGAATTTTCTTTTAAAAATATCTTCCATTTATGTATTAATATGGAACCATATAAAGCATTATGTGGAAATATAAGTCACACACCAACTTTTTGGGATGATGTTGGTGAAAAAAAACTCATTGGGACAATAATTTTTGAGGAATTAATAGAAAAGGTGAATGTTATCGAACCAACATAAAAGCATCTCAATGTAGGAAAAGAGCTATGATGATAACCAATGAAAGAATATGGAATTCCATGTAGGAGATTAGGTTTAATTGAATGTATCATCATGGAAGAGGGTTATATAATTCACTAAGGGAATATTAAATACTAGGTACATCAGACATTTAAAAATTCTAGAATTCATTGGATTTGTAGCTTATCATTTGGAAATGCCTCCAAGTCACTACAAAGTTCATGATGTGTTCCACGTATCACTTTAGAGAAAATACATGCCTGAACCAACACATTTACTAACCTATAAAAAAATAAAACTACATCCTAACATGACTTATTTAGAAAAGCCTATCATAATTCTTGATATTGTAGAACAAGTGTTGAGAAATTGGATGACTCCTCTAGTGAAAGATATTTGGAGAAACCAAAAGATGGAATAAGGAATTGGGAACATGAGGAACATATAATGAGGAACCACCCAAATAATTTTGTATAGTTGTATTCTATAAATTTCTAGGAAGAAGTAATTTAATGGAGGGAAAACTTTAACACCCAAAGTTTTAAAGGTACGCTTCTCATTGAATAATACAATAGCTAGCATTGTATGTATCTTCTTGTTCTAACACACAGCGACCAACCAAACTAGCCATTATGAATAGTAATAAACACTTTCTGAAATTTTAAAAACATTTTTTTGAAAATGGACTTCATTTTTGGATTAGGAATATCAAAATTATCTTATGCCTAATTTTTGGTATTTTTCCGAAAACCTTCAATTTTTATGAATAGTGAACAAACAACATGATACTGTTTAAAATAAACTTTTTATTTTGATAAATAGTTATTTTATTTAAATTTACATTAGGTAAAAATAGATAAATAATTCATATATATGTTCAATGTAATTTATTGGAGAAATTTTATAATAACATTAGATGTATAAAACATTACTGTACTCTTTACCATCTTTTGGCCACCTTCTAGGATCATTTGAAAATTTGCCTAAAACCTAATTTTACAAATAATATGAGGTGAATTTTAAAAATACAAGAGATGTGGTTGACATCAGTAAGAAAATATGGTTCAATAAGATGAATTTTTTTTTGGAGAATAGTAAATGTTGACTTTAATTTACAACATTTAAAATTAAATAGGCTAATTAAAAGTAAAAATGATATTATTATTACATAACACATGCCCAAATTCTATTGGATACGTGTTTTTCAACAAAAATGAGCCTTATAAATAAAACATTATGTATTTGGTCTAAATGGATTATATTAGTAAATTTATTATTATTTTATTTCAAGAAGAGATAAAAGTGATAAATTACAAGTATAATAACCAAACAATTTTTTATATAATGTTTTACATAAGATAAATTTGACTGTAAATATTCATTAAAAAGAAAAAAATGTTTCCTACATAATTTTATTTTATTTTTAATATTTAGACCTTAAATAATTATATTTATTTAGGATACTATGATGATGTAGTAATTGCCTTATTAATAAAAGATTATAAAAATTGATATTATAAATATCCAAATAAATATAAATTGATACTTTGATGAAATAAACTAAATTTCATTATTAATATGACATTTTAGGGTTGGATTAATAGATTTTATTTTATGTCATAATGTTTTTCTGACTTCTCACAAAAACAGAATACAAAATAGTGTAAAAATAGACATAAATATGTTTTTAAAACAAATACACTATTATTAATTGATATAATATTCTTACATATCTAATTTTGGTCCAAAGGATATTGATTTGGATTTATATATCAATAATTAACCATATGAGGTTCTCTTGTCTTATTATTGTAATATTAATAACCATTTATTATAATAACGGAAGATTACAAGGTAAATGTTAATCTATTTAACGAAGAGTTAAATCTAAAAGATAAGTTTAATGTAGTGACATAAACCTATAAAAACCCTATTGGGTGAGAGGTTTTTGACCCATATCCACCTTATACTTGATATAAATCATTTTAGATCCATTATATACTGAATATGATTTCATAATAAAATAATATTTTATGTTATTTCTAAAGTTCCCATCACCTCTCTTATAAAAGGGTACTTTCCCTTTTCTCCAAATCACACCTCCAAAGCCATTTGTCTCAACCAAAACCTACTCAAATAACATACCAACTACTCTCCCTTCAACCTAGAGTACATAAATTGATTAAAAACACATCTGAAGGATCCCTTTTGATGAACTCAAATAGAAACGCCCGAAGAAGAGGTAATAATTTCACCACCTCATTCAATGTTTTTTTCTTCATGACCTTCCTCGTTATTTGTTTTTTCCATAAAAAAATAAAAAATACAGTACCTTATACATAATTGTATTTTATTATAAATATGATAGAGCCATATTCATTATTCTATCCATCCTATGAATGAAAAGTTACCATACGTGCGTATGTACGACTTACTGTCTCCACATCGTGGTGTAGTTTGTTACTCAAACACTTCATTATTTTGATTGGTATAATAATGAGTATAAATGATACAAATAATAAATATTCCATGTTAATTTTTCTTTATATAATATATACAATCCAATTACATATGATTTAACCATTAATAGAGTGATATTTTCGCTCTTATGTACGTATGAATTACCATCACCACAAACGTGATACGATTCATACCCCATCGTATTCCTTCAAGAATAATTTTCATTTTGTAATTAAATATATTGGTTATGAACTTAATTAAATTCTGTATATAAATCAAAAACATAAAATCCATAACGAACATGGCTTACATAACCAAACAAATAAAGGAAAAAGAATCAATAAACAACGGAAATAATGATAATACTTAAATATTATTCACAAATCATATTAAAAAGATCATATATGATATCATATTTATGTATGTGGTTCTTTTCTAATTTAATAACAATAATTTGACTATTATAAAAATATTTAACGTACCCTAGACCAAGGAAAAGTACAATATAAGAATTAAATTCTACAATATCATTATTATCTGAGGTTGTTTATATGTGAGTATCTACTGGAACTTCTTTATAATTCACATTTGTGTTTCTAAAAAATGTATTTCAAAATATCATTACAATTTCCTATAATATGGGTTAAATTCATTTATACCCTTGTTTTAATTTTTATGAAATATTTTGAAAGGAATTATTTTGTCATTTTCCAAACAAGGTACATTATGTCATTTTCGACAAATTAGGGTAAGAATGTTTTTTATCTTATACTATGGGTGTGACTATTTTCCTCCATTATAACACCTTCCATGAATCATTTACAAGATTATAAGAATATTTTAAAAATAAATGCTTTTTATAAATATGTTAAATTTGATTTAATTCAAAATAGGATGATATATTTCTCTTCAATAGGTTTTATTTCATCTATGTCAACATCCATTGATTTATTTAACAATTCATTGAAGTTGATTTATTATAATACAATCATCCATATTATATTGAATGTTTTGTGATATTTTTTCCTCTGGATGTTTTATTTTAATACCATTCAATGTTTACAGTTGAAGTATTAACATTTCATATTCTTGTTTTAATACCAATGTTTATATAATGTTTCAACGTTTTCTTATGAGGAATGTGTTGGACTTAGTAAGTTATGGGTAGAGCCCGCTATTGCTTCTAGATGCATCGGTATATCTCATGAAAAAAACTATTGTCTTGTAATAAGGCCTTGAAAAATTATTAAATGTAGTCTGGGAACGAGGCCTTGACTATGTGGTTATGATATCTGACATTATGCATTCTATCATTATGAAATTGGAAATTGATATTGCTTGTGATTATTCAACTAGTAGAATATCAATTTGTATAAGTAAATGACATTATTTGATTTATATTTTCCACATTATGATTTTATTTAAGATTAAAAGGCTTTTTTTATGTCTTGTACATTTACATAAATGATTATGCATATTTATGAAAGATTCCACAATATTTTTATCCTTATTGAGCAAATGAGCTCACCCCTTTTAGTGTTTTATTTTCCATAGGATGTGAAGATGTATTTTATGGTTGACCTATAGGTATAGGCTTATAGATATGAGTTTCTTAAAAGGTGAAAAATGTGGTTGTTGTATTTATTTGATTATTTAATGTAAAACTTATGTATGTATCCAGTACTTCCAAGGATAGTAAACTAATGTATATTTTTGGATTTGGTCCCTTGTGATCATTCCAATGTTATATAACAATGCACTGACTCTGGGTAATAATGTTGGGGTGTTACAAAGATTGTATTTTGGGAATCCTCTATGATGTATATATAATTTGTGATGTATCTTGATATTATTAAATATTGAAATTCTAATATCCAATAGGTAAAACCAAAGAAAATCTTTTAGTAAAACGTTTCTTACACCTCCACCATAATTGGTTACCAGTAAACTATTGTTGATGTACCCAAATATATTTGGAAACTAATGGTTTTTTTAATTTTAAATATATGTTATTGAATACTGAAACTCCATGTGTGTTAAATTTGGGTTTTGGAATAATTTTCCACACACTAAAGATAAGATTATGGTTTTTATAATATATATGGGTATATATGAGGTGATTTTAATACCATGATCAATAAATAATAATGAAAATGAATAGATGGTTTCTTTGAATACATCAGCATCCATTTAAAATTGATAGATGAAACCCTCATTGAAGTAAATTAATATATCATATAAAAATAGGATCATTTCTATAATATATTATAGAGGAGTAAAGTAGAGGGTTGTTGTAAACTAGTTAATGTATATTTTTAATGGATTTAAATCTACCTGATTTGGGTTATTGAGGGCCAATGAAATTATAAAATCAATATAAAAAATATAATACATGGAAGATTATCATTATAGTTAATATTAATATGTCGATGATGTTTTCTAAATGATATGTTAAATTTTATTATTTAGTAATATTTATGTTATCAATATACTCTACTTTAAATATATTTTCTATAATGTACAATTAAAGATCATTAGAAGTTTAAGAATTACAATCATATTTATCAGATTCATCAGAGATAGTCTTGGGTAATTTTGGTACTTTTCAATGACATATATGTGATTGAAAAATCCGTTAATTAGTTTGATGATATATGTAATTTTATATAAAAATGACTCTAAATTTTCTATTATAGAAAAAATTTCTTCGGTGAAATAAAAGTAATGGTTTTTTCGTTTAATGGACTATTCATAATATTTATCATGAAATGAACCTCATAACCATATAAATTGTTTCACAAAATATTGGAATAAATAAATCAAATAACTAGGTGATGTTAATTTGACATTAAATTTATCACTAATTTTATAATTATTAATTAGAACGGTTACTTCATCATTAATTTTTTTGCTGATGTAGATTATAGAAATCTCCTTCAATGTTTACCATCACTGTGTTGAGAGGATACATGTTTTGAATATATATTATAGATATGCATATACTCCCCTTTGAATATTGAGTGATTCTATCTAATTTAAGAGTTATAACATGGTGAATAAATTATCTTCTGTAGTTTGTGTTGATCACTTCTCATTCATTTGAGAAAAAAGTAATCTTCTTATTGCTTCTCTTTTTTTATTAATAAAATGTAGAATTAAAAGATATGGATTTTCATTTTGAAAATTGAATCTAAAATATATATTAACCCTATATAATAGTCATGACCATTTATTTATTGAGGTTGGGTATACGTTAAAAAATTATTTAATATCATATTTTACATGAAATATACAAAAATAATTATCAACCAACATTCCATTTAATCATATAATAATTATTATAATAATTATTTAATGAAATTAACTAACCCACCTAATAATAAATATTATTTACTAGATGAAAAATAAATATTTTAGAACATATTTGATCATAGTTCACTCTAACAAATCTATATTTATATAATACATGAAAATTTATTTAATAACAATATCATCGATTAATAAATATAACATATCAATAAAATAAACAATTATAATTTTTGGTAATAAGAATAATATGTATCAAATTATTTAAATGGGATAATAATATAATTGAGAACAATGGAGACACTTAGACTGTGGACCTCTAGGATTCATTCTCATTAGTATTAGGTATAATGAGATAAATTTCAATAATAAAATCTATAAATGTGAAAAAGGAACCCATGTGAAAAAATTTATTATTCACAAAATCGAAAACCAAATATTAATACTTACTAGGTATTAAAATCCATTTTTCCTGAAACCACATTATCTACGTTTGATTTATTTTTAATAATTCTACATGCTTGATACGTCATTATTTGAGCCTCTAAAATTAAGACATCATTACACTATGTCCCTCATATTTATTGTGGTTGTTTTATTCTAATAAATTTGATGATACATCAACATCCATAATGATTTATTTGAAAAAAAATCATCATAGGTTTTTTTATTATTATCATGTCATTTGTGATGCACCCAACAATCCATAATTCGTACAGAAATATAGAATCATGGTATTTTCCAATAAATTATTCTGTGTTAATTTTGAAATGAAATATTGAAAATTTTAATATATCGGGACCATTACTCATACTCATATATATGAATATTAAACGATTCCAAAGAACAATAAATTACTACTTCTGTGACTTGTTCTCATAATTTCATATCTTTTGAATTGGAAAGTTTGAATACTATGAGAAGAAGCTTCATCCTCTTATGGGTATACTCACTAATAATTAATAATACTATGTTCCCAATTAAAATAAATTATCCAGCCATATAACGATATTTAATAACATCATCATGTCACTTAAAGGATCTAATCATAGAAGGGAACGTCTATAAATAAATTAATAAGATGGATTCCCTATGACATTATTAAATTAATATAATGAATAATAATGATAAACCTTTAATAATATATTTTAATAATAATAATATATTTGAATATATATGGAAAATTGTATAATAAAATGGATATAGATCATCAGATTTAATAACTCTAACATTGACTACTCTCAACCTCTTAAGAGTTTTAATCTACTTGATATTACATAGTAGTAATTATTTTCCCGAGCCAACCATTTTTTAAATAGTTCTACCATGCGTTATTATATGGATATTATTATCACTTCAACTTCACCTCTATGATAAAAATACATCATTAGATGATGCATCTGATGTATATGATTCATTGGTTGATGTGAAGGTCTCTTTTTTTTATGACCCACCCCTATGATATTATCACGTTTTTGTGTGATAGAATCATTACATCAAGGAATTAAATTATGATTTTGGATAATTTTATTTATCCATAATAATGATTTAGAATACTATAATAAAATAATATACTCTATCAGTACTGTATAATCTATTTTAATAGTGTTATAGAATGAAATTTAAGACTCATTACCTCAATTTATAGTTAAAATTTATCCTTTATGTGATTTTATATAGTCCTGAACTATTTTGATACTAGACTGTACATATCCTAGGATCAACAGTTTTTCATATCCTCCATGGAAAAATAACATATCATTTTTTAGACCCAATTACAAAATGAATGTCTTGATTCCCATCCACTGGTGGTCACACTGGTTATCCTGATATCTTTCTTTCATACTAATGGAATAGGAATCATCTTGTCTATTATATATGATAACATTCATCACCAATCCAATATCGATGATATAGAATCATTTCCAATTTATTACATTGTCATGTGATTTAGGATACTTTTTCAAGGATATATGAGAACCATGTGACATTATAAATAATCATCCATAATATTATTTTATACTTAATCTGTATAGTATCATGTTAATATACATACCTTGTCATAGAAGAAAAAACTCTTGGATAATTCATAACTATTCATTATCTAATTAATATATTCTTCCTAAGATAAAAACAACATCTAGAATCATTTATTCTACTATGATTTAATAGAGTGTAAGATAGATAATTCTTATATTGAGTGGTATATCATCTGTATATATTATTATGAACATAAATGATCTCAAAATAAATTTTTTATAGAAATATGACTCACATTATTTCATTATAATGCAATATTCTATTATGACATAATCAAACATAATTTTCATAACATTATTTCTTGATATAATGTCTAAATGTATTTTTTCTTTATTTACATCCATTGGAGTTACAAACCCTTTATGTTCTGTCACATAGACCGGTTTGGGTCATTAATAATTAAGGAATGATATTTGGATATGTATTTTAAAAATATAATAATAATGTAAAGACAATTATAACCTATATTTGATTGTATTTTCCCTTGAAACTGATGAAATTTTTTTTTTCATATTCAAGGACATGATGTTTTTTAAACAATGTTTCTACCAATTATTCCATTTAGGTAGTGAATTTCCTATAAATATCATTTATATTATTTAATACCTACTATGAACAAATATACATAACCTTTACTAAAGAATATATCATATATAGAATTAATTATTTCAATACATTTGGAAATATTTGTTCTAATTTCTACATCCTAATAAGTTAGAGTATCATTGACATTTACTAATAATGAAGCACCAATTTCCATGACTAGAAAAAAATTCACTTTTTCATTACACACTCTTGTACTCTTACAAGGTATTTGTGTCACTATAACTTATTCATCTACAAGATGGATTTGCTGAATCCACTCATGTGCCAACTCATGTGTACCTTTAGCATGGACATCATCAAATTCAATAACTCCCCAAGTATCTCATGTATATATTCACTCCACCTCATAAAATATGTTGGATCCTTAAACTATTATATACTTATCTGAGTGGTCATATAGTTATATCTCTATGTTTATTATTGGTATTTAACTATAGTAATATTTATTCATTTTTCTAATACTTTTGACCTAAATAAGCATTAATAAATTAATTTAAACAAGACAGATGAATGTATGAACATACATATTTCATTGAATTCTAAATTTCAAATTCTATGCCATATTATTCTTTTGTTTGAACCATGGAAAACATTTTTTCTTTTACATCTAGGACCTATCCCAAAAAATGATAAAACACTACTCACATGACTCGTGAATAATTTTACCATGTTCAATAAGGTGTTGTAACGTATCTAATATATAAAAATATATTATGGTGTATAAGTAGTTTTGAGATATTATACAATCTAGAACTACCAATATTAATAAATGTAGTATTGATTATGAGATTCTACAAAAGTATCCATAGGGATTTTATTAATCTTCACATCAAGATGGTTCTTAACATCACTCGTGTATATGGTAAACCTCTCATATCAATACTACATTTACATAACTGTGTAGATATATCCTTATATATTTACATATTTAGTAAAATAAATGATGTATTATTAAAAACTTGTTTTTATATATAAATGTTCCACACAAATCTCTGTGATTTAATTATATAATAACCTTACCATTTTAAATTATTCTACTAAATGGGCATTTTATTCATTTTTCATTGTAATTTTTTTGAAGAGGTCTATGTGGTTTTAGTTAAAAAGTTATTAAATTTAAAATTTGGTTTAATTTTGTAAAATTAATTTTATTTACAATATTTATAAAAATATTTTAAAAATTACTGTGTTATGGGTTATGTGAATGTGATTCATTTTAAATTATCAATACTATATTTGGGCAGGACAACACATTAAGATGATTCTTTAAATGATCACTACCATTTCAAATTAATTATTTATAAAATAATAATCATATTTTCATGAAAATAAAAATAAATATATTCATACCAATAATGGATACTTAAATAATGTTTCTGAAATTTATTGAAGAAAATAACAATATTTCAAAACCTAGTTCATTCTTATTGGCAATCTGGGGTGGTTGTCCATAATACCCATAATATATAGTTTAGATTTATAGGATTCTTGTAGATATATGAACACATGATCAATAATTTTTATTATAATTTTATGAAATATTTTAATATTTTTTTGTATATAAAACGATGCATCTAAATCACAATTCGTACAATTACATAAATTGATATTGTTAAAAAACCACATAAAGGTTAATCATTATTCAATACATAGTTTGATTTTATATTTAGGTGGCCCATGTCTCTATATTGATAAGGAAAAAATACCACTACCTTTGTTACACGTTGATCATTCTATTCTTATAAGGTAATTGAAATTAATCTTAAATATTAGAGAAATTTAATTTCAAATTCCATCTATCCACAATATGGATGGAAGGTTTTTCCCACGTGGTCTCCTAATAAAATTTGAGAATAATATTGATTGAATATTCTAGATAAATATAAATGACGTTCATATTAACATTTATATAAATTTTATAGAAGCTATTAATGAGTGATGAAAGAATGAGATCAGAGTATATTTCATTAGGCGGGTTGATCTATTGATCATCTAGGGGATCGATGAAGAAAATGAGTTTTACTATGAGTATCAATGTTTGTGAATAATCTCTTATGTTTCACTAAATTTCTTTTGAATAGGCCCCAAAATAATAACATATTAATATTTTCTAATATAGACCATTTCAGTTCTCCAACATTCTATAAAAATCAATGTTTTCATGAGATTTCAAATATTCATTAGAAAAATATGATAGAATAAAACATTTATTTTTTCTACATCATTCAATGTTTTTTCATAGACAAGATACTATTATACACTCTCCTACTTCATAGATGGATTGTATAATGAGAGTTTTTCCCATATATTTTCTTCTCATCATGAAACACAACCCAAAGAAGAATTAACTAGTTCTTGAACATTTTTCCCGTGAGGTGATTCCCTTTATCCAATATATATCATAACTATAATGTGGATGATAAACATACCATTGTTTTAAAATATTATTGATATTATTATTAAAACTTATCATAATTATGAATTATGTGATAAATAAAACTAATTAAAATTTTATTGAATCTAAAACTACTTTTTGATGACTTGACTACCTAAATATTTTACAATTAATTCCTTGTTACATATAATTTCAAGTGGAAATGATCCATGTTACACTTCATATAACCCCATTTAGGGTTTTCCAAACTACATGGAGGTATATAGATTTAAATTTCTTCTCTAACTGATTGACTTAATATCCTTGATCAGTTGACTGGACACCCCAATAAAAAATCTAAATCTAGATTTAATAAACACATTCCTCCTAATTACATCATAAATATCGAGGGATACTTATATTCAAATAATATGATTATTTTGACTCATAACCTTCATAATAAATCCATGATTATATTATGTTTCAAAATAACGGTTGAAAAAAATATGTTTTGATTTATTTTTTTCATAATCAAATAATTAATGGTGAAGTTGGACATGTAATTTAGTTGAGGATTTTTTATGTATAAAATTATCAACTATTGAATTTTACATATATTGATAATATCACATCCATTTATATTAATTTATTAACATTGTTTGATAAAATTAATGTATTCATAATCCATTTAATTATATTCCTCAATTTCAGATTATCTTTTTTACAATGGTATTGAATCAATAAAATAAATAGTTCTGAAAAAATAAATAAATTAAAAAATGACTCATTCATGAGATTATATAATAATTGGATTAATAATAAGAAATTATATCCTTATATATCCTATAATATAATAAATTTTGCATTTTATTGATGGAGGTACAAAATTCTACCTTCCATATGAGTATAAATAGGGTTGGTATCTTCTTGGGTCGGTCTTGAACAACCTGCTCACAATATGGGGTGTAAAATATATTTCATGTAATTATGTTTCTCATGATAATGAAAGGAACTAATTAATTTATTAGGATGGATTATATATATCATTGGACACATTGAACATACATAAAAAATGGTGGGAGTGATGAGTCACATACAATCATGTTTAATATAATAATTAATAATTAATAATCCATTGTATAAATTAAAATTAATAAACCAACATGCACATAGGTCTTAGTAAATATCATGAATGGTTATAAACATTCAAATAATATGGAACTTATTATTAATCAATGTTTTTTTCTGTTCATTCATTATTATTTTGATAAATTCATTTTAATTAATTAATTAAAAAATCATTTACTTATTTAATACATTTATTAATTCTATTTTATTTTAGTGACCATCCAAAATCACTTGGACATACCCATCTTAAATAAATTCTATAAAATATTTGAAATAAATAATAATCTAAGACAATTATAATAAATTAAATTATAATTACATAGTTATTTTAAAAAATATAATTTCTTTTAAAAAGGAGAAAATTAATATTATGTGGTTTTTATTTTATAATTTGAAATATAATTTATTTTAATTCTATCCATTATTGTTATAAAACATAGTGTGTACTTATGATCTACATTTTATGTTCCTTTGTTTTTTTGAACTTTGGAAACACCCGAGGGGCTTCAACGTGTACCATAGATAGACTATGTGGCATGTTAGAATTGGCTACATTCTATGTGTTACATTTTCAATTTTCATGAGATAAATTCCATGGAATTTGTCAAGAATATCTATTGAATTATTTGGTGTCTACTATGAAAATACATTATATGTTTCCTAAATGTATTATGGCCACGTAACATGCCAGTGGACATAACATGTTTATCAGGAAAAAGAATACACAACAAGTAAAATTGATATGCACTCCATGTATCACAAATATCATGTTTCCTCATATACAACATAATGGATCAACATGTACTTATTAAAAGGTAAATATTGAAATTTATTCCCTATAAACTAACTACATGTTTAGGATGTATGTATTTATCTGTTATTTCATTCATCGGTTGTGTTGAAAGTTTATATAACAACACAGATAGGATCAATTTGATCACTAATTCATGTAGACTAAATTTCATGCATTCTAACTACACCTCGTGTAATCTGAAAATTCGTGTTCTAGGTTCTCCATGTTTACACTAGGTGTTAAATAAATGAACTATGTTTAGTTACTTCACGATGCATCATGTATTCAGTGACACGTCCAATTGTTGTGATATTGGGCACGCAACATGAACTGTCGATTATGATTGTATAATCCCATGCTATCCTGTGATATTCCTCATCACTTATCGATACATCTTATGGTCATTCATTAATTTTCAATTATTATTGATGAAAATTAAATAGATATAAAATTAATAAATATATTTTGAAAATATTTTTATTTTTATTGGAAAAATAATGTATTTCTTGATAATAAAACCCTAGTAGTACTGTGCATATAAATCCAATAAACAAATAAATAATTATAAATTCAAAAAATTACCACTCTGATATAACATTACCCTTCAAATAACTATGTAGGAACCATGGATTATGTAATAACCATAAAGGTTTATAATATTTTTGGATAATTCTAAATATAGTCCTAAAATTTAATGCCATGGACAACAAAAATATTTCAACAAATATTGACACTAATAAAACACTGAACATGGAGAGAATATTTTCACATTACATTTATAATCATGTTGTTAATGATAAATAGGTATAGTTTCCATATCAAGGAAAATTATTATATGATAATTTGTATCTTATGTAAACTCTTAGTATATTATAAACATTTCATTTGGATTATTTATGCATTGAATCCATCTAGTGGTGATCTACACTTTCTTCATTGATCCGTGAGAGGCAATATTTTATTTCTATAATGAAGAGTATAAAATAAATTGTATTGTGTTGTAATTTTTAGTCATATCTTGTTCCATTGTGCTTGAATGAATCTTTTTAGAACATCTCATTTCTAGGGTTAATATGGGGTGAGTAATGATGATAGAAATACATTATATGCAATGATTGTAAAATATTAACAAACCATACACAATAGATAATAAAATATATTTATAATGTTTGTATTTATGAAAAAATACTTTTCAATTTTTTAGTGGCTCTTAAATAATTTCATAATAATTGATAGATTTCATCTAATATATTAATAATAATATTATTAATATTATTTTATTGTGGGGTCTAACTTACGCAATGATAAATATTGTTTATCATCACGGAAATTAATATTTATTAATGAAAATGACCATAGTCCACTCAATAATTAGGGAATTTTTGAAATACCACATATATTATTTAATTGAATCTATCATACACCAATTAATATATTTTATTGACAAATAATTAACAAAATACACTTCCATATTAATAATATTATATATTCAATTATTTAAAATACAAAATAATTTAACAACATCAACATATCACTATGTGTGTGGACTTTTGTAATTCACTCTCATTAAGAAATAGTCAGGATTTCATAATTTCCAGATTTACATTTTTGTAATGGGAGAAGGAACCCATATAAAAACCATGATTTCCAAACTATTATAACCACATATGAACACTCACTATGTAATATAGTCTCTTTTATAAAACCTCATCAGAAATGTTGTAAATCTATGCCATAATTCTATATGATTTATATTTCCTTATTTGCATCTTTAAAATAAACATGAAATCACACAATTTCCCTGATGTTTTTTCTAATATTTCTTTTATAATTAAGGGTAAATGATATAAACATCAATTAAGATGAATAAGAAAAATGGTTCATAGGCATTGTCTTTATTAACATGTCCTTCATGATGTACCCAACATCTCTTAATTCTTATGATAAAATAATGTTGTGGTAGTGGATTTTAAATCTATTCACAGTATTTGTTATAGACAGAAATAAATATCATATAGAATATTTAACATCACATATTCTCATATATATTAATATCGGATTTCCACAAAACATGTGAAATTTTGACTGGTTGTAATTTTTTTTATAATCTATTATCATTGAGAATACCAATTTCGATCTTTATAAGATTAATCCTCAACATCTTATGAGTACTCACACATGATATTCCCCATATTATATGTTCTATCATAGTATGTTATCCCACTAGTGATCTATGTTTTACTATATCATTATGGACCTTCATGGTTCTCATCATATTGGGGAACTATTATGACCTTATAAAAACAATTTATACCTAATGAAAGTATTTAATAATGTTATATAGGTAAATGAATAATTTTTAAGAAACTATTTTAATAATATTAAAATGTTCTTGTATCTACATAATCAATATACAAAATTTTGTTCAAGAAAACAAAATTAAAAATAAATTTCACATAAATAACATTTTCTTATAATAGTGATTCTATATGGATAATGTCTATAAGGTTTAATGTAAAAATACAAATCATTTTACTTTATTGGTGATTATTCAAAATGGTCATTTTTTCATTATGATATACCAATATGTTTGGGTGGTCTATAATGATGATCTATATAAATCATTATATCCTTAATATTGTTTAAAAATTCATTAGGATCGGTTAAACAATGATTCAAAAGTTTGAGTTCATTCATGATTTTAAGTCTAACGGTGTTACAATTGATTTTGAAAGATTGAAAAAAAATTCATAATGATTGGAATTATAGAGAAATTGAACATCCATAATATAACTAATATGAAAAAATCATTATATATTTTTAGAGGATTTTTAGATTATCAAAATCATTGTTTCTAGAATTTGTAAATTATGATGAAAATAAAATTTCAAAAATATCAAGATTTTTATTAGTGATCTAAATATAATGACTCATTATTATACATGGAACATTGAAGATAATTAATTCATGTATGGATTATAGACAATAAAATTATTAGAAAATGTGGTTCTTCCATGATAACCTATTTGAAAAGGAAAAAAGTAAATATGATGGACCATATGTAGAGCCCTGATATTCTAAATTTCATAGTAGGATTTAATTCAAGAAGGAAAAAAATGAAGTATAGATAAACTAACAAAATGTTCATTTCGTAATGATGAATATACTAATATTTATTGAACCACTCAAGTGTTGAGGGTGACTCATTCAGCATGTTGGTTAGTTGAATGATTTTCATTATATTTTTGTAGTAATTATTAATCTATAGATTATATTTCAATTATTTTTTTTAAGAATATGAGGGAGTATATAAGTATGGATAATACATAATTGAATGATCTTTTAGAGGAAATATAAATTTGAAAAACATATTAATGAAAGGGTAAATCTACTGATGTATAGATCATATATATTGAGAAATAAAAAATGAGATCATGGTAGGACTCACATATATGAAAATGGTCATAAAATGTTAAAGAGTATCATGGGAACTAAATTGATTCAGGTATTTCATTTATTTAATTTGTAAAAACTATTTTTATAATTACATATATATAAATAAATAATTAGGGAGAGATAAGCTTATGTTGAGAAATGTGAATCTAGATTTCTGAGTTATGAAAAACTAAAATATCTAAAATGATAATAACATTGATCTACAACATAAATAATGAATTGAACATATGAGAATTAATGAAAAATTATTAGGGGGATCATGTGATTTCCAATATTATTGAATCCTGAGAACAATAACATAATGAAAAAAAATCATTATATATATCTAGTTATTTGTGTATTTTAATATATATAGGGGATTTACTATGTTCAATTAATTAATATAGTGGAAAGGAATTAAAAATCTAGAAATCCATTTCAATTAAATATATTTTTTAATAAAGAGGTAAAATAATTGACTATATTGATTGTCTTGATGAACTGGATATAGTCCATGATTGTGTAGTAATGAGTTTGTAGGTTATAATTTATATAGATGATTATTGATATGGGTAATTATTAATCATAAATAAATTTTAATAAAATAAAAAACATTCATATACTCCATAAGGATCTTTAGAAACATTTTGATTCTTGTATTATAACGATGATATAGTTCATTGGTTTTGTTTCAAAGTTAATTTTATTTTAGGAGAATCATTGTGAGATGTTAGAATTATTGGGATAAATTAAACTCTATATAGGTGTTAGAATAGCCAGGAAATTGTATTATGATATTTATTTTTATGAAAAAATTATTATCATTTTCAATCAAAAAACTATGTAAAGGAATAAAAATTTGAGATTAATCTCTTCATAATCATTATGTTCTTATGTTGTTACATATATAACTGTATAGTTAAGGATTTGTAAAAAACATTGGGTATATTGAGACTCTTAATAGTTTATGAAATTGAATTTATTTAAATATTTGTTAAAATATAAACCACTGATTCAATAACTATATGTTCACCGATCACTAATTCCCATGAAATAGAATAATAGGAAATCTACGATACTTCTAAAAACCTAGCATACCTCTAATATTTTTTGGAATTACATGATGTAAATGTTTTAGATGATTGAATTGTAATAATTGAACATTAATTATTTTGATATTTTCTAGAAATTATAAATCTAGGAATCAAGAATTATTTTTTGAAAATGATCAATGTATTTGAAAAATAAAGGATGCACAAATTTGCATAAAGTTAATCATCTAAAAGTTCAAGAAATTGAACCATGTGGTAAATGATAATCTATTGATTATATTTGTGTTGATCTTTGTGATGATTCTCATATAATTTGTGAAGAGAATAAAAAATATCGACATACTTAAATAATTATACTATTTTTTTGTTATTAAATGATAATGATTTATAGTGTGATATAACCTACCTAATTAATTTTATGAAGGAACTATTTTATGATAATGCCGAGATAATAAAAGAATTTTGATATCAGGATGGATCAAATTTATAAAAATATGTAAGATAAATTACTCTCACTAAACAAGTGATATTTAAGGGAGAGAAGGTATCAATTTTAAATAATTAAAATTTTGTGATTGATGAAAATTTCACAATATAATTTGTTCATAAGAATGTTTTTATTGATATTATTGTTTAATTATGTCATGCATTACAATAGATTCATAATTTCAATACAGTTTTCAAGGATTTATAGATAGTTACACAAGAAAAAAATTAATAAATTTAATGAAAATTTACTTCGGGAAGAAATAAAAATTCATCAACATAAAAATTGGAAGTAAAAGACTTCTTTAGGAAGACTGATTAACAACATCAATAGATAAAAATAGTATTCTTATTAAGAAGTGTTAATTTATGGATTTCCTATTGATGAATCTATAATTTGTACATACAAGACCTCTACAAATATAATAGTATAAAATTACTGACAAGAATATTTTAAAAAACCATTTTCTATAAAAATCGATTGTTGTTTGTGTAAAATATACTTTCATAAAATGTGGATAATCATCCCACACATACCAATATTGAAAGGTATTTATTTTCCTTGATATATCTTTAAATACTAAATATCTTTTTATGTAATTTCACAAAAAAATATACTATTATGTTCAATGATAGAATATAATATTAAAAAACCCACCAGTTTATTAGGGGTGGATGTGAAATTTTAAATAAATTGTCTTCCAACTATCTAATCCAAATAATATTTGGAATAAATCAAATTATATTAAGGAGGTAAATTTTGATAGACTACATTAAGTATTAATAGTATAATATATCTTGGAAACTAATTGTATTCCATGAGGTTTGGAAATAAGGATAAATAATGATGGAATAATATTTCTATTTTTACTAGTTATAATATTTTTAATGTAATGGTGAACATTAGAAATAATGAAGAAACCCAACACAATACAGTATAATAAAACATAATAGGAAGAATATTTTTTGTGAAAATAGATTTGAATAAATGGTTAACATAAAAATTTATTATAAGATGAATGGAAATACATGGGATTAATACTATTACTTTAAACAAGATGGAAGACTTGTACAAAATTTAAGAGACTACAACAGTATAAGGGATGAAGACTGAAAAATAATCCATCCATTATTATTTATGCAGTAAAGAAATATTTTTATAATATCACTCCCATGAAGTCATTGAATATATTTGACATGAAATATTTAAATGTAACTAAGAGATGATTCATTTATTATTTATGAAATTAAAACATCATGGACCATTCCAAAAATTCAATAAAGAACAATCTTCATTTAATAAATGTCAAATAAACAATGTTGTTAAACAATGTAAGGAACATGAATACAAGCATGGTAAAAGACATAGCAATATGGTGATTCAAATAATCTTCATATTACGTTATAAACAAATAATAATAAATATTTTTCTGGATGGTGATAAATGTAAGTCATATATTAGTTAGATGTATGAAATTATTATTATATAAAAAGAAAATTAACAGTGAAAAATATAGAGAGCCATTAATTCCAAGTGACCAACATAGATGTTATAAATAGGAGAAAAAAACTATAAATAAGATAATACATGAGGAGAAATAATGATTGATATAAAATGTGGATATGTTGGAGTTATACGAAAATATTGACATGTATAAAAAATGATAGTTCATTACCAACTGATGTAAAAAAGATAGGTATACCTATATTGAAATAGGGAAACAAATATGACTACATATTGGTTAAATGATAAAATATCTATAATGTTATGTAACATAGAAGATTGAATCTATACAAACATTTTAAATCATCCACAAATGGGTTTCTGTTATTTTTCAGAAATTAGTCTCAGCCATAGTGATAAAACATCGGTGCTGACACAGGTCAACCATATTAACATACATATTTATTTTATCTAATTTTAAGAATAAATTTAGGGATAATTATGAAAATTAATATTTAATAAATGTTCTATTTATGATATAACTAAATATGGAACCAATTAAATAGATTGTTTAAACTAATAATCTTCACCTACTAATATCATATGTCATCTTTTTATCATTTTTTGAGATTATTTCTACAATAAGGATAACCATTATAGAGTATGAAGAGAATTATTCATGGGGAGGTTTTCTATGTGAGTTAATTATACTTGATTTCATTATTTTATTAATAAAGACAAATTATGAACTACACATTCTGAAATATTTTATGAGGTATGATTTTCAATCTCAAAACATTTGTTATGTTATATTCAACATATAATAAAAGTGTAGGGGATATTAAGAAATTAGAGATAAAATTTTTCCACATGAACATTTCATATGCATCTTCTATGATGAGTGTAGTTCTTCAATGTATGATGAGAATTTATTATAAACCCCAAACAAATTTAACAAAATGAATGTACCACATTCCAACGAATATATTCACCTCACTGATGCATTTGTAAATTTAAACTTTTTTACACTAGATTAGCACATGTATCAAAAAACGTTACACACTTAAGACACATATATAATATATTAGGTTGTTCAATACTTCCATTGAGGAAGAAAAATAAGTTAATTGGAGAAGATTTTTTCTCAGATTAGTAACGTTAAATTAAAACTATTCCGTTCCAATATATCTAATGTTTAGAAATATGGGATTGTATCATTAAATTATTAATTTCAAGTTAATATGTATATAAATTTTGACAATGAACATATTACAAATAGGGTATTGAAAAAAACTAATGTAAGAGTTTTAAGTAAATAGGTTAATTTCAATATATATGGTTGTTTTTGTTATCAATTAAGTTTATTTAAATGTAATAATCAATTTGGTTCAAATTTTTGTTATTCAATAAGTCTCCAAAAACTATATAAAATGTTATTGTATTTCCAATGAATATTGGTAGAGATATTTGGATTTGTAATTCATAGTGAATAAATAGAAATCAAAAAGGAAGCGGTGGATGCAATTTATGTATCCCATTACAACATATGATTAAGAGATATGACCCTTATCAAAGTAGGTGGATTGTGGAGCTGATATAAATAGATATTGCATACAACAATATATAAATTATATAAGTAATAGAAAATCGTAATATCCCAAAATATCTATTACTTAATGTGTTAAAAGATATATAATTTGGGTGTATGATGACTCAATTTAATAGAGAAACCACCTAATGAATATTGTACGTAAATATTATTAGATATATTTATTAATATCTTATGTATAAAGGTTTATTGGGGATAAATTAAAGAATGATATTTATATGGATAAATGGTATTTACAATATAATAATTTTAGTATATTTACTATAAATTAACATTGGGTTAAAAAATTGAATATGGATACGTGTAACTTATTTTTCATTTGAAATTTTATATTTCATATATTTAAATTATTTTCATGGTGAGATAAATATAAAAAACTATATAATGAATTAAATAATTATGCTGATTAGTTTAATATAAATGATGTCATCCATGAAGAATGAAGATCACATTAAGGTTATGAAATATCAAAAAATATATTTATAAAAATATCAAATATGTTTTTAATATAATGAAGTATAAAGGACCATAAAAATTCATTATTGTAGACGAATTAAAAGAATAACATTATTAAAGAATGAACTCCTATGTAAAATTTTTAATTATTTGTTATAAGACATTTATGTATTGAGGAGCCAGATTTAATCAGGAAGATCACATGAGCTTAGTGAGTTGATAAGGAATAAATTGATTTTATTCAATTTGTAAGAAAAGTGTTAAAACGAAGTCTATGATTAAATTACTATCTTAATGAAAATATGGTTGTTAAATATGATATTTTGATAAATAATCAGATCATATTTTTCATTATAATGTATCATAAAAATATTTTTATTATTTTAATCATAACAATATGGATGAACACACATTTATTTATATGATGGGATGTTGTGTAACCTATGAGACATCGTGTATATTTGGATAACATTATTTGAATCTATAAATTTATTTTTATGACGAGATTGGTTTCCCAATAAAAAGTATCTTTTGAATGTATATACAATAAATTATTTTAATTACTTTTTGAGTGATTCATAATTTTTAAATATTTTGTTTTTTCTTTTTTTTATTTACTATAATTATTTACTTTTTTACTAGGATTGTTTTCATTGTTTAGAATAATATATTTAGGTAACCATTTATATCGAATATACGTGTTTCTTTTGTCTTCAATATTTTTAATGATTAGGGAGGACATGGTTTGATTAACACCTAGTAAAAATAATGTAGCTTCACCTATGCTCAAGAGTTTCATAAAGAATAACTTATTTACAGATGGAGACAAAATGATACATGGGTTTTATATGACTCTTCAAATTGAAAATGTAATTTTTCATCCTCATAATATTGGTATTAATATCTTGGACCAATTCATGTGGATTAATTTTATTTTCCTAATCATGATACTATGTCAAGTTTTTGTATTTAAAAAGAATAATATCAAAGCCTTTGAGGATCATAGAATTCATATGAATTTTTAATTTTTACCTATGCTTGATTAAAGGGGATTCCACCACTTCCCCACCCCTACCCTCGTTCGACTCTTCATAGGTTCAATCCAAGGAGTATCCTCTTCATTCAATTAGTTATTATAAAACTCCCCCACAACATTTTATTTCAAATATAAGCAATTTAAGACATTCAAACTCAGTTGATATCCCATTAATTATTCCCCTCATCCATCACATATGATTAATTTCCTATCATTAACCATGGGGATATTAGGGATCACTGTTATTATTTGGTGTTACTGATTCTTGGGGCCATGATTTATTAAGCTACGATTATACTATTTTGGGATTATTTTTGTGTCTTTCATTGATGGTGATAAATTATATCTTTAATTCCACTATAAAATCATATATCGTAAAACCCAAAAAGTTAAAAGATTTATAATAAGGGTTTTACATAATAAATATCTGGGATCTTTTAGGTTTTAGTTTTAAATTTATTTGGTAAAATTACTATATTATATAAGGAATACTAACACACAATATCAATTTTTAGAATATAATAGGATTCATATGTTTAAATTCAAGTTTTTTTAACTAAAATTAATTTTTTAGGATAATTTCATTTATTCATATATTTAAATAATAATATATTATACTCATCTTGGGGATCTATGAAAAGAATTTTAAATCCTAGGAAGTGTACAGAAATATAAGTAAGTGATAAATATATTGAAAAAACTAGCAGAATAAAAAATAAAAAAATAAATAAATGAATCCATTACCATTATCATTATAAAACATCTAGTACATGAATAAAGATATCCACATTAGAAAATATACAACTTAATAGACAAACAATTGTAACATATTAGAAAACATATGCAAACAATGAAAGAATAATGAGTAGTATGAAAACAAAAAAAATTATTAAATTTTTATATAATCTATTAAAATTAAAATATTAATAAGCATTCCATAACATTTTAAATAAAAAAACATCCATGAAAAACCATTTAAATAAAAACATTAGTATATTTGACCATCACAATCACAAAATGTGTTTACTAATTTTTATCTCATCTCAAAATAACCAAATCTATGATAATCCAATATTATTTACCAACCTAGATATGTAACTCATTTTATTCTAAATAATACTATCAATTACCTAGTAAATTTTAGATATATATCAGGATCACTTTTTGTAACATCCCATGTTTTATGAAAAACACCATGTTCCATAGCGTACATGGTACGCTACATTGAGCTTAAATGAACAACTAAATATTAGTATTTAAATATTACCTTTATAACCTAACTTTGGGAATAACTGAAATGATTTTTATCAACTAAATTATAAAAATATGGGTATCAAATTTTTATATAAGGACTCATTTGTTAAAAGATTAATTAGAAATGGAAAAAAAAATAATAGAATAGAAAGGATATGTTTTTGTAAAGACTTATTTAAAAGGGAATAATTGTGTTTATAAAATTATATCAATATTTATTTATTTTTATAATTTATATATTCAATATAAGGTTAAAAAATATTCTCATATGTTTTGAAGATATGATATTATAAAAATCAAAATTTTTTGGATAAAAGAATTTTTTTTAAAAAAATATTGTTTTATCACATATTTGTAGAGAACCCTTTTTACATGGAGTTTCATTCATATTTATATGTCTTATATGAAAAAATTATCTTATTATTTAGTAGTTTGAAATCATAATTTACTTTGGTTGAATGTTTCTATTTTTCTGAAAAAATTAATTCTTTTATGAATAGTTAAAAATACTGGATTTTAATTAAAAAATACATTTTCATCTCATATTTATATAGTTATAATGAAATTTTAATTGGGTTTAAAGATAAATTTTACAAGGTTATTATCATTTAATAAAATTTTGGTAATTTGAAGTAATTTAACATTGTAATTAGTTATAAACACATTCTAATCTTTTGATGGTTATTACTTATTAAAAATTGTTTTGTCATTTTGACAAGTGGAATTAATTATAAATTAATTACTAAAATATAGGTGTTTTGAAGTTTAATAAATTGATTCAATATTTGAAATCATAATGTTAAAATTATAAAAATAGTTCATTTTTATTTTTTGGCCATTACGAATAGTAACTTCAGTAATTGTTATTATTGACCATGGTTAAAGGTTAAATCAGTTAAATAAGGGTAAAAAATAAAATTATAATAATATAAAACTACCCTAACAAGTTTTATAATCCTATTGGTTGAAATATGTCAGAACATGATCATCTTGAGGATGAATTTAGGGTCCAATGGAGCTAGTTGGGTGTGATAATGACATGTTATAATAATTGTTTTAATGTAAATTTAAATATAAAATAAAATTTTATCCTTTGACTAAAACATATTTCATATATGGTTATATAATTGATATATTTTTACTATAAATAGTAAATGTAAATATTAAATGATTTCCTACATCATGGTATTTTATTTATAAGATTTAGACATTAAATAAATACAGTTATTTAGGACCCAGTAATGATGCAGTGATTACATTATTAATAAATGATTCAAATAAATGATATTATAAATAATAATAAAAATTAATTTCAACATTTTTATGTCATAATATAAATTTCTAGATTATTATGATATTTTAAATTTCATATAATGAATGCTTTTCGAGTGAATCATTTTTCCATGAATTTAACCAAAATAAATTACAAAATAGTTTAAAAATTGTCATAAATGTGTTTTTAAATTAAATATTATTTTATTAATTGATATAATAGCCAACAAAAAAAAAGATTAATCAAAATGACTATGATAATGTTAAAATTTTCATAAATTATCTACTTGAGGTTCCCTGGGAATTTATAATCACTATATTAACAATATTGTGAAAAAATATAAGAATTCATGGTAAGAGTTTATTTATTTTACTAAGGGGTAATTTCATAAGATAAGTATAAATTTGTCACATAAACATGTCTACAACATATTTGTTGAGATGATTTGGACACATCATCATCATGTCAATGAAATATATAATTTAGGAACTCTATAAATTTAAATATCAATTTATAATAAAAAAATATTTAAAGAAATTCCTAATGTTAACCTCCTCCTTATAAAATCCCACCACCACAAACCACTTACTCACACCTCTCAATCCCCTTTTGGCTCAAACCAAAATGAGTTACCCGATTTAGAGGTAACATATTTTATCATGATCCTTTCATTTATTTTCCTTATCCAACCCCTAACATTTATTTATTTAATTGTTTTATAAAAGACAAGTATCTAAAATATACTATGAATTTTTATGTGAAGGGTTTTACATAAACATACACACACTTCCATCTAGTTGATATAGAATATATTGTTTCCGTGTTCGGAGAACTACTACCTCGCGAAACTATGATTGTTCAATTTTCTCCTACCACCACTACTGGTGATCATTAAGATAGAACTATATTTATGTATAATATATATTATATTTATATTTTCTTTATTCTTTGGTAAATTTTATTTACAACATAACTTTATGATCACCATAATGTGTAAATTTGATAATTAATTGGAGAAAGGTGGGCTACTGCCCCCTCAAAGTGATATGTCTCATTAATTTCATGCATGGAATTTTTAAAGGATGATGTTAATGAAATAATTTGTCATATTTAAAATATATATTATTATTTAATTATAATATACCTATTTATCATTCATTTTTCATTCCATTAATATGACAACGAAATGAAAGTAATGTTTACATGTATGTACGACCTACCGTCTCCATGAACGGTGCATTTCAATTTTTACCTTCAAATGTTATAGAATATTATAAATACATATATACATGATTTATATGATGTTTAAATCAATAATAATATACTAGAGATGATTGAATTTTTACCACATGGACAATCTACATTGAAGAATTTCATTTTTTGAATCATGTACTGAATATCGACAAAACGTCTTATATGAACAAATATAATTTTTGTATATTTCATAACCAGGTAATATTTGACATTAAATGTATAATAAACTTGACAAAAATTACCATGAAATTATAAATTAACTTATTATTATTATTTAGGAACATAAAAATTGTGTGTGACGTGTCAGACTAAGGGTATGAGAAATATTAACTCAATCTCCAATCATTGAGTTAAAAATCTATGTCATTGGTTTGGTTCTCAAATAATAATATTTAATGAAATATTATTGTTTTAAACTAAATATCCACTTATATTGAGTGTATTTTTATTTTCACGAATGATAATTTTATTGATATGTCCTTAATATAATGATACAATCTTTTGTAAGGGACTTCATCTTAATCATATTTCAAGGGGTCATATTTTAATTTATACACAATCATTATTTATAAAATGTATAATAAAACAATTTGAATTTTAATTTCATTATAATGAACTATTTTTCAATGAAGCATTATACTAAATTTGAAAAATGTCTTTTTTTATCGTATATGGTGAGAACAACCTCTATTCACCGTAACCATTATTTCATATTTTTCTTCCTCGATATGATTTAATGTTTTTCTAAATGAAATGAAATCCATTATTTTCTTTTTAGGTGATTTGGAATTGAGAATGGATTTGATAATTAATTGGCTTTTTCAATATCTTGAAATAATTTTTTGTGATTTTAAATGAAATTTTATGATCAAAAATTTGATAATTGAAAGTATTTATATTTTATGATAACAAAATGGTTCTTGGAAACTTGACATGATGTTATTTAATAATTCAAATATGGTTGGTTAGGTGAAAAACCATATATGGGTGGTTCCGTGATAAATCAAGTATGTGCGGTTACTTTGTAACCTCCAGTTCTTAGGGTATTGGTGTCGGTCATATGGCTATTTCATTTAGATATATATGTGGAATTATTTCAGGTTTTTATTCCATTTAATTATGTTTACTTCCAAAGTTATCATTTAATGTTATAAATTTATTACTGTGGACATTATGGTAATCATTTTTTTATAAAAATTTTAATCAATGAGATTATATTTAGTGAAGTCTTTTTGCTACTTATTAAAGGCGAATAGTATTATAATATGATTAATTATTCAAGGTTTACATGGTTTCAAAATACTATGTGTTATATTTATTTATGTATCCCTTATTAAAAAATTTATTCTCATACCATGTTTTGAAAAAAAAATCACAGGATGAAAATAAAAAAAGAGACAAAGATGAGATTAAGGAGAATTAATTTTGTTTAAACCTAAAATGAACCGTGTTTTTTTTATGTATTTGTTTTATGAAAAAATTAGATATCAATTATAAGTGTCTACCTGTAATATTTATGTTGTTAATTCCTAATTCTATGAACCTCTAAACATGAATTATCATCGATTTAAATAAAATTTAAATTAATGACTTAACTCATGATTATGTAATGTTTGAGGATCAGTCCATATAGTTGATATTATTGGTGGGTATAAAAAATTATAGGTATTTGGATTTATTATTAAGAGAGACAGATATCATATGAGTTTATAATTATTAAATTGATAATATGTTCAATGTCATAGAAATCACTTTTCAGGATTTCTATTCAAAAATTTCACGGTGATTAATAGTATATTTAGAGACATTTATTTGTAAGGTAGCTATGGTAAAATACTATTAGGGATGAAAAATGAAATTTATAGAATAAAATTTTTGGTTAAAACATGTTATTATTATTTTTCATGACATTATATTATTTTTCATAATGTTATAATAATGATATAATTTTTGTAAAAGGAAAACACGTATACTAGGATACAACTGATAGCGTTCAACAAAGACCATGGGGATCAAAACAACAACCGAAGAGATACAAGGGTGTATTTCATAACACCAGACAATGTAAAGTACCTAGTCAGTATTAATTTATTTTTGTTTAAATATGTTTATTGAATAAGAATATGGTGATTTTAGGAACATATGTTTAATCAAAGGGATATCCATAGTACTAGAAAATGATTTGGGGATTACATGATAAATATTATTTTGGATGACATTCACTATTTTGGAAACTCTATAAGCCTAAGTAAAATAGATTTGTATTGTATTTTATATTTGGTGTAATGGTTGTATTTTATTTTCAATGAATATATGTTTTTATTGTAGATACATGGGTATTTTTTATTTATGTAAATTATTAACCTTTCATAGAAAAGATGTGATCAATTAAATTATATATATGTAGGAGAATTTAATAATCGTTGATGTTTTTGGTAGATAAATGTTGTGATTTATTGTGGATGACAGTGTCATCAAATCATTCTGATTATTGGTTTTAAATCTTATCTTGGATTATTTTGAGTAATATTAAGGATTTTCATTGAATCATAATTGCAGAACATGGGTATTACTATTGAATTTTGGAGATTAAAAGTATTCCTAATCCTTTTAAAGGATTATTATTTTTGGGGGATTATCTGATCATGTACTAACCCTCTAGGTTTTGTTTAATTTTTTAAATGTAGGATAAATAGATAGTTATATTTTGGGGGATGATATGGGTTTTTATAATTTAATTATATTACTTTTGGAATGAAAAAATCATCTTGAATAATCATCGTTTAAAGAAAAAGATATGTGAGTGGGGGAAATTTAGTAAAGTATGATACTATAACATCCATGTAAGTATATTTACTTATGTTCTTATTATATTTATTAAAATAATTCCTTAAAATTATGAAAAAAAATATATTAAAACAAAAACATTTTCCATTTAATTTTCGTTATATGAAATCAAAGATCTTCTCACCCATCATGAGATTGTTATTTTCTGATTGTTATGCTTCTCCTAATCATGTTTTATATCACACTCTATCATAACATGACACTTTTGTTCTCTTCAATATATATGATTTCCTACATAGAACCCTAGTATTTGTTATCTTTGGTGACCTTTTTACTTTACATTATATATTTTAATGTGGATGTATTGTTAAAACATTTTCTGATATGGGTTTTCAATAAAGGAATCTGGAAAATTGATACCCTTGTTATCGACCCAAAATAAAATTTCAAGTACACAATATATTAAAGGGGGTAGGATGTAACATCCTGAGTTTTAATAAAGAAACAACAACTTCAATAAAATACACTATATGCTACGTCAATCTTAAAAGAATAAGTAAATATTATTATTTAAATTTTACCATTATAACATATCCATTGGAATGGTTGGAATTAATAGAATCAAACTAATTATAAAAATATGGTTTACACATTTTTAATTAATTATTTATTTTTTAACAAATTTATAAGAAGTGGATGTAATAACTAAAATAATATAAAAGATTTGTTTTAATTTGAACCCATTTGACTGAGAATATTAGTGTTTATAAAATATTATCCCTATTTATGAAGTGTTATATACTATATATTCAATTTAATGTTTAAAATTGACCTTATAAGTTTTCTAGATATGATATAAGAACAAATCCAATTGTTTGTATATCAGAAGTAGTTTTCAAAATAATAATGTTTACCACATTTTGATGGTGAAGCACATTAAATTGACATTCTGTTATTTTTATACATTCTATTTGAAATAATTATCATCTTATTTAGAATCAGGAAATCAAAATTTACCTAATATTGATTTTGGTTTTTTCTGATAAAATTCAATTTTTCAATTGTGAAAAATAAAAGAATTTAATTCAAAACTGCCACATTGTCCAATTTTTAATATATATTTATTTTTTTCATTTTTAATTTTTTAATGTTTAATTGGATTATGGTTTTATAATATAATTCAATTTTTGTAATTGGATGTAATTTTAATTTGAAATTATATATAAATGCACATCAATATTTTTATAGTTATTACTTTTAAAAAACATTTTTTGTTGTTTTCAAAATGGGAATTAAATTAAATTAATTACTTAAACAACTATGATTTGAATATGGAAAAATGTATTCCATATTTGAAAACATAAGGTCCATATTATGAGAATAGTTACCTTTTATTTTTTGGACATTATGAATAGTAACTTCGAAAATTAAATTAGTTTACCATGGTTAATGGGTAAATCCATTATATATGGATAAAAAATAATATTATAATATTATAATACTACCCTAATTCATGTCTTAATCCTATAAGATGAGATATTATAGACTGTGGGTATCATTGGGTCGATTTTAGGACCCCATGGAGTTACATGGGTGTGATAATGACATGTTATAATAATTATTTTAATGTTAAGAGAAATATAAAATAAACTTGTATCTTTTTACTAAATTTTTTTTAATATAAGGATATATATATATAAAAAATATTTCAGTCTATAAAAATAATTGGATATATAAAGAGAATGATTCAATATTGTGATCTTATTTATTATTTTTAATCCTTAAATAAGTAAATTTATTTAGACACATTGATTATGTAGTGATTACCCATTTAATGAATGAATCAAATAAATGATATTATAAATATTAACATAAATGTAGTGAAAACATTTTGATTCCATAAATGCATTTTCTAGATGATTATGAAATTTTATATTTATGTAAATATAGTTTTTTAATGAAGAATGTTTGTATGAAATTAAAAAAATAATTACTAAATATAGTCAAAATTGACATATATGAGTTTTTATAATAAATACTCTTATATTTTATGATATAATAGACATAAAAAACTATTATTAATAATAATTACATAGATAATTTTTTAAATTTCATTTGTGATCCTATTAAGGTTCTATTTTTATATTATAGTAACTATATCAACCATATATTGTAAAAATACAATAAGAGATGGTAAGAGTTAATTTTTTTAAACAAAGGTGTAAAGTTAAAAGAGAAAGATAAATTTTTGAACTAAATATCTATAAAACCTATTGGTTGAGAGAATTTAGACCGATTCACATATTGAATTATAAATATATAACTCAATAGCTATTATAATTTGAGTATCAATTTATTTTAAAATAATATTTCATGTCTTTCATAAACTAACCATCTTCCATATTGTAAAATGCCACAAGCTGTACCCACATAGTCACACCTATAAAGCCCCTTGGATCCCCCAAATTATTCTCAAAAAAATATTCCAACATCCCTCTGATCCTCATAGATTTCTTAAAATGGGGGGGGGATCCAACTCAAGGAATCATTTTGGCTCTAATCAAAAGGAGTTACCCGATTTGAAGGTATCATCTTCTCGCATGCTCTAATAGTTTATTTTTCTTCTCCAACCCCCTAACCTCTAGTGATTTCTTTTTTTATAGAAAAACTAGTATAATAAAAAATGTAGTTGTGTTTTGGGATTATGGTTTTAAATTCACATACACACCCCTCCATCTAGAATGAAGATTCAGGACCCGAGTGTGTTCGACCCTAAAATTCATTAAAGAAAATTAAAGGACAAGTAAACACCAACACAATACATGTGGTATGAGCCACCACCAATCACAATGTGAAAAACACGCACATCACAACATGAAAGTATCAAACCCCCCTTAGCATGAATCCCCAAATCAAACCGCAAAATAATCATTGATGGCCCATAAAATAAGTCTGATAAAAGCAGATGCTCCGCTTCCTATGCCAAATGACATCCAGCAGACAAGAATCCAATATTTTAATCCATCAATTGCGCTAGGCATAGACCAAGCCAACATAGAGACAGCCTGTAACCCGCCAAAGCCATCACGAAAGTCATCCTCCCCCGCTCACAAGGTCATTGCGCCCTAGAAAATCACATCATCACCAAAATTACAGCATCGCCAGCCTTTCATTCATCGTCGACTTCACCATTGTCCTCTAGCTCTTTGCCTGCAACATTTTTCACTAGCTCTGATCTTCTAACCCCACCATTGTTCCGCATCTATAAACAAAACTATGATTATTAAATTTTCACCTATCACCTATAATGATATACATTATGATGAAGCTTTATTTAAACATGGTATATATTATATTTATATTGTCTCTATTATTTTTTACTTTTTATTTACTAAATACCTATAAATAATGTGTAGCTACCATAATTTCATTTCAGGATGTGTGGACTACCACCTTTGAAAGTGATATGACTAATTCATGTCATACATGAAACATAAAAAATATTGATTTAATTAAAATATATATATATATATATATAACATATATATTATACATTAGTTATAATATTTCTATTTATAGTTTTGTTTTAATTCTGTTAATATGAAAATGAATTAAATGTTGGGTTCATGCGTACGTATGACATACTCACTCCATGAATGGTGAATATTCATTATTATCTCCAATTGTTATGGAATATTATAAATACTTATATACTTGATATTTATGATATTTAAATCATGAATAATATTTTTTAGATGATATTATTTCGACCACATGGACAATTTACATCAAAACAGGTTTATTTTTGACTTATGTACCAAATATCCAAAAAACGTTTGATATGCACTTAAATAATTATATAATTATTATAACATTGTAATAAGTGATATAAAAAGAATAATAATATCTAAAAAAATCCTCAATACTATAGAAAAGAACATGAATTTATTATTATAGAATATAAATACTGAACAAAATGGTTCAGACTCATGGTAAAGGGAATTGTAATTCGATCTATATTCATTGAGATAATGATACATGTCATTAGTTATGATTTTAACAAAATCTATGTTAATGGAAAAAAAATTTACACAGAATATCCATATATATTGGGTTTTATTATTTTCAAGCATAACAGTGTCATTTATTTATAATTAATTTTATGATATGATATTGGTATGAGACTTCAACTCAATCTCATTAAGTTCGAAAATATTTCAATACATACACAACCATATTTATAGTTTGTATAATAAACACCTTTGAAATTTAATTTATTTCAAAATGAATATTTTTTCTATGAATAATTTTACTAAACAAAAAAGGAATGTTTTTTACATATTCAGTTATTGTGGCCCCCCTACTACCATAATAGTTATTTGATATGTGGCTTCCTATAAAATATTTACTAATTTAGGGAGAAGAAATAACTTATTTTATTTTTTGGGTTTTTGGTATTGAAAATGGAATTCCTATTGGATTAACTATTTCAATAAATTATAATTAATTCTTATGATTGTAAATGAAATTTTATGACTAAAATGTTGATAAATGTTAACATTTATGTTTTAAGACTATATAATGGTATGTGGACATTTGATGGGTGGTTATGGGATAATCCAAAGACGGGTGGTTACATGATAATCCAAAGACATGTGGTTTCATTATAATCCAAGGATGTATGGTTATGTTATAAACTCTAATTCTTTGGGTATGGATTTCATTGGTATAGCTATTCCATTTATTGATATGGGTGGAATTTGGTCGTATGGTTATTCTATTTAAATATTTTTATGTCCGTAGTTACTTTTATATGTTATATATTTCTTTATATGGGATTTATGGTAATATTTTTATTAAAAAGAGAGTCTGAAATGAAATTCTATTTAGTGATGTGTTATTTCTATTGAAAAATGGTTAAAATATTACATTAAGATAATATATTCATGGTTTATATGTTTTCACAATAATAACAACTTTTATTATTTAAGTAGCCCTTAATGGTATTTTCATTCTCTTTTCACTTTTTGAAATGTTTTTCATAGGAACATATGATGAATATATTCAAGGATAGGAGCAATGAAAATTTATGTTAATTAAACAAAAAATGAACCATGCTTCATTTTAAAAGGTATCTATTTTATGAAAAACTATTTCTGATTAGATGTATGTACGTATAATATTAATGTTTTTATGATCTATTTATCTAAATCTCTAAACCTAAAAAGTACCTCTATGTGATTAAAAGTCAAATAATTGACAAAACTCAAGATTATGTAATGTTTAACGCCATGACCGTTTACTAATCATAATATAAAATTCTCTAGTAATATATATTGAATAATAAAATTATAATATTTTTCTTTTCATATAAAAAACATTATAAAGACATTTTAACCCATATGTATTTAACTGTCTATTTTTTATAAAATGAGGGGGAAATTACACATTCCATTGTATATTCTTGAAAAAGTATACAAAATAGAGGGAATATAATATATTTTTTAAAAATAGGAATACATGAAGATTATTCATTATATAAATGAAATTACATGATCGATCAAAATTTCACTCTTATTTTAATAATTGAAAAAATATTCGTTTTGAACTTCGATGAAATGTTTGAAAAGTTTCTAGTAAGGGAAATGGTAAAAACATTATCTTTTATATATTTAAAATTTACTTAAAAATTGGTTTATATTTATAATATTATTTTATTTATAAAAATACCAATCTTGAAACATTATAATGATAATGAACAGAGGGGAAAATTGTTTATTGGAATACATAAATAATATTTTTTAATAAAAATTAATATATAACATTCCTAAAAATTATAAAAAAAGTATTCTGATGGAGATAATATAAAATATATTTTAAAAACAAATAAATTTATTATTTGATGATAAAATACCTTTATAAGGTAGTTCATACTCTATAAAATTTTTTTTTTAAAAATTTTCATAGGATTCGATGCATGGGTGTTGTGACGTGATATTTTATTTCCATAAATTTCATCTATAATATTATGTTATTTATTCAATGAAGAATAAAAATATAATTGTTATATTAATTGAAAAAAAAATCATGTTCATTACATTATTATTATTTGTTTTATTTTATTTATTACCTTGATAAATTTAAATAAAAAATCGTATTGTATATGTTGTATGTTAAGGGGTCATTCTGTTTATTACCTCCAAACAACGTAAGAGCATTGAATATAGTAAAAATTTTTACTTTTACATTACAAATAGAATTATAAATATTTATTATTTTGAATAATTATAAAATAATTAAAATATTAAATAAAAAAATGTATATTGGTCAGTAAAAATGAATATCATAATTATATGGAGATTATAATTCCTATGTACATCAGAAAGTCAATTTCATTATTACTATTTTGGGAATAGGAAACAAGTAAATTTGTTTTAGTTGTAATATTCCTAATTATGTTATAAATTTAATATTTATTCCTTATATACATCCTTATGAATAGTGATGAGATGGAGCAATGAATAATTAATCACATCGATAAATAGAGGTCGTATTCCAAATGTATGTATTGGAAATGTTATCAATTTCCAAGAGAGTAAACTAGTAATAATGTAATTGTTGTATTATCATTAAAAAATCATAAATATATTATATATTAATTAATTAAATATTTTAATACATCCATGTAAGATGGTGATGGAATGAGAAACTCATAAATTCGTAGAGGTGGTGGTCAGCATATTTGAATGGGTGATATTTCCATTTCATATTGGATGTAAAAGGAGATGTAGAGGTGTATTTCCTATATAATAAAATAATTTTTATATTTTTGTGGTATATAATATATTATAAATTAATATTATTATATAATTTTTCAAATAGGAGGTAGTATAAATAAATTGAAAATGCTTGTTTAATAATTATACATTTTCATCAGTTTGGCATACACCAAAATCTTTATAGGATGGTATTGTGACTAAAATAGACTCTCTAGGAAGTTTGATGGATGGTTGGGAAGGTATATCAGTAATTATTTTATATTAGTTTCTCAAGTAGCTTGGTTAATAGATGATAAGGGGTTTCTTTGTATATGTGAGGGGACAGAAACACATGTTATTATTAAAACATTAACAATAGTAATGTTTCCTCTAACGGGTAATGATGAACCAAGGAAGACAAAATAAGAATTTAAAATTTTATAAAGATGACACACCATCATAAGATAATATATATAAAATTTATGGATATATTATATTAATTAATTCCTAGTTAAACTTCTTTTAAACCTATTTTTTCTCTTAATCAGTAGAACATAAATTCTTACCGTTATAAATAGTTTATGTAAGTAAAAATAAAATTAAAAATATGAAAAAATATTATGAATAATTAATCAAAATATATAATATATTTTTTCCATATTCAAATTATATAGGTGGATGAAATCATTTTTATTATAAGAACACAAAACACATGAATGATGATTTTTATTGAAATTATCCAATTTATGCATAATGATAAATTTACATTAAATTAAAAAAAATTATATTATTTAAACATATATAATATTAAAAAAGAAATTTATAAAATGGATATATGAAATGTTGCATTCTAAAAATACTATTTAATTCCCCGACCCAAAAAACGATTTTCATTTAAATAAATTATATCCTATGTTCCAAAAAAATATAATAATAGGCCTTAAAAATTATGTTATTTTTCTAGAATATTTTATTTATCTCAATAAAAACATATTTTGATGAGATAATAGTTTTGAAATTTATTAGGCCTTTCATAAATCATAATAATATAATAAAATTTAAAATAATTTTTGAAGAATCATTATTTTCAAACTGGGCCAAAAAATTAACTATTAAAAAAAACAAAACCATAATAAAAGTTAGATATTATTGTACAAAATAATCATTTCCTGGTTAGGAAATAAAATTTTTAAATTTTTAAATTTTAAATTTAAAAAACCATGTATTTCAGTGTAAAATAATTTGGATAAATAAATATTATTTCATTATTTAAATTTAAAAAACAATATTATTAATTAATAGATAAACATATTTATGAAACATTATTACATAAATTATAAATAATTTTTTTAAATTATTTTTCCTAATAATTACATATTTAATTAAATAGTGTAAAATAAAAAAAATGAGAAGAGAAAATTTATATCTATTAAAAAACATATCTTTTGTCATCAAATAATCATGATATATTTAATAGTATAATGATTATATATCATGATATTAATTATTTTATAAAATGAAAAATAAAAAATGGGATATCACCTAGGATTTTTGTATGCATTGCACCATTTTAACCATTCAGTTGTAGGTCTGAGCAATATGAATGTTTTAGACCTGATGTGTTGTAACCCTTTAATGTGGGCTACAAACATATCTGAATGAAATATATATTTGAATAAAATATCCTTATTATTGAAACATATATTAATTTAAGAAAACATTTGTATGTTACATTCTCCTACACTTAATGAAATTATGTCCATGAAAATTGATATTGGCCTTGTAAAAAATTATTTCAAACATTTCCTATTTAGTTTTAATTGGTGAGAGAGTAATTAATATGTAATAATTTTCAAAATAATACAAAAAATAGAATATTTTAAAATAATTAAGGGTAATATTTGGATATTTTTTTCAAGATAAAATATAATATTTTTAAAATAATTAAAACATTTTAATATTTAATAATACCTGTTTTTAATAACAACATCATTAAAAGGGATAATGAAACATCTGTTTGAAATAATGAAATTGTAATTATAAAGTTCACCAAAAATAACGAAAAATAAATTTTAAAAAAATATATAACATTGGTAGGAAGTGAAAATATTGATATGGATTAGAAATTGACAATGTATATGATGGGAATTATTCTTGATAATGTGAAAAATTTATGAAAATGATATTTATCGTTGAAGAGGATTAAAAAATATGTCATTTTCCCCAAAGAGATAAATTACTATAATATCATCATAAATTATTTTACAAAGGATATAATTTTCATTTTCAAGACACTTTTTTTATAATTGATGTATTCGTGTATCAATAAGACTGATTATATGATAAAATATACATACTGTATTTCTTAATATTGATAAAAATTTACATTTATATAATTTTGTTCTTGAACCTGATTCAACATCTATTTGATTCCATATCCCATATGATTTAAATGTCATATGTTTCATTCTCATTAATTTTAACTTCAAATAGATCATTATACAGACAACATAGTGAAATAATATTCATTCTATTTTTAATAAAATAAAAATTATTATCATGTGATAATATAGTACACAAAAAGAATAAAAATTTATAATTATCCAACTTTCAATAATAATACTCACCAATAAAATTAATTCATTCCAAAAATATGTATATATAATTCCCTTTGAAAATATTCTAAAATAAATTAATAGGTAATGATTATAATTATTTTGTCACATGTTTTTCCAAAATAAATTCAAAATTTATCTCAAAACAAACATAATCAATCATAATTTCACATTCTAAAAAATGTATAAGTCTTAATTATATAATCAGAAATTTTTTATAATATATATCTTATAAAATTCACCATTAAGCCATAATAAATTATTTTCTTAGATATAACTCATTGTTTATCAAAATTATCCATATTAACTCAATTCCAAGGATCATCTCAACAATAAGGGTTATCTTTACCAGGTTGATATGATCCCTAGTATAATAATATTATTCAACAAAATCATCAATTCTAAAAACAAGATTAAAACATAGGGTGGAGTTTACCTCAATCATATCTTATAAATATATTAATTTTTCCTAAATTTCAATCATCACATCAAAACTCAAATAGGTTAATTTCACCATCAAATATATGACTAGCCATAGATGTATTAAGAGAATATGGAATCCATAACTCTTAAAATATCAAAAAATAAATCATTTTATACTCTTAATGTATTCTAACCAAATTCACTGATACAACAATAATACTTAGTATAATAATCAACACAAAATTACATAATTTATGATAAGGGTTTCACTTTCAGACATTTACCAAATCATTTTTTTTATTTTTTTAGGGAATTAGAAAATCCCATTATATTATTTTGGTAATAGTAACAAATGGTGTAACATTTTTGTAAAATACATACCATTACTTTGTTAATATTAATATTTTGTTAACGAAACCAATCATTCATTCAAGGACAAATACCTTTTTTTTTAAAATAGACATCAAACTTGTTCATAATTACATTTAGACCTAGATAAAAGCAATTGGCAACGAGGGATAAGAGTATAAAATATCAATAATGGATAAACGAATAATGAAACCCCATTACTATTGTGTAAAATTTACAAAATTGCGGAAAGTGTTACATATTGATCAATTTAAAATTGTACAAATTAATAAATAACGACAATAGAAAATAAAAAATCTCTAAATTAAAACCTTCTGAAGACACCAAAATCATAAGAAATTCATCTAGTAATCATGATGAACAATAGAACTCATGATACCATTTATTTGATATACTAACTATCCACCTTTAAAATTAAATAAACATTTTTTATTTTATAAGGACAACATATTTCCTTAAAAAAAATCTGAAAAAATATGTAATTGAGTATCATGTTCATAAAAAATGTTGATATTTTTTTGTATGAATTTCTAAATAACAAATAATTTTATTAGAGAAACATCCTCTATTATCTCCTTCCATTCTCACATTCGAATATGATCCATTACCAAATTCAGTAGAGTACTATATAAGGATCACCTATCATCATATATAATAAACATGTTTCATAAAATAATGAAACTATTAATAATATTTCACAAATTCATAATATAATACATGAAGATGTAATGTGATCCCATGAAAAAAATCATTCCATTCTAAAATAAAAACAAAAATAATGTCTATATCATTTAAAAAACTAGAATGAATACCAAAAAATGGAATTAAATAGTAATTTAAATTAAAAAAACCTAAATACTATTCATCAAAATAAAAAATTATCATATAGCATGAAGTTATTCTAATGTCATTGATGTTGTAAAATAATTATTTTTTAAAATTGGTTAAAGGTGTCATGTTTGGATGGAATGGACATTATTAAAGACATTATAATCTAAACATTTCATATGAATTTAAAATTTAGATGAAAATGAATTTTAATATACATTGATGAAAAAATAACAAAAGACATGATATATTTTAATTAACATAGATATTGATTAAAAATATTTTAAATGAATAGGCTAAACAATGGTTGTAAAGAGAACTCTATCACGAAAATCATATGGTTTAAACAAAATGGAATTCGAGAAGAGAATAAAAGATTAAAATCATAAGCACATTAATTTAATAAAATAAATAATAAAATAATTTCATTATGGAATTAATATTCCATATAATTCAATACATTGGTAAAACTGGGATAACTATCAATGAAATTAAATTGAAAAATGGAACCTATATACCATAAATCATTACTGTATATTAGGATAAATTAATCTAATAAAATCAATGATTTATTAATCCACACATACCCACATACGATTTTATTAATTTCGACGAAATAGAAAAGGTAAGAAGGTATATTATATATAATCATTATTGAATCAATATTAACTCTAAAAAATGTTATATATTCTTCAGTTATGTATTTATAATTACCTATGTATGGTGGGATGATAGTTGAAACACATGGTTCATAGAGTTCATAGTTCACATGTGCACACAAGCAATGTTATCATTTCTTATATGATTGAAAATGGTATTAACTAATAGTTATGAAAATTTATTAATAAAATATCATAATATAAAATAAATTTTTTTCATTATATAATCTTGGTATTTGAATATGAAATAGTGTTGTATAAGGATATAAAATGATAACACTCAATTAAGATATAAACAACTTCTTTATGAAAAAAAACCCAGACATTCATTAAAAGAATTTATGAAGGTAATTTGATGGGAATATTCCTTGAAGTCCTATGTTGTATGTTGGGAAGTTATTTTTTATAATATTATTCATGATAATTCTCCTAAATTTTGTGATAATAATATGATAAGTGGTTCCCTTTTATATGTGGAGAGAGTGGAAATCTTATAATTATTCAATGTTTTAGAATATTAAAAGGCTATATACATTTGTCATCTGGATCAAATGAACCAAAATTTAATATATTATATATTACAGGGTTCATATATATTTATCATTTCACATTTATACTTTAATCTAATAAATTTTAAGCCATTCCCCTAGGTAAACCCCATTATTCCCAATTTAAGCGTAATTATGATAAATTAAATTTTTTTACCATGATAAGATATAGATGAAATCCTTAATAAAAGGGTAATTATAAAAATATATTACATGATTATTCCAAAGATTATATCCATTTTATTATATTATAAATATTTTTATGGAAATTTTTAATATTAATATAACAACATAAAAGGTATTTAAATTATTGTTGGAAAATTATTGACTTTACCATAACATTATATTTACAATTAAATCATCTATCAAAGTAAATTTTTGAGAAAGCTTTTGGTTCCTTAATTTAAATATAATTTTGTAAATATTTTTATCAATCCTAAATAGAGTGGGATCTTCTAATGACACCATTAAATACATACAAAGTAAAATATTTTTTTATTTGAATGAAATGTGTTATATGTTTACAAAAGAAAATCACAGGTTTCAAAAATAAAAATATTGGGTAATAATTAAATATTTGACTAAAAACTTATTTTTGTTTTAAAATGGTTTTAAAACTTATTAAATTAAAATTTTATCATAATAGTGAAACAAATCATGATAGTATGTTAAAAAGAAATATTATTTTCACTATTCTTCCAAAAATAAACAATTTAAGAAAAATATAAAAAAATATACCATAATTAAAATTTAATATAATGAAATATAATGTATTTATTTTTATAAAATTATAATTTTAAATTTTTGGAAAATTAAATTCCATAAAAAAATTAATTTATAAAAAGATTTTATTTAAAAGCCAAGCTATTTCTTTTTTACAAATCAAAACATGGTTTTTTATTTTAACATGTTTACATTATTTATGAGGCATAAATCCATAAATGGTACAGAAATTTTCTAATTTTATAATTATACAATATATACCTAATTTATCACCTATTTAGATATATAATAAATGAGTGGAGAATATGAATGACCTATAAATAAACCAAGTTTCTAGTTATAAATTAAAAATGATGATTTCATGTATATAATGACTATATTTGATGATATAATTTATGCATGGAATCCCAAAATAGAAAAAATAGAACATAAATTAGGATTGTATTAGAAACTACACCCTTTCCATGCAATGATCTTTAGGTTGATCCATATGTCATTATTATACATGGAAGGTTATCAACCTCTCTTATAGGTTTCCCATTTATATGAATGAATATTTTTATAAATAAGATCTCATTATGTATAAGAATTATATTAATTTTATTAAATTGTTTGACGTTATATATATTGAATTGAGGTAGGTTCTTTCATGATAGTAAGTAAATCATCTCTAACTCTATTTCTTAATATTAGTAATTTATTATTTTTTTCAATTATATAAATATTTTATAGGAAATGTAGATTTAATAATATCATTATGAACATTATATAATTAATTTATACATTTATATATCATTTCATTGGGTATTTATAATTTAATTTATTTATATTTTATAGAAATAATTATTTTAATTCAAATATGATTCTTGAAATTATTTGACCGTGTTTGTGTTAGGTAAATAAATTAAAAGCTATTGTTTTATGCTTTTGTCTATTTTATGAGATAATTTTAATTTATTTTTCTACTGGAGTTTCAAATGTATTTTACTGATTTATTTTTGGACATTTTTTTAAAAAAAATTAATGGGGAAAAATCACAAAATGGGATATAAATTAATTTAAACCCATTAATAACGACCGTGGTAATTTTATATGTTTTCAAAAATGAAATTTTACGAAATTTTTGATATGGTGTTAATGTGTATGAGAAAATCTTCAAACCCACATGAATATTATTGGAATGAATTTTGTTTTGAGTATGTTTTTTTATATGTGATGTTGATGATATATGATTTCCACTATTTTTATAATGGGTGTAGATGTTAAATAATAGTTCTGCTTTTAATTCCTCAAATATTATGTATTCTAACCACCTATTTATTGAGAATAATTGGGCCCATATAAATTTTACTTATAGATAATAGGCCTTTATATTTAGTTCTAAAGAGATGGATAACATCACCTATTCATTAGATACAAATGGTGTTTTTGAAAACTGGGAGGATATATTTGATTTCTAGTGTGGGTATTGCCAAAATTATTTTTAGATAATATGGTAGATGGTTTTAAAAAATGTACATATTTAGAAATATCTTATGATGAATAAAAAAATTTATTTTTATTTGATTATTCCTTTTAGATAACATCCCTTCACTGTGTTCCATTATTATTTTTACACATATGGATCCATGTATCCCCTTTCTTATACTCTTCCTTTTCAAATTATTTAGTGGGTTTTTTTATCTTATTATAGAATTTTCCTTATTTTTTTAAAAAAGATTATTAAAATTTTATTAGAGTTTTTCTATTTGAATATTTGAGTTCAAAGGATTATTTGAAAATAAAATTTTAATTTAAAAAATGTTTTGGGCCTAAAAAATGGTTTTCATGTTATTTTATTAATTTATCTAGAAATTAAGATGGGAGTTTTATAATAATTAATGAATTTTATAATGGATTAAAATATATGATCAAAGAAACATATTTAAATTTTATATCAAACTACTAATAAATAGAATATTAATTTTATATAATTTTATGAATTATTTAGTGATTACATTTTAGGATAAGTTATTCCAATATCATAAATAAACCATTATGTGTATTATTCTCATATTGATACCTTTTATAGTGCATTACCTTGATGTCTATCTGTTGGGTTTGGAATTTCATTAGTTGAAAATATTGGAATATAAATAGTTACCGAGGGATCTATAGGGATGGTATATTTTTAAGAATTTATTAATTTGATGATATTTATCATCCAACGGTTTGGATGTCAGGTAGATGTGCTTATAAAATTAATGTTCAGCTTTATGTAAGAAAATTCTTGAGAATTATGTTCATTCTTTTTTTATCTATATTTTTTATTCATTCACAGGATTATGTTTATTACTAGTTATCATATAGTTTTATTAAGGGTGAAATCATTCCCAATTATTTGGATATGATAATGATGCACATGTTTCTTTCATGATGATATTGGAAATGAACCTCACACATGTCATAGGCCAAAACTACAATGACTTAGGTATTTATAGAATTTTACTTTTTTCTATATATAAATATTTATGAATAATATATTAAATTTATTTAAATGTGGACACTTGGTCTGATATCTTAATCAATAGGCAACAAATAGTTTCTTTGAATACATATGTTGCACACAATTTTATGTTATACCAAAGCCATAATATAATATTATTATTTTTTTGAATGATAGTTAACTCCTTGTAATTATATTGTATAGAATGAATAGAACTAAATAAAATATTATTATTAAATGTCTATATAATTATCCACAAAAAATAGTGATGTAAAATAAGAATTAATCTGATTTTATGCATGAAGAAACATTAACAATATTAAAAGGTTGTTTTACCGACCTATGATGTAGAACCATTTTTAAATATTGTTTTTTTCACATCATAAGTTCTACATGAAAAAAAATAATATTTTTACTTATAATCAGGAAATCAAAATTTTAATTGGGTAAAATTTTAGTATTTTTCAAATAATGTATATTTTTTAATGAATTCTTAAAAACAGTGAAATTAAATTCATAACTACCTTTTAATCTAATTTATTTATATAGTTATATTGTATTATTAATTGTTTTTAAAGTGTAAATAGATTATATTTTGATCATTTAATACAATTTTGGTCAATGGAAATAATTTCACTTTGAAATTGGACATAAACAAATATCAATCTTTTGGTGGTTTACACATTATAAAAACACTCTTTTGGTTTTGAAAAGAGGAAATAATTTTATATTAATTTCTTCAACTTCTATATTTTTAATTTTGAAATATAGATTTAATATTTTTATTTAATATTTCCAAATTGTTTAAATAGGTAAATTTGATTTTTAGACATTACGAATAGTAAATTCGTAAATATTTTATTTATCGTGGTAAAAGGGTAAATCTGGGAAATAAGGGTAAAAATAAAATTATAATAATATTAAAATACCGTAACACATTTTCTAACCCACTTGGATGAGATATTTCCCACCATATAAATCCATTGGTCTATTTTAGGACCCCTTGGAGCCACTTGTGTGTTAAAATGACATTTAATTACTTTTAATTTAAGGATAAGAAAAATTTAACATAATCTTTTAACATTTAGTAAAACAAATTTTTTTGGGGTTATATAATTTATCTATTTGACTGCAAATATTAATTTTAAATCTAAAACTATTTCCAATATAATGGTATTGTATTTATAATATTTAAATAATAAAAAAATAAATTTAATTATGACATAATGTTGATGTAGTGATTGTCTTATTAAAATAGATTCATATAACTGATATTATAAATATTAAAATAAATGTAATTTCGATATTTTGATGTCATCATATAATTTTAGGGATTATAGTTACATTTTATATTTTATTAATGTTTTTTTGAATATATCATGTTTTTATGGAATTTTAAAAAGTCATGATATGAATAGTGTCAAAATTGAAATAATTCATATTTTAAAATATAAAATATATTATTTAATACTATAAAATTCCAAAAAAATATGAAATTAATAAAAATGGTTAAAATAAGCCTACTATTTTATTAATGAATTTTTAATAGGACGTTTTTAACGTTTTGGTAACTATTTTCATTTTCAATGTGTTAAATTCTCTATAAAATGTTTAGCATAAAAAATGGTTATATAAAAATGATAAGGATTAAAAAAACATCCAAAACCTATCCAACTATTAGTGTATGATTTTATTTAAAATTACACTCATCTTATATTATATTTTAATGAGTAATTGACCTTTTCAAATTGAATGTCACTTTAAAATAAAAAAATGCTTTAAAAATTCCTAAAGACCCCATCCTCCCCCTTATAAAAGTCCATCACCTCTAACGGCTTACTCACAATTATAAATCCCCTTGGATCATCCAAACCCTACTCTAATAATCTCACAACATCCCTATATTCCTCTTAGATTCCTTACTTTAGGTATAATAAAATTCCAAAATTCCTTTTGGCTCAAATCAATGACAGTTTCCCATTTTAAGAGGCATAGTATTCTTTAAAATTCCTTTCCAATATTATACTTCATCACTCCAAATTATATTATTATAGAGAAAACCAAATAACGATTACAACGGTAAAGAGGTTATTGTCACTGCATATGATAAAAACATTCCTTTTTTTCCTATAGTAACACAGTTCGTTGAAAAAATATTCCCTTTTAATGAAAGTAAAATTAAATGGGATTTATTATACAACATGTAAAATAATGATTTTTATATTAAACAAACATTCCTAAATGATTGGATATTGATATAAAGTTGCTTTTAAAAATTCAGTTGCCTAACAGCGATACATTAAAATAATGAAAATGAGTTGATGGGAGAGAAAAGGGTCCTATAGAATTAGGACATAAAATGCACATAAATAAGTATATATAATAACAAATCCCAACAAAATGAAACAGAAATTAAAATACATAAATGATGTCTTTGACTAAAAGATGATGGTGAAAATGAAATTTTATTAGTGAAAAGTTGATATTTGTAATATTTTATCTATTATTATTATATAATGGTACTTGAACATTTGATGGGTGGTTACATGTTAAACCAAATGATGGGTGGTTCTGTTATAAACCTAGGATTAGTAGTTATGTTTTATCCTCCACTGCATTGGGTATGAAAGTTGTTCATATGGATATTCCATTTAGCGATATGTGTGGAAGGCGATCATATGGCTATTCATTATAGAATGTTTGTGTCCAAAGATACCTTTTTTTGGAATATGTTTCATTATATGGGAAATATGGTAATATTTTCGTTACAATAAGGGTAAGCAATGAGCTTATTTTCATTGGCGTTTTTTTCTACTACAATCAGCTTAAAAGTATTAATTTATGATAAAGTATTTATAGTTTAACTATTGTTTTGAAAAAATAATTTTTATACTTTTTTAAGTATCCTTTACTGATCTTTTTACGAGCATCCCATGTTTTTGAAATGTTTTTCTCATGAAATAAGGTGGAATATAGTGAAGGATGGGATGATGGAAAATTCATGTTGTTTAAATAATAGAACTAGCCGTATATTTTTTTAAAGAGTTTATGTGTTTCCAGAAAAATGGATAGTTATTTGAAGTGTCTACTAGTAATAATCACGGTGTTATGTATAAGTTATGTCATAATTATCTAAAGCTCTAAACATGTAAAGATCATCAATGTGAATAATTAATTTAATTCAAGATTTTGTAATATTTAAGGTTAGTTCCTTATAGTTGGCATCAGAAGTAGTTTTAGATAACTTTAATGGTTAGGGACTTATTTAATCATAAATGAAATAAGAATAATATTTGGAATATTAAAATGATTCATAGTTATGTATTCTAAATTGAATAAGTTTAATATGACATGAATAATTATATATTAGTATTTACTATCCTCATATGATATTATATGATGATTTTACTAATATAGTTACAGTAACATTTTTAGTATTAGTAAATGGATGGATCTAGCAGGCATCAATGTAACGATGGATTTTAAGAAAAATGTGGTGGTATTGTGATTAAAAAACTGATTGAAATGGGACCTATGATGGGAACACGTGTGGTTATTCTTTACAAAATATCATGATTCATGATTGACCACATGAACCATCATGTTTTTCCTATGGTTTCATTTTTACAAGAAATAAATCTCAATGAAAGATCAGGTAATAATCATAATGGTTAGAATATTCAAAAGAATATGTGTGAAGGATATGGAAATAAACACATAGGAAAATTATTCAAATATATGGGAAGATGTTTTATATGTGTTAATTAATTTCATAAATCAACAACCTCTCCTATAAAAAAGAAGGCATTTGGTAGACTCTTGGAAATAGAGAGATGTTCATTTTGAAGTATAAATTAAATTTTTTAATTGTGGGGTGCATGGTCATTACACAAATAGATGTCATACAATGAAGGTTTAAGAATACGATCACTAGTACCGTATAATTATATGTTTAACAATACTTAATGACATTACAATTGAGGATCAGAAAACTAACAACGACCAATGAATGTTATGGATTATTTCATAGCTGATGAATTGAAATTATTAAATCATACGATATGATTCATTATTTTATTTGTAGGAAATTAGTATAATGTAATATGTTTTAAAATAATGGTTAATGAATAATAATGAAAGTTGTATGAGTAAGAAGTCTACATATAATGTATTCCATAGTTATTTTTGAATTTAAGATGATGAAATTCATTAAATTAGTAAGGATATTTTGATGATGTGATTACTTTGGAAGAATTTTTGTTGTATGTGTAACCCTGAAGTTTGATATGTGAAATTTTTATTCCTAAAATAAATATATTTTCTTTTGTAGAAAAAATTAATAACCATAGGGGTTTATAGGATCTTTTTTTATGTGATAAATGTTCATTACATTTTTTGATGCAAACTGAAAGGTATTAGATAACCATTGAGTACATAATAGGTTATATTTATTTTTTAGTAAATTATATTATTTTTGAGAATTTAATATTAATGATATGTTTTTTGAAAAAGGAAAACCTGCAGATGGGTGAAAACCCATCATGTCGGTTAAAGTCAAGGGAATCAAACCCCTAACCAATGTGTGATGAGTAATTTTCACTTACCATTGGACTACGTAATGTCCCTTATTAGTTTTAATTATTCAATTTAATTAAATGGTTTTATTGATAAACAATATGTTTATTAAGATTCGTATGTTTTATCATTGGGATATACTTATAATACGAAATTATTTGGTTATTAGGTGATAAATGATGTTTAATAAGACGTTCTATATTTTGGGACCACCATATTTTTATTTAAAATATAATAATATAGGATTTCATTTGAGGGGTAATGATATAAATTTTTATTTGATGAATCTATGTTTTTGTTGTGGATTTATAAATATTTGGGTTATTTATGTAAATGATTAACCTATGATATATATTATGTGATTTGGATAATTATATTTAAGTATGTGACTTTAAAAGTAGACAATGTTATTTAGAGATAAAGATTGTGATTTTTGTAGAATAAAATGTGTTAAAATCTGTCTAAATATTTGGTTTGAATTTTAGTTTGGATTATTATGAATAATATTGATGAAAAATTTGCATCGAATGGTCTTTGTTGATCTTTGGATATTGTTTGTTCTATTTTGGAGATTAAGAGTAGTATTTTATTTTCATAAAAGATTATCTTTTTCGGTATTATCGAATCATGTACAAACCATTATGGTTTTCGTTAATGTCTAAAGATAAGAGAAATATATAGTTAATAATTTTTGTAATATGTGATTCCATATATGTTTATTATAGAACTTCAAGTTTGAAAAAGTCATCTTGAATACTCATCATTTGGAAAAAATATGAGTTTTTGGTAGAAAATTTTTAGAGGATGAAAGATTACATGAAAATTAAGTTTATTTTATAATTTTATTATTCAATATCATAAATAAATTCTATATATTTATGAAAGGTAACAGAAGACAGAAAAATTATTCCTTTACATTTCCTACTAGGTATTCAAAGACTGTTTAACATATCACATGTTTGTGGTTGTCTGGTGGTTAACTTTGTAATGATCATGTTTTCAATCACTCTCCATCAAAACCTGAAAATGTTTTTCTCTTTCATATCTATTTTTAATTTATTAAATGTATGTGTTATCTTAGGTGACCATTATACTTCTAATTCCTTCTTTTAAAGGTTTTTCTTTATAGACTCTTTTTTTGATGTAAGGCATTTAATGAAGATTCCAAACCCAATATTAAAATTACATGGACTCAATTTACCCAAGGTTTGAAGGAAGTAACATCCAAGGTATTTGTAGAATATTAAATTTTAATATATAATAATATGTCTAAACAAGATATTTATTTTATTTTAAAGAATAATTTTTTTCTGATACCGCACTCAACATGCAACAACCGGTTTCTTGGAAATCTTACACTGCACACAACATTGAGTTATACCAAAACAATAATAATATATTATTATTATTATTTTGTCTGATAGTTAAATCCTAACTAATTTATTGTCAGAAATGTAAATAAATAACTACAATATTATTATTAAATATCTTTATAATTATCAAATAAATTATAGCGGCATAAAATACGAAAGAATCTGATTTTATGAATGAAAAAAACATTGATATTTTTAAATGGTTGTTTTACCACCTTATGATGAAAACCCCTTTTTAAATAATATTCTTGACACATTTATAAGTTATATTTGACAAAATAAAATTCTTATTCACAATATGGGCTTAAAAATTTACATTGGATGAAAAGATTGTATTTTTGTGATAAATATAATTTTTAATGAATAAAGAAATGTTGAGTTTTAATTAAAAACTATATTTTAATATTGTTTATTTATATAGATAGATTTAAATTTTACTTCTTTGAAAGTTTAATTAGATTATAGTTTAATAACTTAATCCAATTTTCTTCATTGTAAGTAATTTCACCTCAAAATTGGACAAAAACACATGTCAATCTTCTGGAAATATTTACTACTTAAAAACACTTTTTTGGTTATGAAAACGAGAATTATTTTGAAATTAATTTATTCAACTTCTTTGTTTTTTATTTATAAAAATGAATTCCAAATTTTTAATTAGGAGATCCAAAATTTGTAAATGTATAACTTTTATTTTTAGACATTATGAATACTAACTTTAGAAAATATTTTATTTACCATGGTTAAAGGGTAAATCTGGTAAAAAAGGGTTAAAAATATAATAATAATATGAAATTATACTAACACAAGTGTGAACTCTGTTTTATTATATATTTCTGACCATGGGAATACTTGAGCCTATTTTAGGACCTCATGGAGGAACATGTGTGTGAAAATGACTTTTAATTACTTGAAATTTAATGTTAAAAAAATATAACTTAATTATATAACTTTTAGTAAAAAAATTTGTATACGGGGTTATATAATTGATATCTTGGACTATAAATATTAATTTAAAATCTAAAAATATTTCATATATCATGGTATTTTATTTATATTTTTTATATATTAAATAAATAAGATTAATTATGACACAATGATGATGCAGTGATTGCTCCATAAATAAAGGATTCAAATAAATAGTATTATATATTGTTAAAATAAATTTAATAATTTTTTTTGTCATACATGAATTTTTGGGACGATATATACATGTTATGTTTTTATTAATGATGTTATTTAGAATCAATCATGTTTTTATGGATTTTTAAAGTCACAATCGGAATAGTGTGAAAATTAAAATAATTAATATTTTAGAATATAATATATTTTATTAAATATTATTAATTAAAAAAATATAATATTCATAAAATGGTTATAATGAGTATAAAAATTTATTTATGACTCATTAATCGGATATCTTTAATGTTTTATAACTATTTTTATTCTAAAAGTGTTAAATGCTTGATTAAACGGTAAGAGTAAAAAAGGGATAAATAAAAACGACAAGGAGAAAAAATATCCAAAATGAATACAATTATTATTGGATGATTTTTTTTGACTTATATTCAAATTTTATTCTAATTTAATTATTTTTTGGAAATTTTGGAACCAAAAATATTTTTATAATAAAATAATACATTCAAACATTACTAAAGAGCCCCTCCTCCTCCTTATAAAATGGATCACAAGTAACACCTTACTCACACCTATCAAGCCCCTTGTATTATCCAAACTATAATATAATAATCTCTCAAAATCCCTCTATTCCTCCTATAATCCTAAAATTAGATAGAAGGAATCTCATGAAATCAGTTTGGCTCAACTCAAAGGGAGTTACCAGTTTTAAGAGGTAGAGTCTTCTCTAAAGTTGATTTCTAATATTCTTCTACATAACTCTCTATTTTATTCTTATTATTTGATTACATAACATCACCAGTATCACCAATATACTATGATTTTTTAATGATGTATATTATAGATACACTTACACACACCTCTTTGTAATGTGCATAAAATATACTATTTTTGTGGATGGCTAACTACTGTCTCACGAAACTATGATTGTTCAATATTTGCATACCACCTATTATGGTTTCCATTATTATATAACTGAAATTACATATGATATATATGATATTTTTTTAATCTATATTCTTCTTTATTTCCCTTTTAGAACATTCCTCTATGATTTTTATTTTTTATAAATACGATAATTTCATTTGAGGATGTGGGGACTACCGACCGCTCGAAGGAATATAACTCATTTATGATATTCATGGAATATATAAATTATGTAATTAATGAACATATGTAACATATATAACATATATATTATACTATAAGTATAATATACCTATTTATCCTTTAGTTTTAATTATTATAAATAAAAAAATGAAATGAATGTAGCGTTCATGCGTACGTACGATTTACCGTCTCCATGAACGGTTCCTTTCATTTATAATATCGTATTAATATGGAATATTATGTAAACATATATATTGGATATAAATGATATTAATTAAATATAAATCTGGAAAATAATTTTGGAGATAATTTAATTTTGACCACATGTAAAATATATAATTATAACATGTTCATTTTTTGACTCATGTTCTAAACGTCAGAAAAATGACCGATATGAACTAAAATAATTAAAAAATTGTTATATGATATTAATAAGTGTTATAAAAGGAATAATAAACTTGAAAAATGATATGAAACAAGTATAAATTACGTTATGATTTTTATTCATGAAATTATTGAATAAACGAGACCAATCAGACATGAAGTAAGGGTACGTTTCACCATCCTCTTTTAGTAAATGACAATATTAATGTATTTTAATTTATATTTTTATGACTTATGATAAGATATTATATATTTTTATTTCTGTAAATTTCTTGTCCAAATGATGAAATTCCCCTTTCCCTCCCATCAACTCATTTTCTAAATTTTATTGTGACATCATTGGGATGCCGAATTTTCGTAAGGGACATCATCTCAATAACATTTCATTGAGGAATGTTTTGATAATATTCCCTTCCTTCTATGACACGGTGTATAATAAATCCCTTTTTCAGTTACATTCCTTCAAAGGTAATATTTTTTATACAATGCTTTTTTCTAAACAATAAAATTAATTTGTTTAGTGTATTCGGCGACAATGACCTCTTTTCCACTGTAATCGCTATTTAGCTTACTATGTAATCCTTCAATGTAATTAAATGGAAAATTTCACCCCTTATCCATTTTTGGGTGTTTTGATAATTAAAATATTTTTTGAAATTGATTTTTTATTTTAATATCAGGAAATTATTTCCTATGATTTCAAAAGATATTTTATTAGTGAAATGTTGGTATTCACAATGTTTTTATGTTATAATTATATATTGTTACTTGTACATTTCATGGGTGGTTTTGTGATAAACCAAATGATGGGTGGCTATATGATAGGCCAAGGATGGGTGGTTTCGTTAGAACCTCCAGTGCATTGGGTATGGATGTAAGCTGTATGGATTTTTAATTTAGTGATAAGTGTAGAAGTTAACCATATAGTTATTCCATTTAAGTATGATTATGTCCCAAGTTACCTTTATATGATATATGTTGATTTCTAGTTTAAATGAGCTTATTTTCAGTGATGTGTTTTTTTACTTCTTTAAGGTGAAATGTATCACTTTATTATAAAGTAATTAGTGTATTTTTGTTGTTTTGAAAAAATAACAGTTTTGATATTTTTTGGATCCCTTACAGAGCATTTTATTATCATCTTATGTTTTTTAAATGTTTTTTTATGAGACAAATCGTGGAATAGGGTTATTGATAGGATCATGTAAAATTAAAGAATTTTGAATAAAATAATAATAAATGCTTTTTAAAGGTTTATAGTATTTTGATAATAATGGATAGTGAGTAGAATTTTCTACATGAAATATTAAAGTTGTAATTTATAAGTTATAACCTAATACTCTAAAGATTGAAACCTGAAAATATCCTCAATTTGAATTATTAAATTAATTTATGATTCTGTAATGTTTAAGGGCATGTCCTTACAAAAAATAAACATCTAATAAATTGATGTACCAAGGTTGTTCATAAAAATATTTTTCAAGTCATTACTCTTTTTTTTATTGTGTGATTCTTGTTAGAGTAGAGTATATGATCATCCTTAGATGGTTTAGTGAACCATGTGGTGCCTATATAGAATGAGTTGAACACAATTATATTTTATATCGCATAAATAGTGATAGTCTACCATATTGTATAGCCAAATCATATACATTGTGATTTCACTTAGGATTCTTTTAATAAATTTCATTTTATACAAATCCAAATGGTTTTTAACATTACTAATAGGGTTACTAAAGGGATTATTCATTCTGTTTTAGGTTTTTGTTATGTTATATAATGTGGTATGATTGAGAATTTTTCTTGGATTCATGGTTTTGTCCCATAGTGATACTGTTTTTTGTGTTTAGCTATTTTTTTGGGTTGAACCCTCTATTTTTTTATAATTCATTGATTTTATAATAATTTCTAAATTTTTTTGGAAAGAGGATTAGTTTTCTTCTAAAAAACCATTTATTTGAAAATTTTGTGTCATTTTGAATTTTGTTGACATGGTTTTGAGTGAATGTTTTTTTATTTTTTTTAGTATGACGGTTATATTTAGTTTTAAAAAATCTAAAATTCCATATTTTAAAATGTGATGTTTTTAATGTTGTTATTTTATTCTCACCACATAATAGAAACTGAAAATTCAATTTTGAATAATTTTTGGGAATAATATCTAAATCGGGTTTCAATTTTGAGGAACATGGGTTTTATAATGTGCAGATTCTTTTAAATGTGTTATTTTTAATAAATTAAAATTTTCATCCATCACATCAGTTGAAGGGAATTGATACATTGATTGAAAGGATTGCTAATCTTGTTACATTACTATTAATGTTTTCTATTTCCATCCATAAGTGGACCTAATTGAATCATTACACAAATCATGGATCCTTGTTGGTTAGATATAATCTATCATCTCATGGGATGTTTTTCTTAGTTCTTTAATAATGGATAATTTATTTGAGGTCATAGGTAGAAGGCTACATTTATGATTAATATAGGTGGTTGTGTTGGTGAAATTTTTTTATGACATTCTATAATTGAATTTTGGGTATTTTCTTCTCTTTTTGATGATGAATTATGGATTGATGGGTGTAACATTTATCATAATGACATATTATTGTTTTTCTGTATGATCATTATGTTTTTTGCAGTGTATTCCTTCAAATTTTTGAATTCCTTCTCCTTGGGATCATAGTGTTCTCCTATATTGGGTCAATTTTGAGGTTTATATACAAAATTTAATGAACATTAGAGACCATTGTATAAATTATTGGGTTTTGTTACCTGATATATTTATTAGTAAATTGATTACATGATGGTTTTAACGTAGTTTGGTTCACTCTGAGATGGTGTTCTATGATTGAAATCAAATTTCACCAACAGATTGTTGTTACCCATGTCTAAATCTATCAATTTTCCTTGTTATAGATTTCTTATTAGTGGTTCTTCTAGTTTTTATGGTGAAAATTATTAATTAATATCGATGATGGATTTGTATTGGCTCATTAATTTCATTCAATATTGTGTTCACCTTAATAAGTTATGGATTGGTTCATTATAAGGTTATTAATATTCCTCTAGAGATGTGATATTATTGGAAAAACTTTCTTTGTTTGTTCCATCATAATCACACCGTTTATATATTATAAAAATATTTGGGATACATTTTTTGGATTATATATAATTCATTTATTGTATCATGATCATATAGTGGTTCTCAAGAATATGTATCAATGAATTATTTTAATGGGAAGTTTGGTTTTTGTGAAACATTTATTGATTGACTTCTCCTTTAGCTTCACTTTAATTATTTTACTTCCCAACAATAATAGTTATACATCATGTTGTTTTTGATTGATCATAGATAAATCATATTTACTAATTCTCTTTATCATCAATTAATGTAGATGGTTTGGGTCTTTATCATTCCCCATTTTCATGGTTTTACTGATTTTAATTGACTTATCACATTAACTATGGTATAAATTTAGTAAAAAACTAACTATTATTATTCACTTTTTGGATTCATTGATGTTTATGTATTACCATGGGATTTAGGTACATATTTTTTGATATAGATTTTCAACCCCTAAACGGGGAGGACTCTAGTTCATTTATGACAAGTAATATTGAATTATATGGTTAGTGTACAATTTTGTAAAACTAATATTGTAAACCTTATGGATTCACATTTCTTAGGGATTGTTCAATGACATGGGATTCAAATGGTTAGACAAACCATATAAAAATCATGCAATATTGATCAATAATGTAAAAATATATATTTATCAGTTTTTTGATATTATTTAAAAAATTTACAACCACAATATATGGATATTGTTTCCCTATATAGTGAGTCACACATATAGGACACATTGTTTTCGACATAGTGCTACCGAACCATGTGAGTTTTCTTGAATTTTCTCATTATGTTTGGTAAATTATTGAAGGATAAATTTATGGAGATTACATTGGGACATACATGAAATATTTTAAAGGTACTTTTTTTGTACTTTCTATTATTTCATTTTTATGGGGTTTTCAAAAAATCTTTTGAGAAAAGGGTGGTTTCTTCAAGATTTTGGCCAAACATTGAGTGCATTTCCTGATTTAAAAACTTTTTTTCTTGTATAAAATTTTATTTTTCAACATTTTTCACCAATTCCAATTCGAACATTCCCTCCCAAATCATATTCAATCGACCATATCCATTTAGACCCCTTAAGAGCTCATAATAATAGGGGATTTGGATAATTTATTCTGGCATTGGGCCAACCTGTGTGCCAATTTCAATATATAATGAAATAATTTATATATTTTATATCACATTCAAATTTTTAATATTTTTTGGTAATTCCACATCATACCCATTCCCAAAAATCCTAGTCTCTCCCAATTTTCCATTTTCCCTCTTTGGAGCTAATCTTCATCGTGGATTAGTATGAATTTCCTCAAGGTCTCTCAAATCATACATATTTTGAAGTGGAAGTAGTTTCTTTCATAAATCATTCAATTTGTAATCTTTTTTCCCATTTTTATTACATAATATATCACTTTATCCTTATTTAAACATTACATACAATTTTGGTTTCTTGGAGATTAAACTACTAGTGTATTTGGGTTGATTTCATCAATGATTCTCAAGTAAGTGAATTTTCTCTAGTTCCCTCCATTTTCTTAGGGTTGTACCCCTCCTTCAGTAAGTTCCAAATGTCCATTAACTAGGGTTTCAAACATATGGTTTGATTTTTCATTTCCTTGTCCATTATTATGGTTTTCTTTTTGTTTTATCCACTGTGTGGTGCGGCGGTAGTGTGACTGATGTTTCACACTAGGATTATATGTTTTTTAAATTAATGTTTCTTGATTCTATGTGTAATCATATCTTGATGAGTTATCGTATGTTTATTTCTATTTTAACCATACTCCTCTACCATATTTTTTTGCGATAACCGTTTTTGGTAGAGTTGGTTATGTGCTTGATTTTAAAGTAAAATTATCGATCAAAATGGTTGTTTTATTGTGTAATACATTTTACATCAACTGTGTTTGTTTTTTGGTATATTACATTATTTTATTAAATGGTTTTAGGGAAAAACTTCTATTTTTCGGTGATGTTGGTATGCATTTGAATTCAAAAGTGTATGTTTAGATGGATTTTATGTGTAATCATGGTTGTACTTCTTGAAATTATTTTATAAAAATTCTAATGTGTTTATTGAATTTCACACAGTGTGGAAATAATGATTACCCTCTATTTTGAGTCAATATTACTAGAACTAGTGATTTATGTGAAAATGTAATTGTATAGCATGTGGAACTTGGTTTACCACAAATAGGTTCGCCTGGGTATCTAGGTGGGCGGACATGTACTAGTAGGCTAATGATCTAGAGTGGATGTTTCCATGATTCAAAAGGTTGGTATGTCATTGACATCAATAAGAAACTATAATGGTGATTATTTGGTACAACTAGGTTATGGGTATGTTCTATTCTAGTGGATCATGCATGAGAAAAGATATTGATTTGGTTACTTTCACATCAAGATACGAGGTTCCTGAGGCTCACAAGAAACTAGCACCAAGTGGTGTTCATGTGTTTAGTGCTATCAGACAACATAGTATATCTCTTTGGACTATGGTGTGTTTGGATAAATTTTTTTGAATCTTTAATTTTTTATTTTAATGGGTTAATTCTTTAATGTTACCCCTTAAAATATATTTTTAGTTAAAGGTTTCATTTTTTAGAAATCGTTTTTACCATTTCTTATTATAAAACTAACAAGCTTTTTATCTTATGATGTTTATTAGATGGAATCAAAATGGGTGGTATTTTATTAGTCTTAGGATCACACCATAAATACCCCAATGGGTGTAAGTATAATTTATTTTGTTTTACACTTGTAAGGTTGTGGGCTTTAGAGATGGTTTTTCATGTTGTCAGTTACATCTTTTGTGCGATGCTGTGGATACAACATGTGGGTTACGACCACATGTCATGTGAATGACCAGGGGTGGTTTTTGCTACAATTTATTGTTGTTTTGGACCTCTGGGGTCTTTTTTAGAACCTTGGAATTTGTTCTGATTTTTATTTAAGCCTTTTTGGGCATGTATTTTAAGATTGATTTTATTCATCATTATTGGTTGTTATATGGATCATAACTAAGATAAATCGTTATCAACCCATTGTTTATGATACCCAAGAACTTGTTCCATCCCATGTGGATAGGGAATTCCCTTCCATCATTTATATGGCCAAGGTTGGGTTTCTATTTCAAGGGAACCTAGATCGCATTCATCACAAAACGGTATTTGAGATAGATTATTCATTTTAGGTTATATCATTATTTTGTGATGAGTCTGCTAAGATAGTAGCTAGGAAATTCAGGGATTGAGTTATGTTTACGTGTAGTGTTCCTCGCCTATACTGGTCATTACAATACATTACTCTCCATAGTATGTTGATATTGTCTGTTTGACTTCTCCTCCAAGTGAGACTTGCGGGCCATATAATTCACGTAGTCCTCAGTTGGGAGTGAAGTAGTTGTTTGTTTCAAAATTGTGATGTGTTTTACATATTTATGTCTGATGTAATTTCTAAACATTTTAGAATTTTGGTACATATGATTTGTTTTGTTACTATTAACTAGTGTAGAAACATGCCTCTTTACAATGCTCCCATTCACCCATGGTAGGATGACAAAGATAGTTCTCTCTCACTTATTGATCAATGGAAGGTAGAAGATATGGTCAGGGATCTCCATGAACTATGGCAAGGAGTATCCCTTGTTCCTAAATCAGGTAGAGATGAAGATTCATTTCCTAATAAGGAAAAATCCCAGGAGTTCCTAAAGAACTAGCCTTCAAATTTTCTGGGTAACATGTTTCCCTAGGAAGCAGAGGAGTGGATTGACAAGATTTAGTGTATGTTTGTGTTTTTTGACAAACCTGGGGATGTCAGGGTGAAGTGTGCCACTTTTTTGTTAGAGGTTCCCAGCTGCATGTGGTGGGAATCAGTTTTTCATGATAAGAGGCATGAAAATATGATATTTTAGTAACTCAAGGATACCTTCAATAGCCAATACTTCCCTGATTTCTTAGCATATTCTAGATCCCAGGTGTATATAAAGCTGGTTCAGGGGGATCTTTCAATGATGGAGTTTTCCAAATATTTTTCTCTACTGGATTGATATGCTCCCAAAATGGAATCCAATGAGATGATAAAGGCTTAGATGTTCAGGAGGGATCTGAATCCATAGATATATTTCCAGATCTTCTTTTTCAAGCTAAAGACATGCACATAGATTGTAGATTAGGCCTCTATGGTGGAGATTTAAAACATAGGGAGGTATGGATTCTCTAGTGTAGTTATTGTTATGGGAAGTGGTAGTTCTTCAGAGAAGAAAATGATGTGAGAGGAGTATAGGAAGATGGAGATGGAATTTCAGGTCATTCTTCCATGTAACTTTCATATGATTCTTTTCATGTGAGGTTCGTCGTGTACCACCAGTGTGAGAGGATAGGGTATATCAAACCATCATTAAAATAACATTTGAATCCATGTAATCTGTGAGGAGGTATGTGACACATGAATCATTTTTTTCAGGATAGTACATCCACTCCAATGTGGGGCTAGATTAGAGGTTTTCAAGAGTGTTTAATCTCATTCGGAGCCATCGATAATAGGGTTATGACAGTTTCGTGTCCATGGTGGAATGACTAAATCATCTTCTGAGCAAATCTAGTTCAGTTTAGATCCATAGGCAAGAAGTCGTTCATTGGAATAAAGAATGAATCTTCATGTTATGGATTCATTTCCAACCAGATCAGATCTAGGGACTTTAATAGTTTGAGGTACCATCTTGATTTAATATTCTATAGCTGCATCTATTTTCGACACTACATCTCTTTTAGTTATCTATGACCATTTTGTGTTCATGTTGAATTTTCTAACTATGTTGTTATCTATTTCGATGGATTTGTTGATGTCATTGGGGAAAAGGGAGAACTATCTCAGGGGGATTATATGTGCACTTACCATGTATATGGTCGAGATGGAGTGGGCCAACCGGGTTTGGGATATATACCATTTTATTCAGATACGTTGAATGGATTGGCTGGTGATCATTTATGAACACATCGACTGCTATAGTCAACGGGTGAGTTTCATGGATCCTGATGGGGGCCCTCATATATTTCATGGCGAAATGGATCCTTGGTCAGGTCATGTGGGACCTCCAATACTAGAGTTGGGTATTCTAATATTCTTTTTTATCATCTCTCTTTCTAAAAAGTGATGGTCATGATCTTAAGGGTGGATTAACTAATGTTGTGGATGGGTTCCTAGAGGCATTTCTAGATGATATTTCAGGATTTCACTTGGAGTAAAATGTGGAGTTCATGGTCAATTTGGACACGGCAACACAAACAATATCCTTTCCCTTATATAGTCTGACCCCCACCAATATGAGAGACTTATAGATATAACTATATTATTTAGAATCTGAAGGATTCATTCTCCAAATATTCTCACTTTGGGCCACTCTAGTTCTATTTGTATCAAAGACTAATAGATCCCCTCGGTTGGGTATTGATTAACGAATCCTGAACAAGGTAACCATCATGAAAAAATATCATTTTCCACGAATAGAAGAATTATTTGATCAATTTATGTGGTAAAAGTGGTTTTATAAAACAGAATTGTGTTTTTGTTACCACCACCTCAGGGTGAAAGAGGATGATATCTCGAAGATAGCCTTACAAAGAAGATTCCAACACTTTGAATAATTGTTTATGCCCTTCATATTGACCAATCTGCTATCATTCTTGATGGATCTCATTAATATGGTGGTCCACCATTATATAGACTCTTATGTTGTGTTATTAATGGAGAGCATCATGGTTTACTCTGGATTTGAGTAGGAGCATGAGCACCATTTTTATATTTTGTTTGGAACATAATGGGATAACCGCCATTATGAAAAGATATCTATGTAAAACAAATTAATCATAGAGGTATCATTTCGGGGGCATGTGATCTCGGAGTTCGGAGGCCGGGTAGATATGGATAAGATCATTGTTGTGATGTCTTGAGAGTATCCAAATAACGTGTTTTAGATCCTGATGTTCCTCATATTAGAAGTATACTATAGACGGTTTGTAATTGATTTCTCTTAGATTGCTTTTCCAATGACCACACTCAACTGAATGAGGTTGTTTTATTTTTGGGGCCCAAAATGTAAAGAATCAATCTAATATGTAAAGATATGGTTGATTACCTCCGCGATGTTGATCATTCCAAAATTTGGAAAGGGCTATGTGGTGTATTGAAACACTTTAGGTATATGTAACAGTTGTGTGCTTATGCAGGATGATCTCATGGAGGCGTATGGCTCCCACCAATTATGACCACACGAATTGAATAACATGAATGATGACTTGGAAAAGGTATCTGTGATGCACAATTTTAATAATATGTGTAACTACCTCTTTTGGAAGAAGTTTTAGGTCAATTATCATCCTAAGAGGATACCCTATATCTTCCCAAAGAAGGATCATATCCAGATACAGTGGCATAAGATTGAGTACTTGTAGTGGTTCAACATCTATATATTCTACACCCCGGGGAAGGGTAAAATGGTTGCCAATGAATTAAGAAGAAGATTATTAGAGCAAGCTCTGAGGATGTACAGTGATGAGTGGACTCTAATTGGTCTCTTTTTTCATATGCTTGTAAAGACTGAAGATCACTATTGAGGTGCGTTCTTGGAAAACGTTATGTTGATCCCTTCCCATGTTGTTCTAATTCAACATAGAAATCCCTACGATGATCTATGTTAGAGGTCAATGTTGTTTCATTATTGTGGGAAGACATCTTCTAATTGGTCTTCATCCCCCGAGGGTATCTTTTCCATCATCGACTACTTAGTGGTGCCTTTGTCTCTATGGAAGGTGATGATTTTGGATATCCACATGTCTTAATGTGCTATCCATACTTATTACACATGGTTGTATTATGATTTTCATTTCTAGTTCTGGTAGTGATTATTGAGATGAAAACTAGTTAACTTCATATCAAGATTCTATACTTGTAAGTAGGAGAATGTAGAGAATAAAATTCCCTCTGGTCTTCTTCATTCATTACCCATTCCAACCTAGAACTTTGACTATGTTTTCATGCATTTAATTGTTTTCTATCCTCATACACATCATGGAAATAATTAAATATGGGTGGTGGTTGATCATCTGATAAAATCATCTCATTTCATTTTGGTCGATGGTTTACCAATGTGAAAAAATATGGAATGTTTTAATATAAAAATGTTTCGAGACTCTAGGGTGTTCCATTAGAAACCATTTTTGATAGTGTCACTCGTTTTAATGCACAATTTTAGTGTTTCCTTTAAAAGTAATCGGGGTCACAGAATATGTTGAGTACAACATTCCACCCTCAAACAGATAGTCAGACAGAGTGGTCTAATCGTATTTTGGAGGCCACACTTTAGGCATGTGTGTTAGATTGTAGTGGTTCATCTGTTCGACATTTGTGATTTTTTGAGATTTCATGTAAAAATAGCTACAAATCCTCAATCATGATGGCACCGTTTGAGGCATTTTATCTTTTGCCATGTCGATCCACATTTTTTTTTGGTGGAGTTGTGTGAGACCACACTAGGGGGTTCGAGTATTGTGTAGACATTTGTGGACATGGATCGGTTGATTCGACAATGGTTTTTGATATCCCAAATTTGAAACAAGACTTATGAAAGTCATATGTGGTGAGATTTAGAGTTATTCGTGGGTGAAAAGGTATTCTTGAAAGTAGCACCTCACTTGGATCATCGTCATCTCTATAAGAAAGGGAAGCTAACATCAAGCTATGGGGGAAATATTGAAATAATTTATAGGATAGGTATGGTGGAATATTAGTTATATTTTACTTCATAGTTGGCATTTATCTATGATGTTTTCCATGTCTCCAAGCTAAATAAATACAATCTATATGTGTCCCATGTTTTGAGTTGGGAAGAGTTGTATTTAGAACCAGATCGATCTGAGGTTGAGTAACTAGTGTTGATTTTAGAATCCCGAAAAAAATTGATTTGAGGGAAGAATAATACATAGGTTAGAGTCCTCTAGAAGCATGGTATTGATGAGTATGAGACATGGGAGAGAATGTCTGGGGTAGAAGAGCAGTTTTTGTTTCTCTTATTTGATTAGCGATTAAGATGACTTTCTGAGAGTGAATTGTTTTTATGTTGGGGAGAATTTTCACATCAATGAATTATTTTAATGGAAATGTACATCTACGTTATATAATTTCATTCTTTCCGGTGGTTGGATAAGAGTGTGGTTTCATCAATATTTTGAAAAATTGTGGTCCCATTTCCTGATTTAAAAACAATTTTTTATTATAACTCATTTGTTTTTCATCATTTTTCACTCATTCCAATTCCAACGAGCCCCCCTAAAATATAGAAACCTCTAAATCAATTTGAACCCCTTACAATCTCTGAATCATGGTAGATTTGGGTGATTTATTTAGGCATTGAGAAATCCTGTTATCCTGTTTATATATTTAAGGATATAATTTATTTCATTCTATCTCATTCATTTTATAACATTTTTTGGTCATTCCACTTTTCTCTTGTGCCCAAAAATTCTAGGTAAACCTTCATATTTTATTTTCCCTCTTTGGATATAATATTATTTATTGATTTTGGTTAATATTGGAAAGGTTTATCAAATCCTCGATATTTGAAAAGGGGATTTTTTTTATTAATAAATCATTCATTTTTTCATTTTCCACCATTTCAGTCCCTACTCGACATCCTTAAGCATTTTTGAAGCTACCCTTAAATTTTAGATTATTGGATACTCAACTTATAGTGAAATTGGGCTTGATTTCATTAATTATTCTTAGGTAACTGAATTATTCTCTTGTTCCTTCCATTTCCTTGGGGTTTTCCACTCCTTCTTGATGTTCCGAATGGGAAACAACTATGGTTTCACACCTAGAGTTTTATATTGAGTATCTTTGCCTTATATTGTGGTTTTAGGAACTTTTTCACTCCCTTGTGATGTGACAATGGTGTGGTTGATGTTTCAACCATGGATTCATGGTTTTTTACATATATGAAATGTTATTCATATTATAAGCATCATTTGATGAGTTATAATTTCTTGATTTATATTTTTATCATATTCTGTATCCATTAATTTAATGTAAACTCTATTTTACCTATCAATTTCTAAGAAGTTGATTTTAATGATTTATTTATGTTTAATAAACCCATTTTTTCTTCTATATTTAATGTTGTATAAATGGGTTTTATTTCCTAAAATGATTTTATTAAATTGTTTTAGAGATTCCAATTCTATGTTGGTGTGATGTTGGTATGTATATGGTTTCAAAATATGTGTTTTTGATGGATTTTATGTACAAACCATGGTTTCACTTCGTGAAATTGATTTATGAAATTCCCAAAGGATTTATTTAATTACACAAAAGGTTTAAAGAATGTTTCACATCTATTTTAAGAGGGTATTACTAGAACATGGGTTTTATTTTAAAATGGTATTTGAGAGCATATGGAACTAATTTAGCACAAAGAGGGAAACCAAAGTATGTTGGTTGGAGAACATGTACTAGTACACTAGTGATCCTATGTGGGTTTCCCGTATTTCACATTGAATGTTTGACATTACTGACCCTAAAAAATATAATAGTGATTATCAGTGACCAAAATGTTATGGGTAAATTCCCTACCAGTTTCTTATGGAAGTGAATGAATATTGACATGGTTTTATTCACACAAACATCAAGGAGCCTGGGGCTCAAAACTAACTATTTCTTAGGGGTGTTCCTGTGATTAGTGCTCATCTACTACTTTGTATTTACCTTTGGACTATGTTTTTTTAGAAAAAAAATCAATATATTGCATGTTTTATATAAAAGTGTATATTATATACTTTTCCCCCTTGAAAACTGTTTTCATTTAATGGATACATTCTTTATAAATCATTCATATATTTTCTTGTTATAAATACTGTCACGATTTTTATGTTATGATGTTTATCACATAAAATATGATTGGGCTATATCCTATTGGGATTATTCTCACACCCTAAAATAAAATTTTGGTTTATGTCGACTTCATTACATTTGACATAGGTAAGGGAATGTCTATTGATGATGTAGTTTCATGTTGTTAGATTCTTCCATGGTCTAGTGTTGTGGAGAGGGCTCATGGGTGATGGCCCCTTGTCGTGTGTTTAGTCATTGGGATGTTTGTTTTCTTCTACTTTTTGAATTTTTTAACCTCTTGTATCTTTTTAGAACACTGTATTCAGTTCTGAATTTTAGTAAGTCTTGTTTGGGTTGAATTTTCATATTGGGTTTTATCTTCATTATTGGTTGTTTTATGAATCCTAAATCAGGTAAATCATTCCAAACCCATTTTTTATGATATTTCGGATCTTTTTCCATCCAATGGAGATAGGAAATGTCATTCGTGAATTTCCATGGGCTCGGTCGGGTGCCGAATATGATGGAGGCCAGATCCGGTTCGTGACATCACCGACATTTATTCATCCCAATAATTTCACTCATTAAATGTGCCTTTTATATAGGCACATTATCCATCCATTTTCAATTAAATGATATTTCATGTCATTACCTTCCGGATTCCCCCACTCTAAGCTCTCTTATATTGGGATTTTCCACTTTCGTGCTTCCCCACATAAGTCCAAATTCGATTTATCAAACTCAAATGAACAATTTATCTTCTAGGGATTTATTTTTTATTTGATGGTTAATTATTCATAGCGGCATTAATGTCTAAAAATTTAGAGCACTACTAGAGTATTTTTTATCATCTGATGTAATATGTGATGAATTCCTAGATGAATATCATTAATCTAAGATATATTCTCTTGTAATTTTCTATATATTTTTTTGAATTTAACAAATTATATTATAAATTTTTTAGTTGTTAACTATAACTATTACTAATGGATTAGAAGTATTTTATAATGGTTTAATTAATTTCATCTATGTTCCAAAATATTGTATCTATCATTTCAATGGGTACTTGATATTCTTTGAATTTCTAAACTATTAAATGAATTATTTTAATCAAAATGTGATATATGAAATATTATGTCGACATATTTGGTCATTGGAATAAATTTAATGCGGTTTTTAGAATATTGTGTGAGTTAACTAGAAATTTGAATTGAATTATATAATGGTCTATCAAAAGGAATTTATTGAACGATTTTTTCCTTGAAATAGAAATGGATTAAAAAAGATGGGTTTTAATTAATTGTTTGAAATGAATGTTAAGAATATTAGTAATTCTAGATTCCTTCCAAAATCCTTTAAATTATTTTTCATTTAAATGTTTTGAGTGGTTTTATAAGTGGAACATATGTGTGTGAGGCTCTTTTGAGACCCTTCTGTATTTTTTTATAATATATTATCCCATGATCATCATGATTAGATATTTTATATAGATGATATGTTGTCACGAATTTTCATTGGGGTGTCAGTGGTCATCTGATATTTACAATTTTTAAACATTGATTATTATGTTTCCCCACCTCCTATATACTAAAATCTATATGGACCATATGAGTGTTGGTGGTTAATGAGATAACATTCTCTCTAGTACTGATGAGACTCAATAAATTTAATTTAATGTTAGAGACCATAAGGGGTTATGAAACTAGTGAGTAATGTTGATATCGTTTTGGTGATTATAGAAATAAGAATGCATCAATATAAGAAAATATAAATCCAAATTGATTTTGTGTAGGGTCATGTCATGAGATGTTTATGAATTACCAATGTATTCATCATGTTTCTCAATGTTTACCATCTCATACTATTTTTCCATTATATTTTTGACACATAGAGAACATTGTATTCCCATTTATTACACTCTACCTTTTATAACATGGCCAATAAAAGATTATTGGAATTTTTTATCATTTAATACTAGGAAATCTCAGCCAAAGACAATGTCCCAGACCATTTATGAAAATAAAGGACAAGTACATAAAGAATGAAACACAAGCTAGAAGAGTAACTATATATCATAGAAATCATACTCGTCCCCATAGCCATGATCCATTTCTTCATATGCAATTGCTAACTACAACTCTGAGATTTCATATTGTGATAGAGTCTTGTCATACTTCCTTCTGATATTTAACTTCTCTAAATATAATAACTCCTCTAAAGACTAAATGCCTCTGCCCTTAACGACATAGAACCTAGTGGCCATCAGCTTCGGTATAGAAGAGTAATCCTTCCTTTGCTTTCTTCTCGGAAGATGAGTCACAACATTCTCATTACTCGCCACATTCTTCTTCCCATCCTGAACAGTCTCACTATATATGATTTGGGTCTTTCCCCTAGCATTCTCCTTTTCACTATCAAATAGGTCCCCCCATTTTCCAAAGAAATGACACTCCTGATAACCATCATTTTCTTCTCATTCTTTCTCAACGTGACTATTGATATCAATAATTTCTAAACATTTAATGTTTTCCACACATTTAGATTTACTAGGATCAACAAAAGACTACATCTCTACTACCTCATTCACTTCTGCTCCATCATTAGTGACTACAGCCTGCAAGACACCACCTTCCACCCCCTGTGGACCTTTCAGCAGTAGTTGCAGCTCCTCAGATTCCAAACTCTCAAAATTATTGCAGATGAAAACTCCATTGGGGTCATGAGTACAAATATTCAGTGATTTAGAGACCCCATCTGGTTTGTCCAAAGACTACACAAAGAGAGGAACCAACTTCAAATGGAATTCCCCCTCCACTATAGACTGGAAATGAACTCCAAGGTCTCTTTTCAAACTCTCATAAACCTGAAGTACTGATGGATTCATAGGAACCTTCATTGCCTTCATATTAAAATCATGACTCGGCATAGTAGGAATAAAACCCAACCTCATCTCCCTCTCCACCTTCTCATCATAATTATACTAAACCAATGTCACAGTAGTTCAAGGAGACTTCAATAGGGCACCCCTGTCCTGAAGAGTTTCTAGACTTTGTACACACTACTTGTTCCAAAGGAGAACTCAAATCCACATTCACATTTGCAGACTCTAACAGTGTCGCTCCAAGGCCACCCTTCACCACCGCCTGAACCAGCCTCTCATCAGCACAGGCATCATGACCACCACTATACTGCATCTTCTCCACCGGTGAGGTAACACCCACCTTCCCACTATGTCAAGCGGCCTCCAGTAACCCAAAACATCTACATCCTATACAGAACTGCATCCACATTTCGAAGACTACCTCCTATATCCATCGGAACTCCATGCCATCAGTAATCGAGACACAACGCACCAGCGGCTTTGTAATGATGATCTCAACACCAATATGCGGGCAGATCGGGTGAGACACAGACTCAGTTCATTGATCCGATCACAAATATATTCCAATCATGTTACCAGTGGAGCAGAGAATGAATGGATTTTGAAACGAAAGCGGAAGACCATGGATACTTACCCATTTTCCAATCAATGAAGGATCCCGCCGCATATGAAAATCAATGATCCAGTAGAATAAGTAAAAATAAGAATCCACCACACCTCTGAGGAGCCATGGCCCATGCAAAAATCAAATCTTCCACTGAGTGAAACCGCACAATTATGTGTCTTCGGTCAAGAATCCCGACAACCTCACGGTCATAAAGCTTCCATGATTTAGAGACAAACTGTGTAAAAACTTCCACCGAGGGTTGATGAGGGAAAAATCGATCCACTAAGGTATAATTTCACAAATCCTTAGCAAGATTTAGCTCTTTCGGCAACATAGATAACTAAGGCGCCTCCCAGAAGTGATCTGGAACTTTTGGAGAAATAGAGATCTGAGGGAATGGCAGAGACATATATGAAGACGGGTCATTCTTACCAGATGACGGCGACTGTGAGACTCCCCCCTTTGATCGGGAGGGGGGAGAAGGACCTGACGACATCAACCTAGGGAATCACTGCAATGACAAGAGGAGAGCGACGTGTCATCCCCTTCACATTCATCTGAACCATTTCTTATATCTTTTAATAGAATAGTAATAATTATAATAATACATAAATGTCATTTTTTTAAAATATTCATTTATTTTTTCATTGTTAATGGTATAAAAAGAATAGAAATTGAAAACAGTCTACTAAAACACAAATATCATATTTTATTTACCATGAAAAAAATAAAACAATATTTATTAATCATTATTTAATTTTTTATTTTTTAAATAATATATTTATTTTAACTATTAATTGATTTAATATTCTATCATACTTGAGAATTAATTTAATGTAATATTATCATATGTAATATTTTAGAATAAATTACCATAATAAGAAAAAAAATTAATAAAAAAATTATAAAAAAATTATATGTTTTACGCATATAAAAATTAATATTGACATTCAATTCATGAATGTTACATTTTGTAATTTTTCTTGTTCTTAAATATTAAAAAGGTAAATATAGAAGTTATATGGAACAATGTATCCCTTATCTAAAAACCTGGATCAAGATAAAATAACTAAATTCATAAAATAGTAAAAAAAATAGGCTTAATTTTTAGTTCTTAGAAAAATATTTTTAACCAAAATTACAAAATTGAAAATCACCATTTTGATAATTTTTTATTATGTTTTATTTTAAAAAAATATCTAAAATATAAAGGGGATGCATTTACAAAATTTTGACCTCATGATTCCATATATGGAATCTAATGATAAATATAAAATTTATATAAGTGTCCAACATTATTTTTTCATTTAAAATTAATGCATATTGAAATATTATTTTTTTGTGATAGAAGTCATTTTTACATATAAATATGTTTTATACCATATATAAACATTATATTTATTCTAGTTAACATATTTTTTATTATTTAATATAGTGTATTAGTTATTTAACCATTAATATTATTTAATAAAATAAAATTAATTAAATGGGTAAATCAAAAATGAAGTTTTCAATTAAAATCATGTTTCTGCTCTATTTATTGAAAACCCAATATTTTTAGAAAAATACATAAAATTAACAAGAACAATTTTTCGATATGATTTTTTTCAATATGGTACACTTTCATCAGATGAAATTTAATAATGTTATAGAAATTAATTAAACTAATTATTTAAAAAATTAATAAAACCTATTTTTTACTGCATATTTTTTAAGAATAATATAAAATAACCAAAAATTATGTTTTTATTTCATAATAATTAAAAATTAATTTTTTTTATTAGCTCCATTATATATAATTCATAATTTAATTAATCATATTTATATCCAATAATTTAAGGGATACTTTTTGACATTAAAAAATAATTAATAATATTATGTGTGTTGTTTTTTCATAGTAAGTCATGTAATATATGTTATCAAAAATATTTTTATTATGTTAAAATAAATGGTCTTTAAATTATTTAAATGTGTCATGTTTCCTATACCATATAAATCATAATATCCACTCTCTATCTCATTACTATATGGATCTTCTGTGCTACCCAATTTCTAGAACATAAAACAATGATTTCAAATGTTCCTGCCTCTAATGAAACAATCATTCCATATATCATTAGCTTTCCAAATTAGATTATTATACCTTGTGGAAACATTGTTAAACCCCATCTCTAGGATTTGTTTTGGAAAAAATATGGTATTCACCAAATCATGCTCTATAACTATAACAATGATGGGAGTTCACCATAGAATTTTCCAATATTGAATGTATATCCAAATTACATAAAAATAATTCTGATATCCATGATATACATCATGAATAATATTCATGCGTTATATTATGTTTTTTTTACCTTATTTGTGTACTCTGACATAGTCATTTAACCATATCAAAGGTCGTGCATCTCATAAACCCATGCCATCCTTAGGTTCAATGTGTAGTAATCCTCCTTTGGAATTTTTTTTAACTATTTATTGTGGTGAGTGCCCTCATCTTGAGAGTGATCATTATTATCCACTCTTTATTTATTCAATGAAAATGACTCCAATTAGAAACCACCATTTACAATGGTATTGTTTTAACCATACAAAATCCACGAGTCATAAAATACAAGAAATCATCAATATATTGTAAAAATATGATTCCTAGAAACATATTACACATATATTACTAAAATTAATATACTACACACAATCTATTTTTATTATCATTCTAATCTTATGGGACAATCATCAACATTATAGGTGGGTATCTATTATATATAACTAATGAGATATATATTATCTACTATCAATGTAGAGAAACTTCTTAGTTACATTCATGAACCAAGGCCTCTTCACTCATTTAATATGTGACTGTTGAATGAAGGAATGACATGTCTCATCATTTTAGTTCCCTAATATGAATGACTTATTACTAATGGGTGGTAACATTTATATTAACTATATAACCCATAATTTTAATAGAAAAACAATTTGAATATTTATAAGAATTCGAACAATAAAAAATAAATAAAATTGTATGTGATGCACATAAAATAATTTTGAACCCCCAATTTAATGTTACGAAATTTGGAGTCAATTCACTAGTAAGTAGTTTCCTGGACAAAGGATACACTATCCACTCCCAAAATTCATGGGGTTCCCCTATTTAAAAATAGTAATCACAACCCATTAACATAACTTCCTTATGTTTCCCATGTTATTCTATAAAATAACACTTACTCGAAGTTATTTCCCTATGACAGAGTCAATTTTGATGATATTACGACAAGACCCAACACACTATAGCCACTCTTTATATCGTGATAAGTTATGTGTGATGAACAATGACTACTCCCAATAGGTATGGGTATTACTGCTAGATACATGATCATGTTTCAGAGAAGTAAGTAAAATTATCCTAACAAACCAACACAAAAACACATATCTATAATGAAATTTAAACAATGAAAACCCAAACAAAAAAATTTTATATAATATCACAAAGACAAAAAATACAATAAACAAGTTTAATTAAAAATTTTTTCATATATAAATCAGAATAATATTATCCACTTATTATGATGTAGTGAAGATTTTTAAAACACACCCAAAAATAACAACACATGGGTACAATGTAAATTTATAGGATACACCTCTCTATGTGAAAAGGCTAGTCCTTAGATGAATATATTTTTATCTAGGATTAAACTACCCAATAAAATCATAATGTGAGTTTATTGTGTAGGATATAACCCTAAAAATCAAATTTTCATATCCCCCAAACTCCCCTTTGGTGCATCCCATAAAAAATCATCCAACATTATAATGGGATAATTTGTAGGTCACAATTGAAAATTAGTCCAAAAAATATAATTCATTTTTTTTAATTTGATGAAATATTACATTTACAATATAAACTCACTACAATGGATAAGGTTAAATATTTCATTATACACACATATAAATAATTTTCATCTTAACTATGTATGTACAAAATAAAATAAAAACCAATTCAATATTCTTTTAAATTATTTTTTTTCTAATTTTGATAGTGATGGAATAGTGATTGTATATCAAATATATAGAATAATTTTTAATTCCTCTCAAATATTTCCCCGATTATCAATTAATCAATATTTTTCAAATTGACAGAGTGGTCCATGTTTTAAGAACAGAAAATTTTTAATTCGAACATAAATTTAAAATTTTATAATTAAGTCAGGACCCTTGTATAATATTAATCATAATTTCAACCCTTAAATTTTAATTTTTTGTTAAATGAATATTACATAAACACCATTATTTTATTATGAATACATGATATAATTCATTCTTGAACTACCGGTATTACTCTATTTATAAAACATAAATTGTGTTGTTTATGTCATTACGACATAATATTTTGGGTTTCATATATTTTAACGCAACATACACTTAAGAATTAGACATGGAAAATGTTAAATGGTGTAGAGGACATGAAGTTTTTTAACCCCTAAAACCCCATCTTTATATCATCTATGATGTGGTATATTCATAATGGAATTTTCGTACATAATTCCACATAATTCAGATGTAAGAAGATATTTTAGTATTGAGCCTCTAAATTCACTTAAACCACAAAATTCACTATTATAATGCATTTCTAAATGACTATTTACAATGGAATTATGGTTATTGATTTTTATACAACACTAAAATCTTTACAAAAGCCTCAATAGTATGGTTATCCCACTATAGTGTGGAGAACTATGACGAAAAATCCATTGTGTGAAGGACACTCAGAATGATATGTGAGGTCTTTTAGACCATATCATGTCATTGTTATATTTTGGTCATCTAAATGATGTGTAAATAACATCTCTGTAATAGACAAACATCATTTTAGTTGTATGGAATTAAGTTACAATGAAATTATTCTTCCATTAAATGGCTTATCGATTGAAAGAATCTTATATGTGACATGTAACTCATAATTATACTATTTTAATATTCTAACATCATGAATTTATTATCCTGATATGTATGCACTTCTTACTTTATAATGAATCATGTTAATTAAAAATAATAATGGATTATGAATTGATAAAAAAATTAAAAACTTTAAATCATACCATCCTCTTCAATTCAACAACAACACTAATTCCAATAAACTTAACATCACCTCATGGTCTCAAAAATCTCCAACATTGAATTTATTTTTCAACCATGGAATATAAATCATTATGTACTTAAGAAAACATGGAAATGGATCTCCATTTAGCAATTCTTATACTACAGGACATGAATCAATGAGGGAAAAAATTGATTAAATAATACCAATATTTAATTAAGATTTTGATTAATATGAAATGTCCATTACAAAAAAAAATCACAATTTTTTAATAGTTCATCAATGTGATATTAGTAATTATTTCTATATAAAAGAATTTTCCATCAACCACATATACTGTGCTATTAAAATAGTTTATCCTAGTTGATACCACAATTTTCTTTTTTTAATGTCTCGTTGTTTATATATTTTACCGTTTAATTGAAATGTAACACATATCAATGGAAACTCGACCAACATTATATACACCCCTATTGTAAAATAATAAAATTATAATCCGAAATGAATGTTTTTTATTTTAATTTTTATCACAAATTAAAAATAATATCCAAAGACTATGTGATAGAAGGGATTAAACTACCATAACAAAGGATTGATTATGATGAGGTTCAATTCAATACATCAACCTATGATTTAAAAAATTCTTCCATTATCAATGGTTTGTTAAAGGCCACATAAATACATTCATTTATTAGAAAAGCTTGCCCATGTTACTCAATTCGATCAACATGTTCAAAAATGAAATTTTAATTTTTATCATTATTATTACAAGTTTAATGATGAAATTAATTCATTGAGACATTAAATGATAATTCGTTTTCAGATATAAAAAGAAGTTACAACTTTAAATAAAATTTCAAATATTCTAACGATAACTTTGACAACATTATCTGATTTAGGGTACATTTTTTATTCCTAATATTCTACTATATTTTTTTTAAAATCACACATTTTTTTCTATTCAAATAATTACACATATATTCTAGATATAAAAATCCATTGTGTGTTCACCTCCACTCATCAACACTTATTTCCATAATTATTTGTGAAAAAAATAGATCAATATTCACTTTTTTGTTATATATTATTCTATATAATGATTTTTTGTAGATAAATTTATTTATTATCTTTTCATCCATTATGTTAGTCACTCTTATGTAGTTCATATTGAGAAGAATGTTTCAAACCATAAATAATATAAAAACATGATGTTGTCAAGTATATCACAACAAAAAATAAATTGAATGATTATCTAAGGACTACATTCATTCTTTATTCATGTATAAATTTTTTCACCAATTAAAATTAGACTTGAAACTATATAGGAATCATCCATTACAAATAATATTTACTAAATTAAATTTTGAATTGATAAATTTATCCTTACATTAAAAATGTATAGATTTTTTGTGAACTCTTCCTTTTGGGAATTTTAATGTCTCTATTTAGGTTTCATGTTTAGTATACTATTCTCATGGGGATTTTTCTATCTAATATATTACCCTATAAAACCATGAAACATTAATCTAAAATTCCCCACGAATAAAACAAAAAAATTACACAAGGATAAATTCCAAATTAAATTCACTATTTATAAAAGTTTACATGGAATCTACCTTATAAATAATTCATTAACATTGTGTTGAAAAGGGAAGAAAAATATTTATGGATTCATGAATTTAAACTTTTATAATGGTTTCATAAAATTATAATCCTTAAACTAGTGAATATATTATATAAAAAAATTATTCTTTTATTTATCACCACATCATATTTTTCATTCTCCTAGTTTCTAAACAACAACATTATCAATAAAATTATCATCTCTTTGAGAATTGTTAATTATAACAAATACATATTCTATTCAGTCTGATCTCGCTCATATTTTATATAATCAATCTCATGTTCATATTACACTACATATTTCACATATCTTGTTTAAACACGATAATACAATGTAGTGTGATATTTTTTCTCATACTCCCCCAAGATTAAACCTACTCTCTATGAACATTAATTATATTTTGAAGATGAACTTCAATTATCATTCATGGATGAGTTGAATGATTTTTTCCACATCAAATTATATGGATTATAATTCTAATAACTTCTTTAAATCTTCGTCAAATTGTTTTTTGTCTAAACATAAATCCTTTAATTCATTATAAACAACAACATATTCTTTTATTTATGCATTTCTTCTGTCATGACTTTTGATATTTTCCTCATTCTGTATAGAGATGATAATTTTCTCACATTCATTTTCACTAGATGAAAATTAATAACCATGTTCAGCGTTTGTACCATGTTTTGATAAGAATTTTCACCTGTTAAATTTAGTGACCTATATAACTTTTTAATTAAATAATATAATTGATATATTATATTTATTCGTTGTTAATATTAAAGGAATATCATCATCTTTATTATTATCAATTTTTTAGATTCTAGAAAAATTGTATCATAATTTTCAATTGATTTATCGATGAAAAAATTTACGTAATAATTTATATTAAACAACCAATTTTTTTATATCATATTTCTTGGGACATTAGAAAAATGATTAGAAAAATTATCCTCTAATTCATAAACAGAATAAGAAGAATAATATATATTTTTAAAAATAACATTTCTCTCAACTGATCAAAATTTATATATTTAAAATAGATTTATCTATTATCATTCATCTAATTATTGGAATCAATATCTATCCTTTTTTTCAATATAAATCATAAAACTAGTAAAATAATTAATATAAATGTAACTAGATTATTTTCATTCCTTGGGAGAGACATTAAAATATATATTATCTCATATGATATTAATATTCCCTATAATAATATCATCTTACAATGTAACTCCATATCATTTGATAATGCTAACAACATCATTCACACATTTTAAGAAACTATTAATATTATCATCACAATTACTCAAACTATCATCAAACAGTTGCCTGAAAAATAAAATATTTTTTTACAGTATATCAGCCATTATAAAATATATATATTGAATATTATTTGAGATGTTTTTCACAATTTTGAGCACTTTTAATTTCAAGAACTCACTTTCTGATATTCATGATTGAATATAATTCTTTGGATAAATTTCATTCTTTAATTCACTCTTGATGTTTTGAATCAATGTAATAAATTTATCCTCAGGAATAAACCCATCAGGCATGATTTCTAATATAACATAAATGATGGATTAAATTTAATCCATAATCATATATATTTAAATCTTTTATTTTTTTCATCATATAATGGATTCCCATTGAAATTCACAAAAATTAAATTATCTTTTCAATAAAATAAATATTATTGAATTACACATTAGAATAAGAAAATAAACTATATAACTAGAAATTAATGGAGTATTTTACTATAATAACTCTTGTAGAACCACAACAAGTTCATAGAGTGACCAAGGAGTATGGGGTGAATCATTGTCTAAAACTGTTTCTATAATTCTATCAAATTACTATCAATACATGTTGTGAAAACTTTATTGTAACAAAAACAGAGAGAAATATTCCCCAATATAACGGAACAAAATATATTTTCATTATTCAACTCCCAATATGATAAGTAGAGTCCATGGCATGATTTTCATTTCCTCTCAAATCACCATATGTAATAGAATAATCTTTTTAGTACAATGAGTTGGGTATAATCCTGAAACCTAGGTATACACATTTTTTAAATATACTTATGTATGTCTCGAAAAAGTGCATCCATCAATATAAATTGATAATGTTGGAGTTAAAAATAATATTCAACAAAATATAATCCATATATGTTATTTACTATGATGAAATCATCCACATCTTCTCTATTTTCAATTTAATGATAAAGAATAAATGTTTGCTTTAAATTCAAAGGAACAATATTCATCCTCACATTGTATACACAATAAATTAACACGACATAAATATTCATCTTATTATTATTTCCTTCATAAACTATACATAATCACATAAAAATTAATATATTTCACATAACTATTAAATATTATTCGTTTTCTTATAAACAGATTTCCTTCTTGAAAATTAATACATTTATTTCCAATATACCTCAAATCTCAATCATTGAGAACTTAAAAATTTGAATTTTATTTTCAAATTCAATAACCCTTCATAGATCAAAAAACATTTATCAACATCATATTTATCATGATCATTAAATTTAAATTGATAGTTCAAATAAGATGATATATCAACTGAAATTGAAATTTGAATACAGGATATGTCCCCCACTCAAATACCTATATTATCCATTTCAAGAACCTTCTATTGAGTAGCATTATAAATTTTGGTAAATATGATTTTTCATCAAAAATAATTAACTATAATTATACAAAAAAATACTATGTGTATTTTTTTTACTTCCTAGAAACATTAAATTTTCAGTTACACTAAGAACCAACCAAATCTCTTAAGGTATGTGAAATATTTTCACCATTTTAGTGCAACATATTATCTCCTAACTACAACATTGGAGACATGTTTTGGTGTTGTGGTCTGGAATTTTTTAGTCCCATTGTATTCCAACAGACATTGAATAAAATCGTTTATAAAAAAAGTGATGGGGTGGTCCTAGATTCTCCCGATTCACCAAAAATATCTCTAAATATACATTGATGAGGTTATTATTCTAATTTGTAGTTAACTCTTTTTACATATGTTATTAGGTGTGGATACATATAATTTGAAATGATTTCCAGTAGAAAAGTCTATCATACTTCAATGTTTATCTTCTCCCAGATATGGACACCTCTACCATTTTATAGAAAAATAACATTACATCCGACTATGGAATTGAATTTAGTTACATTAAATGTATTATTTCTCGAAACAATATCTATTGATCAAGGCTATCCTTTGTGGTGTAAAACCCTTTCTTCTTCTCAATCATTATACTTTCCTCATAAATTCATTATCCTGATACAAAAACATATTGGACTATCATAACTATAATTTTAATAAACATATATTATATTTGTATTTTGAAAAAGGCACAATGAATAAATTCATCATCACTAATATATTATCCTCACTTATCATAAAAACCATCACATCACCTCATAGCCTCAAAAATATGTCACCTCCATCCTATATATTATTCACATAGAAAGGAGAATTGTTAGAATAAATACATGCATGGGTTCATATAATCATATCAGTTTGATAACACATTAATCAAAGATGATCCATATTATATTCCTCTCAAAAGTAGAAAATCAAGTCATTATTTATTAATTAGGGAACTAAAAATAATAAATATTTTAATCTTTGTATATCCTCTCTATTGGACAAAAACAAAAAGGAACAAAGAAATTGTATAATTATATAAGTCAAAAGGATACCAAAATACATAGCTTCCTAGAATTTGTTAAGGGAAACATGCTATGCTGAGTGGATTTTGGTGAATAAAATGAATATAAAGTGATAGAAATAAATAAAGAATTAATATGTAATTTTAAATAAAAACATGGAATTATATAAAAGTATATGATTCATGATCTGAATATATTTATTATGTATCTATAAAATTAATTGATTTCCAATGAAGGATGATAAAATAATAAAGATAAAAAATCATTAAAAATTATATGAATGATCTTTAAATATATTTATTAGTGATAAAGTATTACATGCATGATATAATGGCCTATTACTATATTGATACCATTATAGAATCTAGGTTTTAATATATTGTAAACTAGCTAATATTTCATTGAGTTTTTTAGTTACTAGTAGTACAGATATGAGATTATTCATGGTCATTGTAATGTAGTTTCATGGTATATGATTAACTTCCATAAAACCCACCATTAATAATGAATTTATTATTCCTACATAAACATTTGTTTTATAAATAGCTCATATTGGCAACATATTGGATTAAACCACATAAAATGATAATTCTATTACAGATTAGTTATATATTGTATGATAAAATTTATAAAATAGGAATATAATATCATCTTTCATAAGTAGAATATCAATTATATAATAAAAATTGTTATTTAAAAATTAGATAGATCAAATTATAATAAATTATTAAAAATTACCTATAACATAATATACCCCAGTTATTATGTTGATTAACATTTTATTATGACTAAAATCATTAACCCCTTGTTTCTTGAATCCCTCCACCCGAACGACTATAATTTAAACTCATACACCTTTTGGTTCTTTGTAAAGTCAAAAATCCTATGGATTTATTTTACCCACTTATCTATATCATGAGGTAGAACATTTATATTATTATTTTTGATACTTCCGTAGGAGTCCATTTATGACATTGGTCTACGTAGACTCTCATAGGGTATACCACACTCTATATCTATGTATACTGCAACCATACCCTCTAGGAACTAATGTTATCTGAGAGGTCCTTGTATAGGATCATTCTATACTGAAATATAATGATGTGATAAAGGAGAATGGTGGTAAGGAATCATCCATAATAAAAAAATATATATCAACGATACATATTGAATTTTTATTAAATGAAAAAATAAAAAATATAATTTTCTTCGTCATTCAAAATATAAAAAATACTAATAAATAAATTAACCATAAATAATAAAATAATAATAAAAAAATAAACAAATAAATCCACTAACCAGTTACGAAAATTAATTAAGATTTTTGTATAAATTATTTAATTACACCATTGATATTCATTTGGGTAAATTTTATCTGAATTAAAATAGAATATGAAATGTCATTCCATAAATATATGAATATTATTTAAAATGTTGGACATTAAATTATATGGATCACTTATGTGTCATTATATGATGCATAATACTATGAATAATTATTCATATTGATTAAATATTGATCATAGAATATGTTTCCAACTTATATTGAACTTTTATTATATTGGTTAGAAATGTCTATATCATAAAATCCAGGTTTAGTCAATCATTTTTCTTTGTATATTAAAAAATAAAATAAAATAAATAAATAAAAATATATCATATTCTATTTTTTGATGACACATCCTAAAATAATTAGAAACCCTAAAATACTTCTATATAGGCTTAAAGGGAACATTTAGATATCCAAAGCGTGAAAAATAGTAACATGAACATTATATTAAAATATGTTTTCCAATTTCACTATGTTATAAAATCCATTTTTGAAAAATATCTCTAACTAAACATAATGAAACATGAGAAAGAGACCATAAATTTATATTACACTGTAATAGAATTTATTAACTATATATTTGTAGCATAAAGTAGTCTTATAATATACTAATAATTGTTTATTTTTATATTTTCAATACAACACATAAACAAGAATGGAGAAAAAAATATGATATGTTGAAAACCGATATGTGTTGATGGAAAATATATAAAAGTGCCACAATGAATATATTTCATAGAAGGAGAAAAGAAAATGAAATCATGGTCATATGAAACTCTTATGATATATGAGTATATTTCTTGGAGTAATATAATTTTTTTATCCATATGATATGAGATGTCTCTGATTATGATATTATATCACACATTCCTATTTCATATCTTATATCTATATAATTTTCTAAAAAAATAAATTAATTAAAAATGTGATGGTTTGTATGTTGATTTATAATATCATTCATTGGTTTTATAATAATTAAAAAATAAATGAAGATTATTTTTCTAATTAAAAATACATATTACAAAAGCTTCATTATATTTTTTAAAGGAACATTTGATAAACTATTTACAAATGATTAATCAATAAACATTAAATAATTTTTAAAATGAATCATATTATGAGTATATATGAATTCATTTATGATAATCCTAATAAAATAATCCACTATTAATATTCTCTTTCTCTTCATTTATTAATTAAAATTTAGTTGATATTATACAATAAAAAATACTAGGATTGTGGATTTAATATTTAATCCAAATATATAATGGATAAAATTTGGAGGATATAATCATTTAGGGGTTTTTAGGAATATTAAACTACATTGATGGTTATAGGTTTGGTCAATAGTAATGTGCTTTATTCCTAAATGAAATTTTATGTCATATATAAAACATTATGGTTGATCTTGTATTATAGTTCTTCTGGTTTTAATATATTAAAACATAACAGAAATCATCCAAGATCATCATATGGGTCAAATCCAAGTCTATTATATTTTAATTGTAATCCAAATTTTTGGGAAAATTATTAAAATATAAATAACACATGATATCAATCAGAGCACTATAATAATATCGTTGGTTGTCATATGATATAGAATAATATATATATATATATATATGATTATGATAATAGAGATATAAATATTAATATAATTTTCTATGTTATACGAAATAAAAATATTCTAAAATAACGTGTCACACCAATACGATTTTATAATGGTTACACAATGGGTTTTATCGAGAAATAATTTTTGTCTCAGCTATCCCCGTGAGTGATATAGATCTATCTCTATTTATAATAATAATAAAAATATTTACATGTAATTATTATGATACGGTAATGGATATAATGTAATCACAATATTTTAAAATGATTATTATCGATGGCAACTGAATATAGGATATCATTGACACTTATAATAGTTTCATCTTTGAGACAAATAATATTAGTGAGTATGATAATATTTTTAAACATTCATTTGAGGGGGAATTTAGAACCCTGATTAATCCAATGGGTAATTTAGAAGTTAATTATCTTATTCTATATTATTTTATCAAAATTTGAATGTTTTTTTCAAGGAAGAATTTTTTATTAAATTTATGTTTTCAAAAAATATAATCTATTTAGATTTTATGTTATGAAGAATTTATAAGAAATATATATTTCATAGTTATATATAAATAATAATAAATATTAATGAAAACATGTAAATATAACTATTATAATATTATTATTCTATATGAAAGGAAAATTTTTATATTTTTTGATATATAAATTTTCTATGTTCATAAGATATTAACTTTTCATATATATTTTTATATAAATTGGACGATTTTTATAAATAATGATGTCTCTATTTATGAATTGTTCATTTATCTATTTATTCAATTTTAATAGTTATTTGTAATATATTAATAGTTTGAATTTTGATATATTTGTTTTTAAATTTTAAATTATACAAATTTCTTTTAAAATTTTCATATTTTGCATTTAAAGTGTTTTATGATATTCATAATATAATATTTTATGTGATTCATCCATGGTTAGTAGTTTTTTGGTATAATATCGAATTTGGATTTTTTGTAATCATATATATTTACAGTTAAAATTGTTTTGAAATTTAGAATCAATTATTCATTATGAATTATGGATAATTGAATTTTTTTCTGGTTTTCCACTATTTGAACGAATTAGGCACTAATGATAAATTTTTCTATTAATATTCCTACTCATCACTCATTCTCTTTGGTATATATTTAGAATCAAATAATTTGAATTCAATGAATAAAATATTTATGGGGACTATTTTCATGTTATTCATATATAAATAATTTTCATATTATAATTAAAATTTAGCATGGATTCATTAAATAAATAAATAATTTTATTAAGATTTATATATAAACCACTTTGGAAAATGATAATTTTGATTATTAATGTGTATTATATAAATTAAATGAATAAGAATATTTGGTATATATATCTATCAAAAATGAAATTTAATATTCTATATATATATATATATGTGTGGTGATATAATATATAACCCATTCAAATATCTTGTATCTAATTCAATCAAAATAAATCATTTTTTAAGAGAGTCACCATCTAGTATGTGTGGAACATGAAATATTAATGCTCATATAAATTATCATTGGAACGGATAATAATGTAACATAGTTATAATTTAATAGTAATACAAATATAGACTCAAGGTAAAGTTATTTTTTTTATTTTCAAAGGGATATACTTGTTTATATGATCCTTATTGGATTTTCTATTTTGATGAATTATATTTATTATACCCTTTTAGTTTTATAGGTAATGTTGTTGTCGGGTCAATTATCTAAGAGTTATATATGATAAAATTGAATTTATTGTATTTATAATTAGTGATGTGGTGATAGAAATAAGAAACCATATTTATTTTTTATGAGATTTCGAATATCACGCATTAAAAAAATGATGTAAGTGATCATCATTTTAGTGAATTTATATTCAATATAATTCATTAATGAAAAATTTCAAAACATTATAATCATATTAAAATTTATTTTAAATTGATTAATATTTTAACAGAGATACCATCAATTTTTTATTATTGACCAATAATGGAGTGAGAATAAAATAATTGATGGTAATAGTCTCTATTGGAATAAAAAATACAATAATTTTTAAAATTTAAAATGAATATATTTGTGTTCTAGTGAAAATAGTTACTAAAAATAAATAAAATATTATGTTTAATAAAATGGATAAGGATAACTATAGTAAGTATTAAAAAAATATTCAAATATCTATACATATTCCCATTAGTGGAATCCATGTTTCAAAATTGATTATAGAATATGTATATATATTAATGTATAGATAAAACCAAAATGATATATCAAGACCATGAATAGAATAATCGAAATGTGTATCATCCTGACATGAAATCCACTACATAATGCCCGAATCCTTTAGGCCACGTGAACTGATGTTCACCATCTCATATGGTAGAGGTAAAAACATGAAGTGGGGGCCAAGTATGTGTATACTAGAAGACTATTCCCCCATGTTCATTGTGTTTCACAAAAGTGAGTAATAATGATAGGTAGTGTAAATATTAATAACAAACCGCATCTGTAAAAATAAAACATCAAAATAGTTTCTAGGTGGAAGAGAAATCAATATTATGTTCAAATAAAGATCATTTCATAATGTTATAAAAAAGGAAAACTACATTGGACTTGAGGGAACAAACATATACAACATACTATGAAAAAATATAGAATTATAAAATCTTCCCCCATAATCATTATGAACATTGGCTTGATCCTTTTCTCGTGTAATCAATTTTTATACTAAAATTAAAACATCTAATTTTTGGAACTTCCATTTCTCCACACTTGAAATCATGAAGTCTAATCATCAGGTAACATAGTCAACCAAAATATATAATTTCGTATGATTAATAGGAAACCACCGTTAATGTCAATAAAAATCCATTTTTTAAAATTAAATTAGTAGTTTCAATGTAAATTTATGGGAAATAAAATAATCAATAAAATAATCATATTGATCCATGTTCTACATGGGATAACAGACCAACAATAAATTCTTTAGTGAAATCTAGAAACCTCTAACAAAATATCAACCTATATATATTTTATATTTGTAAGTTTTTATCAATAAATATATACATATATTGATAATGTATAATTCTATTGGTAAAAAAGTATAGAAAGTTATCCTATGCCATCTAAAAGCCTAGTGATGACATAGACTAATCCTAATGAAGTTTATTTGTGATCTAGTTGTATCCTTATTCATAGTTAAAATGAATACATAGAATATAATAAATATCATGTGAATCCCATCTAAGGTCATCTGTAGTAATTAAATCAAGTAGTTCTCTAAGAGAATTATAAATACCAATCAACATATCTATTTGTAAAAGGAAATTCGAAAAAGGAATCCCATGTATCACTCTCAGCACGGTGTTTATAAATAACACATTGATCCCATCCTATGTAGACGATATAGGGTAACAAGAATCACTCATTGTATATCACATCATTATATTCTATAAATTCCAACCCTGATTATTCTCCAATAGAATATAGAATCTCTCACTAGTATGGTAAAACATCTTCTTAGTGGTCCTATACAAGGAATTCTACAACAAATATATGTATTTATCCATAAAATTTATGACTCATTTTTAATTATAGTTATAATGTTCATCGATCACTTAAATGGTGTCCTTGTGTATGGACCCATATATCACTATCATCTTGTATTGAGAATAACAGTTTACCAAGCATGAAGTTTATACCATTTAGGAGACACATTAATAAAAATTATAAATGGAAACACACACACACCTCACTCTTGTTTTTAAAATTTTATTCAATGAATGAGGACCTTGGGAAATTAAAGAAGGAATATCCTTATGGGTATCTAACACATGGGAAATCATTCTAATACATTGAATCATGAATTTCTAGAACTATATCAATAATGGGTTTGTATTTAATTAAATATATGGAATTTTATAAGGCATCATTGGAGATGTTAGACGATCAACACAAAATATCATTATAAAACACAATGAGACATCTATAAAAATAACTAGGAAACCTAGAATAGGGTGTTTTATGAGTTCTATTTCATTGATAGACTTTTAAAGAAGATATATATGAAAAAACAGCAATATGTTAAAATACATCCAAATATAGAACATAATCATTTAATAATATAATGAAAATGATTACAAGATATCCCGATGAAGGAAAGATGGGGAATTTGGATCCCACCATTTTGGAGCCAACATTACTGATAATGAATGAAACTGAGAATGAACATAAAATTACCAATGAAACTAAGGTTAAGATGAGGAGGATCTCCCTCACATGGATCCTTCTAGATAAATATGGTGGTCTACCAAAATGAGGGTTTTTCCCCATTTTAAAACATAATCGTTCGTATATACAAGGGGTATATTATATGTATAGATATATATTTGAATTTATGATGAAAATATATAATACACATCATGTAAAGCTCATGGTTTTCCCCTTCCAAGGAAAAACTAATAAACTTATTGAATTGTGTATGTCTTGAAAATTAAAAATAATGGATATTTACTTCCCGGTGTGGATAGAATTCATAGAGTGTATTGACTTCACACAGTAAAAAAAATACATGGGTCCTAGACAATTAAATATATGTCCTTTATGTTTAAAAAATGTTTTTAATTAAATTCATATGATGAATTTAATTTATTCAATGAATTTCTCTTAAAAATCAACTACCCCAACTACATCCTTCTATTCTAGTGAAAACAGACCAGTCTAAAGGTGTTGATACCATGTCTAAAAAGTAGAAACATAAAAAGTGGTTTTCAAAAAAAATGATGAATCAATATGAAAGGATCTATCAAGAGCGCCCTCAAATGATTAGTGGTTTTTGGGTACTTGGGTGCAACAGAGTGGCTGACTAAGGTCGGCTTTCAAATGAGAATTGAAATTAGACATCTTATTAATGGTGTTTTGAAAAAAATGGAATAATAACACTAATTTAAATTACGTGGTGGGATTTTTTACCATTTATAAATATTTATTAGGTTTTCTAGAATATTATTCTACAATTGTATTTTTTTTAATAATGTTTTATTAAACAGACACAATAAGAAGTTGTTTTTTAGAAAATATATTAAAATGTGTAATTGATCTAAATCTAACTCTTCACAGAACTATCTATCATTATAATCAAAATTAACATCCAATTAATTATGATCCCATAAATTTTTAACCCCCAAAACCTACAAGAATTATCATTACCACAAAGATGATGTGATCTAAACCCTAGGCTATCCTAAAAACCTACAATCGCAACACCCTTCATTGATTGGTGTTCTAAGGATAGCTTATGGTCAGTGGTAATTTATGGAAGATATCCTTTATGGAAAATGATAATTAATTGTGTTTAGGTATTATATTTTAACTCTAATGTTTTTTCCCTTGACGCCTTGTTTACTAATTATGATCGCGCTCTCACAATTCACACAACACTCGACCTCGCGTGTTTTGTGTTAATTTTACAATTTCTTTCTTAGTTTCTTCTAATTTAAAATCTTAATTAATGGATCATATTAATTTAATTAATTTAGATAAATGATTCAAAATAACTAAATGAAGAGGGTAAAAGATATACCAATCACTAAAAAATCACTTTTCCATGGGTGGTGTGGTCATCATGGAGACGTTTTTCAGGAGATAAAGATTGAAAGGGAAGAACACAATCTTGTCTCCACTCATGATTCCAACCAAATTAGGATTATTAAGAGAAGAATATATTTGAACCGAATAGAAGAAAAAATAATAAGTAAAATAATAACAATGAATTTAATTACACAAACAAAATTATTCCAACCTCAAGAAGGACAAGATGGAGAAGGATGAGTAGAAGAGGAAGGCTTTGTCGATGGGATCCATTATTCAATAGAAACCCTTATTGGAATGGTTGTATAATTGGAGTGAAACGACTTATCCTATGCCCTAAACATCACAATTCACATTCCCAACCCTTCCAAATGAGAAAAACAATAATTTATAGGGTGGAGGGGAGGCTAGGATTAAAGAGGATTCAAGTGTGAATGGAGAATCTCAAATAAATATCTTAAGCCAACTTGAACCACCCATTTGATCTCCTAAATGCATGAACCAATTATTCATCCAGAATAATGATTTGTGCCCAATTTCATTTCCATGTCTCTATCACAATATGGGGTCAATCCAAGCTCTGATAAAGAAATTATGTCCCAAATACAGAACTAATGTCTAATATGGCAGGCACATCCCACCTTGGACTTCATGGTCTATTTAGTCCATAAAAATTTACAATATATCTCTATCTACTTGAAAAAAATGTTTTATCCCATTATGTAGGAAATAGAGTTACAGAATATCATGTTCAAATAATAAATTTTAAAAGATTTATCTTCGAAATGCTATAGTGCATTATAATGTGAAAAATTGGAATTTCAATAAAATTTCAAAATGAATGATCTAATCCCAAATATTTTATAAATATACATATTTGACACAATGATAGGAAAATTTATCATTTATTATCAATAAAATTTTCATTAAAAATGTCTTTTATAATCACCCCCACTCTTATCCTTTTGCACTCCTGGGAAAAACCTCATAAAAAGTATTCGACAGAATTTTGACATGATATGCATATTCAAACTTATCAATATATAGTACAAATATAGGCAACATAAGAATCAAATAAATATTTAGTATCAATAAATTACAAATTCATTGTCTAATAAATTGTGTCCATACAAAATCTAGTGAGATTCAAAACACCAATCATAGAGAAATAATTCATTGTTCTACCATTCCACTAATTCTCCCCGTGTGTGTGCCAACCATACATACTTGTATCTCTACCATTTATCTAGTAAATTTAGTTAAATATAAACTTTTCATCTTTCCGTATTCATTTCCACTGAACCTATTCTATATCCTTTGTAATCAAATTAAAAAATAATAATTTAATCATTCTATGATGTCCATCCATGTGCTCCCGACCTAAATATCACAACATGTTGTACATTTCTTTACATCCCACTTTATTGTCTTTTTGAGTTTTTTATTTTTTTAAAAATGTTTTACATGGTGTACAACAATCAAATATTAAGGGCACATGCATTGGTCAATCTGGTATACTGATACAAAGGAATGGAAGAGAAACGAACGTATGGAAAGACCATGTAATAACCTGAAAATAATTAATTACCCTAAATACACATTCAATTGTGTAAGAGACACTCAAAATTCATGATTGTGTGAAATGATGTGTGGAGAAATTTATAAAATCATTTACCATGAATAAAAATCATAAATAATTATATGAAAATAATAAAGGGATTTATAATTACCAAACCATTCATATCAGCGGCAACTTAAATTTTTATAATAGCCAATCCTTGATGATGAAAAATTAACAATGCATATATTTCAACCAATGAATTTTTAAAAGATGCATTTTTTATATGTTTCGTATTAGAATGTTACCATGAACAAATTTCACAAATATAATTAATATTTTTTTAAATGAAAATTAACCAAAAACTTAATAGAAACTACACATAAAACACACCAATGAGAATAAAAAATATCTACCCCAAAATGTTGTCCCCTCCCCCACATTTAAAATATATCATTTTCCTCAATGTGAACTTATGTGATGGTGTATGCATAAGAAATGTATAATTTAAAAAACAGAATATAGAAGTGAATGGATTAAGAAGATCCTAATATGCTGAACTGATGATGAGGTCATGAATTGTGATAAAGTCCAATGCATCATTAAGAAGTACCTCAATGTATTTCTCAAAATATTTCCCATTGACTATAAGGAACCTTCCAGTGTCCTCTTATGTGATATCCACTAAACCAAAAAGAAAAACCATTGATATAATATAAGGACCTAACCATCTAGAACACAACTTACTAGGAATCAACCTTAGTTGTGAACTTTAGAGAAGACCTTTCTCTCCAATATGAAACTCCCATTGATTGATGATTATATTATGAGATTCTGTTTATATTTTGTTATAGTGCCTTGAGTTCTCATTTGAGGATAATAATATCTCCTCAATCTCTTAAATTTGTATCATCCTTTGAATTACATGTTGGGCCAAATCCATGTTACATTTCATTATATCCCAATAAACCCGATGATCAACTTCCATAGATAGATGACAGGATTTCCAAAAATCAATCCAAAATGTGGACATACTGATGGGGGTCTTGTATCTATCCTATAAGCCCACAATGCATCATCCAAGTACTTTCATCAATCCTTCCTATTTGGTTTTCTGTTTTTCTCCAAAATTTGTTTCAACTCTCTATTTGAAACCTCATCCTTGCCATTAGTTTGGGGATTTTATGGTGTTGATGTTTTGTGTGTCACCACATAAATCCAAAATAGGGAAGAAAAATTTTGATTTCAGAAGTGTTTTCCTTTTTCACTGATGATGTACATTGGTACTGCAAACCTACAAAAAATATGTTTCATAACAAATTCCACAACAACATGAGAATCATCAGTCTGGGTGGCCTTAGCCTCCAACCATTTACTCACATAATCAACATCAAAAACAATATTAGAAAAACCAATTTAACTAGTAAAAGGACCCATAAAATCGATGCCCCATACATAAAAAATATCATTGAATAATATGGGTTATTGGGGTATCTTCTGTGTACTAGATATATTACCAGTGTGATGGCTACGTGAGCATGACTTACAAAACACATGAGCATCATGGAATAATCTAGTCCTATAAAATCCCAATTCCAAAACATTTTTAGTTGTACAATGGGGTCCAATGTTCCTACCATAATAATGTGTTTGATAGAATTTTAGAACACGCTCACACTCATGATCAGGAACACACTTCCTAATCACATGGTCACTACATATGCGCCATAAGTAGGGATCACCCTACACATTAAATCTATAGTCACTATTTTATTTTTTGACTTGGTGCTTCAATAAATTTGTAGGAAATATAGTGGTCACAAGGTAGTTCACTAAATCATCATACCAAGGATTCATCCTGAGAAGGAATAAAGATGCTCGTTGGGGAAAGTGTCCTGAAGTTGTACCCGGTACATGGTGTCATCCTCAAGTACACGAGTGAGCCTACTTTTTTGGTCCACCACTACATTTTGAATCCTCTTAATGTCCATTATATTAATATAAAATTCATGAAGAATCAGTATCTATCAAATAATTATGATAATTTCATCTTGCTTCCTCAAGATGTACCTCGGAGCAGTATGGTCAGAAAAAAACTACTTTAGAGCATAATAAATATGAATGAAATTTATCTCAAGAAAACATGACATCAATAAATTTCGTTTCTTTGGTTGTGTAGTTTGATTGGGTAGAATCCAATGTCATTGATTCATATTCAATCACATGTGAACGTCACTCCACTCTCTAAGATTAGACATTTATAACCGCGAAGTTGGAGGCATCACACATAATCTCAAAAGAAATCTCCCGCTTTGGGGGATATATGATCGGTGGAGTGGATAGACACTTCTTTAGCTCATCAATGGATGTCTTGCAAGAATTCTCAAATACAAAATATAATTCCTTTTGCTGTAATTGTTATATAGGAATAGAAATCATACAAAATCATCGATGATGACACGATAAAATCGTGCATGACCTAGGAAAGTTCTAACATCACACACAAATAAAGTATAAGGTAAGGATGAAATGATATATACCACAGATCTATCAGCCTCTATCCCATGTTTTTAGAATACATTACCTACTTCAACCTCATGGTCTTCCATGAAATGAAACTTTTCAATGTTAAATTCCAGATTATTCCTAATACAGCGATTCAACAAAATTCCCAAACTAGAGATAAATTTATTAAATAAAGACTCATACACTATAAATTCCACCATAAATACCTCCTTTCAGGTCTCAATAAAATTATAAAAAATACGCACCATGCATCACTTGAAGGTACCTTGGGAATTTTAATATCCAAATGCCATCTTTCGGTAGGAAAACGTTCAAAATGAACAAGTTAATGTTTTCTTCTCTGGATCCTATAGAGCAATAGCGACGTGAAAATATCCAAATTATCTATCCATGAAACAATAGTGCATGTTCCTAGCTATTCTCTCAAGTTCCTAATCAATATATGGGATGTGTATATTGTCCTTGCAAGTGGTTTGATTTAGTTTCCTATAAGAAATACACACATGCCATTTTTTTTCAACCACATTGGAACTAACTCATCATTCTCATTTATAAAAATTATAAGACCACTTTTCATAGGAACAAACAATTAGGACTCATCCACTAAATATATTAAACGGGATAAATTATACATGACTTGTGCAATTTTTCAACCTCATTATTAACAACTTCTAGAAGGGATGGATTGAGTCACCTTTGTGGTTGTCGAACAAGTTAAGCCTCATTCTTCAAAAGAATTCTGCATTTCCAAATGGAAGGGCTAATACCTGATATGTCATACCAGGTCCACCTAATTTCCTTAATGTTCTCCCTAAATTTATTCAAATTTATTTCTTCATGTTCAAAAGGGATATTTTTATCAATTATAATATATAATTTCACACCAATTTACATGTATGTGTATTTTAGATTTGGTGATAATGTCTTGAATTACAATTTAGGGGGGTGTTGTATGGATGGGGAAATTGATGGAACTGAAATATGTGCACAATGAACATCAGTATTAGAATATATATCATCAAAATCATAGAATAGTGCAACAAATCCATCAGTACACTCAGCAGCCATGTCATAATCTGAGTTCACATGACCAAAACTTAATATCAATCAATTTTAAAATCAAATATTAGAGATTCTTGTATTTTATAAATGTGTGTGTAAGATATCTAAGAAATCAAACTAGAAAAAATCCTAAAAATCTCCATAATCATGGGATAATAAATTTCATTATGGTTTTTAATTGGTGGTTCAAAATGGGAGATAACAATTGCAGAATGGTGCCCTGAGGGTTACTTCATTGAAACCATAATATTAAATATCACAACTTCATCTCCAAATTACATGGAACATGTTCCTTCACAGACATTTATAATGGTTTTTCAGTTTTGAGGAAGGGACTACCAACGATAATGGGAACATGTGAACTTACCCTTTCGCCCTCTATGTTATGAACATAGAAATATACTAGGAAGATCAGTTATCTTACCTGGACATGTACATCCTAGAGGAATCCCCCTAGATATATCATAGCTCTATTGGCCAACATCACCACTACTCTTGTCAACCTCAACTCAAAAACCTTTATATAATAGAATATAGGTGAAGCATCACATTTATTGAAGCTGTTAAATCACAAATTGCATCAGAAAAGTGTAACTCCCTTATGGTCCATGGGTTGGTGAATGTATCGTGAAGTTTTCACTTTGTCGGCATTTCTAGAGTTGTTGTAATAAGTGCTGACACATTCCTTGCATGATTGATCTTATCATTTCGGTTATGACGTCTATGATTGTTAGAAATTTCTTTTAAGAATTATTAATACCTTGGGATTTTCATAATGTCCTTGATTAGGGGAATTTGTATCTCTCCACACATGAATGTTACAAAAATTCTTTTTTTCATTACCTCTTCAGCCATATTTTTGTTTTGAACAATTCTATTTGATAAAGGAAGGGGTTTAAAAGTAATATCATCAACCTTTTTCTTACATTTACCTTCCTCCATGGGTTTATCAATATTTGGTGTGGAATGGGGCATCTCTAGAGTTGAGGTGAATCCTATTGAAATGATAGGTATAGATGTTTCATTTTTTTCTTCCCACTTCTCAATGTGATGGCACTAACATTCCCCTTGGGATTTGGAGTAAGTTGGTAAAGAGTATTTTTGGATTTCTTTCATACCAGTTCATGGAGGGTGGTATAAATCTCGCACATTTGAGTCTTTAACACTCTTAGCTTTGAACCTTGTCTCTTTGGCTAATTATGTTGATTATGAACAATTGTTTTCAAAATATCATCTATGTTAGAATGTACCTTGGTTTTGGGATTCACATGTGGTTTACTTGTTGATGTTGGAGATTCAAATCTTTTTTGAGTTTTTGGAAACCTTAATGCTAGGGTGGAGGCTATTGTAAATTCATTTGAAAAGGGGACCTTTGTTGTTGTCTAGATACATACCTCGGGTCTGATTGATCCTTCCATTTTGGGTTGTATGTTGGTGCAGAGGAATGAATATTATTTTGGGGGTATGGTTGTTGCTTAGACAGATATGGTCTCCTGGGAAACACTGCTATACAATATTCTATTTATTGTAGTTAGGGGAAACAGTCAGTTGGGTTGTCTATTTTAGAGAAATGCCACATGGACTCATATGAGTGGGTTTGATGTTTTTTATCCAAAGAAATCTACCTCACCATAGTGGTTAATTCTTATAACATGGTATCAATCAAATGACCCTCAAGAGAAGAAGGACATACCTAATATACTCACCTAACATGTGGTGTTCCTCGACCACCAAATTTTTGGAAGTTTTGGGTAATATTTTCAATTAATGCACGTTAAACCACTGTTATCTTGTCCAACAATGCTCCTCTAGTTGTGACATCCACCATGATCATCTACATAGGTGTGATTCCTTTATAGTATTATTGGATTAAGAGTTTCCCAATGATTTGGTAATGTGGGTAGCTTGAACACAACATCTTGAATTACATCAAGTAATTATACATTGACTCCCCTAGGGCTTGCTTGATCCCCGAGATATTATTTCGATTGAATGTGGTCGTAGAATCTATAAAAAATATCTACAAGGTACGATATTTCAAATAGTGTCAACAAGTTACATCATCAGGTTGTAAAAAATACAACCAATCCTTCACTGCTTCATAAAGTGAGAATGGGAATGCTCTTGATTATTTGATCTTAAGATTAATTTTATGGATTCAGGGTTTCCCAAAACAAACTAAATTTTTTAAGTTTTTTGTTTGGGTCCTCACTAGATAATCCATGAATCTTTGTAAGAAAGTTAATTAACCCAGATTTAAGTTCAAAATATGATATAAGATTTTGGTTTGCAATACAGTTTGGTTGATAATTAAAATCATGTGTATAAAATTCTTGAATAGTTGTATTATGTTCATTTCCCTTATTTTTTTACATTGTTTCTTGTTTTATGGTTGAATTTGAATTTCATCCCACGTCAATGTTTTGGGAGTGGAGTAATTATCTAACAAGTTGAATGTTGAAACTTCTCCTAGACTAAGAATGAATGGTTTGAGCCTGAAGGCTATGTTCAATCTCATGATCATGATTTAATAGAAAATTGGAATTATTTTGTTTCATAAATCAAATAAAATTTAATATATGTATAGTGGAAAATAATAAAATAAAATATAAATAGTTTGAGTTGGTGGTCCAAAAAGAAGAACAATAAAATAAAAGAAGGAGAAAAAAATTTATATTTGGTAAAGAATGATGAATGAAGAGAATAACAGAATAAAATTTAAAAAAATAAATACCAATATTTGGTTTAAATAATTACATTCCTCTCTGAAACAGAACCAATTTGAATGGTTCTATCATGGGAACCATCAATATATTAGTGGCTTTTTGGTACTTCTGTGTAGTAGAGTGGATGACCAAGGTTTTCTCTCAATGGAGGAAATAAATTTCAAAACTTATTAATTGAATTTTGAAAATAGCACAATGTGTAATAATAACACTACATGAAAGGATGTGGGTTTTTTTTACCATTTAAAATTTTATACGAAGTATGCCGGAAGAGGATCGTATAATTTTTTGTTTTTATTTTTGATATAATTTTTGATTAAAAATACTTAATAATAATATGTTTTTTAGAAAATAATTTAAAAGGAATAATTGAACTAACTCTACCACTTCACTAGATTATATATCATTATCATCTAATTTAAAATCTACTAAATTATGACCCCCAATGTTTTTAACACCTAAACCATATTATAATTAACATTACAACAAATACAGAGTGAATTAAACCATAGGCTATCATCGAAACATGCAATCACATCACCCTATATTGATTGACGTTCAAAGGATATCTTATGATAAGTAGAAAATTAGGGACCATGTATATTCTAGAAAATTCGGATGAATTGTGTTTAGGCTTTGTATTTGAACTCCACAAATTTATCCCATGTGGCCTTGTATTACTACTTAAGATCACTCTCTCACTATTCACACAACACTCGACCTCGCGTGTTTTTGGGTTAATTGTGAAATTGCTGGATTATTTTTTTATAACATAAAAACTAAATTCATGGATCATATTAATTGAATTACAGTATCTCAATTATTCCAAATAACTAAATGAAGAGATTTGAAGATAGATCAGTCACTGAGAAAACGAATCTTCCATGGGTGGTGTGGTCTTCGTGGAGAGGTTTTTCAAGATAAAATTATTGAATGGGTAGAACCAAATCTAATCATTACTCTTGATTCCATCCCAATTAGAAATATTAAGAGAATAACAAATTTGAATTGAATTGAAGAAAACATAACAAGTAAAATAATAACATAGAAGTTTATTACAAAATCAAAATAATTAAAACATGAAGAAGAAGAAGATGGAGAAGAAGAAGGATAAGAAGAAGAATGCTTAGTCGATGGGAGCCTTACTTCAAGAGATACCATTATTGTAATGGTTAGAGAATTAGAGTGGATCCACAAATCCTATTCCCTCAACTTCCCAATGCACATTCCATACCACTCTAAATGATAAAAAAACTAATTTATAGATTGAAGAGGAGAATAGGTTTAATGATATTTCAAGTGTGAATGGGGAATCTCCGAAAAATATATTAAGCCACCATAAACCGACCATTTGACCTCCAAAATGCATAAACCAAATGTTCATCCAGAATAATGATTTGCGCAAAATTTTGTTGGCAATAACCACTAAAGGGTAAACTAGAATTTCAATAAAATTTTCAAATGATTGGTCTAATCCCAAATATTTTATAAATAACTATATTTAACACATTGTGAGGAAATTTTATTATTTATTATAAATAATATATTCAATAACAATGTGTTTTATAACTCTACCAATTTGAAAATCTGTGATGTTATAAAGTATCCTCCATAAAACAAATCATCACCATGTTTCCCTTGATTGGGTGTTATAGTGTAATATACGATTTTTTTCCACCAGTCACATACACCAGCCTCTCTCCCACATGTCTCATCCAAACACATGAACCTGAAATTATAAAACCTGAACTAGAGAAGTTGTACATATGTAGATAAAGTTCATAGTTTTATCAATGGTTAATTCAACATTCTACCCATATGATACATCATCCTTGAGCTCATCAACCTATCGATCAAAAGAATGTGATGGGTAATAAAAAATCTGGTATGTAGTGATAAATATAATATTTCATGCATTGAATGGTACCTACGAGTTAATTCTAGCAGTTATTCTATAGATCCAACTCTCTCCATTCCCTAAAAAAGATAAATGTATTGAGATAAAGTATTAACCTATCATTTCATCTTACTATATCCTTGTTTTGGATAAACTCACAGAAAGACTAGATGTACCACCTCAAGCACTACTGTATGTTAGAAATGATTGGTATAATAATTAATCCAAGAGTCATCTATAGACATAAAATTATAAATTTAATGGGCCTACTCTGAATTCTTATAAATTAAATGTGGACCCAATAGTTCTATATGATGTAACTCTAACATGTATAGGGTTTAATAGAATGAGATAAAATAAAGGTCCCTATATGGTTCCATTTGAATAGTTTCTTAGAAAACTATTATTGTATAAAAACATAGTGAAAGTTAATATTTTATCTCGTGTTCCGATAAAATCAATCGCACAGACTGGTATTATTTTTCCTAGAACACATATTGTATTCATGGGTTAATCATCGATCTGAGGGAGATATGATATACTCAGAAGAATCTACATACCATGAACTTCCAACAAACCCTTTTCATAACAAATCAATATAATGGTACACCCTATATGACATGATATAATGGGGAAAAACATGAAGGCTTGAAACATCATTAATATAAATCCATATGAGTTCAGAAAATGATATGATCTATATGATAGATGATAACACTTTCACCATGGTTATCATGCCAATGATAACCCATAGGGCATCACTTCTATAGAGTAGTCTTTATAAACCTATTAAAAAATTATTGTGACGTCCTATCATTTTCTTTTAATAATGGATAGAGTATATTAAACTCCCCAAGGATTGTAGTTCTATATCTTTACTAGCTGATAGATGGAACACTATGTGATAAATTATTTAATCAACAACTTCATACATGTTCACCAATATTGATGTCATATGTATTGATATAACATGGTAAGACAATTGTGTCATACCTTGATGGAGGCATGGGATTCCCACAACAACTCATCTCATATATCATATGTAAAATAGATAATCATTTGAATGTTCATATTCTCATCCTCATTGATAACCCAAAAATTTAGTGCATCCTCCATGATAATACATTTTTATAGGACAAGGAATTCAGGAACTGATATAGTCTCAACTATACTAATTATAAAATGTAGGATTTCTATTCCAATTCTACTAAAACTAAATACCCATGATATCCTCAGTCCTCTAAAAAATCTCAGAAATCCTTTCGGTCAAATTCCACTCACAACTAGACCCATGGGTGGATTGTTCCAATGTCTTCATGATTTTGGAATCAACCACAAAATTAACCTTCCTGGGTTTATAAGGGAACTGAAAAGAAAATGACATTTTTTATTTTACCCACCCTGGATACCTAATATAGAAATCACATTATGTGGAAATTTTCATGAGATAATTATGGTCTTTGAAGATAATTAACCACTCTACCAATAATTGATTCCTTCAATAGTGTAAGTAATAAACCAAAATTAATAGATTGAGGTCATAGGTAGAATAATTTTTATCATGAGATCTTATCTAGAGGGACTCGTATGCCACAACCTGATTTCCGTGTTTTAGTACTACGCCTATACTGACTCCTAATGAATAAAAATAAGCAATAAAAAATATTCCATTATCTAAATTAATCAAGATTTTAACTGAAGTAATAGTAGATTCCATTTACAGAAATTATGATTTCCTAGTGTTAGACCTTAATATATACACACCCATATTAGTAATCCCTATGAGAGACACTGCGCAACATGAGAAGTCTTGAATAAAAAGATACCATTTAATTACCACCCCCAAAACATGTGGTATTTTAGTGGCAGTCATGGTATTCATTGAGGAAACTATGAAGATCACCCTTTCTATTTCAATAGAAATGTCATCTTATAAGATTATATAGACCATGAAGTAAAACATATAGATATAAAAGTAAAATTTGGCGATATTAGAATACATATGGTGTTATCTCAATGTATTTAATATGATATCAATATATATATAGAATATTCATGTAGATTATAATAATAAAATAACATGTTATACACAAAATCTATGAAAAATGAATCTAGAGATAGGTGGAAAGCTATGTTAATTAAGGAAATGAAAATGTACTATGGTTCTATATAGAAAGAAGCATAAATAAGTATGTAAACTATTTGTATCTACAATGGAAATTTATATGTGGTATTTATGGAATTTCAACACACACCTGATGGTATACCAAACAAAAATAGGTCATGGAGAAAACATGTCACTACACCGATATGGTTGAGGATTTTATCTATATGAAGAAGAGGATAATAGTTCATAATATTATTCTCATTAATTCAGTGATAATCCTAAAAAAAATACATGTCATTTCTTCCTTCATAGTGAATAGCACTGGAGAACCCCATGGAGAAGTAATGGGTCATATGAAACCATTAACAACCATGTCCTCTAACTAGTTATTGAGTTCATGGATATCAATATGCACCATCCAATAAAGGGGATTAGACACTAGTTATTCTACAAGAAGAATCTCAATGGTAATCTCTGTGAATATCATATTAGTTAAACCTTAGAATTCATCATAGAATAATTCCCTAAAACAATTCACTATCGGCAGAAATTACATACATCTCATTCCCTGATCACTCATGATAGACTAACAATATGAGATTTCACTCCACCTATTCCGTCATTTTTATGTTTTTATTTTCTTTTATATACATACTTTTAAAACTTATGAATTTTGGTACCACCCTCAGATGATCATGTGGAACCCATTCAATGGTAATAATCTATTTGAATACGATAAGGGACTACACATTTTATTTTGAGTATGAAATTATAACATTATATATCATTGAAAAAAAATCCACCAGATTCATTACCCACATATTTAAAGGGTAACTCCTTTCACATGTTCATACTATCCAATTAAACCCCTAATGGTGTTTCTAGAGTCTGATTCCACATAATAATCTATATTTATTCCTAAAAATTTCCATGTTTCCTCAGATTTAAATGAGTGTAAAGACCCTTTATTAAAAAAATATGATATTATATAGAGGCGATTGGAGCTGTTCATAGAATTGTATATAAAATAATAACAACATCCTCATGCTTCATCTACACTTCATAGATATAGCTTGATACACATTCTTCAGTTGCAACCCGACTAACCTGGGATGGTCCATGTTGCTGGTGCTAAACCTCTAATGTCTAAATACCACAAACATGATCACCTCCTTAGCTTTATAGGCCCGTAGTTTATATTTTATCATCTCCCTACATAAAGTCAAAACCACCCAGACTAATAATTCAATCCTCCCTCAGGATTCACTTAGTGATGGAGTCTTGGATCACTATCTCCATGATGGTGGTTAAATGATTTAAATATACCTCCGATTTGATGGTGTACATAATCCCATAATAAACTTTTCTCACAATGACTAAGTCATCACCATATAGTATTGAAATAAAACCATGATGCTTTGTGAAGTTATATGAATACTATATCATGAACATAACACCGTATAAAAATATTATAAATTCTCTATATTAGACTTTTTTATGTTTCTTCAAATAAACTAGTGATAGATGGGTGTCTTTATTTCCTACCAGATTATAACATGATGGTGATAAGTCTAAGAGAAAATAACCCAAAAATGATTACAACAGTAATAAAGATTATAATGAAAATATTGATATCTTCTATGGATGTGTCTCTAAATATTTTATGATCTATAATATGGCATCCACCGATGACTCTATAGCACAAGGTCAACCATCACAATGAAGGTAAAAAGATGTTGTTTTAGAAAATCTCATGACAACTATTCAATAATGGGGGAAAATCATGGAGCACCTTGAAAGGAAAACATAAAGAATAAGAATCCCTCTCAAAACTAATCCTCATTTTTACACCCAAATATTTTATTATATGTCGGATATTAAAAAAATTATTTTTATTTATAGCTTACATTTCACGAAGCAACGGAATTTAATGAACAGTGATATGTTATGAAATATGGTTTTCTAACACTAGTCCATAAGATGGAGGTAATGAATAGTATTTTCCTAATTATAAAATTTATATAATATGTATATAATGATATTTTTTTACATTCATCCAATTTATTTAATAGGAATATGAGAATAATGAATGCTATTTTATGCATTAAAAGTTTATATTAGTCTAAAGGTTATTTTACCATCAATTAATAAAGAACATATTTTAAATCTAAATATTTATGTTTTTATATATATTATTTTAAAAACAAAATTCATGTATTAAATGGTAATATAAATTTTTAAATTATTATAAGTTGTGATATTTTTCTGAGAAGTATTGATTTTATAATAATGAATAATACTGCATTTTAGTTCAAAACTACACATTCATCTATTTTATTTATGCAGTTCAATTATGTTTTTATTTGGTTTTATAGAATTATTAGTCAAATTCTATAACATTTAAACCGATTCAGGTCAATTTAATCAATTTCACATTATATTTTGATAATAAAATAGAACAATCATTTGGATACTCTTACATTAACCCACTTTGTCATCCAGTCTGTGCAATTAGCATTAATATAAAATTTTCCACTATTGAAAATATAATTTTGAATAGTGTACATATATGATTATAATTATTATTATATTTATTGTCTAATAATGTCAAATAATGTTTTTAGATTATTAATATTAACTTTCATATTTTTCTAGTTTTATAGTTAATGGAAAATCATGTAATTGAAGGTAAAAATGATATTATAAGCCTTATAAAATTTTCCGAACTACTGCCATAATTATTTTGGAAGAGTTATTGTCTACCAAAATCATATCTAATATGATTTTAGGGCCTCCTGTAACAATTTTATTAAATTTAAATATTTTTATGTATTTTATTCTAATTAAAGTCCATTGTGTCTTACTCATGCTTCTAATAAGTGTTACAATTTATTTATATGGATTCCATTAATATAAAATATAATATTATTATTAATTGGAAAGATAGGTTTTTTATTTTAATCATATTAATTTACTTTTAATAATTATTGAATAAATAATCAAATTCAAGGCTTGCATAATGATGATACAATAATTGTTCGAATAGTCGACATATCAAATAAATGTTGTTAAAATATTAAAATAAATATTATTTGACATATATAATTTAATAAAATATTATTATAAATTAATTGTACATATTATGGATGTATTAATGGTTTTCATTATTATAGTTATTGTATTTCTTCAGTGTCAAATAATGAATAGTTTAGAAACATACAATAATGATATTTTAAAATAAATAATATATTTTTAAATGATATAAATTTACTAAAAATATAAATATCCAAAATATTAAAATTATAATATTGAAAATTTCATAATTGAATCATATATTGTCTATTCACAATTTTATTTTACCTATATTTTCCCTTAATGTGTAAAATACCATGTTGTTACGGTAAATGTTAAATGGTTTAATTAACGGTTAAAGCCAAATGATAAGGGTAGAAATGTGATCTAAAATTGTATATGAATTATAGGATATATATATTTCAAACCTAATTAAATTAATATTGAATTATAGTATTTCTGTAGAAAAATTATATGAAAATAAAATATAAATTATTTAAATAGAAGATAGTAAACAAAATTCCACTATCATTGTATTTGATGTATTTTATGTGTCCACCAAGAAAAAAAACTGTTATATTAATGAACCTAAATATATTTTCCAATCCTAAGGATGTTAGTTTCTATATAGAAATTTTTTGTCATTTCTTAGAAATTATATAATAAATTAAATTCTTGTTCAATAAGAAAACAATATTTATTTAATTAAAAATTTAAAATAAATAATTTTAATAATATCATTTTTTATATTATATGGATGATATAATGTGCCTTATTAATTTTATAGACATATATAATATAATAAGGTTGTTTTAATTAAGAAATTCGAATTACCACATTTCTATAATGTATATATACTCTACCAAAAAAATATTTTCAAATTTGAAAATATTGAAATTTTATTGAATTAATATTTTAGTGTATTATATATAAAATCACAAAAAAATTATATAATAATAATGTTTATAAGATATGGTTTTGAATTTCATAACATATTAATTTCATATCCATTTGTATATCCTTGGGTCAAAAATAGGCTTGTAGTATTTTTATATTATAAGTATTTCTGAAATATCCCATAAGATCAATTATCAAAGTCAACCTCCTACCTCACATATTTAATATAATTTCATCCATTCAACTAAATAAAAATATGATAATTTTTCTTATGAACATACATTGTTATTTTATATATGTTATTTTTCAACTCTTTCACATTTTTTTCGACTTTTATATCTTCTTAAAATGTTATTTCCATGACAAATTAATATATATATATAATCAAATAAATTTTTTCATGTTCATATGTATATGGTAAAATCACATTCCACCATTTCTCCAACCTATGAAAAATGAAATTATTTTGCGTGCCTATGTAGGGCTTACTGTCTCCAAGTTATGGAGAAATCTCTTTACATTTACTACATTATTTGGATGGGTATGATGATAGATATAATGGATATATATAGGAATTGTAAAAATAATTTAATTCTATATAATTAATATACCTTCAAATTAGGTACCCATTCACCCTTAAGGGAATGATATTGTCGATCGTGTGTACATATGTCTTATCATCTCCATGATGAGATGTGTTTCATTTTCAATGTTGAACAAATGAATAATGATTATAAAAATGTGTATAATGAAATAATACTATATATATTATCTTAATATCAATATTCATGTGGTTAACAATATATTCTATTCATAAGAAGCATGACTTTCGTAAGAAAACATGCATAGAAAAATAATTTTGTTAACACTTGAAGATAGGGTAAAGATGAAATATTATCCACAAATAGGAGATAAAATAATTGTGACACATCAAGTTTTCATAGTACACTATTTCTTCAATGTAATGCAATAACTTTCACTACACGCCACCCTGAGATCAAGTGCACAACGACTTACCAAACTAGCCATTCAAAAGAAGTTATGAATAATATTAACAGAATTTTGAACTTTATATAATACTTTTAATTTTAGAATCTATATTATTAGTTTCTTAGACATAATGTAAGAACAAATTCATATTTTTGAAAAAAGAATTATTTTTAAAAAAAATTCAATTTTAACGCCTTTTAATGGAGAACCCTTTTTAAATCTAATATTTGAAACTTTTATATATTAAATTTGACAAAATAAACTTTTTTTAGAATCAGTATATAATAATTTAGTGTCGATAAATTATTGGTGTTTTTCTGATAACGTTCAGATTTGGGTGAATAGTGAAAAATATTATATTTTAAATGACTACAACTTTTTTAATCATAATAATCTATAGCATTGAATTATACATTTTAATAGTTTATAAGTATAATTAGATTATATTTTTACAATTTAATCTAATTATGGACATTTTATGTTAGTTCACTTTGAAATTGGACCTAAACATGTGTCAATCTTTTGACAGTTATTATTTCTTAAAAATACGCGTTTTCGTTTCGACAATAGGAAATAATTTTAAATTAATTAATTCAACATCAATGTTTTGAAATTGTTAAATTAGGCTTGATTTTTTAATTCATAATATCAAAATTGGTTTAGGGTGAAATTTTGGTATTTTTCTGAAAACATTCAATTTTGGATGAATAGTGAAAAAAACGGAGTTATTGTTCGAAACCGACTTTTTATTTAAATAATAATTTTTTATTTTTATTTAATTTAGGTAAAAATAGGTAAATAATACCTATATAAGTTAAATTTAATTCATTGGAGCCATTTTATAATAATTTTATTTATATTAAAATTTTATTCAACTTTTTGTCGTCTTTTACCCACCTTCTATAAGAATTTTCAAATTTAAATAAAAAATAATTTTACCGCATCAGGTAGTGGAATTGAAAAACTCTTAGAGACACTATTGATATCATTAAGTTAAATTTTGTTCAATAAGATGAATATAATTTTTGGTGAATACTAACTTTTTACTTTTATTTAGAATGGTAAAAAGTAAATGTTGTAATTAGGGGTAAAATGATATTAGTATTACCCTAAATCATGTCATAAATTATATTGAATAAGTGTAATTAAACAAAGAAAATGTTATTAATAAAATATGATCCTTTAGGTCCACTTGGATTAGATTAGGACATTTATTATTATTCAATTCATAGAAGAGTTAAAAGTGTTAAAGTCACTGTTTAATAATTAAACATTTCTTATATAGGGTTACACATAAGCTAAATTAGACTATAAATATTAATTATAAATATATAATCATTCCCTTCATAATGGTATTTTATTTATATTTTTATAAATTAAATAATTTAATTTATTTATGGCACAATGATGAATCAGTAATTAAATAATTAATGAAATATTAAAATAATTGATATTATAAATATCCAAATAAATGTAATTTGAGACTTTTTATAAATTAAAATAATTTTTTAGGTTAAAAGAGCCTATTAGGGTTCGTTAGAGGAATTTGTTTCTAAGTAATAATGTAGTTATGAATTTAGAAAAAACAAAAAACAAAATAATGTCAAAATTGACATAAAAGTGTTTTTAAATCAAAAATTATATTAGAAATTGATATTCTATTCCTAAAAAAGTAATCTTCGGAAAAAATAATTATATAATAATAGATGTATCATTAATGAACCATTTGGGGTTCTCTTGAAGTATATAGTCTATTTATGAACCATATAAAATAAAAATGCAAAGAGACGTGGTAAATGTCAAACTATTTAACTAAAAGTTAAATCTAAAATATAAAGTTAATATAGTAACCCAAATCTATCTAAAACATATTGGGTGAGTGGTTTTCGACCCTTCCCCAAATTAAAGTTTAAATAATCCATTTTGGAGCCATTAGAAACTAAATATTATTTTATTATAAAATAATATTTCTAGATTTTCCTAAGGTTCCCCTCGCTCATCATATTAAATGGAACTCCCCCTTTTCTCTAATTCACACTTTCAAATCCATTTTTATCTAAAAAACTCTACCCAAATACCCTCTAATATATACCCCTTTCATCATAGAGGATTTATTTAAGTCATAAAGCCAACCTAATTATCCTTTTTGATCAAATAAAAAGGAAGGACTCGAAGAAGAGCTAAATATCTCACATCCTCTTTCATGTTCCTTTCTTCTTCCACTTCATTTTTTTTATTGTTTAAATTATAAAATAATAACTCCTTTATATTATATATATTGTTCTGTTAGTGTAAATATAGTTCAACCAAATTCATTATTCTATTTATCCATTGAATGACATGTCACCATACGTTCATACATACGACATACCGTCTCCACGTCAGGGTGTAATTGTTTTTCAATACATTATTATTTGGATGGGTATAATAATGATGTTTAATTGATGTTAATAATTAATATGACATGATAATGATTCTGTACATATGATATAAAATCCAATTATATTTTATTTTAGAATCAAATTAATGATATTGTCGCTCGTGCGTACAAATGGATTACCGTCTCCACGAACGTGATGAGATTCATTCCTTGTCGTATCCATTCAAGAATAATATTCATTATATGATTAAAAATAATGTTTAAATATGTGATATAATTCTTTATATTAATAAGATACATCTCATCCAAAACAAATATGACTCATATAACAACGAATATAATGGAAAATTATACTGTTAATAACCGAAACGACGATAATACTAAGATATTATTTATAAACCAATTTTAAAAGATCATATATGATTTCATATTAATGTATATGGTTATGTTATAACTTAATAACACTTATTTCGCATTATATAGTAGTTTAACTTACCCTAGACCAAGGAAAAGTACAATGTAAGGGATTCTTATCTCACTTTCTAGTCCGTGAGATTTCAATTGTGCGCCACTTATTTCTTGATTATGTTGTATAATGTACTTCCATTTGAAATATATAATCATGATTCCCTTTATATTCCTCGTATTCTGTAATTAATTTGGTGGTTATTAAATTTTTTTCACACAACTCAATTGATTGCAACGTGGTAAGGGATTTCTTATCTCACTTTTAATTCCGTAATATTTCCATTGTTAACCAATTATTTGTTGCATGTGGTGTTTGTAATACCCATGATTGTATTCATTATGTAATATAATTTAATTTATGGATATTTATATATTAATATTATGATCCTTCTTTCTTGGGATTAGGTTTCATAAGTTACCAACTCGATAAAGGAATTTGAAATTCCAATTTCTACTCATTCACCTTTACGCATACTTCATTGATTATTTTACTCCAAGATTATGGGTGAAATCACTATTGATTTTATTATGTCATAATTTCCACTCCCCTTTCTGTGGATATACTTTTGATACACATAATCACTCTATTGATAAATTCTCAAGTCATCAATATGAACTTGATAAGAGTAATTTTAACTCAATCTACATTTGTTGAGTTAAATATCCAATTCAATGGTGTTGTTTTTACAAGAATATGTGTGAATGTCCTCTGATTGAATTACAATAAATATCCAATCATATTGAGTGTATTTATATTTGTCAAACATAATAATGTCATTTATTTATCCTTATCCTAATGATACTGTCTTTATAAGATATTTCATCTCAACTTACATTACATTGAGACTTCTTTATTGTTATACACTAAATCACTTTTATATGGTGTATATAATGTACTTTGACAAAGTATATCATGAATCCCTTTATTCAAATGATATTGAAAAGTTTTTTTTACCTCAATTATTTTTATTCAAGTGTCTCTCTTTTCATTAGGAACGGTAACTAAAATATCATTTTAAAATGTTTTAATGATTTATTAAGTTAAATCATTATCATTAATATCATTTTTTTAAAAATGTTTTTAAGGATTTATTTATATGGACATTAATGTTTTAAATTTATAATTCCTTTTAAAAGTGTTAAAGTGGTATGAGATACTTTGATTCAAAAATCTATTTTAAAAAGATTCTTGATAAATAGTGAGACTATTAAATGTTTTCAATAAAAAGGGGGGTATTTCTCTGAAATAGTTTTGATGATTATTTTCATCTATGTCAATATCATTAACCATTCCCTATTTAGTTTGATCTATTATAATACAATCTTCCATATTGTATTTAATGAGTTATGTTTGACTGTGGATGTGCTATTTTTATACCATTCATGGTTTGTGGTTAAAATATTGACATTTCGTATGCTAATTTTAATACAAATGTTCAGATTATGCTTCATCCTTTTCATATGATGAATGAATATGACTTCGTAAGTTACAGGTGGATCCGGATATAGCTCCTCGATGCATCAGTAGCTATCATGAGACAAACAAGTGTCTTCGCACTTTCCCTTGACAAAATCTTATTTGTAGTCTTGGCACAAGGCCTTGACTCGTGGTTATGAATTTCTGGCATTATGCATTCCATCATTAGGTAATTTTTTATTGGCATTTCATGAGATTATTCAACTAGTATAATATCCTTGTGAATAAGTAAATGGAATTATTTCATTGTATTTCGTCCATATTATGATGAAATTCAAGTTCAAAAGGATTTTATTTTAGTTATACATTGTGTTAAATGATTATGCTTATTTATGAAAGCTTGCACTATATTGTTATCCTTATAGGTCATCTGAGCTCATCCCATTCTATGTTTTATTTTTCCCAGGATGCGAAGAATTATTTTATGACTGACCTATAGGGATAGTCAATGGGATACCAGTGTTGTCAATGGGAAACGATGTAGTCATAGTTTTCCATTTTATGATGTAATGTAAAACTTATGAATGTATCTTGTACTTCCACAACTACTAAACTAATCAGTCTTGCAAGACATGATCTTTTGTGATCATGCATATGATACGTAATAATGCACCGACACTTGGTAACTGTGGTCAGGGCGTTACAGTTGGAATCAGAGGAAGTTTAGTGAAAACTTGTAAACTAGATTTAGGTGAACTATAATTAGTGCACGTAGCCCTAGGATAGAATTTGTGGCTTTGAATGGACGATCTTCTTAAAAATTTGTTATTGTAGAGATTTTTTGATTTTTCCAAACAATACATCCCTATTTGGATTCAAGTAGGTAGAAGCGGCTCTGGCATAGATATACCTAGTGGTAAATTCCGAAAACAACGCATTGATCTAGACTCGAACAGGAACTGGTGCACGACAAGAGGCCTTACTGCACTCTTGGTTACGATAGACCCAGGGGATATGCTTAGGATAATTTACATTTTCCTTACAAACCTATTTGAAGTATTTTAATATATGATGAAAATAAATGACCTTGGTTAATTTTAAGCTGTTTATAATTGAAAATATGGTTTCATGATATTCTTTAAATTATTTTTTGACTAACATTACTCACACAATGCTTTCTGGTTTTAGTCAGTGGCTGGATTCCATGTAATTCATAGTAACATTGAGCATGATGTACAAGGTGGGAACGGTGGTGGAAATGTGCAACAAAATGGAATAACCTCAGTATAGGAAAATGATTATGTGATTAACTGATAAATGTTATTTTGGAAGAAATTTGCTCTGTTATGAACACTATATGCCAATGGAAAATTATATACTATGGGATTTTATTGGAAGATTAATGGTGTATTTTTATCTATGAATTTATTGTGGATTTATTGTAATTTTGGTTATTTATGGAAATTATTAACCTATAATAGAGAATATGTGATCAGGTTAATTACATTTTAGTATGTCACATTAATATTAGTTGACGTCATTTGGAAATACAATTTAACGTGGAAGACTACATAACCAAATTATTCTATTTTTTGGGATTCAATATTAGTTTGGAATATATTAATGGATATTAAGAACAAATGTTTGTTGAATGGTATTTATTTAACATTGGGTATAGTTGGATTAATTTTAGACATTAGGATTAGCATTTCTTTATATAAAGTAATATCCTTTTGGGGGATCATCTGATCTTCTACTAACCGTTTTGGTTTTGATTAATCTCTAAAGACAAGGTAAGTATATAGTTTATCATTTTTGGATCATGTGATTCTCTAGAAGTTGATTCTAGCTCTTTCAGTGTGACCAAGTCATCATGAATTCTCATCATTGAAAAAAATGAGTTAATTGTAGAAATTTATTAAAGAATGAAACTCTACCTAAAAAAGTAAGTATATCTTTTTATGTTTTTAGTCAGTCTCATAAGTAAATTCCCCATCATTAAGAAATTGATCTTAAAACAAAAAAAACATTTTCCGTTTAGTTTTCCTACTTGGAAACTAATAACTGTTTGTTCCATCACAATTTTGTGGTTTTCTTATTGTTAAATTTCTCCTAATCATGTTCTCTATCCCTCTCCATCAGAACTTGACACTTAGTTTACCTTCTATATCCATGTTTTCCTACATGGAATCTTAGTATGGGTTATCATGGGTGACCTTTGTACTTATCTGGATTTATTTTAATGTGATAGTTTTATTGACTCTATTTCTGATGTGGGATTTCCCACAAAGGTATTTTCTATTTTCAAACATTTATCTTTGATGAAAAAATTCAAATTAAGAGGACGCAATTTATTTAATGAAGGAAGAATGTAACACCCCACGATTTCATAGAACTCCATTTCTTCAAATTAATGCAATAACATGCACTACACGTAACACTGAGTTCAACCACATCCCGGCATACCAAACTAGTCGTTCAAATGTTGTTATAAATAATATTAACTGAATTGTGAACTTTATATAATCCTTATAATTTTGGAATCAATATAATTAGTTTATTAGACATAATGTAAGAACAAATTAATTCTTTTTAGATAAAAGAATTATTTTTCAAAAAATGAAATTTTACTACCTTTTAATGGGGAACAAATTTTAAATCCAATATTTCAAACTTATATATATATTTTGAAAAAATAAGCATCTTATTTAGAATCAGGATATATGAATTTAGTTTAAATAAATTTTTTATTTTTTCTGATAACTTTCATATTTGGGTGAATAGTAAAATATATTATATTTTAAATGAAAACAATTATTTATAACAAAACATTTTATAGTGTTGAATTATTAATTTTAATGGTTTAGAAGTATAATTAGATTATATTTTTACCATTTAATCCAATGATGGTCATTGTATGTTATTTCACTTTCAAATTGGATGTAAACAAGTGTCAATCTTTTGATAGTTATTATTTCTTAAGGATATGCTTTTTGGTTTTGACAATTTCAATTAATATGTAATTAATAAATGAAAATTAAATGTTTTTAAATTGGTATAATAGACTTAATTTTTGAATTCATAATATAAAAATACTATTAGGGTGAAATTTTGGTATTTTTCTGAAGTCTTTAAATTTTTATTTAATTGTGAAAAACACAGAGTTATTGGTTAAAACTGACTTTTTATTTAAATAGATATTATTTTTATTTAAATTTATTTTTTGTCAAAATAGATATATAATATAGATATAAGTTCAATTTAATTCTTTGGAGTATGTTTATAATAATTTTAGATATATAAAAAGTTTATTGAACTTTTCAGCGTCTTTGACCCACCACCTAAGAGAATTTTCAAATTCACATAAAAAATAATTTTACCCCTCATCTGAGTGGAACTTCAAAAATTAGAGAGACACGGTTGATATCAGTAAGTTAAATTTGGTTCAATAAGATGAAAATAATTTTTGGTGAATAATATCTTTTTACTTTTATTTACCACGTTTAAAAGTAAATAGGGAAATTAAGGGTAAAAATGCTATTATTATTTCCCAAACACATATACTAATTTTATTGGATAAGTAAAATACGACCAAAAACATCCTTAGGAATAAAATATGATCCTTTAGGTCCGCTTGGAATAGATTAAGACATTTATTATTATTTAATTCAAAGAAGAGTTAAATTTGTTAAAATCAATGTTTAAAACTAAACCATTTTTAATATAGGGATACACATAAGAGAAATTAGACTATAAATATTAATTAGAAAGATAATTAGATTTCATACATAATGGTTTTTTATTTTTATTTTTTATATGTTAAATAATTTAATTTATTTATGACACAATGATGATGGACTAATTAGCTAATTAATGATGTATTAAAATAATTTATTTTATAAATATCAAAATTAATTTAATTTGAGTTTTTTTATAAATTATACTAATATTATAGGTTAATATGACCAATTAGGGTTGGTTTTATGTATTTGTCTTGAAGAAATAATTCTGTTGTGAATTTATAAAAAACAAAATACCAAATAGTGTCAAAATTGACAAAAATGATTTTTTAAAGCGAATTATATATTATTTATTGAAATTATTTTCTTCAAAATATAAGGTTCAGCCAAAAGACTTATATAATATTATTTTTATCATTAATGAACCATTTTGGTTTCTCTTGGATGTATATTGTATGTTTATTAACCATATAATATAAAAATACAAAGAGACATGGTAAATGTCAAACTATTAAACTAAGAGTTAAATCTAAAAATTAATACGAATATAGTGACCCAAACCTTTCTAAAACCTATTGGTTGAGTGTTTTTCGACCCATCCCCACATTAGACTTTAAATTATCCATTTTATAGCCTTTATAAACCAAAAATTAATTTATTATAAATTAATATTTCTAGCTTTTCCTAAAGTTCCTCTCACCACTCTTATAAAAGGGAAAACCTCCTTCTATCTAATTCATAACATCAAATCCATTTGGATCATCAAAAATCGCCCCAGATACCCTATGATGTATCCTTCATTCATCTTAGAGGCCTTCTTTAGTCATAAATCTAACCTAAGGAGCTCTTTTTTTAAAATCAAAAGGAAGAACCTGAACAAGAGTTAAATATTTCACCACCTCTTTCAAGTTCTTTTCATCTTCCACATCCTTTTTTATTTGTTTTTTCCATTATAAAATAATAAATCTAGAATATTATATATTATATGATTTTATTATAAATATTTTACAACTAAATTCATTATTCTACAAGTACTTTTAATGACATGTCACTATACGTGCGTGCATTCGACTTATCATCTCCTTGTCGTGGTGTAATTGTTATTCAATACATTATTCTTTGTATGGGTATAATAATGATGTGTAATTTATTTAATAACAAATATAACATTAAAATTATTATTTATTTGTGATATACCATCCAATTATATATTATTTTAATAACAAAAGAATGATATTGTCTCTCGTGCGTGCGTACGGATTATGTCTCCACGAACGTGATGAGATTCATTCCCCGTAGTATCCATTCAAAACTAAAATTCATTATATGATTAAAAATAATGTTTAATGACTTGATATAATTCAGTATATGAATAGGATAAATCACATCCATATAAAATATGACTCACATATCGTATATTATATCATATTATTGTATATTATTGTTTTATAATTTAATAACAATTATTTCACCATTATAAAGAAGGATAACCTACCCTCGACCATGGAAATGTACAAGGTAAGGGATTATTATCTCACTTTCAAGTCCGTGAGATTTCAATTGTTCGCCACTTATTTCTAGATTTTGGTGTATTTTGTATTGTCATCTGGTATATATTATCATTATTCCCTTTATATTCATGGAATTATGTAATTAATTTGGTGGTTATAAACTTTTTTTCACACTACTCGATTGATGACAATGTGGAAAGGGGTTTCATATCTCACTTTTAATTCTGTGAGATTTCCATTCTTCAACACTTAATTATTGTATGTGGTGTGTGTACTACCCATGATTGTATTTATTGTGTAATATACATTAATTTATAGATATTTACTTCATCATTGTATGATACTTCTCTCATGAATGTATCTTTTTTATGTTACCAAATCCAGAAGGGAAATTGAAATTTCAATTTCCACTCAATCAGCTTTACGCATACTTCATTGATTATTTTTCTCCAAGATTATAAGTGGAATCACTATTCATTCTCTTAAGTCATAATTTTCACTTCCCTTTCTGTGGATATAATTTTTATACACATAATCACCCCATTAAAAAATTCTCAAGTCATTAATTTGAACTTGATAACAGTAATTTTAACCAAATCATCATTGGTTAACTTAAATACCTGATTCAATGGAATTTTTTTTACAAGAATATGTGTGAATGTACTCTGATTGAATTATACTGAATATCCAATAATATTTAGTATATTTATATATGCCACAGATAATTATGCTATTGATTTATCCTTAACCTAAGGATACAGTCTTTATAAGATATTTCATCTCAATTTACATTTCATTGAGGCTTTATTGTTGTTATACACCGAATCATTTTTTTATGGTGTATATAATTTACTTTTACATAGTATATCATGAATCCCACTATTCTGAAGATATTACAAAGTTTTAATTACATCAATTATTTGTATTTAAATTTCCCACTTTTGGTTAGGAACTATATATAAAATATCATTTTAAAATGTTTTAAATATTTATTATTCTAAATCATTCTCATTAAACTCAATTTTTTAAAACAAATTAAATATTAATTTATATGGACATTAATGTTTTAAAATTAAAATTACATTTAAAAGTTTCGATGTGGTATGAGACACATTGATTCAAAAATCTATTTTAAATGGATTCTTGATAAATAATGAGACTCTTATATGTTTTCAAGAAAATGGGGGATATTTCTCATAAATAGTTTTGATGATTATTTTCATCTATGTCAATATCATTAATTATTCTCTATTGTGGTTGAAATATTTTAATACAATAATCCATATTGTATTAAATGAGTTATGTTTGACTGTGGATGTGCTATTTTTAAACCATTCATGGTTTTTGGTTATAATATTGACATTTTGTATGCTAGTTTTAATACGAATGTTAAGATTATGCTTCAACATTTTCATATGTGGAATGATTTGGACTAATTAGGTGATGTGGGGAGCCTGATATAGCTCCTCGATGCATCAGTAGGTCTCATGAGACAAACTAGTGTCATGGTACAAGGCCATGAAAAAATATTATTTGTATTCTTGGTACAAGGACTTTACTAAGTGTTTATGAAAGTCTGGCATTATGAATTCCATCATTATGAAAGTGCTTATTGATATTACATGTGATTATTCAACTAGTATAATATAAATTTTAATAAGTAAATGACATTATTTCATTTTATTTTTGCCATATTATGTTGAAGTTCAAGTTTAATAGGCTTTTCTTTTAGTTATACATTGCCTTAAATTTTTATGCTTATTTATGAAATCTGCTACTATATTGTTATCCTTTCTGAGCATCTGAGATCACCCCTTTCTATGTTTTGTTTTTCCTAGGATGTGAATAAGTATATTATGACTGACCTGTAGTGATAGTTTATGGGGTCTCAATGTTGTCTATGGAAACAATGTTGTTGTAGTTTTCCATTTTATGATCTAATGTAAACCTTATGAATGTACCTAGTACTTCCAAGGGTACTAAACTAATCGTTCTTTCAAGACATGATCTTTTGTGATCATTACAATGATACATAATAATGCTCCGACTCTGGGTAACTAAGGTTGGGGTGTTACATTAATAAATTATGATCATGAATTATTTAAAAAATGTGAATATTGATCTTCTATAAATTTATGACATGATTATAAACATTATAAAATATTTTAAATCAATTTCAACTAAGGGAAACAATAGGTAAATGATTTCTCGCCATTCATATTTCATTGAGGCACACTGAAATCTTATACACCGTGTTTCATATATATAGTTTATGTACTACTCTTTTACAAGTTATATCATCAATATTTAAATTCTATAGATATTATACATTTAAATTAATATTTATCTTTCATAGAAATGATGAATTAAAATTTTCAGAATTGTTCAGGACACTTTGGAATGTTTTAATATAAATTTCATCATGAATTTTTCAATGACCTCCTTTGAATGTACCTTCATATTTGTCAAAATCCTTGGATGAATTCTTTAATTCACTATATTTTTTCGTCTATGATACCATATGACATATTTTATTTAAGTATTTATGATCAAATTTATGGTGGTAGTTCTATTTTTATACCATTCATTGTTTATCATTAATGTATTCAATGGTAGTTATTCGATATTAATGTTTATTTTGGTTATGTTTGAAAATTATCATATCAGGAATGTATTGGACACAATAAGTGGGGATCATAGCCCTCTATGTAACTTATATTCCCTGGTATGTCAAATTAGAAAAATAATATATGGACATGGTTGATGTCATACCAATTTATATTTAGATATGGATTTGGGTAAGGTCATAACCATTAATTTTATGATTTCCAAGACAAGTCCTCTATGATATGTTTTAGAAGACTACCATTATAAATTCCATTATTATAAATTATTTATTAATATTCCATGTGATTATTTTAGTAGATAAATATTCATGGATTTATTTTCTAACTCATGTTATTATTTAAATCCCATGTATTATAGTTCTTTACCTATCCATATTGATTATGCAATATTTAATCATAATTTCAAAGGTATTATTACCATTATAAAGAATTTGTTCTCACCCCATTCATATGTTTTATTTTTTCCCATGATATGAAGATGAGTTTTAAGATTAATATGAAGGGAAACAAAAAGTGCATTAATGGTGTCCTTGACGAATACTCATAATGTATATTCGTTTTTAGAGTTTTATGTGAATTTAATGTATTTATTTATTTTACCAAGACTACTGAAATATATTGTACTTTAAGAAGTGATTACTTATATCATATTAAAATTTAATAAAACTAGAAACTGATTTTAGTATACTACGGTTTGGGTTGTTATTTATAGTACCAGTGAAATATTAGTAAAAACCTCGAGAATTAGATTTTGGAAACATATATTTTGGAATATATCAATATGACATACTTAGAGGATAATCCCAAGTATAATATATCATCCTATATATTTGGTAATACCATGGATAACCATGGATAAACATGTAAAATTATATATTTATAGAAACATTTCATGATTTATACATCATTAAAATTAATCGTTTGGATTATATCACTATGACTAGTGTTTCTCACATTTTACTTTGGGTTTTTTTTCAATGGATATAATATGTGGGAGTATATATGAAATGTTTATACTACTAATGATGATGATACTAAAAACAACATATTATAGGTAGATGATACTAATTAATAAGATGTTGAAGCTTATTTAATGGTTTAGTAATGATGTTGAAAGCTCAAAGCTATTCTGTATTTGGATTTAATTGATCCATCATCAATATTTATCTGGTTAGAAGACTCATGTGATATCGAAAGATCGTACAATAGTACTTCTTATTTAAGGATTTGGAGTCATCAAAATTTACTTTCAGGTTCTTATAGTGATCATATATTTGTTATTTAATAATAATAACATCATTAATTTTTATGGGAATATGATCATAAGTTTGATTTTGGAAATTTATATCCTTGATTGAAATGTTAATTTGGATATAAGTATTTTGAATGCGTCTAATGTTTTGAATGGAATAAGTTGTTCATTAGATATTAATTTTTAAACTCAAATTGTGATTTATTTTATAATATGTTCTATTCATTTTTTAGTAATGTGTTAATGGTTTAATTACTGGTGATTGGATATTATGATTCAATAAAGTGACTCAGTAATAAAAAATTCTACATGAATATCCACTACATATCATTTGAGATGAAGTTAAAATATATCAAAGTAGTATCATATGATATTATCATGTATATAACATTTAACGAAGTCAAGTGTTTTTTATTTTCCTGAGTGATTTATCTAGATAATATAATTACCCCATGACTATAGAAATGTAAATAGGAAAAAACATTCTATTAATATAATTTTAATATTTATAATTCAAGGGGATCTTTTACACATCACAGTTCTATGATTTAGTGACAGCATACATTCTGATGACCATGTTATCTATCTCTCAAAATTATAACGTCATCATTTTACTTCACTTCCATGTCCTGGTTTGTACTTCCCACTAATTGTTTCCTATTTGAAAGCAACTTTTTTTATTACCATCATATTTTCATTTCCCTATTATTAAGTTGATGTTTTATTAAACCTATTTTTGATGTGGGATACCCATAAAGTTATTTTCATGTATCAACCATTGATTTTCATTGTGAAATTTCAAATTTTGATAATAAAATTTATTGGAGGATGGAATAATGTAACCCCACCATATTTAAGGATATTTCTTCTTTTAAATAATTATAAAATGTTTGATTTCTTACATTTCATGCAAGACCAGTCAAAAAAATTATATACTATTTATTCTTATCATTTTAATAGTAGTCGTTAACATGGTGGGAATGATTAAATTTTTAAAAAAATTTACAAATTATAAAGTATTTATTTAGTCATATTTTTTAACATTCCTGTAAATTATTTTCTAATAATTATATACTAATTTATCCAACATTACGATTTAAAACCAATTATTTTTCAGAACGTAGTTTTACTAAATTTTAATAGAGTACTTATTTTAAATCTAATTTTTGACTCTTAATATTTATTATTTGATAAAATTAACTTATTATTTAAAAGGGTAACATAAAAAAATTTGGATTTATTTTACGTCTTTTTCAGAAAATTTTCATTTTTTAACGAGTATTAAAAAATACTACATTTTAGTCCAAAACATCATTTTCATCTAATTTATATATATTGATAAATCATGTTTTTATATGATTTTAAGGAATAATTAGATCAACTTTATATCAATTAATTTAATTTATGTAATAGTAAAAAAATTCACATTAAAATTACATATAAAAATATATAAAACTTTTACATGTTTTTACTTTATCCCGTATTTTCGCCTCATCTACAGGATTTTCATAAATTAAATTTTCCACATCATTGAATTGAATGTAAAAAAATTTAAATAATGATTTTAAAAAAAATTGACATTTATAGTCTAATTAGATCAACTTAATTTTTTGGCATGATGAATAGTAAATATTGTAAGTTTTTTTAAAATTTTCCATAGTCAAAGGTAAATTTAGAAATTAAATGTAAAAATAATATTATATGTACTCTAACATCAACCTAATTATTTTCCTAATTTTATTTTAAGAGCTAGGTTTTACAAAAATCATATTTATGGAGATTTTATGGCCTCTTGGAGCCACTAGAATGACATTAATTAAATTATAGTATTTTATTTCAATGAATGTCCAACATTCCATACTCATGCTTCTAATTATAATTACAAATTTTATATATTTTAGTTAAGAATATGTCATAAAATATTAAAATTCAATTAATGATAAATTCTTTATCTTCAGAAATATATTTTTTTTGAGGAAGTAATTAAATTAAAGGCTTGAATAATGATGATGTAATATTTGTTTAAATAGTGAATTTATAAATTATATGTAAATATAATATAAAAAACAAGTATTATTTTACATAATTAATATCATATATGAATTTTTTAGGAGAAATTAACCTATTCTAGATGTAATAAATATTTTGGTTCAATGTAATATTGTATTTATGATATTTTTAAAAACACAAGTAATAAATAGTGTCAAAATGGACCATAAGGATATTATAGGATAAATATTATTTTTCTAAATGGAATAAATTTTTTTGGTTCAATATAACACATTCTTTCCCTCATCCGGTTGGACTATCATTAGATTCTTTTAATGGATGATGTATTGAATCATGTTCATATACTCATTCCAACTGAAGCTCACAAATTGAGATTATAAAATAACTCGTCATAGGTCCACATTTCTATCAAAATAATCCCACTAAAATTGAATAGAATCATGTTACTGTTCATTCTCTAACTAGGGACCACCATGTGATAGCATCACATGCCTTGGATCATGCTCATTTCACTGTAAAAAAGGAGTGTCATATTCCAAGGGTATATTATGGGTATCATATCCCTTCTCAATCTATGTCCAACTATTCGAGTGTAGAACACTCCTCATGACATGAACTCATTCAAATCAATGAGGTTTCATGAAATATTTCAGTAGCACATGTAAGCCATGATCATAACCCTAATCTCATTGATGAAAGACTGAACTAATATCCTTCAAAGGACATACAATGGGAGTATCATATTCCTTATCCATTTCTTGATGTACGTTGGAATATTCTAGAGGGGAAGTCATATTTGAATCAAGCTCACATATTAGCCTCATACATGGTTGACCGATATATTCTAGAACCCACCCATAAGAATACATATATACTGACCCACAATGATAAATATTAATGGAATACTCCAATAAATTTTCATTATCATGCTCAATTCCCCATTGAATCATTTGGTTATCAATATATTCATGTAGCTATCATACAGTAGGTTTATACCCTTACATAGTCCCCAATTTTTTGTCAGAATATTCAGACCATGATGCATAATGATGATCATATCCCTAATCTTCTAAATTAATTTGTCTAGAAGGAATTTAGAGACACATTATCAACACCTCGAGGGTTTTTATAACTCTTTATGCGTGGATGAATTTGAACAGTACCATGATAGACCTCCTTATTATAGTGTCAATATGGATTAGAATGACTCTACTCCTGAAATACAATGTGGTAAACCTCACCTTGGTGATATCTCTCTTTTAAAAGAATAGCATTCACTTACGAATACACCTTCTTATAGGGAGGTGGTCAAAAGATATATTCGATTGTATAGATAGGCACGCAGAACATTACTTTCAACGATATATTTTTTCTCACTAGCTACCAAAAAACCTCTAGTATGACTAGTAAGAGACGACAATAATAAATTTCACTGGTATGACTAGGTAGTGGCACATAAGTTCAATGAAAATCATATGATAATTGTCATTCAGAGAATGTTATTTAGAAATAACCCCCAACTATATTTTTCCCCTCAAAATTTCTAACTATTGGATCATAGAAGATATAGAAAAGTATTTCTTGCATTACTTACACAAAAATATGTGGGAAACTCACCAGTGATTAAATTCTAGACACCTCCCTTGTCTAGTATATTGGGGACACCTTGAGAACATCATAATACTATATTCTAAGATAGATATTAAGGCTAACACAATTTCATAAAACCCAATCCCATAAATTCAAAACATATATTTATATCACATATTACACCATTGCATCACAACACACAAAAAGTTTATATTTGAATCATATTCATGTATTTGTATTCAATGATGGTCAATAAACAGAGCGTTTTATTTCAATGTACTCTTTAAATATTAGAACACCCAAATTTTGTGTCATGTAATGCCATAGTTGTTGATGAAATCTGGGCATTGGAAAATGTGTGAGCAAGTTGGTAAATACTATATAATTTGATCTATTTAAAGATTCTAAGACATCATGAGTAGAGGGAGATTCCTACTAGATGATATTTTAAATGTGTCCCTAAAAAATAAAAAACATTCCAAAAAATAGAAACAGTTATTATCAACCTATGTAGCTTCATGTAAATTATGACTCCCATCATGCATTTTATAGCACCTAGATCACACATGAGAACTAATGCACCAAATCAATATGACCACAAATGATGATACCATTATATTTGTCTTGGAAGGAACCAAAAACAATGTGATGGGGAAATATTTACCACTATCTTCATCCATCATATCATCAACCCCAAATAGTATTCAGAACATATTCTCTTCATCTAAAAAATTATTGTTACCCTTTTGAGATAAGGTAATTTATATATCAATATCAATCACTAGGTTCATGACACCACAAGAGGGTCTTGGAGAAATCATTTCCTGTTTCATATCAACCCCACCCCATAGGTCCATGTGAATTCTCATCCCAATAACCATCCATTAATTCATGAAATCCAGACCAAAATCATTTTATCCATAACGATAGGATTACAAATGCAATTTTTGGCACTGAACATTCCCCATCCTATAAGGATGGTGTTGCTTCCATCATGATAAACACATAATGTGGGTTTGGACTATACTTTTTTGTATTTAAATAACATTGGATTGAATCACATACATCCCTCTTAGAACCATCTCCATGCCATATAGAACAACTTTTCCCCATCATATATTATGTCTCCTTGGACTATTTTAAATTTCCTATATATATTATCATTGATAGACACCATTTATTATTGTACAATAATTTCCACACAACCATACTGGGGTTATTTTTGAAGAATCAACCTAATGATAGCTTTGGATAACTAGATGTTTATATATTTATAAAATTTATAGTTCTCATCTAATATTAAATTGCATTAGGCCTTATGACGAAGGGTTACAAATATGTTCAAAATGTGTGTAAATATAATGGATGCATATCAAACACTAGTCTTATTATGATTCATACCCCTATCATGAAAAATCCACTATGATGGGGTTCATAAGCCCAGTAAGTAGGTAATGTGACACCTAAACCAAACTTTGGATGAAGGATAGAGGGTCATACATCGAGACACATAAAGGGATATCTAACTCTATCTAGAACTAACTAACATAGGTGATTAGAAAACCTATGATAAAGATAAGATTCCTCATTATATGCACACAGTGTATTCTGATGTATCATGCCCAAGTTATAATTATCTAGACTATAGATTATAGGGGCTCCAACGATCCCTATATGGGGAACACATCCTTTCTTAATTAATTCGGACTTAATATATTCTACATATATTCCTTTTTACTCTAGTCATCTATTTTTAACTCAAGTCAATACCATGTACATGGTTATGGACTTTACCCTATAATTTGGTCATGAACAAGTACATTTTTCATGCATGTTCTCATGTACTCATTTGTACATACCAGTGCATCAACTTTGGTTTAGAATGATTGTGGAAAAGTCACATAGAGTGCAATATATTCTTATATAGGAAACAAAAAAACCCTAGTAGGGGAATTTAAATGGTGTGTTTTCTTCAATTATACTTTTGTTTTATATAGTTATTTCATAGAAAATCTCTAAGTCTCATGAATCATCAATCATGACATGTTGGTCTCTAATTTTTTCATAAAATCTACCATATAACTAAGAATGATGTTGAACCTGATTAACATATTTCTGTTGCTTGGATTTTTTCGACACGTCCGCATTGAATTTACCTCCCATCACATTGTATCTCTTTTACACAACATATGAAAAAAAAACATGATCAAAACTATATCATCTATAATTATTATCAAATTACGATAGTGAATTTGATCTTAAATCCCCACCCCTGGTAGTAATCTATTATTCTAGATATAAATTTCACAATGATCAATTTTCGAGTATAGTCAAACAATAAGTTAAAATAATACAGTTGACAATGGTTAAATGTTTGAGGGGAGAAGATTACAAAACACAACAGTGATAAAACTAATATCATCCATTATCCATGTGTACCTAGAGTCATTGATAGTGGAGGAAATGATTATAAATTTTTTTCAGGAATCGACAGATTATTTACAAATTCATAATTCCATGAATAAAACCATTATTCATAATACAACCATCATCATGTGAATTATTTTTTTCTAATGATTAATTCATGTTAGACAAGGGACAATTAAAAAAAGGTATTATTCTTAAAAATGTTAAAATTAAAATATGTATCAATCAATAGTGAAGAATGATTCTATATAATTTTTAAAGGCACGTTACTTGAACTCCAAGGATTATGGAAAATGCCTATAAAATATGATCACCAATCAACCATACAATTTTTATCCACCAATGTTTCCCCGGCATTACCCTCTAATTTATAGTGTTAAAAAAATATCCCCCATATTTGTCCATAACTATTTTTAAATATTACATTATTAGTTCATTACTAAATTAATAAACAATTAATTATTAATCTAGCAAATTTTAATATTATTCTACACGTGACTTATCATAAACAAATCACCAGACGTATATAAATATTTTTTCACACTTTTGGTAAAACATTCATTATAGATTTAATAGAGGTATTTTATATCTAATATAAAACAATTTGTGGTTGATATTATATTATATTTTAAAAATTTCAATATCATGATATATTATATTTAATATTTTAATGACATCAACAACGAGGCTCCAAAGGACCCAGAATATACTGATAATTTAATGTCCATGCTGTAAAATTATACAATGTGTGACAATGAAAAAAATAAAAGTTTTATCTTCCCCCTGCATCAATAATTTTCACTACAAAAAATAAATTAATACAACTCATAAATATGAGTGAATTTAAAAAGTATTTGTTTTTTCTCTCTTAGGATATCTCCTAACGATTCTCATACTATCATCAGACTTGCAATGATGGAATTTATAAATCACATTGTATCTTCTCCTTTGGATCCCATAACAATAATATATACTCATCAAAGGTAAATATAAATACCTTAACATATCATACATAAATATTATGTCTCCATAAAGTAATATTAATTATATAATATAACGACCCATAATAGAATCATTTAGGTCCAATTATAATGGAAACCTGGAAACATTATCAACATTTTAATAAGTGAGTTTTGTCATCTCCCACTAGGATCAACTTAAATAGAACCATTTTAATACATACCAATCAAAATATCATTCATCATTACTTGGGTAATGTAAACATAAGATAGGGTGAGATCAGATTCATAGTTAGGGTAAAAAAGGTAGATATCAGTATATCATGATTGTAAAGGTGTTATAACATGATAATGACATTTGAAACCCATGAACTCTATATCATATATCATAAACCCTAGTCATGGAATATATTTTGGTAGTTCATAAGAAATTAATAGTAATAAAAACAAGTAAAATGATCCATGAGAACATAAAATTGGAAGAAGTGATTTATTTTTGGAATACATGTAAACCAAGAAAATCATTTCCTTAGTATTTCATGGATCATTTCAGTGATTAACATTATGGGATGGGTTCACTCCCAAGACCATAAATATATTCAAGGGTTACTCCCAAGACTATCATAGTGGAATGATTATCATACCAAACATGGCTCACTAACCATTAAAGACATATTTATCTCATAATATATAAATCCCTACCCAATAAGTCAATGGTATATTTAGGGCCTAATAACTAGATAATTAAAATCAGACATATGTGGACCATATGTTTTTAAAAAATTAATCATATCAAAAACCATGAAAATAATTGGTTTTCATAAAATTTTCTTTATAATATATTTTATGAGAAGAGAACATGTTTCATAATAATTTCATCATGTTAGCAAAAAACCCATGGAAAAAGGAATGGTTTTCATATGAACAATGTCATCATAAAAACCATTCATAATGAAAATAATAATGGTATCCATGTATAATATTTACATACAAGAATAATTAAAAATTAATTACAACTTACTATATGGAAAATTAATTTGAATGAAAAGTCACTTGAAATGTATCTTGAGGAAAATATACTTTATTAAAAAACACCTTTTTAAACTAAAAAATAAATAAAAATATTTTGGGAATTATTTTATATTAAAATAAAATTATAAAATTATAAAATAACATTAAAGAATATAGATTTCATGATTTTATGAAATTATGTTCATGATTTATACATTAAAAAAATTGTTCCAGTCACAGTTTCTATAAAATCCAATCATGAATTTCTTGGAAGATAAAATAATGGTTCTATTCAAAACATATCATAAAATTTCAATAATGGGTAAAATTATCACTTAATATATTGTTTTTTAAATTTAATACATTTTGGAAGAAATTTCTATGAAATACGAATATAGATGAAAATGTAATTTTGATCAAGGATAAAAATAATGGTGAATTTTTTCATGAAAATAAATTTTGAACAATTAAGTACATAATGAGAGTATAAAAGTAAGAAAAAAACATATATAAATATTAAATAATATTATTATAAGAAAAAATGAGTTTTTTGGAATATATAGTTTTTGATTTCTTTAATGGGAGCATAATAATGAACAATCTCAATAAATGCTGAGATTCTATTATAAAATAAATTCAAATTTGGTGAATTTGACATACAAGATCAATTAATTAATTAAAAAATTGAAACATTTAGTATTATGAGAATTAATAAATTCACGATATTAAATTATAAATGGTCATCATATAAATCCTTCATTCATTTTAAAAAAATGTATTATAAATATAAGATTTTTCTATATTGATTAATTAACCATAAAAATAAATATATGATATGATATATGAATTAATTTTGACCTTTTATTTCCTGTCTCTTATCAATTCAATTATAAATTATTGTTTCAAGATTTAACCTCATTGTGTTTGGCTTTATATGTATTTTTATTTTTTTAATCCCATTTATATGATCATGGTACCTTAATCTCCATTATTTTAACCATCATGTTAATATTATATATATATATATATATTATTTATAATTAGAGTAATTTAAAATGTTTTAGATATGAAATTCATTGTTTATAAAGATTGTAGGCCTTACGTACGCTAGAAAAAGGATTCGATTTTCTCAAATAGATGAAATAAATACCAGTAAATAAAATATTACCATTGAATAATTTTTTTCCATCATAAATATCATATATCTTCATTAAAACAATCTTTATTTCCTTCCATGTCAATCATGAAGGAATCACATCGCTTTGCCAAGTGGTAGTCTGTCGTATATATAATTGATGTTAACATATTCCCACAAAATGTAACATAAATAAGTATATATGATATAATAACTAATAGAATATAATAATATCACATATATCACATATATCATATATATCATATATATAAATTTAATCAATCTCTATAACAATCGGTGAGTTAAAGTTATAGAAAACGAATAACTTTAGTTCCCGAGGATGTAGTTTATCATATCACCAATAATGATTCTATATTCCAATTGATGGAAGAGGAGATGGAAATATGATATATGATATAAAATTAATATAACTAAATCTATATATATTTTTTATAATTTTGTTATTATATTTTCATTTTTTTAATAATATTTGAAGGAGTTTTATGAATAATTAACTAAAAACAAGTTAAAAAACAATACCTTTTCTATAGACAATCTCTTTTGGTTTAACCTAAATCCTTTATAATTTTTTTTCCTAATCTCAAGAATTATTTTATTATGTATTTAGGGAGTAAAATAATATATTTTTTATCTATGGTCCATAAAAATGTTTTCTAACTATCAATACGATTGGAAATGGGGTGGCCTTTTATAAGTGCAGGGAGTGATACACATGTTATTTTTTAAAAGAAAAAGGTGTACCAACATTTTCACATTTCATAAGTCTCCATAATGGATCAATATCAATAATATGATATTATAAGGTTTTAATATGTATATAAAAATGTTTCTTTAAAAGGAATGGGTATTTATTAAACCATATATTTTTAGTTTAACACCTGATACAACCATTTTTACCTTTACTATGGTAACTAATTCTTAAAAATTTTAAACTTCATTATGTTAAAAAAATATGTTGAACTTACTAGACAATGATAATTTTTATGATTAATAATTTAGATGATATTCTACAAAATTACATTTATATATGTTGAATATTTTTATATTAGATTATAATTTCATACGTAATGACAAAGCAATGTTCCAAAGAGAAAATATTCAAAATATTAAAAACATTATTTAAGAATATAATTTTAAAATGATAATAATGAAATTTATAATATTAATTGATTTATATTTGAAATAATTTTTCTTTATAAACCATTCAAATAATAAATTAATGCTTATAAATTCATTAAACAAAAAATATGTTCTAAATAAATAACATTATTTTTAATTATTCATAAAAAAATAAATCACTTCTGAAACATAGGGAAAAATTAATATAAGATATTTTAAACATTATTATTTCAATAATTAAGTTTATATTTTCATATTGATATAATATTTGTGTCAAAAATTTATATTATTGTTGTTAAAAAAATAAAAACATTTTCAAGAAAATATTGTTTACAAACACATATAAAGGATATACTAAAAAATAAGTACTTTTTCATAATTATATTTTCATTATATATAATTAATAAAAATAATAATTAAATTGTTGTAATTACTATTGAATTATACTTGTTTATTATTTAGGTAATTAATGGTCATGATAAAAGAAAAATATTAAGGGTTTCATGTAGTTTATTTATAATAGATTATTGATTTAACACAAGAAATCAAAGAAAATTAATGTATTAAAAAATTTATAAATACCATTGATGTTACATTATACATCCCTAAATTTAATTTCTCTGTCAAAAATTATAGCATTCTAATAGAAATATATGATGGCACATATGCCTCATCATTCATAGTGTTCCCATATAGCTTCCTTAATCTGGAGGTTTTTTCAAAAAGCAATGAATTGGTTGATGGTATTGTTTAATAGAACATTATATATTATATCTATATTCTCCATCCGTTGTTTCACATAAGAAAAATATTTCACTAGTTTTATGAAGATTTAGTCCATTATATGTTAAGGTTTACTTGTATAATCTCTTTAGAGGGATACATGGAACACATCATTAACTTGAGAGAGGATTAATTGAAGCACAAAATTTTAGGGTACCATCCCCATACTATGATGATTTTGAAATTTAAAATATACGTAGGGGTTAGTTTTTATTTATTTCAAAATATAATTACCCTAATCCATTTACAATTAACTATAAAAACCTTTTAACCATCTTTATATTCAAAATACTGCAGGTGATTATCAGCATAAAGTTTCTACCATATTCGAGTTTCTTTGATGGCTTACTTAATGGATCTATCCTTATATTCCATTTATTCATCTATATCATGTCCTAACTGATTTATTTTTCCAACTTGAATATATAATTTTTGTTATCAATACTTCTTTTTCATGGTGGTAATCATAATGATCTATCAAAATACTTTTGGGAGGGATATTTCTATATTAAATCACAACTATAAGATGTTCTTTTCTTAAACACCATTAAATTTTTAAATAAACATGACCTCAACAAATCCAGTGGGGTTCAAATTTTCATATCGGACTGGAAATCTGTTTTAGTATTAGACATAGTTCTGAAAGTAAAATCCATATCTAGTGATTCATTATTACCTCGTGAGAACATAGTGGAAAACCTTAGATCTTGATGATGACTTCTCACTTACTTAATGTATATCTTATAAAAATTATCATGAGAGATCCATTATCTGTATTTGATGATTTATTAAGACTTTGTATGAAGATTGACTATAACCCATATATAATTATTACCCATTTAGATTATGGGTATTCCAAAAACTATATATATGTTGATTTTTCCAATTTCTGTCCTGGTATGGGTTATTGATGTAATATCACATTATATTTTATAATGTCTACCATAACATAATGAAATACCAAGCACTGAGACGAACACTCTGGGATATTTCTCTTCTTTCTATCCTACCAAAAGTACACTTTCAAATATCTATACATATTTAATATTATATAATGAATCGTGAATACATAACTCTGAGAATCTTATAATAAATCCATAAAATATATCATGTATTAAACATATATAGTTTTTATGAAACATATCATTCCATCAGGATCAAGATTACTCTCATGATAAATTTTTAGGCTTCAATTGGAGCTCTACTTATTCCTTCTGTGCTTCTTTAATCTTTATCAATGTAGATTGTCAAACATTGTAATAATAAAGACAATATTACTCTTCTTCCTTAGGGATTTATAGAACTATCATTTGATAATATATATATATTTTACAATTTATATCCTCATTATATATAAGTAAGTATGATCCTTGTGATGAAAAACATTGAGCACCATGTTCAGTTTCACCGGTTAGTAATGTATTAAGTATTGATAATCATTAATTAGTCATAACCATATTCAATAGAACATATTCAAGTACTTATTTTCTAATATATAATTTTATATGTTATATATATATATATGTTATCCATAAAGATAATTCTTATATATCAATAATGCAAAAAATTATAGCAACTAACTCCAAGTTATAAGTTGGGTAATTTTTCTCAAGAACCCTTCATTTTAATGAGAAAAAATATATAACCATGTAATTATATATAAAAACACATCCATATACCATATTGGATGCATTTTAATAGATTATAATCCCTTCTCCACTATAGCTTACTATAATAATTGGTGCACTGACAAATATTTTTTTCAATTCCTTGAAATTTTCTTTAAATTCATATTTTTAGAGGAACATGGATATATTCTGAGTTGATATCAATATTGTAGTTTATATTCGTGAATATGTCTCCAATAAATGTTAAATATATCCAACTAAACCATGTAAAATACGTATATCACCTGATGTGGTTCGTATATGCTAACATTAAAGAGGGTTTGCCTTTGATTGATCAACAAATATTCTATATCATGAAATTATATAACCAAAAAGAGAATATTTATATATTAAAATATAAAAAATTGAAATTTTGTCATATAGTATCTCTTTATGTAGGGTCATTAATAAAAATACCTATTGATATTCATTATCTTACATTCTATTTCATTAGATAAAAATATAATCTATGAAGACTATTATAAAATGATCAAGGTAATATATAAAGATTCTATTCAATAAATAAATGAAGATAGTGGGAGAATTAGTAAAATAAAATTACATAACTGTAAAATATCAATTTCAGTAAATTATATTGAATATTTTCTTGGTTATATTATTTTTATTTACATTTATTAACTATATCTTGAATGATGATCCATATTGAAAATTTATTTACATCCTCACTATTAATGAAATAGTTCATCATCATGAGGGAGATGATACTTGGTCTTGATCATGATCATATTCAGCTCTCAATAATCATTACAGAGTCACAACAATCATTTATTATTTTAAAAAAAGAATAGATGCCTCACATGGTGACACACAAAGATAAATGGATCCTTCTCTAGGTTATCTGGGTGTATTTTTACTCATGAAATGGACTCTTTGAAATTGGGGAGGCACCATGTATGAGTTCTATATAAAATAAAACATCATAATTCAGTGGAAGATTTGGAAACTCTTCTATGAATAAATCCAAAAATTCATTCATAAAATTCATGCCCTTGATTTTGAGTTTCAACCCTTCAATATGAGATAATCACCTTTATGAATACAAATCATGACACAATGAATGGGTAAGAACTCTATTAGAAGTTCACACTTATCACCGAATTAATATTCTTCCAAATATTAGTTTGGAATATCAAATATCACTTCCCAGAATTGATAACTTATGTACTATTTATATAAAAAATTCCAATGTAGGCATAAAATAATTCAAAAATCAAAATTAGTTAGACGGACATGATTTACTCGAATCAAATTTCCACAAAACTAAATAAGAGATGAATTATTTATTTAAGATGTGATAATTTACACTATTATGGGTTTCCATATAAAATTCTACACCAAATCACATTGGTGGAATTATGATATCATTATAAAAATCTTCATATATTATTGAATAAGTAGATCAAGAGTAAAAACATATTTGCAGTCATAGAGTGGAATGTATGTCTACCTTTCACAATGTCATTATTCTTCCAATCATCAGAAATAGTTATCACATTATATTTCTCCTTATCCATTGAATTAAGAGTATTGTGATGTTCTTCATCATCAGTAAACATTATATTTGGTCTCTAGTTGAAATATTTGACATAGTAGTATAATAAAAAATCACTAGGGTGTGGGTGTTTCATTTTTTTCATATTTATCTCTAATAATATCATTAGCAAAATTATCCGTATATATATTTCATTCATCTACATTTTTAACATTACTTACACAATTAGAAAATTTATTAGTTTATTTTAGAAACTTTTCTCATCATTTTTTTCCACACATCAATCAAAATGAAATGTCAACCTATTCTCTCCATGGTTTTTAGATTTTCCTTTAAACACCATATTTATTTTCTTGTCTAAACCATTATATTAATCTATAAATTCAGTATCTATTAACATAGTAGGAGCACATATAACTATATCATCATACCTACTAAATTCCTTATAGCTACATCCCTTTGGAATCTTAATTTTATTACAATGGTGAGTCAACCATTCTAATATTCCTTCTGGTTGATAATTCCAAAATTGTACACAATAAGTGTTATAAAATTATCTTTATAAGAAAAAATATATTCATCATCCTTATTTAATATATAAATTAATTTCATATAATTTTTTAATGAAGGATACTAGGGAAACACTCAATGAAAATAATATCTTAATCTCATCTAACTCCATAGCATCAATTTCATGACATTCCACCAATGATCTACATCGTCATATAAATTATAGACATAAAATCGACATTTTCATTTTACAAACACAATTGAATGAAGAATATAATTTCAATGGTATTGATCCCTTACACATAAAATAGTAGGTTAATATATCCATTTAAGGAAGCTAGATATTTTCTATTGAGAGAATCAACAAAATTTTGTTCACTATTATTCTCATTTGGGTGTTCAACATGATTCATAGTATGAAAAATTAATTTTAGAATATAAAAGAGAATTTCCATTCCATCTACTATAAAATTTGGTTAAAGAGGATAAAAATCATTTCATTTTATATCACACTCATTATCAATAATATTCTTTCATGTTCGAGTCGTTAACTAATACAAAAAACCATATTATAAGTAGCGATAATCATACTTGGTAATCATATTATCCGGGAAAATTACTTTTAAATTTTTTTAATATTGACCCCATATTTTTAATCAAGGACATCATATGATTTTCCTACATTATTCATAGTCATATTCCATTAAAATATTTCATTATGGATTGTGAAGTTTTTTTTATTTTCTATAGCATATACCCCAAGATTATCAAACAAGGCATTATTAATGGATTGTTTTTGGGAAATATGAGATGATTGATTCCATTTTTTTACACACCTTTTAATGTAATTATCTAATTTTACCTCTATATCAATTATATATCTTCTTATATTGTCTAAAAAATGATGTAATTTATTGGAAACTACTTTCTCACACTTTTATAAAAATTCTAGGAAATATTTCTATACATTTAGTCACCATTAGACTTATATATATACATATACTTAGGGGTATTAGTAATAATTTATTATCCTTGATTCCAAAGGTTACTTACCCCATTCTTGGATACATAATAAATTATCCCAATTTCAAATATATAAATATGAAATTTTAAAATATGAATATTCATTACATAGCCTAGTTATCGAAACCAAAAACATTTAGGTCTTTTGCCTTTAGAATCATGGAAACATAAACAATGGGTTTTTAAGTGAGCTACATCATATCCCACTCTGTTAATCACTACTATCACACTTATTAGACATACCATACAAAATATCATTTGCATAAACTTTTGAAAGGAAACCTAATAAAGGATTATATTAGAATCATTATATGGGTAAAAAAGGGATATATAAACATATCATGGGAATAACGGTATGAAAACATGTGAATAATATTTTAAAACCATACGATCTATATCATAGATCATAATCATGAGGCATGGAATAAATCATGGATGTTGATAAGACATGAATAAAAAAGGAATCAATAGAAATGAGCTAAAAGAACATTAAATTGACATATGTTATAATTTATTGGCATACACATAAGCGTAGAAAATAATTTTTTAATAGTTCTTGGAGATTTTCGCAGACTATAATAGTATAATGGGTTTACTCCCTAACATGTCCTAGTTATCAAGGATAGCTCCCACTACTATTATTGATGATAGAGCTACTTTCTAAATTGAGTTTACTCCCCATTACAGTTCAATTTACCAAATGAGATTTTAATCATTACCCAACGCAATGGTGGGTGATATGTGTCCCAACCATCACATAATGAAAATCATAAAAAAAATCCCAAGATCATAAAACATTCATCATAACATAATCCAAGAAATGAAATGTATTAAATAAAAATTATATCAAAACCTTATAATTACATCACAACATAGCATGTGGGAATAAAATATGGTTCATAATCATTTCATTATTTCATTAAGACAGAACCCATCTAAAAAGGCATAGTTTTTATAAAAATATTTACATAAAAAAATTAAACTATTCTGATAATGAATAATTTCTATATCATGGGACAATATTACAAATATATCATAAGTTACATAAACGTATATAATATATGAATTCAAATTATTTGGAATGAAAGACCACATATAAAATTTTAATGAGGAAAATATTGTTTCCATGAAAATATGTTTTTTAAAATACAAAATACATGATATATTATAGAAATAGAATTATTTTAAAGAAATAATAACATTCATTAGTGATTATCTAGAGAATATTATGTTCATGATGATGTGAAATTATATTTTATTCATTTATGTTAAAACAATTATTTCCATAACATTTTTAGTAAATGATAAATGGTTCTTGTTTACAAAATGACTTGAATAATTCTTTTCTAACATATTTTAAGCAGTAAATCATTTGTCACAAATTATATTAATTAATTTTTTTTAATTTCAATAAATCATTTAAAAAAATTCAAAATGTGTATATAGATGAAATGGGTTTTTGAACAAATTGTGAGATAAAGTTGAATTTTGTTATTAAACCATTCTTTTGAACCCTTGAGTTTATAATGAAATGAAAATGAGGGGAAAATTTATATTATTAATAAATAAATTTATGATAATAAAATGAATTATATTATTGATAGATATGTATTAAAATTTAATTATTGAAATCATATTTAGGAATAATCCGGATAAACAGTGAGATTGTATCATAAAATGACTACCAATTTGGTAAAATTGTATCAAAAGAGACATTAAAGAAAAAATATATGTTAATGTTATAATATGATGATAATAAATAATTTCTTGATATTAAATTTTAAAGGGGTTTTATATACACATCATAAAATAATATAGGTTCATAACATAACATATGGATCAATAAAAGAAAATTGTGAAAAAAATATCTTAAATTACTTACCGACATCCTTAATACATGCTCCAGACTCCGTTATAATATATATTATTTTATTAAAATAATTTTAAAGAATCACAATTTTATATATCATACTATATATCATTTAATTATGAGTATTTATTACCTATTAAAAAAAACCAATGTTGATGTCATTTTATGGTCATTTATATATATATAGGTTTGGTGTTGTTATTTTATTCCACTAAATTTGATCAATGTTCAATAATTCATGAAATATTAACCATCAATTAAATATAATATATATATACATTATATCTTTGTTTATATTAACCCAAAAAAATATGGAGATAATGAATGAAATTAACCTTTCAAAAAACGGTAGGCCATCCATACGATGGAACTCCCTTTCCATTTTCTCAATAGACTGAAAGAAATGATATTAAATAATGTATTTCAAATAAAATTCTGTTTTTATTTCATATATATGAAATAATTTTTTAAACCAACAATATTATATTCAATTTAAAATATTAATGATTCGTATTTCATTATGAGGCGGTAGTCTGTCATACACATAAGAGATGTTATCATATTCCCACATAATGAAATATAAGGAAGAATATGTGATATAATAATTAAAATAGAATAATAATATACGGTATATCCTATAAAAAATTAATCAATAATTAAACCCATCTGTGAGAGTTTGTAATGGAAAATGAATAACATCGGCTCACGATATAGTAGTCTATCCTACAGATGATTGATGATTTCATATCCCATATGATGAAAGTTGAGATTCATATTGTTTATGAAATTAACATAATAAAATATAATTACATGAGATATACTTGTGTTGTTAGATTATAAAAAATTTCAAAAAATTGAAATAGTTATAATAATAACTATAAAAAACACTTTGTCAAAAACATTACCTCTTCATCATACTTCCCCTCTAGGTTTAACTAATATCCTTCCATGATTGGCTATCAAATATCAAAATTTCCTCAATGTTTCTAGTTGATATGTAGACAATATTATATGGAAAATATAGTATGAAAAAAATGTTTATGGATATATGAAGTGTAGAGTATAGTGTTTGGCCTCTTATATGTGATGTGAGGGGAACAATTGTAATTTTTTAAAAGTAAAAAGAGTTTCCATGGTTTCTACCAACCATAAGGATCCAAAATGAATTATGAGAGATATTATGAGGTTTAACATTTCAATGAAATGATTGTTCTACATGTTTTTAGACATTTTCAACTAGAATAATTATAGTTTAACCACCATAGTAAACTTGTTTTTACGTCAAACATAGTAAATAATTTTTACTATATTTACAAATAATTTTTCTAAAAAACAGATTTTCTATTATTATATATTAAAAATTATTATGATTTATAATATGGAATCAATTCTTTAGAAATCTATTAATATAATAGGAAAATCGTAATATAAAATTACAATTGAAAACATGATGAGACAGTAATTTTCCAAACAGAACTTGTTCAAAATATTTAATAGTTTTTATATCATAAATCAATACTAAAAGGATAAAAATAACTAGAATTTGATAAATATGAATATATTTTATATATTTTTTCTTTTAAATACATTTTAAAAGAAAATATATCATTAAAATATCTTTATTTTCAAATGTTGATTTTAATAAAATCATGTTTTTAAAAATTTATCAAAAAAGTTATCATTTTTGAAAATACCAAAAAATTCCACATACACTATTTCTATAATGATGATTCAAAAAATGGATAATATTTAATCCAACTAATTTTCAATAACATTGAAAAGGCAATTTACTTATTTTCTAAATGTTAATACTTTATTTGGAAATGTTCATTTTGAAATATATAAAATCATTAATCAAAATTATTCATTGTTTCTTAATATGATTTTATTATATAAAAAATTATTTTAAATATTTATCATTTTATTATTTATATTCATTCTATAATGTTTACATTCTAGTTATTTGGTGACTTGTTCAAATAATAAATTTATCTGTCATTCACAGTTCTATACAACTCATTGATGCCTATAATAAAATCTATCGAAGATATTTAATTTATTTGAAAATTATATATTTTATAAAATATTAGGTTGTTATAGTAGCTCCCTCCCTAATTTCTATATCATCCTAATAGATAATGTGTGATTGTTCATTCAAATTCTTCCTCAGTTGCGACATTGTAAGACATCATGTAGTTATTCTAACTATAGTGATAGGGATATGTAATACACCACCTTACCAAAAATACAAGGTAACGAGAAAGGGACATCGAATATTAGAGAAAATTTGACACCCTAAAAAATCCACCAAAATCCTCAGTGAGGTGCACCATTTATAAACTAATGGTCTACCATATTAAACTACAATATCCTCTATCATCAGTCTGTATAAGAAATCCATTATCTCTAGCCAACCCTTTTCTTATTATGGATGATCTTCAACTGCTTTGTAATCATTTACTATAACATTGATATAATTATTACTAGATCCCATATATTAGTCTTGGAGAATTATTTCCTATTATATCACTTATACCGGGTCTCCAACGGTTCCATTTGAATGTTCGAGTGGTATCTTTTCATCTATGTAAACATTTATTAATAAAGATCATCCACCCAACTCCATCTGAATTCCAACATATAATCCCAATGTTTTTTCTATAGTAAGGGTATGTTTTCCTCTGTGTAAACATCTTTATGGGGTTGAACACTATTCTAAAAAACATTGTTGAGAAAAACACCTCTAATAATATTAACATATTAAATGTGAATTGAGAATATATGATTCAAATGATCATAGAAGGAACTCCACGATGTATGAATATATCATGAACAAACATGAATCCCAAACTCTCTACCTAACTTTTCCATTATATAGATAATAAGTGGGAATAATTGGTATGACATTATATAATCACACATATAGTTCTATTACAGCTATCTTATTGTTGTATTCCCTCATCAAAATCAATAAATTCTGCATCCCACATCCACATCAGCACATCAACGAATTAATCCAAAACTGTTGTATATTAGTGCTTGATATACAACCCCTATAATATGACACATTAAAATAAAAATATATATAAAATCTTATAAATGAAAATCTAAATGAATTAATTTTTAATGTTTTGGTGCATCTTCATCATTCTTCGATGTACATCTATAGGGATTCTGAGACTCCCTCAAGACCTCCACTTATAGTGTGAATGGATCTATGATTAATTATCAAATAATAAGACCTTATAATCACTATAAAAATTGAATTTATGTCACGTTAAATGGATATCTTTCCAAACCCGAGAACACAATTAATATCTCTATGATGATCCTCTATAATAGAAAAAATAGGTTGAGCTGTAACATCAATTTATTGGAGGTAATATGAACCATTCCTATCCACTGAGGAAGAGTATGATGATGTAAATTCTATATTTCCTCACTCGAAAATAATTAGGAATACATCATGATGAGATAATATTCCACCATGATCCCCTTCACTAGAGTATACAATATGTCAACATCCTAATCATTATATATATATAGTCTTTACCACTTTCTCGTGTTAATAGATTTATATGAAATGATATTCTTCAGATTATTTAGGTCATAATTGAAGATAGATCTCTTTTCATTATGTTAGATTCACCAAAATCATCAATGTGAATACCACTACTTCAATCTATAAATTAAAAGACATGTTGGTTTCCTCGGGTTCATTTATTGTGTATATACATATGTAATTACTAACATAATAGATATATAAATACTTATAATCCTTATAAAATATCATCAGAAAAAAATAATAGGATTATATTCATCTGCTGATTATTCAACAATTTAATTTATTTATTTTTCGTATTAATGCATACACTCACCTACATTTATGTTATTGATGAATTTTATATTATTTAAATATCAGGAAATTATTTTATAATCATAATATTTAACATAGAAAAATATTTGAGTTACAATTAGTGGGGAAATATTTGTTGTAATATTTTTGAAATATTTAATCATATTAGGAAATCACTATTTAGACCCCACGATTTTGGGCATAATTTATCGTTCTGGTCCCCTATGGATGAAGTAACATGTAAGTATTCTATATCCAACACTATTGGAAATGTATGGAAATGAAAAATCCTATTTTTAGGGAAACCTACATTTGAAGAATTAAATGTACAGTTCATGAACCATGGTTTTATTATCAATCGTCTGTTTTCAATCACAAGTTTTGTGTTTTCTCATGACATACAGGGATTATACATTTATGTATTCACTAAAAGAATTTAATATATAAAATATTATCATAGATTTATTCAATGGGTTTGATATATATATATATATATTCAAATCTATATTGTTGCACATTCAAAGGCTCAATGTGATTTATTTAACTGCTCAAATTCAAGTAAGTAGATTGTCTATAATATTATGATAAGTTATGACTCTATTGAATAATTTTTATTTAAATATTCTCAATTTATTTTTTATTTTTTGGTAGTTTGATTGAACTAGAATTGTTTTGACTAATTTTATGAATATGAAGACATTCTCCGTCAAAAAACGTAGAAACAATGATATAAAACAAGTGATTCAATTCTTTAAAGAGCAACATATTTGGTAAATACGTGTTTTGATCTATATGATTGACTCGCTATTGTTGTTATCACTAAAACCACAAAATATTTTTATATATTCTTCACCATGATCTATATAACATTTTTTGAATATACACATTGGATGAATTCATGTTTAAATAACTATATGATGTTTTCATATAATTCATTTAAAGAAACACTTAAGATATAGAATATATATTCTCTATTGTGTGTTATTTATCATTAATTAAATTTATTAGTTTCTTCTATAATTGTTATTATAAACTTGTGTTCACATTAAAATAAATCTATACATATTTTTTATATTTTAGGATACTCAGACATATTCCTAGTAATGTGTCAATATCTTTTACTAGTTTATGGACTTACGGTTCCTTGTAAAAGAACATTAAGACCCTATAAAATCCTTATAATGTGTCAACTTACTACATCAATTGTTATGAGGTAATTGGGTAATTGGACCTAATTGTAAAAATCCCTATTATAAAATAGTTTAGTATTAGTGTAGTGGACTAAGGGTTATTTTTCCATAAAAAATACACATCGTTTTGTTCTTTTCCTTTATTTATTTTCCATATTATAACATTTCATTAAGAGAAATGGAAAGACTCACTACATAACAATAATATATTTCTGATTCTATAAAATTTTTTGATGTACATAATTCACCACCCAGTTCTGTCTATATCTTATTTATTCCCATCACAACCTAACAAGTACTACAAAAGGCAGGGCTCTCCTGTTATAATTTATTTTTGAGAAATATTTTTTATTCAATAGGATATCAAAAATGTATTTTTTTTTCTCTATTGATTGATTAATATATTATTTAAAAATAATCCAAAAAATATTTAAAATTTTTTACAATCAAGAGAATTTATTATCTCATGAAATACTAAGCTAAATAATCTGATGAAGACATTTTAAAAGGGCTGATTCTAGAGAAGGTAAGCAGATGAAAAATACACCTTATTTTAATGTTGATAATAATAGATGTTATAAAGGACATATGATTATTGATTTTAAAAATAATTGATTAATTAATTATATAATAAATTATTAATGGTTTATTCATTTTAAAGGATGAATTCTAAATTTGAATGATGATCAAGAATGAGAATATGATCTCAAATGAAAATAATTTAAGGATATTGTTTGTGGTTTACAAAAGGAAAAGTTGCATTGAGTATCTCAATGTACTTCTACATATAATAAGTGTAATAATATTGATTTTGTCAATGAATGAACTATATATATAATACAATTTAGTCACACTACATTACCACTAAATTTGGAAATTTTTAGAATGTATGAGGATGAATCTACAACTCTATGAATTGAAGATTGACATAGATTTTAAATAATTTTTCTACATTGGGAGATCCAATTTCAAAATAAGATCAATATTTAAATGTAATGAAATTACTAACCACTATTTGGAATTAAATATATGTAGATATATGAAAATATAAACCTATAAACTACTTATCTATTATATAATTTATTGGATCTTTGATGATGTATGATGTTAATATGGATAACAAATATGAAAATCCTAAAGAAGATTATCTATAAATAACTATGGATTAATCATCAAATTCATGTCACACATATCGATATAATTAATTATCATTTCATGTAACAATATTTGAAAAAATATATAGAAGGAAAATGAAAGGAAATATATGTTGTGAATGAAAGGAAAAAGGCATAAAAAGTATAAATTTTCTTTTATTTAACGCTCAAATGAAATTAAATGTGAATATAAATGAAAATAAGATTATGAAGGTTATCTAATGTAATTAGTTTGGTTCACATAATAAATGTTATACAGATTTTGAGGCTGATAATAATATAAAATAGTGTGTCTTATGGATCATACATTGGAGTTAATATCTTCTTACACTCAATACTCTAGTAGTGAAAAACATTATTTTGATAAATTAAATAGTTATTTCATTATATTATAAGTTATATATGAATCCTTAATGAAGCACCAAACAAACACTATAAAATATTATGATACTATTATATTACATAAATAATTTTTTATAAAAATTATTATATATTTAATACCATATTCTTATAAAATGTCTTTCTATATACATGAATCTTATATTAAAGAGTTAATTGATGAAATTGATAATTGAAATCATGATTCTAGTTTGTTAATAGAAGGGGAAAAATAATTAAATCAAATAATTGGTAAAAATATAATTCATAATGGAAATAATTAAATATGATGTAGTGGTGAAAAGCTAAAATTATAAAAGAATTCTTTTATTCCATGTTTAATAAGAAAATACATGTCTACGGTTAAATGTTTTTATTATGGTATTATCATAAATTATCAAAATTAATGCTCCATTAAAAATCCTCACATTTTAATTTTCATAAAATTAAAATCATCCAAATGAATTGATTAACTTGAATAGTATATTCCTTATTTAAAAAAAATTGTTCCCTAAAAATTGAATTTATAATATTGATGGACCCAATAGCATATATGTACAAAAATTAATTTGAATTTGATATTTTATAGGTATAAATCACTATGATGGATCATTATATAATTATGTGGTTGATTAAGTGATATATGAAAATATCTACCAACAAGGTGATCGACAAATAAGTAGACTGTTTTAAAAAACAACATTACTAAGTTCACTATTCATGTCACGAGCCCCTCCCAAAAAGTGAACCCCTCCTGGGCCGGCAATGTGAGAAGGGAGATAATGACCCCCGATTCCTGCCTCCAGTAGGCCCCACGTTGGCAACTAGAACCGAGGGTATATTAACACACAAATGGGAGGCATTACCCTCTAAGAGAACACATGATGAAGGGAGAGACAAGATGGAAACCAACCAACTCCGACTCAGAATTGAAATATAAAAGAAACCCAAGTACGTATATGAAATTCCATGAAAAAGTACTATAACTGAAATGGGAAAACTACAAGTACCCAAAAGAAAGGAAAAATAGTAGTGACCACAAGCCCGAATAGCTCCTACAACCACAAGCTAGTAGAAAACCATCTTGATCTCTTACCTACTCCATGTGACCTGAAAAATAGTTTATATATATGTAGGGTGAGTATAACAGTATACTCAGTAGGATCCTCCATGAATCCTCTCGTGCAAAAGTAAAGAAATCATGCTAAATCCTAGAGAAAAATAAGTGAAACTAACTCGTCACCTAAACAAGTATACTAAGTTCCCAACCTCACTATGGCTACTCTCACCAAGTATCGCATAGAAGAATATAGAAAATAGTAAAGAATATTAGGGTTACCCCGTAACTACTTCCCCACTAGTTTTCCTCTTTTCCCCAATGACATACATCCTATGCATTCTCTCCAAAGGATTCCATGTATGAACATGGGATAAACTCCACAATCTGCACCATGTGCACTACAAAGGCTTGCCCAAAAACACCTAGGCTAAGAACCACACCATCCTCACAACCAAACATAACCAGGTAGTTTTCGGTAGCCACCAGATCTTGCATAACATGTATCATACATCTGGTATTATACCTCAATACATCATAGCCCATATGCCAACTAAGGATCCTCAAGCCATCACAACCTATACACGTTACACCTATAGTAGTCCATAGGGTACTATATCCAGAATATATTTTGTGAAATAACCACAAGTCATTACAGCCCTCTACACACAAATATGGGGAAAACTAACCCTTGTGCTAGTGGCACTAGTATCTACCACGATAAGAGAGCGGGGATAAAGGGGGTAGTCATCCATTCAACCTCCAATCAGAATGTTGGGAAAAACACCCCCAAGGCTAAGAATCCCCAGGGTGTCAGTTTCCCTTCTGACGGGGTGGATTAGCTTATAGAAACACAAAAAGTACATAATATATATAACTCACAACCACACAATGGGAATAACCTAGTATTAGACACACCTACAACTAAGGTCTCTCAGACTCTGGGATGCCACTTCTAAGACTAGGTATCCTATAAGCACACAACCATTTAAGGGGTTTATTTGATTACTTCATTCCCATTTTATCAATTCAACTCTATGTTAATTAATTATTCCAACATTAATTAACCATGAACACAACCTCAAATAACTGAATTGGTATCATATTCAAAATAAACTGCTCCTTTTAAGATTCAACATCACCTTGAAATTCCAGCATCTCTATCCCCGTGCATTATCACTATTTAATAAGTCATTCATTACAGAAATTACTTTCCCGCATTCCCAGGTATTCTAGAAAAGCAACATGTGCTACTAAACACAAAGGTGGATCAACATGGTGAGTAGATATACTACCGGTCTAGTCTTTTCCACCTATATCAAGATCATAGACCCATTCTCCCTCGAGAGGCTAAACACGGAAATCACATGGCATACACCATGTGTCGTTCCCTCTTTCGGAAGGAGGGTAAGCAAGACCAGCTGCCTTGAGTAGTAGGGAAAATTAAAGAAGATAAACATCCAAACAAAACCACCAACATCCAACCATCACATACATCCCATACCATCATCCTCGGTGTCCTCCCTCACACCCACATGTATAAACCGATGCATCTCGCCACTCTAGGCGCCATCTGCTGCCACAACCACAAGTCCTCCTGGCCTCCACATTTCACAACATCCATCCAGGCTCACATCACAGCACAACCAATAGGAAAACAATCCTCACATCAAATGGGTTCTTTTCCCTTTAATAGGGCATCAAACCTTCGTATAAAATGAGCACTCATGGCTCTAAAGCACAAGGCACTCGACCTTATGAACAATAGGGTAACTAAGAACCCTACCAGGTGTTATCATTTATTAACCAACTAGTTATTTAATCCCTCATGAATTAACAGATTCAATTCGTAGGTTCCAATTCCCGGAAAACTATTCACTAAGCTATCACAAATTTATTTAACATGCATAATATGCAAATTTGATTAAAATAAAGTTAGAACAACTACAAGAACGGAAACAACCAGATTCATTTATATTCCTCTTTATCATTAGACAATTTATTATCAATTAATTCCATCTTTAAGTTTATTATCAATTTCCATCAAGGAGAAATAGCTAAACCAAGAAAGCATAGATATCAAACTATCTCGCAAAACAAGATGCAATAACATATTATAAATAACAATTTCATTATCCGGTTCAAATATTTAATTAAGAAAATTTCATTGTGATCCAAAGGGATAAATCATTCTAACTTTACAATTTCAAATAATCTTTTAGAGAAGTAATGAATCCCCTACCTTGAAGAGTTATTGACGTTCTTTATCCACACAACGAGTCACAATCCACCTCTCGCGACAACTGCATCCACCCGAGGTTTCCACAGTATGACCACACCAACCAAAACCCCAGAAAAATCTATTAGAAGTATGACGACTAAATTCTATAATATGGAAAGGAGAACAAGAGAAGATGATCCATGAAGGAATGATGATAAACATACCTTATATCGAAGAATGATTGACACAGCATGGTATCATCAAAACAGAGCGAAACTGGTCCGAGGAGTAAAGTTTGATTGTGAAATTCTTACGAGAAGGATTGAAAGGGTATATGGTCTCATAGATGATAAAAAATAGTAAGAACAAGGTAGAATGATATCTCTTTACTTTTTGAATATTTAATGGGGTGGCGGTTTAAGATTCTCTTAATTATCCATTAAAAGGGGATCCCATTATCCCACGCGGTTTGACCAAGTAAAAACATCACAGTCGTAGGAATAATTAATATAAGATTTATGGACTTTGAAACGGCCATAAGAGTCCTTAAAATAAGGATTTTAAAGTATTTTACGTCAATGGAAATGTCAAAAGGGGAAAAACTATAGGAATATGGAAACACTATTCACTTACTGTTACTTTACACCTACTGATCTGTGAAACCGATCTGTGAAACCGATCAGTTAAACAGATCAATGAAATCAATCTGTGAAACTGATTTGTGAAACCGATCTGTGAAATGGAACTGTGAAACCGATCTGTTAAATCGATCAGTGAAATCGATTAGTGAAAACGATCTGTGAAAGCGATCTGTGAAACTGATCTGTAAAACCGATCTGTGAAACTGATCTGTGAAACCGATCTATGAAACCAATTTCTGAAACCAATTAGTGAATCCAATCTGTGAAACCGGTCTGTGAATACGATCTCTGAAACTGATCTGTGAAACCGATCAGTGAAACTGATCTGTGAAACCGATATCTGAAACTGAACTGTGAAACTGATCTGTGAAACAGATCTGTGAAACCGATCTGTGAAACCGATCAGTGAAACCGATCTGTAAAATTGATTTGTGAAACCGATATGTTACTATTCATAAAACTGGAAACATTGTTCGTAGAACTGGAAAATGGGAAAAGTTTTTGGGATAAGTCTTCTTCTCCTCCTCGAACACCTCCGACACCACATCTTCACAAAGTAATGGACTGGAGTAGTCTGGGCCATTACATAAGATACCTCTCAAAAAATTCTCATCCTTGAGAAATTAAAACCATCCTAAGGAAAAGAGGGGTCCGAAAAACCACCCCTTAAGATACCATTCAAGGGATAACCACCCTAAGTTTTTATAAAGTTGGGAAAAAACCATGACTACTCCCTATTGAGACACAACATGTCCCTAGAAACAGACTTCTCAAGCCCAAAACTCACACTTATACAACTTCCCAAACAACTGATGTTGGCGAAGAACTCCCAAAATGGATCATAGATTCTTTGTATTCTCCTCTTCAGATGTGGAGTACACAAGGATGTCGTCAATTAAAACCACCACAAACATGTCCAGGAATTCACGAAACCCATCATTCATCAATCCCATGAATACAGGTAGATCATTTTTCATGTTGAACGGCATTACAATGAACTCATAATGCCCATGACGATAATTGAAAGCAGTATTTGGTATGTCCTCATCCTTCACCCATGTCTGATGATATCCTGACCGAAAGTCAATCTTTTGGATCAGTTGATTGAATAATTAATCAATCCGCGGAAGAGGATAGCAGTTCATTATTGTCACATTGTTTAAGCGACTGTAATCAACACACAAACGCAAACTACCGTCGACCTTCTTCACGAACAAGACTGGTGCACCCCATGGTGAAACACTTGTCCAAAAAAAACCACACTGAAACAGACCATCAAGATGTATATGTTTCTCTCATAACTCAGAAGGGGTCATCATATATAGAGACATAGAGATAGGAGACGATGTTGGCTGTAGCTCGATCCAAAACTCGGTCTCTCGTCAAGGGGGGTAATGCTATGACCTCTTCTGGGAAAACATCCGGGTACTCCTCCACAACCCTAGGAAATGCCAACTGCTCAACCTTTGAAGAACATAGAATCATCTCAGCCATCATAGATGATAAGGATGGAATGTGCCTATGACCCATCTGGTGGTCTCGTTCACCAACAAACACAAGATTCTCTCCATCTGCATCAAGGAAAATGACCTTCTTCCTGTAGCAATCAATAATATACTACACCGAATACAACCAATCCATGATTATGATGACATCATATGGTTGTATTCGTAAACATAGGAAATTTTCCTAACAGTGGTGAAGCCCCAAAAATTGCTCACAATCACTACATACTTCAAACAAGTTATCTTGACTTCCAACTGGCATAGTAAACACCAAGGGCACTGGAAGCCTCTCTACCTCAAGACCCAAGGCATGGACAAGGGTAGGTGATATGACTGAGTGTGTTTCTCATTAATCAAACAAGGCATACACCAAGGTAGAAAACAAGCTAAGGGTACCTCGAATGACATCTGGCTCGCCTGGTGGTGGCAACGCTAGAGCATGAAGCCGACCACGACCTCCTCTATGGCCTCTCTAAACCTGATGATGACCACCACCACGGTCATGCTCTGCTCTCTGAGGATAGGTAGAATCATGGGGATGTCCTCTACCTGTTCCATCTACCCTCTGGTGATCTAAAGCTAGTGAAACCTTCTGCTGCTGCCATGGTTGGAACTGCCTCAACGGAAGAACCTGGAGTGGAGCGCCCGATGCACGATGACTGCTCTAAAATTTCGGGCACTCCAGCTGCTGATGACCACGACCTCCACAAGAAAAAAAATGGCCTAATCCCTTGGAATATGCCTGACATTACTTGCCTCTGGTGAAACGAGATGGAAAGGGCTAGGACCTACCCCCTGGTGAACAAAAACTCTTCTGCCCTGAAAACTGGGAACCCCGTACCACAGCTCTGCTTCGTGAGGAATCATGACGATTCCCCTCCCATGACGATCCAGTCCTGGCCAAAGTCCTCTCAACAACCTCTGCCCTCTCCAACACATCATGATATTTCTTCAGCATAAATTGGGTGACCTGGCGCTAGATCTCTTGACACAAAGCATCCTCGAAATGCCTCTCCCTGACCTCCCCATCTGGTAACAGGTGTGAAGCATATTGTAGAAGGTTCTTGAAAAGGATTCGAAACTATGTATCACTGGAGCTCCCCTGTCGAATGGTATGAAGCTCCTGTTGACTAGATGCCTCGTGGTTAAGGAAAGGAACTCAACTCTGAACTTGTCTCGAAACTCCTCCCATGAGATCGCTGACTCCTCATGATCCTCGAGGAATAAGAGCCACCACTTCCTTGCTACTCCATGGAGCATCGTCGCAACCATGGACACCCACTGTTACTTCTGAGAAAGAATCGAACTAAAGCCGATCTCGACCTACTCTAACCAGTCTTCCGTGACTGGATCTGAATTGGAGCCCTCATACTTCTGCAGACTCAGGCACTGAAACTCTCGGAGTGCCTTCCTCCAAGTGTCGTCGTCATCGACCTCTACTCGGTGATGATCTGCTGGCATAGCCTACTGGACATCTTCTATGAAAACCCGATGAGGATGTCGGCCTGGAGCCATACCTGTAAAATAACAAACCGTTAGAGATCCTAAGCCTGGAATATAGAAGAATCAAGATTAATTAATTTATTGTTTTAATTCATTAATTTTAGTTTAACATATATCATGGTCTACCCATTCAAACACAGGCACAAGAAGAATGATGCATGATCCTTTCCAAGGTCTCTACCCTGCAACTAGTATCACCCTGTTTAGTTTCCATTTTAAACTTAATGGTCCTCACATCAGATCATAGGGGGTCCCTAAACATTTATGTCTCAACCGGTCTCTAGTGTTTACCTCACTTTCTAAACTTGATTGACATTGTTTCCTTACCAACCCATGCAACCTCACATGTTCCTAACCTTGAACTCCATCCTATCCCTTAACCAAACCTCTGATACCACTCTGTCACGCCCCCCTCCCCACAAAGTGTACCCCTCCTGGGCCGGCTATGTGAGAAGGGAGATAAAAACCCCTGAGTCCCACCTCCATTAGGCCCTGGGTTGGCGACTAGCACTGAGGGTATAGTAACACACAAATGGGAGGCATTACCCTCTAAGATAACACATTAGGATGAGGGAGAAAAGATAGGCACCAACCAACTCTGACTCAGTACTGAAACATAAAAGAAACCCAAGTACGTATATGAAATTCTATTCAAAAGTACTACAACTGAAAGGGGAAAACTACAAGTACCCAAAAGAAAGGAAAAACAGTAGCGACTACAAGCCCGAACAGCTCCTGCATCCACAAGCTAGTAGTAACCAGCATGATCTCCAAACTACTCCAAGTGACCTGAAAAACAGTATATATATACGTAGGGTCATAATAACAGTATACTCAGTAGGTTCCTCCCCGAAGCATCTTGTTCAAAAGTAATGAAATAATGCTAAAGCCTAGTGAACAACAAGTGAAACTAACTCATCGCCTAAATAGGTATACTATGTTCCCAACCTCACCATAGCTACTCTCACTAAGTAATACATACAAGAATATTTCATATAGTTAAGAATATCATGGGTACCCCGCTACTACATCCCCACTGGTTTGCCGCTCTGTCCCAATGACATACATCATATGCATCTCTCTCCAAAGGCTTCCCCATATTAACTTGGGCTAACCTCCATAAACTGCACCACATGCACAACAAAGGCTTTCTTGCAAACACCTGGGCTAAGCACCACACCATCCTCACATCCAAAAGTAACCAGGTAGTTTTCGGTAGCCACCATAGCTCGAATAACATGTATCATACGTCGGGTATTACACCTTAAGCAAACATAGCCCATACGCCGAGTAAGGATATTAAAGCCATCACAACCTATACCCATTACACCTATATTACTCACTAGGGTACTATATCCAGAATATATGTGTGTGAAATAACCACAATACATTACATCCCTCTACACACATATAAGGGGAAAACTAACCGATGTACCAAAGGCACTATTATCTACCAAGAGAAGAGAGCGGGGCGGAAGGGGGTAGTCATCCATTCAACCTCCCATCAGAATGTTGGGGAACCCCCCCCCCCTAGGCTCAAAATCCCCGGGATGTCATTTTCCCTTACCGACATGGTGGATTAGTGTATATAAACACAAAAAGTACAGAATATATATAACTTACAACCACACTATGGGAATAACATAGTCTTAGACACAACTCAGCTATCGTCTCTCAGACTCCGGGATGCCACTTCTAATACTAGGTATCCTATAATCACACAACCATTTAAGCGCTTTATTATATTACTTCATTCCCATTTTATCAAATCCACTGTATGTTAATTAATTATTCATTCATTAATTAACCATGAACACATCCTCAATAAACTGAATTGTCATAATATTCATAATCGGCTACTCCTTTTACGATTCAACATCACCTTTAAATTCCAGCATCTCTATCCTCGTGGATTATCACTATTTAATCAACCTTTCATTACAGAAATTACTTTCCCATATTCCCATGCATTGTAGAAAAAAACCTATGATTCTAAACATAAAGGGGGCTCAACACGGTGAGTAGATATACTACCCATCGAGTCTTTTCCGCATATAGAATGACCATATACCCATTCTCCCTTGAGAGGCTAAACACAGAAAGAACGTGGCATACCCCACATGTCTTCGCCTCCTTCGGATGGAGGGTAACCAAGACTAGCTTCCTTGAGCAGTGGAGAAAATTAAAGCAGATAAACAACCAAACAAAACCACCGGAATCCAGAAATCACATTTGTAGAGACCCTAAACTTGATGTACATGGACATTACATTACTTTTGTGGAATACTTAGTACATAAAAAAACACACACATGGATCGTAATAGTTTAGTGTCTTTGGAAACTCGGACTATAATCTTCTAAACGTGATGAAAGATCTTCAACATCTCCCATAAAGATCTTCCCTTTTTTTCTTAAATAAAACCATTCTTTATATCCTAGGGAATAGAAAACATAAAAGGGTGAGCTAAAATGCTCAGTAAGGTAAAACAAAATAAATATCAATCACATCATATTTATATGAACATAACATTTTGGAAATCTTAACATGAAAAAGAGATCATAATATCATAACATGGGATAAATCATAGTAGTGGAATGTAATCCCAATAATCATTACATAAAAAATGAAACATTGTGGCATAGACACATAATCATAGAGAATCATTTCTTATTAGTCAATACTCATTGCCAAGACTATCTTAGTGGACAAAGTCCATTTCTAAACCGAGTTCACTCCTCATTTCAGTCCTATTTCACTGAGCCGGTTTAACCTGCCGTTCCAGCCATGTCTATATCATGAGATATAAAATCTTTACCCAATGCATTGGAGGGAGATATAGGTCCCACCCATCTCATAATTATACCATTCTTATGTGTGCCACAAAATCATAAACCATATATCATAGCATAACCCATGTAATAAAAATGGGATTCTTAAACATCATGACATCATAAAACAATTGATATAAGATAAAGGAATTCATAAAAATAATTCCATCACAATATAATCAAATCAATTTAGTACTAGGGATAGAAAAATAACCCTTTATTATCTTAGATGAAATCAATTTTTATAAAACACCTGAACTCCATTCTTGAGGAAAATATCCTTTCTACTTCAAAAAACAATTTTCCTTTCATAACATGTCATACAATTATAATCTAGAAGAAGTTGATTAAAAATTAACATTATATCATTTAAAGGAAGCTTCTTGGAAATAACGTTTTAAAAATCCATTCATGCTTTATATGTTAAAAAAGAAACATTCTTCTCTTACTTCTGTCGGAAAAGTCAAAAAGTACCTCGTACGAAAAACGACAAAAGATTTATTTCATATCTTTTTCTAAAAACTCATTGAAGGGTAAAATTGGATTTAAACAATTTTAGGTGGATGGAAATAATATTACATATTGAGGAAACATTTATGTGGATGATAAAATACACCCCAGTAAATTTCAAAGTATAAACAATCTCGGATAAAAATGATATTGTGATATTTCCCTTTACCTTAGGTCTGATTTTCTTCTTAAGTGTCTGAACCTCCTATATAATGATTTAAATAATGTCATTGACTTATTCCAAAATCTTATTCATTTTTATGATATCATATATGGTCACATTAATAGCTTTTTATTAGTAATATTTCATTGTTACTTGTTATTCGGGTGTTTATTGCTTTTTGTTCTTATGCGTGTTTTGTCGAATAAATTCTTATTCTTCATTTAGGTTATAGATACCTCATTTCTAGAATGGTATTAGTGTAATATATATCATATTCATTCACTAAATTCAATTATGTAATAATTATGTAATGAAAATCAGGTAGAACGAATCACATCACATTGTGGAGATGGTATTCTGTACGTACGCACAAGTGATGACATCGTTCCCATGATCGTGGAATTATATTGCAGTGTATGTATACTATTTCAGAATAAATATCACTTTACAATAATCATATATATTCATTCTTTACACCATTATATCCATCCATGTAAGGTGGTGGTGAAAAATTGATTACACGACGGCGTGGAGACGTATTCCGTACGTACGCACGCGCGGTGATTACATTTTCCGTAGGATGGATAGATGGTGAAATAGGGTTGTTTCATACTTATATTAACATATCAGTATATGATTGATAATGATGTTATTACTTGATAATGAAACAACTAAATAATAAGAATTGTAAGAAGAAATAAAGTTGGAAGAATCGGTAACAGACATTACATCTTCTTTAAAGCGCTTCTTTCAGACCTCCTTTTAGAGAACTAACATTGGTCTTTTAAGAACTCCAGGACCTCTAGGATGTTTCTGGGGAAGTTTAGAGGAGGAATTGGTAGGGGTTGTCCGAGCTTGAAGGCTCAATGTGGTATGAGGAAGAGGGGGAGGAGGTTCCCTTTTATAAGGGAGGAGAGGGGTACATTTGGAAAAACAAAAAATTATTTTATTATAAAGTCATATTCGGTTTTAAATAGATCAAAATTGATTTATTTCGAAGCTAAGGTGGGTATGGGTCGAAATCCTTTAATCCAATAGAATTTAGACAAGTTTTGATTACTGTTTTAACCTTATCATTTAGATTTATCTTTAAGTTAGATAATTTTACTTTTACCGTGTCTTTTTGTGTTCTTACACTATAAGGTTAATAAACTTACTATAACAAGACAAAAGAACCCCAAGTTGTTTATTATTAATATATCTAACATTATCCAAGTAATTTGGCCGAAACTTAGATTTTTAGGAATAAAATAACAATTAAAAATATAATATTTGTTTTAAAAACTATTTTATGTCAATTTTGAGACTATTTGGTAATTGATTTTTCTGAAATTCATAACAGAAATATTAGTTCACAAAAAGTTATTTAAATAAATAATAACATTTCATATTAACCTATTAAATTGTCGGAATTTATAAAAAGACTCCAATTACATTTATTTGGTTATTTATAACATCAATTATGTCAATATTTCATTAATAAGATAATTACATCATCATCATTGTGTCATAAATAAAATAAATAATATAATGTCTAAAAATTATAAATAAAATACCATTATGTAGGAAATCGTTTTTTCTTTCTAATGAATATTAATATTAGAATTTATCTTTTGTATAACCCTATATTAAAAATGGTTTAGTTATTAAATTTTGATTTTAACTATTTTAACCATTCTTTAAATAAATTAATATTAAATGTCCTAATCTAATCCAAGTGGGCCTAAATGGTCATATTTTATTCATAAGGTTGTTTATGGTCGAATTAAACTTATACAATAGAATTAGGACATGTGTTAGGTTTATAATAATACCATTTTTACCCTTAATTACCCTATTTACTTTTAACCATGGTAAAAAAAAGTAAAAAGATAATATTCACCAAAAATTATTTTCATCACATTGAGCCACATTTTACTTAATGACATGAACCGTGTATCTCAGATTTTTGAAATTCCACTCACAGAAGTGGTAAAATTATATTTTATGTAAATTTGAAAATTATCCTAGGAGGGTAAAAGACGGTGAAAAGTTCAATTAAATTTTAATATATCTAAAATTATTATAAAATTACTACAATGAATTACATTGAACTTTTTATAGGTATTATGTATCAATTTTGACCTAAAATAAATTTAAATAAAATAAATAATTATTTATATAAAAAGTTGGTTCTTAAATAGTAATCCAGTGTTTTCACTATTCATCAAAAATGGAAAGTTTTCATAAAAATACCAAAATTTCACCCTAGGCTAATTTCGTTATTCCGAATCCAAAACTGAAGTCTATTTTCAAAAATAAAATTTATAAAATTTTAAAAAGTGGTTATTACTATTCATAACGGCTAGTTTTCATAATATTTTAATAGCATATCGTTGTTTAGCGAAAATCGGTATTGCATAAAACACACGCTATTATGGAAGGACACGATTGCGTGTAGTGCAAGCCAAGTCAGGGATAAGTGTTGTGAAATCTCCTTTTGGTGTACCGTACAACACATAACATTAATGAAATTAAAAAGAATATTTTTCTTAAAATCTCTGTGTGTGACATTCTACCCCCCTTAAAATTAATTTCGCCCTCGAAATTCGTCGGGGTTATAAATGGTTTACTACTAAAAAGGTTATTTAATAGAAACCCACATCGTAAAAAGGAATACCAAAACCAATATTAAAAAAAATAGTATGAAATGTAACGGTTACGCAAATAAACTGATCACTGGGTTTCCACAGAGGTGAAAATATGGATATGGAAGAGAAATCTAACCATCATGTTCTGATGGAGAGTGGTAGAGAACATGGCTATGGAAAATCCAGAAATCACAAATCCATAGATTTTTGATTATCTATGGTACCATCTAATTCATCGGATATAAGGGCACTAGGACACAATTTTTGGTTTTCAAGATCATTTTTCTAAAGTTAAATAATTTTAATTAGAATAAATACTTACTTTATTTTCATAAAATCTCATTGTTGTTTGTGCTTTGAACAATTTCATCTTAATATCTTAATGAAATGAAGTTGAATTTGTTATTCATGACGTGTTAATAGATCATGTGATAGAATGGTGGGTCATTCCATCTATTTCAAACAAAAGGTTAGCAAAAGTTATCAAATATACATAGTCCATCTATGGTGAGTTTAATCGTATACGATTCCAAAAAAGAACTTATACTTCATATATCATACCGCGTAATAAAATAAAACTTGTTTCTACTAACCAGGGACTTTCTTGTAGGTTAGTGGTTGGCAATAAAGGCCAGTCGCACTTCGGTTGTGGGTTCGATTCCCACAACCTTGTCTGACGCGATGGGTTGTCGTCCATCCTGCAGGTTGTCCTTTTTCTAAATCTATATTACTATAACATCCCATCAATAATATCAAAAAAAATTCTATTCTTAATCTATACTAACTTATGTCCAACATAGTCCATTCCAATCTTTAGGCTTATCTAAAATACTTCGCTCCAAGCTAATAGTATAAAGAAAATGATTACTTGAAATGTCACATAACAATCACGTGAATGCCATAATTTATCCCCCATATATCATAAGATATATCTTGTTGGTCAAATTACAAACAAGTGAATATCTTAATGATTTATTCTTTTGAAGAATGAATAATCATTGAACCTTGGTGAAAACATGAATGTAGTTAAAAGTTAACACTTTCCACAAATCAAAATCCTCAAAATTCTTTATACTCAAACCATGATATCACTTAGTCCTTATATCAATCATGAGATCATGAATACAATCAAACATCTCATTATCTTCTTATCCCTTAAATATGCTTATATCATATGCTTACCAAAAATATCTCAATCACTTTCCTTGGTTACCAGAACCATAAAGTTATTGAAAACCACAATAGATCAATACATAAATATTCCAATATTCCACGATACTATAAACAACATTATATTGGAATCCCATTACATAAACACTTAATCATTCCACCACATCGTTGTCATATTCAACATCGCCAATAGTGATCACATGTGACTTCCATTTGTCTTTATCCTTAAGTGGTTTCTCATGTCGATCATTTTTAACCCTTGGATTAGGGAATTTATTAGCGTAATTCCCCATTTCAGTGCACTTGAAGAATTGCAGTTTTGTTGGTGCGTTCTCTAAAGTCTTTTCATTATTCACGCCCTTAGCAACCCTTTTTCCATTACTTCAACACTCATTTTCTCGCTGACCTTCTTTTCCAGACTTAAAACATTTTCTAGTCCCTTTAAGACAATCTCCACCATGCTTCTTTCCAAACATTGAGCATAAAGAAACATTCATATTCTTTTCACCATTATTCCGAGATTTCTCCTTGAACTCCATCTTTTGTTTATTGTCAAAACCATGAGATGGATATGTACCACCAATTACCATTTCTACATTAATAACACAGTGCACAATTTCTTCATAGATACTGATGTCTCTTATAGCTAATTCCCTTCAAAGATTTGGTTTTAAGCCACTGAAGAATTGATCTACTTTACTTTCAGGTTGGATGATAAAGTCAGATGCATACCTTGCAAGCCTTGTAAAATTCGCTTCGTATATACCAACAGATTCATCATTCTTTTTCTTTAGTTCAAGAAACTCATTCTCCATCTTTTTTCAAAAAATACGAGGGAAGTGCTTCTCGAAAAATAAGTTCTTGAACTCATCTCATTCCATGGACTCAATTTCATCTATTGGACTTGTATTCTTGATAAGATTACACCATTGATCAGCTACACCTTCCAAATGATATACTGCTAAGATGACGTTATCATGTTCAGAACATTGAAGAACTGAAAATATATTTTCAGTGGTACTGATCCATTTTTCAGAAACAAGTAGACCAGAAGACCCACTGAAAGTAGGTGGACGTTTCCTCATGAAGGACTCAATATAATATTGTTCCCTTATCTGCTAATTTGGATGTTCAGAATGATTCATAGCTTGTGTAAGTATAGCAACAATACTTTTCACTCCATATCCCATAACATTTTTTTGTTCAGGAGGACAATCATTGCATTGTCCATTACATTGATCAACACGGTTCCTTCGGGTTCTAGCCATCGTCTAAAACCCAAAAAGAATAGTGTAAGTGGAAAAAATCACGCTAGGGAAAACAAAATAATAAAGGGGGAGTACCTTCAATATCTAACATCATAGGTTACCGTAATTCTAGTACTATAACCAATACTTATACATAACCATAGGGACATCCATATACATACCATAGAAATATCTATAGGGCTCTCACTAAAGTTCTCGCATCCTAGTTTCCAAAGGTTGACTAAACCTTTCCTCTGATACCAACTGTTGAGACCCTAAGCTTGGTGTACATGGACATTACATTACTTTTGTGGAATACTTAGTACATAACAAAAACACACACACAAGTACCGTAATAGTTTAGTGTCTTTGGAAACTCGAACTATAATCTTCTAATCGTGGTGAAAGATCTTCAACATCTCCCATAAAGATCTTCCCTTTTTTTCTTACCTAAAACCTTTCTTTATATCCTGGGGAAAAGAAAACATAAATGGTTGAGCTCAAATGCTCAGTAAGGGTAAACAAAAGAATTATCGATCACATCATATTCATATGAACATAAAATTTAGGAAATCTTAACCTGCAAAAGAGATCATAATATCATAACATGGGATAAATCATAGTAGTGAAATTTAATCTCAATAATCATAACATAACTTATGAAACTTTGTGTCATACGCACATAATCATAGAGAATCATTTCTTATTAGTCAAGACTCATTGCCAAGACTATCTTAGTTGACAAATTCCATTTCTGAACCGAGTTCACTCCTCGTTTCAGTCCCATTTCACTGAACCGGTTTAACCTGCCGTTCTAGCCATATCTACCACATGAGATATAAAATCTTTACCCAAGGAATTTTAGGGAGATATAGGTCCCATGCATCTCATAATGATACCATTCTTATGTGTTCCACAAAATCATAAACCATACATCATATCATAACCCATGTAATAAAAATGGGATTCATAAACATCATGAAATCATAAAACAATTCATATAAGATAATGGAATTCATAAAAATAATTCCATCACATCATAATCAAATCAATGTAAAACTAGGGACAGAAATAGAACCCTTTATTATCTTATATGGAAAACAATTTTGATAAAACACTTGAACTCCATTCATGAGGAAAATATCCTTTCTACTTCAAAAAAACTTTTCCTTTCTTAAAATGTCATACAATTATAAACTAAAAGAAGTTGATTGAAAAGTAACATGAAAACTTGTGAAGGAAGCTTCTTGAAAATAATTTTTTAAAAATCCATTCATTCCGTATAAGTTAAAAAAGAAACATTCTTCTCGTACATTTGTCGGAAAAGTCAAAAAGTACCTCGTACGAAAAATGACAAAAGATACTTTTCATATATTTTACTAAAAACTCACTGAAGGTTAAAGTTGGATTTAAACAATTTTAGGTGGATGGAAATAATATTAGATATTGAGTAAACATGGATTTGGATGATAAAATACACCCCAGTAAATTTCTAAGTATAAACAATCTCTGATAAAAATGAGATTGTGATATTTCTTTTACCATAGGTACGATTTGCTTCGTAAGTGTCCAAAACACCTGTATAATGATTTAAATAATGTCATTGACTTCTTCCAGAATCATAATCATTGTTATGATATCATATATGGTCATATTCTTAGCTTTTTATTATTAATATTTCATTGTTACTTGTTATTCGGGTGTTTATTTCTTTTTGTTCTTATGCATGTTTTGTCGAATAAATTCTTATTCTTCTTTTAGGTTATACATACCTCATTTAAAGAATGGTATTAGTGTAATATATATCACATTAATTCACTCAATTAATTTATGTAACTATTATTTAATGAAAATCATGTAGAACGAGTCGCATCACATCGTGGAGATGGTATTCCGTACGTACGCACGAGCGATGTTATCGTTCCCATGATAGTGGAATTTTATTGGAGTGTATGTATACTATTTAAGAATCAATATCACTTTAAAACAATCATATATATTCATTATTTACACCATTATACCCATCCAAGTATGGTGGTGGTGAAAAATTTATTACGCCACGACGTGGACACGGTATTCCGTACGTACGCACACGCGGTGATTTCGTTTTTCATAGGATGGTTAGATGGTGAAATAGGTTTGTTCCATAATTATAATAACATATAAGTATATGAGTGATACTGATGTTATTACTTCATAATGAAAAAACTAAAGAAGAAGAAGTGGAAGAAGAAATAACGTTGGAAGAATCAGTAACAGACATTACCTCTTCTTTAGAGCGCTTCTTTGAGTCCTCCTTTTAGGGCACTAAAATTTGTCTTTGAAAAAGACCAGGACCTCTAGTATGTTTCTAGGGAAGTTGAGAGGAGAAATTGTCAGGGTTTTTCTGAGCTTGAAGGCTCAATTTGGCATGAGGAAGAGGGGGAGGAGTTGCCCTTTTATAAGGGATGAGAGGGGTACCTTTGGAAAAACTAATATATTATTTTATTATAAAGTCATATTCGGTTTTAAATAGCTCCAAATTGATTTATTTCGAATATAGGGTGGGGAAGGGTAGAAATACTTTCATCCAATAGAATTTAATCATGTTTAGGTTACTATTTTAACCTTATCATTTAGATTTATCTTTAAGTTGGATCATTTTACTTTTACCGTGTCTTTTTGTGTTCATACACTATAAGGTTAATAAACACACTATAACAAGCCAAACGAACCCAAAGTTGTTTATTATTAATATATATAACCTTATATAAGTCATTTGGCCGAACCTTATATTTTTAGGAATAAAATAACAATTAATAATATAATATTTGTTTTAAAAACTATTTTATATCAATTTTGACACTATATGGTAATTGATTTTTTTGAAAATCATAACAAAAATATTAGTTCGAAAAAAGTTAGTTAAATCAATAATAACATGTCATATTAACCTAGAAAATTGTTGGAATTCATAAAAAGTCCCAAATTACATTTATTTGGGTATTTATAACATCAATTATGTCAATATTTCATTAATAAGATAATTACTATATCATCTTTTTGTCATAAATATATTAAATTATTTAATGTCTAAAAATTATAAATAAAATACCATTATGTAGGAAATATTTTTATATTTATAATGAATATTTATAGTCGAATTTATCTTATGTATAACCCTATATTAATGATGGTTTAGTTATTAAACTTTGATTTTAACTATTTTAACCCTTCTTTAAATAAATTTATATTAAATTTCCTAATCTATTCCAAGTGGGCCTAAATGGTAATATTTTATTCATAAGGTTGTTTTTGGCCGAGTTACACTTATCCAATAGAATTAGTACATGTGTTAGGGTAATAATAATATCATTTGTACCCTTTATTACCCTATTTACTTTTAACCGTGGTAAAAAAAGTACAAAGTTACTATTCACCAAATATTATTTTCATCTCATTGAACCACATTTTACATACTGAAATCAACTATTTCTCTCGGATTTTTGAAATTCCACTCACAGAAGTGGTAAAATTATATTTTATGTAAATTTGCAAATTCTCCTAGGAGGTGGGTAAAAGACGGTGAAAATTTCAATGAAATTTTAATATATCTAAACTTATTATAAAATTACTCCAATGAACTAAATTGAACTTATTTAGGTTTTATGTATCAATATTGACCTAAAAAAATTTAAATAAAATAAATAAATATTTAAATAAAAAGTCGTTTTTAAATAGTAACCCCGTGTTTTCAATATTTATCAAAAATTGAATGTTTTCAGAAAAATACGAAAATTTCACCCTAGGCTAATTTCGATATTCCGAATCCAAAAATGAAGTCCATTTACAAAAATAAAATTTATAAAATTAAAAAAAGTGGGTATTACTATTCATAAAAGCTAGTTTTAATAATATTTTAATAGCATATCGTTGTTTAGCGAAACTCGGTATTGCGTACAGCACACGCTATTGTGGAAGGTCGCGATTGCGTGTAGTGAAAGCCAAGTCAAGGATGTGTGTTGTGAAAGCTCCTTTTGGTGTAGCATACAAGAGAAGACATCAATGAAATTAAAAAGAATATTTTTCATAAAATCTAGGGGTGTTACAACATCCATCCCATACCATCATCCTTGGTGTCCTCCCCGACACCCACATGCATAAACTGATGCATCTCGCCACTCTAGGTGCCATGTGCTGCAACAACCACAAGGCCTTCCTACCTCCACATATCACACCAGCCATCTAGGCCCACATCACAGCACAAGCAGCCGGAAAAGAATCATCACATCAAATAGGCTCTTGGCCCTTTAACAGGGCATCCATCCTTCATACAAAATTTCCAGTCATGGGTCTAAAGCACAAGGCACTCGACCTTATGAAAAAGAGGTTAAATAAGAACCCTACCAGGCATTATCATTTATCATCCAACCATCTCATTAATCCCTCTTGAATAAACAGATACAATTCGTAGTTTCCAATTGCTGGAAACCTATTCAGTAATCTGTCACAAAATATTTAACATGCTTACTATGACAATTTGATTAACATAAAATTAGAAGACCTACAACAACAGCAACAACCGGATTCATTTATAAGCCTCTGCATCATTATCCAGTTAATTATCAATTAATTTCGTCTTTACATTCATTATCAATTTCCATCAAGGTCAATCAGATAAACCAATCAAGTATAGATATCACACTATCTCGAATAACAAAAGGCAATAACATACGATAGATTACAATTTATTTATCCGATTCAAATATTTAATTAGGTCAATTTCATTGTGATCCAAAGGGATAAATCATGATAACTATACGATATCACATAAAAAATTAGAGAAGCAATGAATCCCCTACCTTGAAGAGTTCTTGACGTTCTTTGTCCACACAACGGGTCACAATCCCCCTCTCACGAAAACTGCATCCACCCGAGGATGCCACGGTATGACCACACCATCAAAAACCCAAGAATAATTTATTAGAATCATGGATATTACATGCTATAATATGGAAAGGAGAACAAGAGAAGATTATACCCGAAGGAATGATGATAAACATACCTTATATCTTAGAATGATCGACACAGCATGGTTGCATCAAAACAGAGTGGAACTAGTCCGAGGAGGAATGTTTTATTGTGAAACACCTATGGGAAGGATTGAAGGTTCTAGTGTCTCATAGCAGATAACAAATAGGAAGAACAAGGGAGAATGATATCTCATTCCATTTTGAAGATATAATAGGGCGATGGTTTTAAATGAGCTTAATTCTCTATTAAATGTGGATCGCATTAACCCACGTGGTTTGACCATGTAAAAGCATCTTGGCCTTAGTAATAATTAATATAAGATTTATGGCCTTTGAATAGGCCTTAAGTGACCTTAAAATAAGGCATTAAATGTATTTTACATCAAAGGAAACATCAAAAGGGGAAAAACTCTAGGAATCTGGAAACAATGTTCACTTACCGTTACTGTACACCTACCGATCTATGAAACCGATCTGTGAAACCATTCTCTAGAAACGATCTGTGAAAATAATCTGTGAAACCTATCTGTGAAATTGATCTGTGAAACCGATCTGTGAAACAGATCTGTGAAACCAATACGTGAAACCAATCTGTGAAACCGATCAGTGAAACCGATATGTGAAACCGATCTGTGAAACCGATCTCTGATACCGATCTGTGAAACCTGTGAAACGGATCTGTAAAACTGATCTGTAAAACTGATCTGTAAAACTGATCTGTGAAACCGATCTATGAAACCGATCTGTGAAACTGATTTGTGAAACCGATCTGTGAAATCGATCAGTGAAACTGATCTGTGAAACCGATCTGTACAACCAATCTATGAAACCGATCTGTGAAACCGTTCTTTGAAACCAATCAGTGAAGCTGATCTGTGAAACCAATCTGTGAAACCGATTTGTGAACCTGATCTATTACTGTTCATAAAACTAGAAACACTGTTCATAGAACTGGAAAATTGGAAAATTGTTGAGGATAAGTCATCTTGACCTCCTAGAACCCCTCCAACAACACATTTTCACAATGTAATGGACCGGAGAGGTCCATGCCATTACAATTCAAGCCACTCATTTATTTATATATATTTATAAATCTGAATCTAGTGTATTTTCATATTTATATAATTGTAGACATATATCAGTTATAATTTTATACATACACTACATTACTCTTTGAATGAAGTCTTAGTATATTTTTATTATATAAATGATTAGATAATAATTTCAAACATTTCAAACCATTATTTTAATCTTTATTCAAATAATCTACATGTTAAAATTTTTGATTATTTTATATATTAATACTTTAAACATTATAAAATATTTATATTTCATAGTTCTAAAATTTTATTTTCTAATGTAACATGAAAACCATTCTTACAATACTAGTCTTTAAAAAAAGACATGTAAGGATTATTCTGTATTTTTTTGTTTAAAGAGTATGAAAAATCATATATATAAAATAAAAAATGTATCATATTCTTCATAAAACAATTTATTTATCCATATTATTCTAAATAACTTGTTGAATGTATTTTGAAAACCCTTCATAAGTATAAGAATAAGTCGTGTACATTATGTTATGAAGAACGATACTCTCATAAATGGACAAAAGGTAATCCTTCTGATTTGATAAAAAAACAGTCAGTTTTTTCTTATGATTAATATTAAATGAATTCTAAAGGAAATAAGGATATTCATAGTCATGAATAACATGGAATATCATAATCACAAATTTCAAAGGAAGTTATTTTGTTCAAAGACTTCTCAATGAATGATGAAAAAGTGAAGCTATAATATGATCTACAAACATCAAGAAATTATTATGATTTACTACATAGAAAATCAGTATCAAAAATGTTTTTTTATACTTTTCAAAGTAGATATCAATATATAAAATATAGAATGATTTTAAAAGATTATTATTATTATTTTAACATAAAAATGGAATAATAAAGGTAGTCACTTATAATATAAGTTATTACTTAGATGGATCTGGATACGGTGAAACTATTCATTTTTTAATATTGTTCATCTTCTTCATCTCAAAGAACCACAGTTGTTAAAAATAGATAAGTTTTATTTTAAGAGGTTTTAGCTTCTTTAAGAGAAAATGTTCAATTTTTTGAAATTTTTAATAAACAGACTATTCCTTCCTATCATTCAATCATTATTTATGTGTAAACAATTTTTTATATATAATTTATAATGTATTATTTAGTTAATATTTATTCTATAAGGTGTTCCATAATCTATTTTTAATAATTTATTAGTTGTCATACTTATGAATGTAATTAATCATTTATTATCTCTTTACAAGAACCCATCTATTACTATATATAATAAATAATTTTGAATTAAAATTTACATGAGATACTATGTTTTAAAATTCATTTTTTGAATGGACATTTTTTAATTCATTGATTATCCTATATGATATGATATAAGTGGAGTTATTATAAATTGATAATTTTATTCATTAAAGATGTTATATATACCGCTTGATTACATATTAATATGTTTTTTTGGAAGAATTAATTTAGGTGTAGTTTATATTATTATGTGTTTGTTACTATTTTTGTGATCACCAAATGTGTGAGAAGTTTGTAGGATTATTTTACATGTTTATCATCATGTAGGAGAATTTGATAAATATTATATTAGTAAAATTTATTTCTTTATCAAAATTTGATCTTTATAATGTGGTATACATTTTATATTTGAGTGATGTTATAAATATATAAAGGTGGATAAAATTATTATTTATGGCTACAAATTTTTTCATCTAAAAAATGATTTATAATTTTTCATTATTTATTGTTATGTATGATAATAAAACTAGGGGAGAATTTTGAGAATTATTAGATTCAAAAAATTTCTTACTTTCTTTTTAGTTTTTATTATCACAAATGACAGTATTTTTGTTATTAATGAATTTTCTATTATGAGAATTCTAGGAAAAAATATTCTGATTATTTATTATAAAAATATATTCTTGTCATTGATCCCTAGTGATGTATATTTTGATTTATTCTAAATGTGGTTAATTATTTTCTAGAAACACTATTCATATAATGCATTTTTACATTTATTGTATGGTTCAAAAAACCTATGTTTGAAGCAGAATATATGAATCATGAACACTATACATTTGGAAAATTAAATATAAATAACACTATGTTTAAAAATAACTATATTCAGAAGTATAAAATGTATGGTACATCAACGCTATTATTGGGATCATCCATACATTATCAACCCCGTTTTTGGAGTTTTGTATTCATTTGAAGGAACACCACATTTTACTATTCAATGACATAGGTTTAAATCATGGATTCTTTTAGAGATTCATAAAACATTTTATATATATGTACATATCTATTTAATGATTTTAGATACTAAATCAAATGATCATTAAGATTTATGTAAAAATTCATATTCCTTAGAGGAAATTATTTTCATTCTTATGAATCGTTATGACTCACTAATGATTTGGTATTCAAATTTTTTGGATTTATTGTGAGACACTTCTAGACATGGTGTTACCATGAGTTGTTTGAAATAATGTAAAAATAACATGACATTTCTCATAGAAAAAAGATTGTATGAGATATAAAAAATGGGTGTATCTTCCTAATAGTGATATAAATTTGATACATATATGATATTATCAATCTAATCCAATCAATGTTATTAAGTTTTCATAGATTTCATTTTATTGTTACAGATTATTCTACACGATTGAAAATGAATTTGTTATAATTTGGAGATGTAGATGATTAAAAATGATTTTTTGTACTATTTCAATTTAAAAAATAATTATTGGGTAACAATGTGATATATTTGATTCTAAGTGTTATTGGAGATAATTTACATATATCAGTTACTAAAAATATGTCATGTTTATTGTATGTTAATAATCAAAAAAAATCTTTGTTAATTTGATGGAGTCTCAACTACTCAGTCTCTGGCATGGCGTTGTGTCAGCTACATATACTATGATTTGGATTTATGATTCCTTGTAAAAGATTTATAAGGCCTTATAATAGTATTTTATGGTTTTAACTAGATTTTATAATATGTTATGTGGCCCCTAGAAAAGAGGATATACTAGTGAAAAATACAATTCTCATGGAGATGAACGTTTATAGAGTGGAATATTAGATCATTGTTTGCTGAACTATTAAATGTCAATGTGTCTCATTCCATTATTTAACTATAGTTATCACTAGTTAATAATATATATGAAATTATTTTCTATATATTAGTGAATTGTTTTGAATCTAACAATTTTTTGGAAGAACACATTTCACCCTATATTTTTTGTTTATCTTCATCATCTCCGTCCTAACCTAACAACACCCTCTTCTAGATCTATAATGATGGGGGTACTCATAAATAACTAATAAAATACATAAAATGATTACATTCATCTCTTAATTCCCCAATTCTAGTCAATATATTTTTGGGTGCTGAAATCATTATAAATTTAGATGAAAATATCTTAAAATAACATACTAGAATAAGGAAGTTATGCACTATAGTCATGCTCTGTTAGGTATCTCCACAGATATAAATATCTCAAATAAATATTTCACTACTACAAATCAAATTTTGAGATGAAAAATCTCAATATGTAGACTTATCAAATCCATAAATTACACTTTTAGAGATTCACATCACATTATTTCTCTCAAAGAATGCTCAATAATATCATAAAATGTATTGTTTGATAATTTGCTAACATAGAGTACACAAGGATGTCACCATTGAAGACTGATAAAATATATTATATAAAGGGGTAAAATAACTAATTATTCAATCCTAAAAAAAATTGTCGAATTATTCAATCCAAGGGGCCTCAGAAAATAGTTAGAGTGACAATAAATACATCACAATTCTATCTTTGTTATATCCTCCTCTCAAACTCAAATTAGGTTATTTCTTGAAATAAAATCAATCGTTGAGAATATTATCTACCATTTTAACATTTCAAATAGATAATTGATTGTAATTAGTGGATAGTTTTCATTTATGATAAATATATGTAGGAGACAGTACTCCACAAAAATATCATTCTCACTTTTTCATTATTTTCAAATAGTACTTGGACTGCCTATAAGGACAGAGTTGGTATATAAAATTTCATCCTCTATAAATCCTATAATTTTTCAATAAGATTAAAATAACCTATTGGGCCATCTGATATGTTAGATAATATATCGAGGTGGTCCCTAGGTGCAGGTATATATAAAAATAAATCTCTCATCAGGTACTTAAATTTAAATAATCTTCATGGAATAAATCTGCATACTCCCCCACTACAATATGAATCTAAAAGATCACAACATCAAGTGATCTAACTATAATTATATTAAATATATGATTAATAAGATGTATACCCTTATATACTATAACATCTTAATCTTCTTGGAATTCATTATTTCCAAAAAATTAGAAACTTATCAGATCTACTCGTACAATCAAAACCTTCTATATGGAACCACTAATTTGTTATGAAATATGTTTTCCAAATATACACCTCGAATGATGTCATATTCCCTCATCATGTTCATGAAAAGACATCATAATTCACTCTTACTCCATCATCCAATTCATAATATCAAAAAACACTACTAAAAAAATTATAGTTTAACAGTACTAGTATTTATTAGTGCTATAGAAAAAAATATATAAATGGTTACATTTTCAACTCTAAAAAAATCATTGATAAAATTTACCTTCTATGAGTACTTTTTACAGAGCTGGTAAAACAAATATTTATTAGCACGATATTTTAAACAATTATAAATGGTACCCTTTATCAACAATTTTTTGTTAGAAATGATAAAGGGTACCCATTATCGGAACATTTTTTTAGTGTAGATGAAGATGGATTTAATCAAATCTTTTTAGCCCTAATAATAGTATGCATTAATAAAAAGAAATAATTAAATAAATGGAAAATAAAAAACTGGATTTATTAAAAAACATTATAATTATATTAAACTAATAATTTTTGATAAAATTAATAAATTGGTTATACATTACTAAATATTAAACATTTCAGTAATTAGATAATTACAATAATTAATGTTATTTAGTTATATATTTCATATATATATGTATTAAGGTATATAAGTATGATTTATTTATTATAATATTTTTATCAAAATTACATTAAATAGTCATATTTTTAGTTAATAATGGATTTTAATTAAATATTAATATGAATTAAAAATACAATATAATTTCATTGTTTCATTCACATATTATCGAATATATCATTTAATAATAAAATTTAACATAAATCAAATGTGTATTACGTTGATTTCACCTACCCATAATTAATGTATTTTTATATACATTGGACACACACAAAACATATCTCTTTTTAAATATTAATATAGTGTACTTATTTTAAATTTATTCAATTTTACTCATTTTTAACTTATATTTGTATGAATGTACATAAAATTATATATAAATATTTTTTTAGAAAAAATATATAAATAAAATAAATTATTATAAAATTATAATAAATATATTTAAAAAGTACTATAATTAAAATATTTATATTAATATATATTTATAAATCATATATCTATTTACAATTTTTTATTTGTAATTATAATAATAAATCTTTTATCTTCACTTAATTAATAAGCGCTGATAAAGGAATGCCTTTATCAGTACTAGATTCAGGGTGATAAATATTCAGCTTTATTAATGCTAAAAAGCATAGATAAGATGAATGTGTATCAGTTCTAAAACATTAGTTCTGATAAATATATATTTTATAAGCACTTATTTATTTCTGATAAAGAGACATTTTATTAGAACATATTACTTATGAAATGAAAAAAGGACTCTTTATCAGCACTTATTTATAAGAGCTGATAAAAGTATCCCAATCTATTTAAAAACATAACCATTTGTAAACCAATCTTGGTATTATAATCATTTGGTAGAATCCACCCACTACCGACACCCCTACTTAGTTATTCAATTATTTAATAACACCACTCCAATTCCTCTATTTTATCGAACATCATCGGATATCCATTGTTCAGTTGGAGTTAGGGTTTCCAAATCATATTTTCTTTATACTAGTTATGTGGGCCTTGAAAATGTTTTTGTGAATCTTTCATTTCATTTTTAATTTATTGTTTGATGATGTTATGAGATATATGTTGTCAAATCATTTTATTTTATTTTTTTAGATTTTGAATATAATGATTGGTTTATGATTGGTTTCTTTATTGAAAATAAATTTGGATATCCTATTTTGGTCTATTGAAAAAAAAATTGAATCATTTTTCATCACTCACTTAATCTGTATCCCAGATTTCTCTACTAGATTAATTCACTATTTTAATTTATTATTGATCATTGGATATTAGGAGTTTCAATTATATTTTATTTTTTTCTATATAGTGATCTTTATCATCAATATCTATTCAAAATTTATTCTTCCTATTATTATTAAAGGTAATATAATTGGATTTCCATTCTTCTTTAATATTTTCCATGTTCAATCAATGCATTATTTATTTATAGTTCCTCAAAATAAAATCTATGACATTCTTTTATGAGTAATTTTTTCGAAACATATGGTGGTTTATTAAGATTGGGTTAAATTTTCACATTACCATTACAAAACAATACACAAAAAATGATTTCATTATAATTTTTAAATAATAAATTAATTATGTTTTCATAACATCAATTGATATCATTTTATATATTCCTTCATGTTGGTGGTTAAAATTTTCCAATGAAAAAAATATAATAATATATTGATTAAAATAAATATGAAGTTAATTTTTTTATAATATATTAACTACAGAAGTATAAATTTTAATTATTTTGTTAAAGTGGATAATTAATATTAATAATAGGTATTAGAAGAAGGTAAATGGGAAATAAATATAACAAATTTTTATTAACATAAATGAAATCATATCATCTGTTTAAATATTATTCATATTAAATAATTTAGGTATTCTTATTGAGACTTGGACCTCTAAAAAGTGTAAAGGATGAATATTATAATGTTTTTTAGCTTATATTCTGGGATCATAATTTTAGTTGTTATTCTAAAATTGTAGTCAATGGGTTGTTATTTAATTGATAAAGAGTGTAATTTTCTCAAATACTTGTTCCTTATTGTGTGATAAATAAAAATATACATCTCATGTGGTTATAAGGTGAAGAAATAAAATATATGTTTTTTCATTAGATATAAATATTAGTGGTGGGTATGCATCAAAGAATATTAAATAATTATGAGTTGTCTATAATATTCAACATTTAATGAATTCATACGATAACACCTACAATAGTGGAGTAAAAATTTTCTTTATTCAAATTACCCATTTTTTCCACATTCTAATATTCATGAAAAATAGATAATAATGTTGAGTTTCCCTTATTATAATTTTCTATAATTTTCTCCTTTTATAATAAATATATTATCTTTTTTTATTTATATATTTTAAAAATAAGTAATCTTTTATAAACCCAATAATATGGATATGAATTAAAAAAGGATGCAACTGACTTATTTATCAAAAAATGTGTAAACATATAATAAATTGGTTCATCTTGTTTCCCAGAGATCATGAAGATGAAACTTGGAAAATCCATTTTATATGTTAACGTTTTTTTTTATTCAAGAAAAATTATTCCATAAGGTAAAGACTCGTAAATTTTCAAGAAAATTTTTGGTTTACATTCTTTGGGATTTTACGAGTATGTAGTTTCTGACAGCACCTGATTCCGAGGCCCGATGTGCCCAGAACCAAATTCCAATGTTTAGCTCGGGTACGATTAGTGAACGAATTAGTGGGTTTTTCTATCTTTTGAAACGGTGCCCGAAATCGAAATTTGAGGGTACCAATGAAACTGTAGCAGCGGTATTTGATTAAGAGGTCCTATTCTGAAGGTGCATTTTCTCGGGAGGATTTGTTAAAAATTGAGGATTAAATGTGAAGTAAATAAAATTTGTGGTACAAAATTTACTTCTAGCCTAAGTTGTTTTATCCTAAGTATGGGAGTTGGGGTGGGACCCACTAGATACTAACTACCCTTGAGTGGTTAAAGGAGAGTTGGGGCCCACACGAGCCCAACCCCTCACATTCCCTAACTCTTCTAAACCCCCTCATAATTTATGTAACTCTCCCACATTAATTATTGCCAAAATAACACCTAATTAATTAGACAACTTATGTTTAATTAATTTGGTGATTTGTTTTGATTTTTGTAATTTTTTATGCATGCCATGCTTTAATAAAATAAGGGTAGTCTTATTTTATTTGGGGTTGGCTCGTTGTGTTGAGGATTAGAGGAGAAATAACATAATTCTTCTCGTAAAGAACATTTCCACTTCATCCTCAACGAATAACAACAACACTTCATCAAGGAACATTGACTCGTCAACCCAGTTTCTCCCGTCCTCTTCTTCCACCACGACAAAGGAGGAGGCACCGACGCGGGAAATCTCCAACGACGTCACGCCATACAATATTCTCTCTGCTACAAAGGAAGGGAGACGCATCTTCCTCCTCGGACGCTCTCTGTCGATGTTTACGGAACCTCACCCCACGACGTCATTTTCGGTGATGCTCATCGTTCGAAAACTTGTGTTGAGGTAGTGGTTATTTAGGTTCATGATTAATTTAATGTTCTTCGTTAATTTAATTGGCCACTTGTTATCGAAATAATAGGAGAAGATCAGTCCGTACAAACACGGTCGATCCTCCTACCCTTTTATTTTTTGATCCTCATTGAACTTGTGGCGAAGGCGGCACAATGTTGTTGCACCACGCAGAAAGGAAAAGAACCGCAATCGGAGTAGGCCACAGTGGTGATGCGTGGCGCTGTCACGCCACGCCTGTGAAGTTGAAGGAACAGTGACCGGAGCGGGCCACGAGGGAGGGGATCAGCGCCATCGTGTCGTGCCGTAGAACCTGAGGGAGGCCATGGTCGAGGCACAACGCCATCACGCCAGTCGGATGGGAGTTGCGGCCTACGGCCACGGCGGTCTTCAGCAGGGGGAGGCCGGGTTCGGCAGGCTGCCGGTGCTCTGGGAGGCGGGACCACGTAGGGTCCCGCGACATCTCAACCAGAAGACCTTAATGGCCGGCCATTTTTCAGGATAAAATAGGGGTTGAAACCGCCGGCCAGTGAAAAGGGCAGACCCCATAGGGTCCTCCGTTACAGAAATAGATGGGAGACCCCCCCCCCCTTCGCACCCCGCCCGGCTGATAGCCGAGCCGAACCGCGGCCGGCATGCGAGCTGGGCCGCAGGCCGCGCGGGCCAGGCTGCCTGCGCCGAGTCGTGCCCCCCATGCTAGGTCGGTCGTGCCTGCCGGGTTGGGCTATGCCCAATTGGGCGGGACCTAGACCAGGGTCAGGTCGATTCGGTTCGGGCCGACCCAGGGGGTATTGGGCCGGGTCGGACCAGTCCCGAACCCCCTATATTTGGAGTAGGTTCGTTCGAATGCCCATATCTTGGGATACGGACCTCCGATCGACGCATCGTCACTTGCGAATGAATACATGGATTGAGGTTGTCGTATCGGTATATTAAACACATGGTTTTGGAGAACTTTTGGTATGGCCGGGTTGGTTCGAACATTAAACCAACAGGGCCCTCGGAGAGGAAACGCTTATAACTTGAGCTACGGACATCCAATTGACATGTCATCAACTTTGATGAATTACTCTTAGTGAGATGGTTCTTTTGGATTACTCCGCTCAAGGTTTGGACGCAACTGGAGTATGATCGGGTTGGTATTAGCATAAAACCAACATGGCCCCTGGAACGGAAAAACCAATATCTCTCAGACCGGGTGTCCGATTGACGCGCCATCTATCGCATTGAGTTACTATTGAGGAGACGGAACATTGAGATTCTTCAACTCGGGACTTTGTGATAGTTGATGTATCGACCCCTTGGCTCGTTGAGCGGACCCTCCCAGAATCGAGCATGTTGTGTGCGGGAACCGTAGATCTGGCTGTGACTGCGATGACATTAGTGAATATACTTGGATATTCTGTGGGATCTACATTTATGGTGACTGTACTTGTATCCTCCATGGGTTCTGCAGGGATGACGATTGTACTTGGATCCTCTGTGGGTTCGACAGTGAAAACCACTGTACTTGGATCCTACGTGGGTTCGACAGCGATGGTTACTGTACTTGGATCCTACGTGGGTTCGGAAGCGACGACATCTGTACTTGGATCCTACATGGGTTCAGTAGAGGAAATGATTCAGAGGATACATCAATCATCTTCACCCATCTTTGTGAATAGTATACCAGTGTGAGATGAGTCTTGACTTTGAATCATTATCTTTGATATGATTGACATGTTATCCTGTGTGGATTGGGTTGTGATTTTTTGTGTAGATTGGGTTGTACTTTCCTGTGTGGACTGGGTTGATCATGGGCTCAGAAGTTGGATCCAAACTGGAATTGATGACTTAGGTATATGTATGGGCATATACGTAATTATAGCTGGTCGATACTTTGTCATTGTATCTTTATTTTGTGGTTTATCCTTCATGGATTCTGGGATTCCATCGGGAGTCTCGGGGTCCCTACTGAGTATCGTATACTCACCCATGCACAGGCTATGCCCGCACAACGGTGTGTTGGATTTTAGATGACGGACATCGCTAATCGTGGTTGAGGCTTGTGGATCGGGATGGTACATGGAGGTGGACTGTCAGTTAGGATGTACACGGAGTGGATGGCCAGACTCAAGGAGCCGACGCGACTATCTGTACTCACCCTTCAGGTGGGAGTTTTGGAGGACGTCATGGGGGTTTCTGCTCTACTTTTCAGCTATTGTAATTTCTTTTCTCAGTTGTACTGTACTTTTAGTTCGGTTTGTATACTGGCCCATTTACTTTCCAGCACTTACTTTTTTACTCAGTTTACATAGTGTTTACTTCAGCTTGTGTACACTGTGGTGTTTATTTTATTATATAAAGTCAATGCCTTCCCTTTTATCAGGATTTACGCCTTTGGTGATAGTCGCCAGCCTCTGCCCTATTGGAGGAAGGATTGGGGTAGTAACGGCACGGGCCCCGAGGACGTGTCCGGAAAAATTGGTTTAGAGGAGTCAGTTCTACAACAGAACTCAGGACTCTGATAATTTCTTCCTATGAAGAAATAGAGTTAAGAGTATTGGTTGTGGTTTTCAATCCAAGGAGTCCAGTTTTGGTTCGACGGCCGACGTGTCCATACACTAGGACCATGATCTCTGAATTCTGACTCAGTGCACGAAAATGCTGATTGCGTGTGTCTTTCAAGAAGTTTTCTTTGTGATTACTTATATCTTCTCACCAGGTATACTTTATTAACCGTGGTGCACCTGTTTCCCTTCAGGATGGCCACACGATGACATCCAGCTAGGGTTTTGAACTTTTTGAGAGATGGAATCCCACCGAGCAGCTAGGCCTTGGTGTAGGGCCCCATTACAGCGGAGGCACCAGCGGTACCTCTACTTGTCGAGCCATCGATGCCACCAGCCCCAGAAGCTAAGAGTCCACATCAACTGAGTGCACTGCACGAGTTTCGTCGTTAGATACCACCCAAGTTTCATTGGGAGATGAACCCTTAGGCCGTCGAGGATTGGCTGGAGGCTGTTGTTCGAGTCTTTAGATTAGTAGAGACACCAGCTGACCTCATGGTAATCCTTGCAGCGAGTCTCCTGCATGCAACAACAGGTAGATATTGGAGCCTGATGCTCCAAGTGAACGACGTGGAATCATTACTTTGGACGGACTTCGAGAGCCTCTTCTTCCCTGAGTTCTTTCCAGCCACCCTCCGTGCGGTGCGCATCCAGGTGTTACTACAGCTGCGGCAGGGAAGCATGACAGTAGCCCAGTACTCGGAGAGATTTACTGATCTCTCGCACTACTCCACGGACATGGTACGAGACCCATTCTTCCGGGACCGGACCTTCGTGTAGGGAATGAGGCATGAGATCAGGGCCTCGATGATCTCCCTTATCATTCCGACGTAGGCAGGAGTTCTGGAGAGAGCCCTTCTTGTAGAGAGCTTTCTTGCTAAGCCTACACCAGCAGTGAGACCTACCACAGTTTGACACATAGAGGAGTCTTCTGCAGATGGAAATCGGTAAATGTCATAGGGGTCCAAGCGGACCACACAATAGGTGGACAACCTTAGGATACTGGTTCGGAGGTGCGGGGAACATGAAGCAGATGCAGTCATTCGAGAGGCAGATAGTGCCATGCATGCGGCAGGCGAGGCCACATGGCTCGTGACTGCTCGACCAACCATGCAGAGGATCAGTAGACGGTTGAGGGACCACCCAAGCAGAGGTAGAGGTTCGACAGTGGTGGTCTGTAGTGAGTAGGCGGACGAGGCAGAGGAGATGGCCGAACAGCGGGTGGTGGGCGACGCTTTGAGGCTCCACCACCTCCACCACTAGGAGGTCCACCCCGACCACAGGGAACAGGTGGATAGGGGAGAGCACAGTTCAGGTAGTTCATGATTAAGATCATGGAGCTATGAAAGTGCGCGGACAAGAGAAGGTGTAGCTCCAGGCCTGGAGACCTTTGTCCATAATTCTTCTAGCTTCGTTGACATCGTTGTTTGTGTTGCTTTGAGTCTTTGTAATTTGAGTTGATGTAATAAAATACCCTTGCAATAGTGACGTTTTCGTTCTTGTCTTTTGTATTATAATACTAAGAGGTTCCGGTTAAAAACCGTTGAATTTACCCTCACATACGAGATTCCTACTAGAGGAGACCCAGTGACCACACACTAATGCCGATAGTGTGAATCAACCCTTGGAGGCGAGAGTAACGGTTGGATCTCTTGGTAGTACCGTCGAGGCCTTACGACGTCATCCAAGGCATGAATTACAACTGTTCATGATAGGATTGACTGTATTAGGAAAGGAACGTGGTTCATCCAGTGGATGGGACCAAATTTCTCTTTTCGTTATAGGAGAAATATTTTCAGCTTTGCAGAATGTTAACGAAGAATGGGAAACCCTTCGTGTGGCCAGACAGATATCAGCAGAGCTTCCAGGAGCTGAGACAGAGATTGACTAGTACACCCATCTTGAGGCTACCGGAGGAGGGAGTAGGGTATGCAGTTTACTACGATGCATCAGGGGCTGAACTCGGGTGTGTCTTGATATAGGAGCGGGAAATAATCGCCTATGGATCACGACAGTTGAGGCATCATGAGAAAAACTATGCTACCCATGACCTGGAGTTCGCAGTAGTGGTATTCACCTTGAAGATGTGGCTTCACTATCTAATGTGAGAGCACTTTATTTTCTTCTCTAACCACCAGAGTCTCAGGTAGATCCACCTCGCAGGTGGAACTAAACCATAGACAACAGTGATGGCTCAATTTCCTCCAGGACTATGACTTTGAGATAGTCTATACTCTTGGAAAGGGGAATGTATTAGCTGATGCTCTCAGGTAGAATTCAGTCATCCAGATACTTGGAGAGGCGACAGAGCAGCTAGCCGCGTTGCAGATATCCTTCATGGAATGAGATGGGGAGGCCTTTCAATAGTCGCTCACAGTCACTCCTCCACTACTTCAGCGGGATAGAGAGGAAAACGTGGGGATGTTGACTGTGAGACGCGACGTGCACAGATATCTTCAGGAATTGCACTTGATGGATTATCTGTAAGATGAGAGCACGTCGTCCTTTACAGAGAACGTACCATGGTACCCATTGCATTACAGGAGGAGTTCCTGAGAGAGTGTTTCACACCACCCCATTAGCGGTACATCCATGAGTGGAGAAGATGTACCAAGATCTCAGAGGACGACACGGGTGGCCGGGTATGAAGAAGGTTGTGGTAGAGTATGTTTCATGATGCCTCACCTGCCAGCATGTGAAGGCAGAGCACCAGGTACCAGCAGGCCTGGTACAACACTTGGAGGTCCCAAAGTTTATGTGGGATGGGATATCTATGGATTCGTGAATGGAATTACACATACATCAAGAGGACGCGACTCTATTTGGGTGATTTTACATCGACTCACCATGTCAGCCCACTTATTACCTATATGAGAGAAGGTCTCACTGGAGTGCTTGAGAAACCTCTACATTCAGGAGGTCGTATGGATTCATGGTGTGACATCTTCTATCATCTTTGATCGAGATTCTCTCTTTACTTCCAGGATTTGGAAGGGGTTTCAGGAGGCAATTGGGACACAAATACACCTGAGCACCGCCTTTCACCCTCAGATGGATGGTCAGACGGAGAGGACAATTCAGACTCTCGAGGACATGCTCTGTGCATGTGTCCTTGACAATGGTCGCAGCTGGGAGGATCATCTACCCTTGGTGGAGTTTCCATACAACAACAGTTACCACTATACCATTGGGATGGCACCATACGAGGCATTGTACGACCGACCTTGCAGATCACCTCTATGCTGGACTGACCCTGGGGAGTCAGCACTCATAGGACCAGAGATGGTCCATGCCATGACGGAGAAGGTACATGTCATCCAGGAGCTGATGAGGACAACCTAGAGCCGACCGAAGTCCTATGCAGATAGGATGCATAAACCACTAGAGTTCGAGGATGGTGACCAAGTTTTATTACAGGTCTCACCTCGACGAGGATTATAGAGATTCGGCTAGGGTGGAAAGTCATCTCCGCACTTCATCGGACCATTCCGGGTTCTCAGCAGGTAAGGCGAGGTGACTTATCACCTAGAAAATCCACCTCAGTTACACCAGGTGCACGACATATTCCACGTATCTCAGCTGAGGAGATACGTGCACGACCTGAAACATATCATTGACCACGGGGAGCTGGACATCGATGAAGGGGAGACTTTTGTGGAGGTCCCAGTGGAGATCAAGGATCGACATGAGCGGGTCCTACGTGGATGGTCGATTCCTCTAGTGCACATCAAGTGGCATCACAGGAACCTCCAAGAGAGAACATGGGAGCAGGAGGCTCAGATGCATGCTCAGTAACCTCATTTGTTCCCCTAGTTTGTGATGTATCTTTACGGGGATGTAAAGCCCTGAGGTGGGAGTAATGTAAAGACCCATAAATTTTAAAGGATAATTTTTTCTTAAATTCTTTGAGATTTTATGAGTACACAGTTTATGATGGCACCTGATTCCAAGGCCCGGTGTGCCCAAAATCAATTTCTGATGTTTAGCCCGGGTACGTTCAGTGAACGAATGAGATGGTTTTTCTATCTTTTGAACCGGTGCCTGGAATAGATATCTGAGGGCACTGATGAAACCGAAATAGTGTTATTTTCATAAGAGGACCATTTCCAAAGGTGTGTTTGCTAAGGAGGTGTTTTTAAAAACTGAGGACTAAATGTGAATTAAATAAAAATTGTGGTAAAAATTTTACTTCTAACCTATGTGGTTTTATCCTATGTATGGAAGTTGGGGTGGGACCTGCTAGATACTAACTACCCTTGAGTGGTTAGAGGTGACATAGGGCCCACACGATCCCAACCCATCACAATCCCTAACACCTCTAAACCCCCTCATAAGTTATGTAACTCTCCCACATTAATTCTTGCCAACATGACACCTAATTAATTAGACATCTTATGTTTAATTAATTATGTGATTTGTTTTGAATTTAGTAATTTGAAATGCATGCCATGAATTAATAAAATAAGGGTAGTAATATGTTATTTTTGGTTGGCTCGTTTTGTTGAGTATTATTGGAGAAAGAACTTCATTCATCCCACGAAGAACGTTCCCACTTCATCCTCAATGAAGAACGACAACACTTCATCAAGGAACATCGACTCGGCGACCCGGTTTCTTCCGTCCTCATCTTCCTCCATGAAAAAGTAGGAGTCACGGACGTGGAAACTCACCAACAATGTCACACCATACAATCTTCTCTCCGTGAAAAAGGAAGGGAGTCACCGCTTCTTCCTTAGATGCTCTCTGTCGACGTTTATGGAACCTCACCCCGTGACACTGTTTTCCGCGACACTCATCGTTTGAGATCTTTTGTTGAGGTAGGGGTTATTTACGTTCATGATTAATTTAACATTATTCGATAATTTAATTGTCCACTTGCTATCGACATAATGGGAGGAGATCAGACCACACAAACCTGGCTAGTCCTCCTCCCCTATTATTTGTTGATCCTCATTGAACCTGTGGTGAAGGCGGCGCGGTGCCATTGAACCGCACGGGAACGAAAAGGGACGTGGCCAGAGTGGGCTGCGGTGGTGGTGTGTGGCACTGTCGCGCCGCGCCGGTGAAGCTAAAGGAACCGCGGTCGTAGCGGGCCTCGGTGGAGGTGCGAGGCGCCATCACGCGGTGCTGGTCGGACGAGAGTCGTGGCCTAAGGCAGCGCCAGTCTTCACCCGGGGGCGGCCGGGCCCGGCCGGCCACCGGTGCTCCGGGAGGCGGGACCATGTAGGTTCCCGCGGCTACTCAACCGGTCGACCGTAATGGCCGGCCATTTTTTCGGATAATCTGGTGGTTGAAACTCCCATCCAATGCAAAGGGAGGACCCCATAGCATTATCCGTTACGGAAACAGGTGGCGTCCCCTCCCCCCTACCTTCACACCCTGCTCGGCAGAGAGCCGAGCCGAACCGCGGCCAGCTTCCGAGCCAGGCCGCAGGCTGCATGGGCCTGGCCACCGACATCGGTCCATGCTGCTCCCAATTGGGTTTGACCCGGACCCTATTCGGGTCGACCCAGTTCGGGCCTACCCAGGGGGTATTGGGTCGGGTCGGACCGGGCCCAAACCCCCTATTTTCGTAGTAGGTTCGTTCTAATGCCCAAATCATGGGCTACGGACCTCTGATCGATGCACCGTCAGTTGCGTATAAATCCTTAAATATATTCGGTCATATCGGTATATTACACTCAAGGTTTCGGAGAACTTTGGGTATGTCCGGGTTGGTTCGAACACGAAACCAACCGGGCCCTCGGAGCGGAAACACTTATAACATGAGCTCCGGACGTCTGATTGACGTCCTGTCGACTATATTGAATTCCTCTTAGTGAGATGGTTCTTTTGGATACTCCACACAAGGTTTAGACGCAGCTTAATTATAGTCAGGTTGGTTTTAGCTTTAAAACCAACCAGGCCCCTGGGACAGAAAATCCACTATCTCTCTGACCGGGCATCTGATTGATGCGCCGTCTACCGCGTTGAGTTCCTATTGATGAGACATAAAATTTTGATACATTAACTCTGGACTTTGTGATAGTTTATGTATCGTCTCCCTTGGCTCGTGGAGCAGACCCTCCCAGAATCGAGCATGATGTGTGTGGGGACCCTAGAGCTGGCTGTTACTACGACGACGTTAGCGAATGTACATGGATCCTTAGTGGGTTCGAAAGCGATGGCAACTGTAATTGGATCCTCTGTGGTTTCGGTAGCGATGACGACTATACTTGGATCCTCTGTGGGTTCGTCAGCGATGAATATTGTACTTGGATCCTATGTGTGCTCTACAGCAAAGAGTACTATACTTGGATCTTACGTGGGTTCGGCAGCGACGACATCTGTACTTGGATCCTATGTGGGTACGGAAGAGGAGATTAATCAGATGCTAAATCAATCATCTCCACCCCTCTTTGTAAATATTATACATGTGTGAGTTGAGTCTTGACTTTCAATCATTATCTTCGATATGATTGACCTGCTATCCTGTGTGGATTGGGTTGTGATTTCTCGTGTCGATTGGGTTGTACATTCCTGTGTGGACTGGGTTGAACATGGGCTCGAAAGTTGGAGCCAAACTGGAATTGATGACTTAGGTATATTTATGGGCAATACCTAGGTAGAGTTGGTTGATACTTCGTGATTGTATCTTTCCTTTGTGGTTTATCCTTCGTGGATTCTGGGAGACCTCCGGGAGTCATGGGGTCCCTACTGAGTATTTTATACTCACCCCTGCATGGGCTATGCCTGCACTACCTTGTGTTGGTTGCTAACGACAGATAGCACTGATTGTGGTTGAGGCTTGTGGAGAAGGACGGTACCCAGAGGTGGACTATCAGGCGGGACATACACGGAGTGGACGACCGAACTCAAGGAGCCGACGAGACTATCTGTACTCACACTTCAGGTGGGAGTTCTGGAGGATGTCTTGGTGGTTGCTATTCTACTTTTCAGCTGTTGTACTTTCTTTTCTCAGTTGTACTGTACTTTCAGTTGGGTTTGTCTACTGGTCCATTTATTTTCCAGCACGTACATTTGTACTCAGTTTACTTAGTGTTTACTTCATCTTGTGTACTCTGTGGTGTTTTTTTCTTATATAAAGGTAGTTACTTCCATTTTTTGGTATTTAGGACTTTGGTGCTAGTCTCCATCCCTTGGCCTATGGGAGACGGGATCGGGGTTGTCACAGCATGAGCCCCGAGGACGGGTCGTGACACATAAGAGTTGGAAGTATGTTATAATTATCACGGAATAGATCAAATCTATAATTTTTTTACTAAAAGCAGGGGAAAAATGTGGAAATCGATTGGGATGATATTGTTGTTTATAAATCATTGGATATTAACACATTTGTAAATGATGATGGAGATAACATGGAATAAATGGAAATCGCCATTGAAGAAAACCATCATGATTATACACAATTATTTAACGACTAAATAACTTTTCCTAGAATCTACTGTATATTGGTCTTATCAAATAAAAAGCATTTACATCTATATTGATGTTATATAATTTGTAAGAAAGTAGATGATAGACTAACACTAGGTTTACATAACTACATGTTCCCTTGAATGATATAATACCAGATGTAAATAATCTACCGCGATGAATATATTACATGAAATGAATGCTACGTTGTAATAGCCCGAACCTATTTTGTCCATTCATTTGAAAACATATGGGGTCTAAGGTGTTCCAGGAGGTCAAAGTGACTTATTCCCAACACATTTCAAAATTTCAAGTTCTGTGAAGAGTGCATCGGTAGCATTGGGTGAACAGTACATTAGAAGCCTTCGGTGAACAGTACATCAGAAGCCTTAGGTGAACATTGTCACCGATAGCCTAAGGTGAACACTGTCATCAGCAGTCTTAGGTGAACAGTGTCATCAATAGCCTTAGGTAAACGGTGTCAATGGTATCTTTAGGTGAACACTACATTGGTAGCCTTAGGTGACGAGCGCTTTGGTAGCCTTAGGGTAACAATGTCATTGGTAGCCTTATATGAACAATTCATCAAAAGCCTTAGATGAACAGTGCATCAGTATCCTTTTATGAGCAGTGTCATCGGACGCTTTAGGTGAACAGTGTTGTCAGTTGTCGTAGGTGAACCGTGTCATCGGAAGCCTTAGGATAACAGTGCATCGGTATCCTTAGGTGAAAAGTGTCATCGGTAGCCTTATGTGAATAGTGCAACGGTGAGGTTCCAACGGTGACCTCATTCCTTTTCCAAATTTATAGGTCATGAAAAATATTTCTAGAATGGTGAGGTCCAACTATTGCCACTATTTCCTTTTACATGTTTTGCGTTCATGAACAGTGTTTCCAGAACGGTGAGGTTCCAATGGCAAAAAATATTCTCTTTGCAAAATTATTACTTTATTAATGGTGTTTCCAGAATGGTGAGGATTATGTATAATGATTTCAGATTGGTGAGGTTTATGAAAAGTTATTCCAGAATAGTGAGTTTTATAAACAGTTTTTCCAGAACTGTGAGGTTTATGAACAGGGTTTCCAAAACTATGAGGTTTATGTGCTGGGTTTCCAGAACGGTCAGTTTCTAATAATAGACTCTATTTCCTTTGCTAAATTTCATGTTCATGAATAGTGTTTTCGACATCCTACATTTTCACCCCATTGACATTTCCTTTCATGTAAAATGCATTTAAAGCCTAATTTTAAGCACTCTAAGGACGATTCAAAGGCCATAACTCCTTTATTAATTTCCCCTTGGCATGGGATTATTTTACAAGGTCAAACCTTGTGGTTCAATGTCATTCACTTTTAATGGAAAATCCATGTATCTTAAAACAATACTCCAGAAAATATTCTAAAGGGTTGATATATCTTCCTCCCTAGTTTTTCCCCATTTTTCTCCGTCGTTTGATGACTAAACCTTTCATTCCATTCCATAGGAGATGGGAAATCAAATATTCCTCCTTGGATTGGATACCCTCTGTTTTGATTCATCCAAAAAGTGTCAATAAATCTTCGATATTAGATATGATCTATCACTATTTTTTTCATTCATATCCTTTTATTTCTCCTATACCATTTATGGAATGCTATCTCCATATTCATTATGGTCTTTTCATGGGTGTTGACCTGTGTGGTGGTGCATCTGCATCTTCCGTTGAATACAGTTGTCACGGGGCAGAGATATTGTAACCTATTGAGTGCCTCATTATTTTATAGATAACATCATAAACCATTTGAGGTAGGGGATTCTATTATTCTCTTTTCTTTTACAAGAAAATTCATTGTTAGCATGTTTTATCCAACAATATCACAATGGAATTGATTTAATAAATATTTGCACCACATAAATAAATACATATCTATCATATGTTATTGCTCATGATTGCAAAATAGTGTGATCTCTATGATTTATTTGTTTAGCTTTTCATTCTTGATGGAAATTGGTAAAGAATGTAATACCGGAATCAATAAATAATTGTTTGGATAAAGATAAAGAGGCATGGAAATCAACCTGGTACTTCTTGATGCAATTTTATGTTAATCCAATAGGTGCAGTAAGCATGTTTTATTATTTTTTATAGCTTACGAGTTAGTTTTCCATATTTTTAAACCTATGAATGAAAAATCACTTAATACATGATGGATTAAATATGTGGTTGTTTGATAAAAGATAATTTCTTAAAGGGTTATGAGTTACCCTCTTGTATGTTTAATGTACAAGAACCAAATTTATATGATGTTTGTTTTTCTGCTGTTTTTGTTGTGATATGAGCCTAGATGGCTGTTGTGATATGTTGGGGCAGGGAGACCAACAGGTTGTGGTAGTAGTTGATCCCTAGAGTGGAAATATGCATTATTTTATGCATTTGGGTGTAGGGGGGGACAACAAGGCTGATGAAATCGTTTTTATGTGTATGTTTGGATTCTTCTGATTCTTGTGGTTTTATATCTTCAATGAATTCCCCACTACTCAAGGTAGATGGAATTGCATACCATTTTTTCCAAAGGGGCGAAGATGCATGGGGTTTGACACGTGATTTCCGTGCTTAGATTCTCAATGGAGGATAGGTCTATGCTTTTTCTATATGTGGCAAAAACATGACAAGTAGTTCATGTACTCACTGTGTTTATCCCCCTTATGTTTTGTAGCATAGAATTTTTTTCTAGAATTCCTATGAATATGGGAAAGTAATGCTGTAAATAAATAATTGAATAAATGATGTTAAACCATGGGGTTGGATCTTGATGGGACAAAAGGATGAGGTTACAATTTAATGGGATATGGGATATTGAGAGTGATGCCAATGAAATATAATGTGAAAACTGAAAAGCGTCAATTAGTGTTTAATGAACAAATTAACGTAATGTGAAACTGGTAAAAAGGGAATGAAGTAATGTAATAAAGAACAATAAATTATTGTATTCATATAGGATACCTAGTCTTAAAAGTGGTAGCTGGGAGTCCGATAGATGTTAGCTATAGTTGACTCTACGACTAGGTTATTCCCATTGTGTGGTCCAGAGATATAGTATTTTTTTGTGTTTCTATATGCTACTCTAATCTATCAGTTAAGGCAACTAAAACCCCCAAGATTTTAGAGACCCAAATCTTGACGTACATAGGCATTACATTACTCATGCGGAATACTTAATACATAACAAAAACAGACACACAATGATCGTAATAGTTTAGTGTCTTTGAAAACTCAGAATATAATCTTCTAATCATGGTGAAAGATCTTCAACATCTCAATTAATGATCTTCCCCATTTGTTTTCATACCTAAAACCTTTCATTAATCATGGGGAAAAGAAAACATATAAAGGGTGAGCTCAAATTCTCAGTAAGGGTAATCATAGAGAACATAAAACAATCCTCAGACATTTGAATGTAGAAAAAACATGAGAATATAATCTAAACATCAAAATCATGAGCAATGACATAAAACATGGTAGTACGTAAGGCATAGATCATGAAGGAAAACATTAATCATGATAAACTAGCATGGGAATAAAACATGTAATTGTGTCCACCATTAAGCACATGATATGATTTCCATAGTAGCCAAGGCATTGCTGCCAAGACCATCTTAGTGGACAATGTCCCTTTCTGAATCGAGTTCACTCCTCGTTCCAGTCCTGTATTACTGAACCAGTTTAACTTTCCATTAAAGCCATGTGTATCTCATGAGATATAAATCTTTACCCAATTCATTAGAGGGAGATATAGGTCCCACCCAACTCATAATGAAATCATTCTTACTTGTTCCACAAAAATAAACATACATCATTCATAATAACCCAACGAATAAAATGGGTTTCATAAACATCATCCCATCATCACATAATCGATATAAAAGAAATGGATATCATTTCATAATAAGAAAATTGAAACCATGTAAATTATTGTGACATTATACTTGAAACATACACATATGAAATAATGTTATTTTATATGGAAAATGGTTTTGATAAAACACTTGAAATGAATTCTTGAGGAAAATATCCTTTCTTATTTAAAATCAATTTTTTTTCACAAAATATCATGCAATTTTAAAAGAAAGGGGTTTTGTTGAAAATAATCATGAAATATTTTGGACGAAAGCTTCATGAAAATAAGGCTTTATAAAACCGTAAAAATCCTTTCATGCTATATACGTTAAAAAACATTCTTATCGTACTTTTTTCAGAAAAGTCAAAAAGTACCTTGTAGGGTACTTAAAAGAAAGATTCCTTCCATACCATGGGGTAAAAGTCAAAATGGGTAAAAATTTCTTTAAACATACATGAATAAACTTTTATAAAACAATGACATTGATGATAGCAATAACCCTAGTAAATACTTACGAATAAGCAATCTCGGATAAAAATGAGATTTGCAAAATTATCCCTTACCTTAGGTCAGATATGCTTCGTATGGATCTAAAACTCCAGTATATTGATTTAAATAATGTCATTGACTTATTACATAATCATATTCATTGTTATTATATCGTATATGTTTCACTTGTGACCTTATATTACCCATTCTTTTGTAAATTCCATGTTTAAGTAGTGTTTTGGGTAAAATCATTTCATTTATCGTATGTGTTTCGACTTTTCGTTCTTGATATTATTACTTATATCCTGATTTACATAATTCAAGAATGTAAAACATGATTTATATATAATATAAATTCATCATATACATATATATTATAGATCTATAAAAGGAATGAAATATATCGTTCATGGAGACAGTATTCCGTATGTACGCATGAACGCTGTTTTCGTTTCCTTATTGAATTGAATGGAATTAAGTTGATGAAATATATATATATATATAAATATATGTATAAAAAATCTAGTAGCTTCATTATGACATATATTTCATTATTATTCATTATATATACATTATAATCATTCATGAATGGTTAATCATGGAAAATGAATCTCATTGCATTCGTGGAGACGGTAGTCCGTACGTACGCACGAGCGATGATATCATTCCCATGATCATGGAATTGTATTTAAGTGTATTTATAATATTAAAAAATAAATATCACATTACAATAAACATATATAGTTATTTATTTACACCATTATACCCATCTATGTAAGGTGGTGGCAGAAAATAGATTACACCATGGAGTGGAGATGGTATTCTGTACATTCGCACGAGAGGTGATTTCGTTTTCTGTAGGATGGATATATGGTGAAATAGGGTTGTTTCATACTTATAATAACATATCAGTATATTATTGATACTTATTTTATTACTTCATAATGAAAAAACTAAGGAAGAAGAAGTGGAAGAAGAAATAATGTTGAAAGAATCGTTAACAGACATTACCTATTCTTTAAAGCGCCTCTTTGAGACCTCCTTTTAGGGCACTAAAATTTGTCATTGAAGAATAAAAAGTCCTCTAGGATGTTTCTAGGGAAGTGGTTAAGAGAATTTTGCAGGGTTTGGCCGATCTTGAAAGCCCGAAGTGGTGTGAGGAGGAGAGGGAGGAGGTGCCCTTTTATAAGTGAGTAGAGGGGAACCTTTGGAATTATTAAAAATATTAATTTATAATAAATCTAACCCCACTTAAAAACCTCCCAAAATGACTCATATTCGAAGATTAGATGATATAGGGTTGTAATCTCATCAACCAATCAAATTTATACATGTTTTGATCTTATTTTAAAACTTATCATTTTGATTTATCCTTATTTAATCTATTTATGTTTATTTGTGGTAATAAAATTATAAATTTTAAATGGTTATAAATAATCACATATATGTTGTTAATTTTCCATAATTGGATACTTTATGACATTTTAGAAAATTTATATTTCAATTTATAATTTTTAAATATTTTTGTGATTTATTAAAAATTTAATAATATGTCATTTTTATAAAATAACAATAGTATCAATTTAGACACTATTCATTTATTTGAATATAAATAAAATATAAACAGAGGATATATTTCGAACTAAAATATTTAATAGATTCATAAAATGTCATATGTATCTAGACAATTAGTGTAGAATATTAAATAGTTCATATAATATTTATTTTATTATTTGTAATACCATTTATTTGGTTTATCTCTTAACAAAATAATTACTACATCATTTTGGTATAATTATTTAATATACTTATTTTTTGCATAAAAAATTAAACATAAAATCCTATGATGAAGATAAATCTATTAACTTTCACAATAATTATTTTAATATAATTTATCATCTTAAAATCAAAATATTTAATTTTTTATATTTATTAAATTATGATGGGGAAAACTTTGGCATCATTTAAAATAAAATAATATAAGTGTCATAATCGATTTTATAAGGATCCAAATGGTCAATTATTATACTATTGGATTATTATGGATTACATTTACATGAAAAATAAGTTTTGGTCAGTGTTTCGTGCATTTTATGGTCAATATGAGTTTAATAAAAACTATATTCTTGATTTTGTACTAGATAAACAATTTATGCATCCTATTGTGTCACAATTAATGATAATTATTTAATCCCTAAAAATTATAAATAAATTCATATGATGTAGATAATTTTATTTGATTTCTGTAGAATATTCATATTTGAAGTTTCATGAAGTTTATCACTAAATGAAAATTATTATACTTATAAGATTTAAGAGAGTGACATGTTGTCACTTTCTTTGGTTTTAATAATAATTAAATTATGTTCATGGCCAAAATTCCATAAAATGAATCTAATCCGACCCTTAGGTGATTTGAGGCGACTTTTATTCATCCAATAGAATTTTGGAATGTGTTGTGGTAATTTTATAATATTATATTTACCCTTAATTACACGATTTACCTTTAACTATGGTAAATAAAATTTACAGTAGTTACTATTCATAATTCCCAAAAATAAAAAATAGCCTATTAACATAATTTGGACCCACTTATTCCAAATATTGAATCCTTTTTTTTAAATTCAATACACAAAAGTTTCAGAGAGTAAAATAAAATTCATCCCGCCTTCGAAAGAAAACAGGTTGTTGTTTAAATCATTGCAAAATATTGAATTGATTTAACCTACGAATTCAAGGTAAATTCAATGATAATCACCTACATTATATTAAATGGTAAAAAATATTCTATTTATACTTTAAAAACATTTAATATTATAATTTAACCATATAAATTATTACGATGATTAATGTTTTTTTAATTAAAATGTAGCGTGTTTTTACTATTCATTAAAATATGAAAGTTATCAGAAAAATATCAAAACTTTATCCAATGTAAATATTTATATCATGATTCAATAGAAAAAGTTTATTTTGTAAAATTGAATTTATAAACATGTCAAAAACTAGATTTAAAGTGGGTGTGCCATCAAAAGGCGGCAAAACTGCATTTTTTGAAAAAATACTTATTTTACCAGAAATATTTATTTATATGTTATACCATGTTCTAGAAAATGTGTAAGATGAATAATAATGTTATAAAATTCAAATTTTAGTTAATAATATTAATAACGGCTCATTCATTATAATATTATAATAATATATCGTTGTTTAGTAGAACCCGGTATTGCATACAACACACGCTATCGAGGAAGGTCGCGATTGTGTGTAATGCAAGACAAGTCAGGGTTGCATGTAGTGAACGACTAATTTGTTCATTAATATAACAAAATCCAACAATATTTCATTAATACATTGAATATATATATATACTCAATTTTGCGTAGAATAACTACTATCAAACAAACTTGAAATTGTGTGTAACACGATCCAAGCTTAGAGTTGCATATACTGAAAACTAATATGGTGTTTCATATAATGCAACATAATATTTGATTATCATACAACACAATAAATCAAATAAATTAAAAATAATACTTCTCGTAAAATCTCGGGGTGTTACATTATACCCCCCTTAAAATGAATTTCGCCCTTGAAATTCGTCGGGGTTATAAATGGTTGACTAATTGAATGTTTCTTTAATAGAAACCCACATACTAAAACATAATTTCAAAAAGTGATGTATGAAACATAACGGTTACCAAAATTAACTCATCACTGGGTTTCCTCATGGGTGAACATAGGTGAAAATATGGATATGGAACCAAAATCTAAACATAAAGTTTTGATGGAGAGTGGTAGAGGACATGTCTATGAAAAAGCCAACAATCACAAAGTAATAGAATTGTGATGATATAAGGTACCATCTAAATCATCGGATATAAGGGCACTATGGAAACATTTTTGGTTTTCAGGATCATTTCTCAAATTTTGAAGAATTTTTGAATCAAAAGAAATACTTACTTGATTTTGATACAATCTCACCGTTGTTTGTGCCTTGAACAATTTCTACTTCCTCTCTTAAAGAAATGATGTTGAATTGTCATTCATGAAGTGTTAGAAGATCATGTGATAGAATGATGAGTCATTCCATCTGTTTCAATCAAAAGGTTAGAAAAAGTTATCAAATATACATAAGTCCATCTACGGTGAGGTTAATCATATACGATTCCAAAAATGAACTTATACTTCATATATAATTTGGCTTAATAAAATAAAACTAGTTTCTACTAACCGGGGAATTATTGTAGGCTAGTGGTAGGCGATAAAGGCCAGTCGCACTTCGGTTTTGGGTTCTATTCCCACAGCCTTGTCGGACGCGATGGGCTATCGCCCATCCTGCTAGTTGTCCTTTTTTTATAACTACATTACTATAACATCCCATAAATAATATCGAAAAAACATCTATCCTTAAACAATACTAACATATATCCAACATAATCCATTCTAATTTTTAGGCTTGTCCATAATATTGCAGTCCACTCTCATATTATAGTGAAAATGATTACCAGAGATTTCATATAACAAGCATCTTAATACCATCGTTGATCCCCATATATCATAAGATATGTCATGTTGGTCACATTCAAAACATTCGAAGGCCTTAATCATGTATTCTCTTGAAAAATGAATACCCATTTAATCATAGTGAAAACCTAAGTGCTGTCAAAAGTTAACTCTTTCCACATACCAAAACCCCAAAATTCTATATACTCAAACCATGATATAACTATTTACTTCTATCAGTCATGAGCTCATGAATACTGTCAAATATTTCATTTTCTCCTTATCCCTTCATTATGCGCATATTATCTTTTTTCCAAAAATATCTCAATCTCTTTCCATGGTTACTAGTACCATAAAATTATTGAAAACCACAGTAGAGCAATACATAAATATTCCAATATTCCATGATACTATATACAACATTATTTTGGAATCCCATTACATAAACACTTAATCATTCCACCACATCATTTTCATATTCAACATCTCCAATAGTGATCGAATGTGACTTCCCTTTTTCCTTTTCCTTAAGTGGTTTCTCCTGTAGATCATCACTATCCCTTGGATTAGGGCATTTATTAGCATAATGCACCATTTCCTTGCATTTGAAGCATTGAAGCGTTGGTGGTGCGTTCTCTGCAGACTTTTATTTATTCAAATCTTTAGGAACCCTTTTTCCATTACTTCGACACTAAGCTGCTCGATGACCTTCTTTTCCACACATAAAACATTTTCTAGACCCTATAGGACAGTCTCCACCATGCTTCTTTCCACACTTTTAGCATAATGAAACATGCATCTTCTTTTCACCATTATTCTAAGATTTCTCCTTGAAATCCATCTTTCATTTCTTATCAAAACCATGAGATGGATAAGTAACACCAACTTCCATTTCTTCCTTGATAGCACAACGCACAATTTCTTCTTAGCTACTTAAGTCTCTTATAGGTATTTACCTTCGAAGATTTGGTTTTAAGCCACTGAATTATCGATCAACTTTACTTTCCGGTTGGATGATAAAGCTAGATTCATACCATGCAAGCCTTGTAGAATTTGCTTCGTATACACCAACAGATTCATCATCCTTTTGCTTTAGTTCAAGAAACTCATTCTCCAACTTTGTTTGAAGAATATGAGTGAAGTACTTATTGAAAAATATGTTCGTGAACTCGTCCCATTACATGGACTCAATTTCATCTCTTGGCCTCGTATTATTGATAAGATTCCACCATTGTTCAGCTTCACCTTCCAAACGATATACTGCTAAGATGACCTTATCATGTTCAGAACATTGAAGAACTGGAAAAATCTTTTTAGTGGTATTGATCCATTTATCAGCAGCAAGTGGATCAGAAGACCCACTGAATGAAGGTGGACGTTGCCTCATGAAGGACTCAATAGAATATTATTCCCTTCTCTTCTCATTTGGAAGTCGATAATGATTCATATCTTGTGTAAGTATAGCAATTATATTTTTCACTCCATCTCCCATAACCTTTTTTTGTTCAGGAGGACAATTATTGCATTGTACATTGCATTGATCAACATGGTTCTTTCGGGTTCTATCCATCGTCTAAAACCGAAAAAGAATAGTGTGAGAGGCAAAAATCATGCAAGGGAAAACAACATAATAAAGGGGGAGTACCTTCAATATCTAACATCTTAGGTTTTATTCTAAGATCATTACTATAATTCTAGGACTATAACCTATACTTATACTTAACCTTAGGGACATACCTAGAAATACCTTAGAAATATCACTAGGGATCTCACTAATGTTATCGCATACTACATTCCAAAGGTTGACTAAACCTTTCCTCTGATTCCAACTGTAGAGACATGAAGCTTGACATACATGGAAATTACATTACTTTTGCGGAATTCTTAATACACCACAAAAACAGACCCACAAGGATCGTAATAGTTTAGTGTCTTTGGAAACTCGGAATATAATCTTCTAATCATGGTGAAAGATCTTCAACATCTCCATTAATGATCTTCCCCATTTGTTTTCTTACCTAAAACCTTTCTTTAAATATTGGGTAAAATAAAACATATGAAGGGTGAGCTCAAATTCTTAGTAAGGGTAAGCATAGGGAACATAAAACAATCCTTAGACATTTTAATGTAAAAAAAACATGAGCATAAAATCTAAAGATCAAAATCTTGAGCAATGACATAAAACATGGCAGTACGTAAGGCATAGATCATGAAGAAACATTAATCATGATAAATTAGCATGGGAATAAAACATGTAACTGTGGAAACCATTATGCATATGATATGATTTCCATTGTAGCCAAGGGATTTCTTCCAATAACATCTTATTGGACAAAGTCCCTTTCTGCATCGAGTTCACTCCTCGTTCCAGTCCTGTATTACTGAACCGGTTCAACTTGTCTTTCAAACCATGTCTATCTCATGAGATATAAATCTTTACCCAATGCATTGGAGGGAGATATAGGTCCCACCCATCTCAAAATGAAATCATTCTTACTTGTGCCACAAAATAAACATAAATCATTCATAATAACCCAACGAATAGAATGGGTTTCATAAACATCATCCCATCATCACATAATCCATATAAAATAAATGGATATCATTTCATAAAAAGAAAATTGAAACCATGTAAATAATAGCGAAATTATACTTGAAACATACACATATGAAATAATGTCATTTTTGATGGAAAATGCTTTTGATAAAACACTTGAAATGAATTGATGAGGAAAAAATATCCTTTCTTCTTTAGAATCAATTTCTTTTCCCAAAACATCTTGTAATTTTAATGGAAAAGGGTATTTTTGAAAATAATCATGAAATATTTCGGAGGAAGCTTCAAGAAAATAAGTCTTTATAAAACTGTAAAAATCCTTTCATACCGTATATGTTAAAAAACATTCTTCTCGTACTTTTGTCGGAAAAGTCAAAAAGTACCTTGTAGGGTAAATAAATGAAAGATTATTTCCATAACATGGGGTTAAAGTCAAAATGGGTAAAAAGGACATTAAACATACATGAATACACTTTTATAATACATGGACATGGATTATAGAAATAACCCCAGTAAATACTTATGAATAAGCAATCTCAGATAAAAATGAGATTTGAAAAATTATCCCTTTCATTAGGTCTAAATATGCTTCGTATGGATCTGAACCTCCTGTATATTGATTTAAATAATTTTATTGAATTATTACATAATCATATTAATTGTTATGATATCATATATGTATCACTTGTGACCTTATATTACCCGTTCATTTGTAAATTCCATGTTTAAGCAGCGTTTTGGGTAAAATAATTTCATTTGTCATATGTGTTTCGACTTGTCGTTCATGATATTATTACTTATATCCTGGTTTACATAATTCCAAAATTTAAAACATGATTTATATATAATATATATTCATCATATACATATATATTATAGATCTATAAAAGGAATGAAATACACCATTCATGGAGACGGTAGTCCGTACGTACGCATGAATGCTATTTTCGTTTCCTTATTGAATTGAATGGAATTAAGTAGATGAAATACATATATATATATTTATAAATAAATTCTGTAGCTTTATTATGTCTTATATTTCATTATTATTCATTATATATACATTATAATCATTCTTTAATGGTTAATCATGGAAAATGAATCTCATCGCATTCGTGGAGACTGTAGTCCGTACGTACGCACGAGCGATGATATCATTCTCATGATCGTGGAATTGTATTGAAGTGTATGTATAATATTACAGAATAAATATCAATTTACAATAACCATATATAGTTATTTATTTACACCATTATACCAATCCATGTAAGTTGGTGGCGGAAAATAGATTACACCACGGCGTGGAGACGGTATTCCGTACGTACGCATGCGCGGTGATTTCGTTTTCTATAGGATGGATAGATGGTGAAATAGGGTTGTTTCATAATTATAATAACATATCAGTATATGAGTGATACTGATGTTATTACTTCATAATGAAACAACTAAAGAATAAGAAGTGGAAGAAGAAACAAATTTGAAAGAATCGTTAACGGACATTACCTCTTCTTTGAAGTGCCTCTTTGAGACCTCCTTTTAGGGCACTAAAATTGGACTTTGAAGAAGACCAGGACCTCTAGAATGTTTCTAGGATGTTTTAGAAGAGAATTTGGCAGAGGTTGTCTGAGCATGAAAGCTCAATGTGCTGTGAGGAGGAGGTGCCCTTTTATATGGGAGGAGAGGGGCACCATTGGAATTCTTAAAATTATTAATTTATAAAAAATCTAACGCCACATAAAAACCTCCAACAATGACTCATATTCTAATATTAGATGCGATAGGTTTGTAATATCATCATAAAATAAAATTTAGACATGTTTTGATCTTATTTTAAAGCCTATCATTTTGATTTATCCTTATTTAATCTATTTAAGTTTATTTGTGGTAATAAAATTCTAAATTTTAAATGGGTATAAATAATAACATATGTGTTGTTAATTTTTCATAATTTCATAATTTATTACATTTTAGACTATATAAATTTCTATTTATTATTTTTAAATGGTTTTGTGATTTTTAAACAATTTAATAATATGTTATTTTTATAAAATAACAATAGTGTCAATTTTGACACTATTCATTTATTTGAATTTAAATAAAATATAATCAAAGGATATATTCAAACTAAAATATTTAATAGATTCATAAATGATCATATGTATCTTGAAAATTACTGTAGAACATTAAATAGTTTATATAATATTTATTTTATTATTTTTAAAACCATTTATTTGGATTATCTCTTAATAAAATAATTACTACATCATTTTTGTATAATTATTTGATATACTTATTTCTTTCATAAATATTAAAAATAAAAGCCTATGATGAATATATATCTATTATATTTCACAATAATAATTTTACTTGAATTTATCATCGTAAAATCTAAATATTTAAATTGTTATATTTATTAAATTATGAAGGTGACAACTTTGTCATCATTTAAAATAATATAATATAAGTGTCATAATCACTTTTATAAGGCACCAAATGGTGAAATAATCGGTCATTGGATTATTATAGTTTACATTTATATGACCAATAAGTTTTGGTAAGGGTTTTGTGCATTTTATGGTCACTATAAGTTTAATAAAAACTATATTCAGGATTTTTCACTAGATAAACAATTTCTCCATCACTATTGTGTCACAATTAATGATAATTATATAATCCCTAAAAATTATATATATATTCATATGATGTAGATAATTTTATTTTATTTCTTGAGACTATTTATGTTCGATGTTTCATGATGTTTATCACTAAATTAAAATTATTATACTTATAATATTTAAGAGAGTGACATGTTGTCACTTTCTTTGGTTTTAATAATAATAAAATTATTTTCATGGTCAAAAGTCCATAAAATAAATCTAATCCGACCCATAGGTGATATGGGTCGACTTTTAGCCATCCAATAGAACTTTGGCATGTGTTAGGGTAATTTTATAATATTATATTTACCCTTAGTTACCTGATATACCTTTAACTATGGTAAATAAAATTTACCGTAGTTACTATTCATAATTTCCAAAAATAAAAAGTAGCCTATTAAAATAATTTGGACCCACTGATTCCAAATAGGTATCCATTTTTCGAAATTCAATACAGAAAATTTACAGAAATTAAATTAAAATTATTCCTGTTGTCGAAAGAAAACGGGTTTTTGTTTAAAACATTGCAAAAGATTAAATTGATTTAACCTACAAATTCAAGGTAAAATCAATGATAATGAGATACATTATATTAAATAGTAAAAATATATTCTATTTATACTTTAAAACCATTAAATATTATAATTTATCCATATAAAGTATTACGATGAAAAAAGTTTTTTTAAAATAAAATCTAGCGTGTCTTTACTATTCATTAAAATATGAAAGTTATCATAAAAATATCAAAACATTATCCAATGTAAATTTTAATATCCTGATTCAAAAGGAGAAGTTTATTTTGTAAAATTGAATTTATAAACATTTCAAAAATAGATTTAAAGTGGGTGCACCATCAAAAGGTGGTAGAACTGGATGTTTTGAAAAATACTTATTTTACTCGAAAAATTTATTTTGTTCTTATACCATGTTCTAGAAAATGTGTAATATGAATAATAATGTTATAAAATTCAAAATTTAGTTCATACTATTTATAATAGCTAGTTCATAAAAATATTATAATAATATATCGTTGTTTAGTAAAACCCGGTATTGCGTGCAACACACGCTATCGAGGAAGGTCGTGATTGCGTGTAATGCAAGCCAAGTCAGGGTTGCGTGTAGTACATGACTCCTTTGTTGTTTAATATAACCAAATCCAACCATATTTCATTAATACATTGAATATATATATATTTACTCAATGTTGCGTATAATAACTACTATCAAACAAACTTGAAATTCTGTGGAACACGATCCAAGATTAGTGTTGCATATACTGCAAGCTAATACAGTGTTGTGTATAATACAAGATAATCATGGGGTATCATACAACACAATACATCAAATAAATTAAAAAGAATACTTCTCATAAAATCTTGGGGTGTTACAAAGATTCTACGCTCTGGGGGTGTTTTTCCCATCATTCTAGTGGGACGATGGATGGCAGACTACCCCCTCTTGTCCTGCTCTCTTCTCTTGGTAGTTACATATGCAGGTTGTCACAACGGTTAGTATTCCCAATATATGTGTTCAGAGTGCTGTAATGGATTATGGTTATTCGCACACATATATTCTGAATATAGTATCATATGCACTACTTTTGGCATAACATGTATAGGGTGTGATGGCTGGAGGACCCTTACTCAGTGTGTGGGATGTACCTGATTGAGGTATAGTGCCTGAATTATGATACACATTATGAAAGATGTGGTGGCTCCAAGAAACTACCTGGTGACATTCTTGTGTGGACGTGGCAGTTTTGTTGTAGGCAGTGCATGTTGTGGTGATTCTCATAGGTGTCTGTAGGCAAGCCTTTTGGAGAGAGTGCTTAGGATGTGTGATATGGGGTCAAAGTAAAAAATCAGTTGGGAAGTAGTAGTGGGGTACCCTTAATATTCTTTATTAAATTATACTCTTTTATGCATTACTTTTTGAGATTATACATGGTGAGGAAGAGAACATAGTAAACATGTTTAGGTGACAAGTTAGTTTCACTTTCGATTCACTTTGCTTTTACATGCTTTCATTATTTTTCACAAGAAGCTCTTGGGAGGATCCTTCTAAGTATACTGTTATACTCACCATATGTATATATAAATTATTTTTCATTTAACTTGGAGCAGGTTGGAGATCAAGATGGTTTTAACTAGCTTGGGGTTACAATTGTTGTTTGGGCTTGTGGTTTCTGTTTTTTACCTTCCTTTGGGTACTTGCAATATTTCCTATTCAATTGTGTAGCATTGCATGAAATTACATATGTGAACACGGGATTTCATTTATTTTGTTTTCTAAGTTAGAGTTGGATGGTTTATATCTTATCTCTCTGTTTCACATGTGTTCTCTTAGAGTGTAATTCCTCCCATTTGTGTGTTTACTATACCCTCGGTGCTAGTCACTAACTCGAGCCCTACTAGAGGCAGGACTCGGGGGGTCATTATCTCTTATATCACATTGTCGGTCGAGGAGGGGTACACCTTGTGGGATGGGGTCATGATAGAGTGGTATTAGAGGGTGTTTGAGATTTAGAATGTAGTTTGGAGTTAGGCATGAGTGAGGTTGCATTGGCTAGAAGAGAAATACTGTAATTTATTTTTTACGGGAGATGTAAACACTCAAGACTGGCTGAGTAGTAGGCATTTAGAGCCCCTATGATTTGATGTACGGACCATTATGTTTACAATGGCTACTAAACGAGGTGACACTAGTTTCATGGTAGAGTCCTAGGAAAGGATCATGTATCATTCATCTTTTTGACTATGTTTGAATGGGTAGACCTTGGGATAGATTGATCAAAAATTATGAAATGAAAAAATAATAATTAATTAATGTTGAATCTTCCATATTCCAGGTTTATGATATCTAAATGGTTTTTATTTTATTGGTATGGCTCTATGCAGACATCCTCATCAGGATCACAATGTAGATGTCCAATAGGTTGTGCTAGTAGATCGTCGCAGGGTAGAGGTTGATGATTATGACACATGGTAGTTTACAGTCCAAGAGTCTCAGTACCATAGTCTGTAGAAGTATGAGGGCTCAATTGCAGATGCAGTTACGTAATACTTGTTGGAGATTGATGAGATAGGCTTTAGTTATTTCGATGTTTGGAAGGAGAACTTGGTGTCCTTGGTTTTCATATTTATGCATTGAGTAGTGAGACAGTGGTGGTTCATGTTAATAATGGATCGCGAGTAATATGATATCTCATGGGAGGAGTTCCAAGACAAGTTTATAGTTGAGTTTCTTTCTTCGACTATGAAGGTGTCCAGTCACACGGATCTTCATACCCTTCAACAACGGCGCTCCAGTGTGCGAGAGTTTGGAATGCATTTCAGGAACCTTTTACGATGTTCTTCATACCTGTTTCTAGATGAGGAGAATAGGGCAAGGCATTTATTTGAGGATTTGCATTTAGATATCCAGCGCTAGGTCACCCCATTTTTGCTGATGAAATATCATGAGCTGCTATAAAGGGCAGAGATCTTCGAGAGGATATTTTCTAGAACAAGATCATTATTATAGGTGAGTCATTATGATTCCTCACAAAGCAGATCTATTGCCCTAGGTTCTCAGTTTTCATGGAAGAAGAGTTTACGTTCGACCGGGGGTAGGTTCAATCACTCAGCATATTGTTTCTCTGGTGGCATCATCTCTCCAGCCTATTACAAGGGATCAATCGCTTGTTTTTTATGGTGGTCGAGGTCGTCAGCGGCGATAGTGTCTGACCTTTCAAATCCATCATCATGTACCAGGTTTTCGGCTCCAGGTTGCTCCATTGAGGCAGTTCTAGTCGAGGTGGTAGCAGCAGGTCACACTGACATTAGATCAGTAGAGGGTTGATAGGGTAGGTAAAGGAAATCCATGTGACAAACCCCATCCTAAATTAGAAATGTGAGGCCATGGTGGTTGTTGTCATCAGGGTGAAAGATGTCAAAGACGAGGTCATGGCCAGCTTCAATCTTTAGCTTTGCTAGCTCTAGGAGAGCCAGATGACGTTCGAGGTACCCTTTTCTTGTTTTCTACTTTGGTTTATTCCTTGTTTGATTCAGGAGTGAAACAATCATTCATATCACCTCCCCTTGTCCATTATTTAGGACATTAGGTAGAGGGGCTTCTAGTGCCCTTGGAATTGACTATGCATGTTGGAGGTGGAGCTGACTTGATTGAAGTATGTAGAGTATGTATGATAGTGTTAGGGAAACATCGCTCTTGGGGAGATTTCTTATGTTTATGAATAAAACCATATGATTTCATTCTAGTAATGGATTGGTTGTATTTAGTGTAGGCTATCATGGATTGCATTGGGATCTAGGTGGGGTTCTTCGATGCAGATGGAGAGACAGTGGTGTACGTTGGCGAGCGAGACCCTCAGATGGTTCAATTTTTTGTTCTGTCCATATCATCCATGATGGCTAAGCTAATTCTATGTTCTTCAGAGGTTTAGTAGCTGGCATTTCCTATGGTCATAGAAGAGTACATTTATGTATTTCTGGAAGAATTTGTAGCCTTACCACATCGATGAGAGATTGATATTGTGATCAAAATACAACTAGGACAATCTCCTATATCTATGTCTCCATATAGGATGGCCCCTTCTGAGTTACAAGAGCGACTAATAAAACATGATGGTCTTTTATAGTGTTGTTTTTTTCGGCCAAGTGTGTCATTGTGGGGTACACATGTTTTTTTTGGAGAAGAATGCTGATGACAGTTTGCGGTTATGTGTCAATTATCGTCACAAAAACAATGTGACAGAGAAGAATCATTATCATCTTCCTTGAATAGATGATTTATTCGATCAGCTAAAGGGTGAAAGACATTTCTCAGTGATGGAATTTCTATCAGGATATCATTCTATGCGTGTGAAGGACGAGGATATCTCGAAGACTATTTTCTGTTCTGGTTAGGGGCGTTATGAGTTCTTTGTAATGTCATTCGGTAATAAGGATTCTCCATTTGTGTTCATGTGACTGATGAACGCTATCTTCCCTGAGTTCCTGGACTTGTTCGTGGTGGTTTTCGTTGAAAATATCCTTGTGTACTCCACGTCTGAGGTGGAGCATGCAGAGAAACTACATGATGTTTTGGGAGTTCATCATCAACATAATCTATTTGGGATGTTGTCGAAGTGTGAGTTTTTGGTTTGATAATTCCATTTAATGTGGCATGTTGTGTCCTAGAAGGGGTAGATATGGATCCATAGAGGATAGAAGCAGTTGTGTCTTGGTTATCCCCCAGAAGAGAGTTAGAGGTGCGAAGATTCCATGGTCTTGTATGCTACTACAGAAGGTTCGTAGCCGATTTCCCTCAAGTGGAGACTCCTCTGAAAATATTGACCACGAAGGATTAAGCATTCATATGGACTGATCAGTGTTCGGTAGATTTCATGTATCTATAGGATCCGTTAGTTAGTTCTCCATTTCATTGTCGTCCATATGAGGGAGTTCAGTTTGATGATTTATGTGATGCTTCACATCTGGGTTTAAGTTGTGTAACGATGCATCAAAGATCAATTGTATCTAATGGTTCTTTGTCGTTACGTCCCTATGAATGTAACTATGCCACCCACGATCAGGAGTTGGAATCAATGGTGTTTTATTAGATGTTGTGATCACATTAACTCATTGGTGATATCTTGTTGGTTTTTACCGATCATAATAGCCTGAGGTATGTTTTCTACCAGCGTGAATTGAACTTGCGACAACATAATTATATTGAGTTATTACAATAATATGACTTCAAAATATCATATTCACCTATAGAGGTTATAGTTTTAGCTGATGCGCTAAGTCGGATGTCATGTAGTGATGCAGTGCATGAATCAGGTGACTCCTGGAGAGTAATGGAATAATTTTCACCATTTCATCAAGATATGATAGAAGTCGGGGGAAGAGGTTGTCTTTCAAAGATAATGGTGCAGTAATCTCTATTGTAGTTGGTGGAAGAGTCCCAGTTGGAGATCATGAGGTGGAGGATTTGAGATACAGTGTAGATTGTGGCGAGGCCCCTCATGGTTGGACTAAGTATGAACAACAACGATCATTGTATCATGTACGAATTTGTGTTCCATTGGCGATGTGTGAGACTGTTCATATAGAGTTCCATAATTCACCATTAGCAGTTCATCCTGGCGTAAATAAGATGTAACGAGCCATGAAAAGGCCGTTTTGGTGGCCTGGGCTGAAGCGTGTAGTTGCAGAGTCTGTGTCTTGATGTTTGGTATGTCCTAAGGTGAAGGCTGAACACCGTGTTCCTGGTGGTCTGCTCTAGCTATTATATGTTCCTCATTAGAAGTGGGAAGGACATCTCAATGGACAATTTTACTTGTATACCTCGAGCTCTGGGAGGACATGATGCTATTTGGGTGGTAGTGGATCATCAATCAATATCGTCACACATCATAGTGACCAAGGAGTCGATATTAGTGGATGTTTTTCATGGAACTATCTGGAGGAGGTTGAGAAACTTCATGGAGTCCATAGGATGATCATTTCTAATCAAGATAATTGTTTTTCATCCCGGGTGTGGAGTGGTCTCCAACATGCTTTTGGTTCTCAACTATTCCTTAGCACTACTTTTTATCCTCAGATAAATGGTCTGCCAAAGAGGACTATCCAGAATCTTGAAGACATGTTACACTCTTGTTTCTAGGACTATGGAGGATCATGGATGAGGCCCATACCAATGGTGGAGTTCTCTTGCAAAAATATTTTTAACTCCACCAACGGTATGGCACTATTTGAAGCCTTGTATGTTCGGCCTTTCCATTCATCTTTGCGATGGACTAGGGTCAGAGAGTCATCAATTCACTAACCGAAACTAGTGGATAATACAATAGAGATGGTTTAAGTTATTCCTGAGAGGGAGAAGACAGCTCAAAAACATCAGAAATAATATTTCGATCAAAGGAGGAGACCCATAGAGTATAACCATGGTTATCACATGTTGTTGAAGGTGACTCCTCATCATGGGTAGCGAAGGTTGGATCTTGGGAGTATGCTTTCTCCTTGGTTTCTGGGCCATTCATTGTGTTAGATCATGTTTGAGTTATGGTGTATCGAGTAGCACTTCCCCCACAGATGATCAAAATACACGATGTTTTTCATGTATCAAAACTATGTGCTTATCTTCAGGATGACTCTCACATCATTGATTGTGGATAGATCAATTTTAATGATGAGGCGACCGTTGAGGAGTGAGCATTGGAAATCCAAGACCGCAAAGAGGAGGTGTTGTGCGAGCCTTCAATCCACTTGGTTCGTGTCTTGTGGAGACGCAGTGGCATGGAGAAGAGTACATGGAAACGTGAGTCACAGATACATGCTCAGTTCCCATAGTTGTTTGATGTTTAACTCCATTCATGTAACGATGTCCCCTTTGTGGTTAAAGACCTTTCATGTTTATGAGATAGATTTATTTGGTTTCTTCATGTGGGAAGCTCTATTTTGAGAGGTATCTTGATTGTTGGTTTTTTAGACTTATTTTTTCTTACCTTTTAGGTGGGTTTTGAAATCACGAGTAGGAGAATGTCTTGAGAGGAATCTGATGTAATGGTTCAGACCTCTATAGTCCATTCCTTTGCGAAAATCTGGTATCTAAGGTGTTTTGGGAGGTCAAGGTGACTTATTCCCAACACATTTTTAAATTTCCAGTTCTGTGAACTTTGGATCAGTAGCTTTAGGTGAATAGTGCATTGGTTGCCTAAGGTGAATAGTGTCATCGGTATCATTAGGTGAACGGTCTCATATGTAGCCTTAGGTGAATAGAGCATCGGTACCATTATGTGAATAGAGCATCGGTAGCCTTTGGTGAATAGTGTCATCGGTAGCCTTAGGTGAACAGTTCATCAATAGACTTAGGTGAACAGTGGGTCGGTAGACTTAGGTGAACAGTGTCATCGATATCCTTAGGTGAATAGTGTCATCGGTAGCTTTTGGTGAATAGTTTCACCAGTAGCCATTGGTGAACAGTGTATCAATTGACTTAGGTGAACAGTGCATTAGTAGCCTTAGGTTAACATTGTCATCGTCAACCTTAGGTGAACAGTGCATCAGTACCCTTAGGTGAACAGTGAATCGGTAGCCTTAGGTGAACAGTTTCATTGGGAGCCTTAGTTGAACAGTGACATCAGTAGCCTTATGAGAATAGTGCAATGATATCCTTAGGTGAATAGTTTCATTTGTAGCCTTATGTGAAAAGTTCAATAGTGGGGATCCAATGGTGACCTATTTCCATTGCTAACATTTAAGTTCATGAACAGTGTTTTCAGAACGGTGAGGTCCAATGGTATCCTCTATTTCCTTTTCCAAATTTTGAGTTCATGTACAGTGTTTCTAGAATGGTGAGGTTCCAATGGTATCCTATATTTCCATTTCCATATTTTGAGTTTATGAAAAGTGTTTCAAGAATGGTGAGGATTATGAATAGTGTTTCCAAAACAGTAGGGTTTAGGAACAGTGTTTTTCTAGAACGGTTAGGTTTATTAACAGTAATTTATTAAAGGTGAGTTTTATGAACATTGTTTCCAAAACGGTGAGTTTAATGTATAGCGTTTCCATAATGGTGAGGTTCTAACTGAAGCCCCTATTTCATTTTCCAAATTTCGTGTTCTTGAACAATGTTTTTAGCTTCCTACATTTTTCCCATCTGATGTTTCATGTGAAGTAAAATTCATTTAAATCCTTTTTTTAAGGACTCTAAGGTCGATACAAAGGCCATAAATCCGATATTTATTTCCCTGAGGCTTATGATTCTTTTACATCATCAAACAATGTGGTTTAATGAGATACTCTTTTAAATGAATAACCAGTTTACCATAAACCACTTCTCCATTAAATATTCTAAAAGAACGAAATATCTTCCACCCTAGTTCTTCCTCCTTATTCTCAGTCATGAGATGCTCAAAACATTCATTCCATCCCATAGGAGTTGTGCAATTAATCATTCCTCCTTGGATTGGTTCCCCTATGTTTTGATGCAACCAAGAAGTATCGATCAATCTTCAATATAAACTATGATCTATCGGTATTCTTTTGGGTTCATCTACTTCTATTTACCCATTCCCATTTATGGAATTCTATGTCCATGATAATAACAGGATTTTATTGGGTGTTGATTGGTGTGGTGTTGTTTATGTATACTCTATTAAATACAGTTGTCACAGTGGGAGGAGATCATAACATATTGTGTGTCTTGTTCACATATAAATAATATCTTGAACCGTTTGAGGCAAGAGATTTTTTTCTTCTCTTTTCATTTACATGAAACTGTATGGTTATCATTTTTTATCCCACTATATCACATTGAAATTCACTTAATAAATATTTGAACCAGATAAATATTTTGATATTGATCGTATATTATTTCCTCTTATCTTACTTGATAGTGTGATATCTATTCTTTCTATGATTATATACTCATTCATGATGGGAATTTTTAATTTATGTAAATTTGGAATCAATCGAAAATTTTTTCTCTAATGATAAAAGGCATGTAAATGAATTTGGTTCTTCTTGTTTCTATTTAATGTAAATCAAATTGGTGTAGTAATATTGTTTAATTATTTGTGATAGCTTAATGGGTTGGTTGCTGGAATTTAGAACCTACGAATAAAAAATCAGTTAATCCAATATGGAACAATGATTTGGTTGTTGGATAAAAAATAATTCATTAAAGGGTTCGGAGTTACCCTTTTACTTGTTTAAGGAGAAATATCATAATTTATATGATGTTTGTTTTGGTATATCTTGTGTTGTGATGTGAGCCTGGATGGATAGTTTGAAATGTGGGGGTAGGGAGCTTACAAGTTCGGGCAACAGTTGACACCAAGAGTGGCGAGATGCATCAGTTTATGCATGTGTGTGTTGGGAGGGACACTAGGGATGATGAAACAGGTTAGATTTGAATGTTTGTATTCATACTGATTCTTTTGGTTGTTTATATTCATTACATTCCACACTGCTCAATGTAGCTGGTCTTGCTCACCCTTCTTCTAAATGGGTTAAAGATTCAAGAGGTATGCCACATGCTTTTTGTATTTAGCTTCTCAAGGGAGGATGTGTCTTTTATATTACTATAGGTGGAAAAGACTCAACGTGTAGTGCATCTACTCACATTGTTGAGTCCCCGTAGTTTTAGTATCATTGAATAATTTTATAGAATTCCTAGGAATATAGGGATGTAATGATGTATATAAATAATTAATAAATGATGTTAACCCACGGGGTTCGTGCTTGATGAGATTCCATGCTGAGGTAAAAGTTTTAATGGAAAATAGAATTTGGGTGTGATGCCAATGAAATATAATTTGGAAATTGATAATGGTTAATTCAGGTTTAAATAATTAGTTAATGTAATTTTAAAATGATAAAAAGTGAATTATGTAATGTAATAATGCTCTTAAAATGGTTGTGTGCTTATAGGATACCCAGTCATAGAATTAGAAACTGGGAGTCCGAGAGACGTTAGCTAAAGGTGACTCTAAGTCAAGGTTATTAGCATAGTGTGGTTGTGAGCGGTATTATATTCTTTACTATTTGTGTTTCTATACTCTACTCCACCATTTAATTTTCTGAAACTGAACCCCCGGGGATTCTGAGCCCTGAGGGTGTTTTCCCTAATACTTTTGATGGGAGGATGGATAGCTGACTACCCCCTTTGGCCCCACTCTCTTCTCATGGTAGTTACTTGTGCCGGTAAGCACAACGGTTATTTTTTCTTATATATTTGTTTATAGGGATGTAATGGCTTATGGTTATTCACACACATATATTCGGGATATAGTATCCTATGGACTTTTATAGGTGTAACATGTTTAGGTTATGACTTCTGGGGGATTCTTACTTGGTGTGTGGGCTGTAATGGCTTGGGGTATAATGCCTAACGTATGAGAGACTTTATGCGAGCTGTAGTGGATCCCATAAAATTTCTAGTTTATTTATTGTGTAGACATGGTGGTTTTTATTCATGAGGTGCATGTTGTGGTGCTTCACCTAGGTGTCTGCAGGAAGGACTTTTTGGAGAGACATGCTTCTGATGTGCGTCGTCAAGGCAAAGCGGAAAAGCAATGGGGAATTACTAGTAGGTTACCCTTGATAATCATAATTATATTATATATTATTATATACATTACTTGGTGTGAGTAGCCATGGTGAGATAGGGAACGTAGTATATCTATTTAGGTGATAAGTTAGTTTCACTTGTTGTTCACTGAGCTTTAGATTGCATTCTTTACATTTTCACAAGAGGCTCTATTGGAGATCCTACTAAGTATACTATTATACTCACAATATGTATATATAAACTATTAATCTGGTCACAAGGAGTAGGTTGGAGATCAATATGTTTTCTATTAGCATGGGATTATAGGATCTATTCATGCTTTTGGTTGCTGTTGTTTTTATTTTCTTTTGGGTACTTGTAGTTTCCCACTTTTAGTTGTTGTAGCATTGCATGAAAATACATTTGTTTTCTTTGGATTTCATTTATTTTTTTGTCTGAGTTGGATTTTATTGGTGTCCATATTATCTCTTTCTTTCTCATGTATTCTCTTAGAGGGTAATGCCTCCCATTTGGGTGATTACTATACCCTCGATGTTAGTCAACAAGCTAGGGCCTATTGGTTGCAGGACTCAGTGGTTATTATATCCCTTCTCACATTGCTGGCCCAGGAAGGTTACACCATGTGGGGAGGGGTTCATCACATACGTTCAATTTTAATGACCTCCAAAAAAATAAATTCATTTCTAAATGATTTCAATTTTTTTATAAAGTAATAAGAATCACTCATAAAATCCCCTAATTGTGGCAATAATAAATACAATAATAATCAATCATGTCATTTGAAATCAGTATAGATCTTTTTAATTATATCGTAGATTATTAGACTATATAGATGTCAGAAAACCACGATAAACTTAACATGGAATGCGAATACAAGAAGTGATTATGGGAACATTTTCCATTTAGTATATTCTCTATTGTGGATGAAAATTGATTACATGTTTTTTGAGATTGGAAATGATATGTGAAACTTTCATAATGAATTATCTATAGATGGAATAATTATTTTTGGTGTAAATATTACTACTCACTGTACACAGCCCATCATTTTGGTAAATTGTAACATTACACCATGGTTATGCATGAAGAACTAATAAATTATGTTTTATCTACCTAGGTATGAACTAGAGAAACATTATAATCATAATTTTTACTATTAGGCTCCATGGATCGATGATCTATAATTAACATGGGATACATGTGATACACTGTATGATTCTCATAGATGTGAATAATACACATTGAGGTAATTTTTTTATAGAATGATACATGACTTCTCTATTTATGGAAATTATGTTGTCTATAACATTAAATTAATTTTGTGGTGTCTCATTTTTGAACAAAGAACACACTCAGATCAGTAGGGACATTCCTCTAATATTTTGTTGATAGGAAATCAAAAAAAAAGTTCCTTGATGACAAAAATACTGATTCTCAATGATAGAATTCAATAAGAATATCGAACAAAGTACATCACCATCTCATGTTACAAGAGATAAACTATTAAATAATGTAAAAAATATTGACACTATTTTTGGTAATCCATTTTCATAAAACCATAAAAAATAAAGAGGAAGGAAGAGATCAATTCACTTTGAATTTCTATATTGGAATTGTTTGTATGTGAAAAATTTTCGTGATGTCATGCATGTAGAAAAAAATGTATTTGACTGTGATATTAGAATGTTAATAAATAATCCTAGAAAAATGAATGATTGAGTCAAATCTTTGATTGACTTCATTGACATGTGGATAAGTGTAGATTTTTCACTAGTGAATAGTAAATGGTATACTTTTTATCCTCTAGCAACATACACTCTATAGAGACAATAAAAATTGTAATCTTCCATTTTATTTACTAGTGAGAATTTCAAAATGTATAATCATAAAATATCAATAATTTCATATCAATGACTAATTTGATGTTACAATAAATAAGATCCTACAAAATACATGTTAAATGAATGTTTTAATGACCATTTTTTCATTTCATTCTTCCTCAAAATGTATAACATACATTAACTAGACTCTTCTTTTTTTTCAAGGACATATGTAGTAAAGGTATAGACCCTATCAGGTTCCCCATCTAGAATAATGATATTACAGTCATATTATGTGTTTTAGATATGTTCATCCCACCATTAGTATTTGATATAATGGTCCACCAAATGGTTTACTTGATTAGAGAGGTTCAATTATTTAGACATGTCCATTAAAGAAAAATCCACACCATGGAATGGTATAAATGGATTTTGAAAGGTTATGTTATGAAGTGAAGTGGTCAAGAAGGTTTTATTACAAAATGATATATTATTGAATAATTCATTCAGTTATATACAATTTACCTATCAAATATTGAATGAACGAGTCTCCTAGAGTCTCATCAATGTAAGAACCTTCTCGTCTAAAGGTTTTCAGGAATATATATTGTTACAATTACATTGACAGAGTGGGAGAAAGTTCTCCTTTACATATTACATAATATTGAAGATGTATATCCACACATTAAAACACAATTTTTATTTATATAGATTTTAATCCATCCAAGTATGAATGATTGATATCAAATACACATAATAAATAGAATATAGCATGGATCAAAGATCAAGTTTACAAGGATTTATCTAAAAATATGAATTCAATTGATGAATGTCTATAATGGCTATCTAGATGGCCGAATGAAAATTTTATATCGTACATTGGTTTTATTTAAATTATTATATGTTCTATAAAAAGTAATACATTGACATTATTATGTTGGAAAAAAGGGTGTTACACTTGTGGCTGATGTGATACACATATCTAGTTACATGACAGGATGTGAAATTTCTGAAAATATGTCAAATTTTGGTATTATTGAACAATTATATGATTTGGATTATACAAAATTTAAGGTGAAAATTTTCTATTTCAAATGGGTTTTCTTATTAAATGGAGTGAAATTTGAAAAAAATGGACTTTTGAAGGTGAATTTTGATTTTGGATGGGAAAAAGATGAGTCGTTCATAATTACATCACAATAAGTGCACGTATTTTATTCCTCTGATCCATCAAGAATGAATTGGTCAATTGTCCTATTGAAAAATAAAATTAATTTACAATATGATTCAAATAAAATTGAGGATGACCATTTCATATGGACATCACAATTTATACATTATGGTCTCATTGATGAAATGTTCTTGTATGTTAGAGGGGACCATAAAGAGGGGACTTTGATTCATGATCGAGAAACAAAATCATTGAAGCCATTAAAAAAATTGACATAGTTCATTGAGAATTTCAATGTGTTCTTTCATATATTTTATCCCCATAATATAATATGGTCTCAACTATGTTAACATAATCTAAATTAAATGTTCGAATACTCATTCATACAATGTCTTCAACACATGTTGATGTTAAAAATCCATCATACGGAAAAAAATATTGTGAAGAAAACCATTTAGAATTTTATAATGGTAAGGTTATGATATTTAATATCTATTTTAGAAAATAATTATGTAATGAAATGTTGATTTAAATTTTATTATTACTTTCTGAATTAGTTTTTGTTAGAATATATATGTCCATGTGTCAAGGATTTTTCATGAAGACCAATGACACTTTCTATGTACAATTAATAAGGTAACATTAATTTTTTCTTAGTAAAATCATTTTCTATAGAATTGATGTATTATTTCATATTTATGATTCTTTTATTTATTTTTAGTATTACTCACTTAATAATTGTTTTCATATATAAGTAGATCATTTTGATCGATTTGGGTGGTGTGTCCTTCTTTTATGCCTTTCTCCAAAATAAGATAGACATAATTCATCTCCCTAAAAAACATTCTACCCCTACAGTGTTTCATTTATCAATTTTTTAATGTAATCTCCACATATATTACATGAACAGAAAATACTCAACCTCTTCTAAATTACAGAGGTAATCATGATGGTTCCACATTTGAATCATTTTATATATAATTAATGTATTGTTACTTATTTATGATTAATTTATTTTTTTATTATTACTCACATAATAATTTTTTCTTATAAAACTGAATTAATTTGTCCATGTTGAGGTGGTCTATCCATCATTTACACCTTCTACACAGACACACATAAATAATTATTATCACTAAAAAACATTTCACCACTTCTATGTTTAATTTATCATTTTCTTTTATGTTATATCAATTTCATTTTCATTAATAGAAACAATGCTTCCTCTTTTCACTTACAGTGGTAATCATGATTCTTACATAGTAAAATAATTATTCATATAATCAATGTATTTTTTTTATTTTTATGATTATTTTTTTTATTTTTATTATATGTCACATAATAATTTATTTTTTATACTGGAGGATTCTTTTATTTGAGTTATGGTGATCCATCCAACATTTATGCCTTTTTGCACAAAAAATTACATAGACTTTTTCCCTCACTAAATCATTCACCGCTTTTGTGTTGACATTTATCAAAGTACATCATGTATCTTCCACTCCTATGTCACAGAGGTAATTAATATATTTGAATATAAAAATAATTGTAAAGGGAATTTATATATTTTTCCATATTAATGTTTAATTTATTAATTTTTATTATTACTCATAATATTTGCTTTCTTAAACAGGTGGAATCATGATTTTGAGTTGATGTTTTTTTTGGAGCATCCCATGATGTGATTGTCATTTGACCATGAAATTCTTTGGACTGGTATGATATGAAGTATTTATTTCTATTTAAAAGTGTAATTAATTATTTATTAAAAGATATCTATCATACTCAAAAGTAAGAAAAAATATTCATATTGTTTTGTTACATTAATACATTGATCCATAAGTCATTTTAGATGTTTAATAATCAAGCACACATCAATTTGATACATGATATTCCCATTATAATTCAATGTAACTATTATCAGTTTAAAATTGACATTTGAATTTATAAATTTTCACTATCAGAAAATTTAACAAACACACTTGGATATTTATGATAATTCTAGTAAATTAATCTATGTGTCATTTGTGACATGTAGGAGTCTATCTCTCATAAAAACAATACACTATGTGATCTGTATCAGTCAAAATTGAGTGTTTCATGTTTTAAAAAATTAAGAATACAAGTGAAATAATAAATACAACTAAAACACATTCCTATTGTTTTAATACATTATTATAACTATAAATATGTGATTTTTCATATAATTGAATCATCCGCACATCAATTTGATGCATTGTGTAACTGTTATGACTATAAGGGCGTATTTATTTAAAATTGACATAAAAATTTTAAAAAAACAAACTATCATACTCAAATACATACAAGTATATTCATATTGTTTTTCTACATTAGGAAAAAAATAAATAATTTATTTCAGATGTGATGGAATTATCTGCACCATAATCCCACGTACGAAGTGACCAGTATGACCCAAACAGTTTGTTTTTATTTTAAATTGAGATAAAATTTAGTTAAATGGAAACTAACCTACTAAAATATGAGAAAACATTTTCAATTTGATTAAATACTTTTAAAAAAAATACATATGTCACTTTTTATGTTTAGAAATTAGATGCACCTCAATCTGATACCCAATATGATCGGTATTAGTCAAAGTGTGTTTTTAAATTGCAAAATGACATTTTAGTAAAAAAAGAAATCTGACATATTGAAAACCAATAAAACAGATTTTTATTGTTTTCATACATTAATAAAAATGTCCATATGTAATTTGGGATGGGTAGGAATCATCTTCACCTAAATCTGATTCATGGTGTGACCGATATGACTAATTTTCTTTCATTTTTCTAATATTTTCATCAATTTAAGTAAAATGGAAAATATCATATTAAAATCCAAGAAAACACATTCATATTGTTATGATAATTAAAAAAGATGAATCATTGTTCATTTAGGATGTTTAGGAATCATACACAGCTTAATTGGATATATTATGTGCTCAATATTACTAAATGTGTCTGTTATCAGTTCAAATCAATATTTTTTTCAGAAAGATTCACACATAGAAAACTGATCTAAAAAACTTTTATTTTTATGTTAATTTGTTACAATGATTCAAAAGTCATTTTTATAAGTATGGATCTGTTCCTTATAAAACTGATAGACAGTTTGATTGGAAAGAATCTAATGTGTGTTTTACAATTTTAAAATGTTATTTTAGAGAAAATGTCATGTTACATACTCAAAACTAAGAAAACATATTAATATTTCTTAGATGCATTTTTATAATGATCCATAATTCATTTTGGGTGTGAATGAATTAGTCTCACCTCAATCTGATGCATATTGTAACCAATATGACTCAAAGTTTGTCATTTTATTTAAAATTACAATCAATTTTAGTGAAATAGAATACTCTCCAACTCAAAACCAAGAAAAAACATTTTAATTTCTTTCATAATTTATAAAAATGATCAGTGAGTCATTTTTGATGAATATGAATCATCTTCACCTCAATCTGATACATGATTTCCTTGGTATGACTCAGAGTTCTTATTTTCTATTTAAAATCGATATGTTGGTTCAAAAAGTGTCACTAAATAAAACCCAATCAAATATTATCCAATTTTCTTGATAATATAGAAAATAATTTTATTAGTAATTTTTGAAATTTAAAAATCTATTTCACATCAAACTGATAAAAAAATTTGCCACAATGAGTAAAAAGTTCTTTTTTTAGTTTAAAATGAAATTTTAGTAAAAAGAAAACTGACATACACAAAATAGAGTGAACACATTCATAATTTTTTGATACTTTAGGATAATGATCAATATGTCAATTGGGATGTATAAAAATCAAATGAACATTAATATTACACATGGTGTTACTGTTATGACTCAATGTTCATCTTTTTATTTAAAATTGTCATCAAATTTAGTAAAATGGATAATTTCCATACTCAAAACCAAGAAGACACATTCATGTTGTTTTCAAACATTACAAAAATGATCCATAAATCATTCATAATTTTTTATAATAATTTGGACCTCAATCAAGTACATCATGTTCTAAGTATTATTGAATGTGTCCGTTGTAAATTTAAAATCAACATTTTAGTTCAAAAATTGGCAGTCACTAAAAAAAAATCAAACACACTCAGATATTATTTAAAATCTATGAAAATAAATCCTAAGTCATTAATGTAAAGTAGGAATATATTTCTCACCTAAGTGATACACGATGTAAATGGAATGATTCAAAAAAAATTCATCCATTTAAAATGAGATTTTAGTAAGAAATAATACTGGAGTACTCATTATTGAGCACAAAAACCTTTAGTTTTTTTCAAAAATTAGGAAAATGAGCCAAATGTCTTTTATTATGTGTATGAATTAGCTACACCCTAATTTGATCCACTGTCTAACTGTTATGCATCTAAGTGGGTCTTTTTATTTAAAATTGACATCAATTTTATTATAATTAACCCTTTGAGTTAATTTATATCATTATATTATTACTATAATAAGAACAGTTCGCATATATAGGTGATTTTTGTATCTCATGAAGGGGTGGTCATTTCAGAAATAAAATGAGTTGTTTCAATATTTATAGAAAAGGGAAAATTTATTTTTTTTGATTGTATGTAATAATTTTTTTTATGTAATTATATAAACCCATGTTAGAAATGTCTATAACATACTGTTTTCATTTGATATTTCAGGATCCTTTATCATCAATCCAAAAAAGTGGTGATAATTTGGACCTTTAGCAACAAATTTAAATGAAATATTTAACAACCCATTTATCATCACTTTTTTCACCATAGATAATTTACCCCTTTAGTAGTTCTTTTTTAGCACTGATAAAATACCATGATTTTTAACCACCTTCACTTATTCAACTCTTTTCTAGCACTGATAAGTACATTTCATGCACTGATAAGTACATTTCATGCACTGTAAATTGCCTATTTTGTAGTAGGGAGAAGTGTTTGACCGCAGAATGTCCCCTAGTTGGAGTCTACAAATGAAAGGGAGAAGAAAAAGCATCCACTAGAGTCATTATATATCGATTAAGGTACATTGACATGAAAGAGTTACTCATGTGAATTTCCAGAAAAAATACAAAAAAATATAGATGATATCATTCATACCATGAATAATCCATGAAACCATTGGATCATATAACTCTACCACCAATTGCATCCCACCTCCCAGACCACATAATACCTATGCTTGGTGTGGACTACCAGGGGTGGCAGTGGAAAAAAATAAAAATGCAGACTACATATTGCTACTCTCCCAAATATGTTAAATATTTGAAACCCTATACTTACCCATAATCAATATGATATATCAACCTCAGTGGTCGATTTACATTCTAACAATCATCTTTTTGGGTGGTTTGTAACTCCAATATAATATTATCTCTCCCACTACTAGAGTAGCATCACATCAACCTTAGTAGAAAACAATCATCCTGAGGGACCTAGAGGAAAGGCCTACTATCCTAAAACCATATATATAATTATCAATCATTAATAGATTTATGATTCCATTGTCAACTGCCATCTTTTGATCTCCCAACATTGTTTTACCCACTAAATAATCCATCTATCAGTGAATTCTTGGGTATAATTCTCTACATCTCCAATTCATGCTCTAGAAATAGATTTTACAAAGGGATATATAGGTACACCACTCAAACATGGATATCTAAAAAATTATCTTTCTATAGGTTACATGCTCTCTGGTAAGAATCATTAACCATGTCTATCGACTACCGAGAGAGGTTTTTGAACCTTGACATATACACTGGGATGACACTCCTCCATGGTAAATCCATAAAATCTTCTAATATACACTCCCCGCAATGTCACTATATAAAACTCTTCCATAATGTTGTTCTTAAATACTTCTATTTGATATTCCTAATTATGTGTATTCATTGACATGATCATGAATCGGCTTGTATAAACATTGAGTGGGCTCACTGTGAGGCCAATCATATGGTTGGAGAGGGGCATTAACAAGGTAGAGAACTCCTCAAACAACACAATCCAATCCTATAATTACTATTATGTTATCTCAGCCTAAAACATAAGCGTTATCTACACAATAACTCATGATTAACAATGATAAAATAAATTTAATCATCCAGTACTACTAGAAAAATATAATGTTCAACTAGAGGAGGTGTGATATATACTCCATCAATAGATAACACCTCTTAAGCCAACCCCAAAACTGAAGCCTCTTATATAAGAACATCCCTATCACCATCCCAGTGTAGAGTCCATGTTGGTTGTTATCAAGGATTAATCTTAAAAAATTCCTGATGAACCATGATCAAATGGTATATTTAGTGGGATAACTCAATAATGACATAGAAACTATAATCTATTCCTATATGATTTATTAACCAATCTATCCTTGAAACCTATTCCTATTTTAATTGATTCAATAGGAAATTAATCATATGATTGGTTATTTTATATTTCATTCATTGAACCATTGTTAGGTTATCTATAAAAAGAACGAAACAAAAATAATAAACACCATTGTGCCTATTCCCAAACCAAACCTCGCAAATAGAATTTCACTTAACACTGATCCTTATATGTCCTTCTCTAATACTGATTTGTTTGGACTCGACCCACATGGAGATGACTGGTTAGATTCAATCCCACCATGACACCCCACAAAATCCGTATATAGACAAGAGACATGCTAGTTGCTCTGAGTAGGCATATCACACACATGTGAGGCCTTATCAAAAGGTACATATACATAGGAAGTCATCTCCAAAAAATAACAAAATTCATAATGGAATTAAATTAATAATAAAAATATGCATGAATATAAATAATCCAACCCTAGATGACAATAAACATATGGAAAGAGTATGAGGAAAATTTTTTTGTATAACATGGTAGTGAAAAGGGGACTAATTTCAGTATGAAGAAACTAGAACTATATATGGTTCATCTAGAATTGTGAATCTCTACTTTCATTGGTTCCTCCTTTGAATCCATCCAAAGTATGGTTTTCTACAGAGGATATAGCATTTCTAGGAAGTATCCATGTATGGGTGATTATTAACATGCCAAGTAGGACACAACATTATTACATAAGATAAATAATCCATGAGAGTCAACTCAACGGAAAGGATTGTAATCATCCATATATGCTCAATGATAAACACTTCAACTCAATATAATGTTACATTCATATTTCCATCATGTATTTTTTAAATGTTTTATTTTAAAGCTCATCTGGGTGAACTCTAAATGACTTGCTATCAATGAAATCACAAATCTGAGAGGTCATTTCCATCAACAAATTCCATGAATAGGTTCACAATAGATCTCACAGAATGTCAAAATGTTGGTACAAAATCACAATAATGACCTACATGATATACCTAACCCTATATAGAATAACCCAATTGGGTGAAGATAAAACACACTATAAAATTGTAATTGGATACCTAACACAAACTCGGGAATAATGATAGTGGATCACACCATTGGCACAAGTGAAGATACCTATCTCTATCCAGAACAAACCCAAACAGGGGATCCACTTCCCAATGGTCTGGATGGGATACCTACATGTACCCTCATATTGATGGACTAATAGAATGTACATTAATTATAATCATCTGGAATATAGAGAAAGCGGGATTTAGCATACCCTTGAAGTGTCTATTTAATGGATATGATATACATTGAATTTATTTCTTATTAATGGAAATACAGAGTATATGGATGTGTTATTTTCCTGTAACACATGCCAGTTTACTCTAGTTTTGTCTATGTGCACTGGATGTGCATGTGCCCATATACACAAATTTTTACCATGTACTCTATTAATGTTCATGAATATGTACCTAGGGGTACATGTTGGTTTATTAACATGGGTCACACTACATAAGGAAAAGAAAAACCTCATGTAATATTTTTCACGGTGTGTAACCTTATGCACCATGAAATGAGGTTCCCATCATATGTGTTCGTAAAATCTACATATATTGCACAACATGATTTCACAAAAAAAACCAAAACCAAAATGCATTTTTTCTGGAACCACCTCTACCTCATTTAATGTAATAAAATTGTCCATTGGACATATATATGAGTTTAAAAATACATTATCTATTATTTGTGGTCAAATTCTAGTAATCCATCCACTTGAGTGTCCTCTCCCAACTCACAATATTTTTGTAATACCAACCCTCATATGGAAACCCATGATCTTACCCTAATATTCCATAATCAACATCACAACATGATTATTCCATCTATACCAAATATAAACCCATGGTAATGACCCATTGTGTCATTGATCGATTATGTTATGATCATTTTTTTGTGTATTTTCCAACCACTAGTCAAAAGAAATACCAATGACGAACACTCTAAGAAATATGGGTGAAAATAATGAAAAAAAATTTGAGAACACATATAATATCCATTGTTCACTTATTCCATGACCACATGAAGGAGGATATAATAATAATAAAATATTAAATAAAAAAAATAAATCAACTTTCAATAGAAAATTATACTATGAAAAATAGAAAATCATAAATATCCAACAATACTATCAATTAATTTTTGTATAATGATTATCCCACGTTAGGTATTCTAGAATATAGTATGTTATTAAATCCATAAAAAAATAATGTCCATTCCATGATCATTTACACACAATCTTATTTTCCTCCTCTAATGTTATACACAATAGTTCTCAATAATATAACGAGCAAGTTCACATTTCGTAGGATTTGTATATATCCATTTTTTAAAAGAAGAGTATTATTTCATGAAATGATTAATAAATAATAAATTCCTTAATATATTTATTTTTTATTATTCAACCTATGACCAACCATAAAAAATAAAAAAAATTCCCAATTAATCAAAATACATGTTTGATATTCGATTAATTCAAAATAAAATTTCCTCTATGATATATTATATTAAATATTTTTGAGGTATCATCACTTAGGATCTATAGGAATTGGAATCCTTCAATAATTATATGCCTCAATATGAAAATATTAATGAACATATCCCATTGTTCAATAATAAGAAATAAATTTTTTGTATATAATATAGCTTCTGACAATGTTTTTTTATAGTGACGAAATTAGATCTTTTTGTAAATCATATATCGATGACCATGGTTTCCACAAATATTGCTATATTTCAGATTCATGGGTAAATGTACTTCTTTTGACATATCCATCCACACTAGTAATACGTTTCGAAAATAATTGTATATGGTAGTGTAGAAATATACTTTAAAAAATCCCAACCAATATTCTACTATGTAACTCACATCACCTTATTTCCCTTTTGATGTGTCAATGGAGCCACCACATTATGTAAAATTTAATATAGTCAACCCTGACATATCATCCAGGATCATCTCCACCTTTAATGACCTATCTACAACATCTCTAAATTTCTTCAACATGGGAACGAATCCCTAAGACTGTATATCATCATAAAAACCATTCCAAAATACTAATGACATCATTTTCTCATTTGATAAAACAAATGATATATCATATACATTTCTTTAAAAATATTTGTGTACATAATCATGGGTCAATTCCATTTCAAAATGGGTGGGAACTCTATAAATTTCCAATTCTCCATATACATATTGTATAATTTCCTGCTGAAAATTGAATAGATGTATTTCAACATTGATTAATTTCATTTCAGAGAAAAAATAACCTATCTCCAACTGGCTTTACTAGGTCCTTGTAGCTTCCATTAAGCACACCACATGTTGATTGAATCATGAGTCACTATTGATTAATAAATCCATTCAATCATTTCAAATCATTATAATTCATTTTTAGGACGGTCGATACCTTTTATTGATTTTAATTTATTGGGAATAAATTATTAACCTCTATACATATCCTAATTTATTGAATTATATTTTTCTCTGACCTGAACATGGGAGAGTTCGTTATATTGATCTATATAATAGACCATTATAAAACAATCATTGATTGTTATAAAATATTTTGGAGGGTTTACCTATTGTGGTCAGCTAGGATCACCATATTTATATATTATTGGATGTATTATGTATGATATGGTACAAAACATCAGTAGAAAAACAAATAGAAGAACATTTGATCACTTATTCAAATCAATTTTGGAATTACAGATGTAAATTTTAGTAACTAATAGTCAAACAAAAATAAACAACCGAATTAAGACACCCCAAAACACAGGAGATGGAATTCTCAACCATAGTGCTGTCTTAAGGCTTTTCGTGATGAAATATTTCTCTGAACTCACTCAAAACATACCATATAAGATCCAAAATTGATTTTTCATGTTTTTTATGAAATCCCATAGTACATACAGACCATGAAATTCTCAAAACCATCATTTTATACAAAAATTTCATAAACCAACCTAGATCATGAAACCATCTATTACATAAGTCGATCCTCACATAGCTAGAAATGAATTCTAGATACCTGTGGGATTTCAATAAGTACATGGTATGAAATAATAAGCGAAAATAGTCATCAAGATCCATAAAACAACCAATGAACACAAGTTCTATAATACCAATGTCTATGTGAAATGATGTCATATCAAGACACCCACACTATACTAATGAAAAAACCCACACTAACCCAATAGAACATTTATTATACCTACAATTGATAAAACTAAATCTACATACACCTAAAAAGTGTATGCATTATTTGGTAATAAAATACTAATATTATGAAACCAATTGTTCAATAAAAACATTATAATATAATCCAATTATGATCATGTAAAAGAGAGAAAAGTAATCATATATAGTTCTACATTGTTGTATACAAGTAATGGATAAGTCAACCAATTCAAAAATGATATAAATAATATCATTTTCCATGTTTTCAAATCTTTTCTACAATAATCCCAGAAATAAATTTCCATGATTATCCCTAAAAACAATTATATGATAATTCATAGTTTGAGGTTTAAATAGATCCTCATAACAGTATTTTGATTAGTAGGAATATTGTGTGAACATTATCTATGATGAAAAGGAGAAGGGGTAAGAGTTCACCAATGAGAGTGGATCCTTTCAACAACCTTGGAAACCCACTACAAAAACTACCCTAATAGAACATGTTTATGGGTAAATAAATCATCCTCATGGACAGATCCCTACCAAATAATTATGAAAATTTTGTTCTACTATATTAGAATCATCTAATGGGATTTTTTTTTCATCAAACCCATAAAAATAATGATGTCAAACTATTTCTCAATAACACAATAGGGGAAATCCATTTTTCAAATGTCAAAATAAGAAAAATGTTTTACTTAAAAATTATTCATTACCTATGCCTTGAAATATTTTAGAATCCATAATGAAGTATCAAGAAATTTTGGTTTTTTTGAATTAAGAAAAAAATAAAACCACCTAAATAAAAGAAATAAATTCTAACACTATTATGATATCCACAATCAAATTTTAACTGATCATTGAAGAAGAAATGGATGAATCATATTTCATTAATTATAAAATAAGAATATATAGTTCATTATTTCTAAAAGATTATGGAATAGATATATTAAATAACATAATAATTCTAGATGTTCACAAAATGTTCAATGATATCCCAAAATGCAAAACAAAATTCTATGATACATCAATTGTAATCCTAGTTATATATCTCCAAAATACATATATCTATTATCAAAATCCATGATCTATGTTTTTGTTCAATTATAGAATAAATAATCTAAAATAAATTTGATGAACTACCAATAATGGATAATGAATCTATAAAATGATCTCTAAGTGGAAATAAATCTATATTATCTCCAAGCGAATAATATTTTTTCAAGAGCCTATTCCACTGAAATAGGATTGAGGGAAAATGGATGAGTTTCAGTTTAGGATATAAAATATGAATTAATTAAGTGAAACATTGGGGTTATGAAAATTGAGAACCCCTTTTTTTTATTAGAGATATCACATGGTTTAGCTATATGTTTTTACAGACTGTACGTAAATCATGTGAATTTCCTCTACACCTTGATTCATGGTTTTAAGAAGAATCCACATGGTTTGGGTCAAAGTTTCTCCTTATAATGTTCCCTCTACTAAAACCCACCAAAAGGTGGATAAATTATTGGGAATACGATTATGGTTTCCCATAACCATGCACATACCTATGAAAATATAAAAAACAACACATTTTACCCAAACTACCAAAGAGACAACCCAAATAAAATATTATTAAAACAGTATTATCACATAGATAAGAAATTTTATATCCATTGAGATATTAAATTACAAAAACATATATATATTGGTATGAACTGAAATTTAAAAACCGATACCTGATTATATAAAAAAATTGATGAAAAATATATAATGATATAAAATAAGAAATAATTATTGAGACATTTCAAAATAAAAATGATTGAATAATTATTATTTGATAAACCAAAATAAAAAATCATATACAATATTATAAAATTCCATAATAATTATGGACCAATTAAAAATTCAATAACATGAATCATTTCATAGAAAAATTAATTAAAAATTAAAAATGAATACAAAACCATAAAACCAATAATAAAATATAAAGGCATTGTTGGCTGGTGGAAGATGAGTGTGGGTGATAGTGTGATATTCTCTTTAATTGAGGGGTATTATTGTGTAGAATTATGGTATGGTATGGTTGGTTGAAATGGTTGTTAAGAATGTGATGATCTACTAGGCATAGAGGAGTTGATTCTAGGAGGAACCACATCAGGGATTTCATAAAATGAAAGGGAATTAGTAAAAATGGATTATGGGGGATGGGTGTTTGGGAGTTTTCTATGGGTTGAGGGTCCATGAAGGGAAGAATTAGGTTAATGGCCTGGTGGGATGAAATCAAGAATCTATGTTGTTCAGCCCTACATCTATAGAACACTGATCAGGGCTATGACTTCTAGTCACTACTATACCATTTTCCTCCCCATACATTGGAGGCTTTTTAATAGTATTGAGGCTCTAATGTGGTAAATTTGGGATAATATACCCCTATATCATAGTAAATATATTGATATAATATATTACATTACAATATTATATCTTGGTAAGTAGTGAATGAATATCAATAATGTTCCAAATAATAGAGCAGTATAATACATCCTATAAAAAAAGATACAATACAATACATTTTAGGGAACAAATACATTATTATCAAAATCTATATAGTGTCTCAAGTCTAATGTAAATGATTTTATGGTCAACCCAAATGGACACGAGTCTAAACCTTGTCTCGTACTCTCATGTTCTATCCTCAAAACCATGTGTTGAAAATAATTAAGGGACGACACATACCTACACATGTATGTTAATTGAGATAATTTTAGAAGTACCCAAGTGCTATGGTGGCATAATAATAGTGACAGTATCGCTCCATAGTCCACCAAAAACAAAATCTCTAATATAACTATTCTATAACCAAGTTCATTTAGGTGTACCTTAAATGAAAATTTCTTGCAAATTGTCATTTTTACAATATAAAAATTTTCAATTTAAATATGAGTAAATAAAACAACCATTGATGTCTAGACTATACTATGAAACTTGAAAACAGTTTAGTACCTACTTAATCCTAATTTAGTGAGTCTCTTATCATAGTATTCAATATATCTTCCCTATTTCCCTGGAATGAATCTTAGCACAACATAATGGTATTAATCCAATCGGATCCAATGAGATCAACTGGAAATCCTACCCATCCAATCTCAAAGGTATTATAAGGTTGTTGACCCCAATAATTATAGGAAATATTTTATACCAGTCTGAACTATATGGACAATCATTTACATTTAATACCATGGCATGGTTAAAATATATGGATAATTCCTAATGAAATGAAACCAATAAATTAAGATGAATATGGGGATTTAATCTCATGAAAATCTATTAAGGTATCATACTATAATATATAACTTATTCCATTAAATTAGATTTTTAATACATTATATTAATCCAAGGGGGATTCTCACTCAAGAATTCATAGTAATTAATATAATAAATATCTAATTTCTAGAACAAGTAATTTTTTTATAATTGGTACACTATGAAGATAACGGTTTCATTGCTACCCCAATGAAATCTAATCCCCCAATAGAAATCATGGGATTGAAAGTTGAATACACCTCTAAAAATTTCCATATAAATTCCATGAAATATTTCAAACGAATTATCATAAAATCACTAATAATCAAGAATTTAACTCAACAAATTATATCAATCAAATTATTCATAATTTTCTAATTAATCTTCTCCATGATTCAAAAATTACAAATTACTAAATTGCATTCATTATTTTACCATGTCCAAATGTTACCATTAAATTGTTTAACATCACTAACAACCCATTATATATTTATTCATTTTGAAAAGGAATGATCATGCCTATAAAAACAACATAACAATACAAGGTTACTAAGTAGTAACTCCTTTCCCATTATGAAATAACACATATAGTCATATATCATAAAATTTTCTTTAAGGACCATTATCAAAATTATTATATTAGTCTAATACAACTTCTAATTACATGTTTCACTTCATGAGATAATTCAAAATTAAATTACATAGCATGGTTATCAATGTTTTTGAAATCACTTTTCAAAATCATCATTCAAAAAATAATTCCCATTTCAACCATATAAACATAAAACTGCCCATTTAACAACACATAAGATTTGGATAATAAATTAACTACATATCCCATACCTAATATAAAGAACTCTTAATATAATCCAAATATAAAATAATGACACTGTGAAGAGAAGTATATTTAAATACTTTTTATTTAGGCTCATGTAATAAAAACCAGTGCTATGATACAAATAATGAATAAAACAATCATTAATTTTATTCTATATGAACGTTAAATGATTACATACTAGTTCAAAATCATGTTTATATGAAAAATCAGAAAAATATATTTGGTTTACAAAAACAACTTCATTAGCATTAAGAGATTCCAATCATATGATATTAGCATCAGATTGAAGTGAAAATGGGTGTTACTTAATTAGTGGGAAATTTCCAGGAGAATATGGAATAATAGTCATATACATAGAGATATAATTTTTAAATGAACTAAATTGGTAATTAAATGATGCGGTATCACTGCATTATCATATTCTAGAAAACATCATGGACATGATTTAAAAGAGACCAATAATTAAAGAGATTCACCATGAAGATTTGGGAGGAGAAAGAGGGTCACACATAAGACTACAGGAAAAATAATTTTATGAAGGTGTGGGGGTCATAAGGATAAAAAAATCCTAAGGGGATATGTATAAAATCACACCTTTTAACAGGATTTTTTTTGGGCTATGTGGGATTTTAACCATGTTTCAAAAATTTGGTCAACACATACCCCAACACCTAAAATTGTATTGTTTGTCCACATGCTTCAATAACCATTTTCCATGCCTATGAATTATATATTGTACCCTTAATAGAAAAATGAATAGTTTATAAAAACCCATTATTAAACTATACACCATGTCCTTGGTCTAATCCACCTCACATAGTTTCCTTTTTTACTACCAAATTTTCACTATTTCATGCAACTCAACCATGAACTATAAAAAAGGAACTGAATCTCACCCCATTATTTTTTTCTATATAGATTATTTTAAACCATATAATAAAACCATTTGGTAAGTATAAAGAACCCTAAAACCCTATAAAACACAACCTGATTCTCTTGATACTTATTCTGGAACCCGATGCACTACTCATTTTTAATTGAATATCCAAAGACATCCTTCTATGATTATCCATATCTCAAACACAACCCATATGTACCCATGAAATATTAAAAATTTACCACTATAACATTACTCATCCCCCATAATTCATGTTGGTTTACAAATTAGATCCCAAAACCTATGATAGTCACTAAATCCCTTTAAATTTCCATGTTACATTCCTAAACAATCAATATTATTCTAGATAAAAACATTAATTTCAAATCACATAATCTTTTCCAAAAAAATTATACATAAACTATATACAAAAACAATGATAAGATTCTTACTCTATCCCTTAAACACAAAGAACCCATAATTTCATTCATGAAAATCAATCTAGTCTTATAGTTATTCCCACCATAGAACCTAACTAAAAATGGATATTTTTGAGCCACAGTACCCCCACCATTTTAATATCATATTTATATATGATTTTTATTTTAAATATGACTCCATTATATTTTCCAAACGCCCATAGGGGATTACCATGGAATCAATGTTCAAAGACCCATACAAGACCCTATTCCGAATTCCAATCTGTAATGGATTTGTACCTATCATCCATTTAATAAGTATTCACTCACCAACATTTCAACAAAATTTGTATCTATCCTCGGCAACACATGCATAATACATAAATTGATACACTATATATGGTTCTGAATCACCACATCCATCTATATACATGACTGACTGGGAAATTATTATTGGATTCCCATTTCTAAAAACATTTTTCTTCATCCATAGATTAGGATTTTAAAAACCATACGATAATTTCACAACCCCAAATTCTTCATGTATACATTTGACGAATATAATAGAATTATATAAATTAATTGTTATGATATTCTATTGTCGAACCATCAAACAAATATTTCCATGATCTTCTCATATCATAATAACAATCTTCCTAGTTACCCGATTCTGATTATGTTACCTAAAATCATCATGTTGTCAAAACTGATGCTCAGACCCCAAAAGATACAACATATAATCCTATTCCAAAAACATTTTGAGGTATACATTGATATCGATCTCACTTATCCACCATATCAAAACATGATAATGATCATCCAATATTCAGTCACATACCCTTTCTTCTTAACACACACGGAGCCTTAAATTTGTGATCAAATCAAAAATCTATATCATAGGATCATTCATTTAATTTCATCACATATAAAATTTATGTCTTCATAGGACACTTTGTACTGACCATCTTACATTATTACTAAATTCTATAAATATGGATTATCGAAGTGAATATCTATAAATTTTAAACCAATAGATTGTTGTATATTATAGAAATGATACCCAATAATTTCAATGAAAACACAATATAAAAACCTTCCAAAACAATGTTTGCGGATTTATATGACAAATGACGTATTCCAAAACCATCTGGATCATTATAAACTACTACTATAGATGTTTCATAAATGGGTATCATTAAAATAACACATGTTTCACTCCTCCCATTGTGCCTTTATAACTGTATTTAGGATATCTCATATACAACGACAAAAATTTTGGTCACACAATTGTTAGTATCCAATAGTTATTTATATTAACACAATCAAGTATAACTAAAAATATATATCTTTTATGACCCACAATGAGTGATATGTTATTTAACCAAAACCTAGAAATCATTTAGCAACCCAAATTTGATTTTTAATCATATCAAATGAATATCATGAGAACTAACATGGTCTATTTCATGCATATAGTTCCCTATACAATTCCATCATTAATTCCACTCACACTTCCCAATGTCCATAGGGGTGAAGACCTCATTGTAGTATAGAACTAGTGGATTCACTTAAATCAAAACACATCCAAAAAAACTAGAAACACAAGATTCATTTTAAATATCAATTGGGATTCATTTAAGCACTTACCAAAATCTAGAAGGTTCATCCTAACATGAAAGGGTCATGACCCCAACCAATCATACCCAAAAATATATATGTTATACACAAGAAAACACTTCCCATTTTTTATATCTCATAGTATTACAAATTTATACATGCCTCCCACCAATCTCATTGTAATTGTGTTATTAATCTTATGAATCAAATGAATGAATAAGCTTTGATCCTCTATGTAAATATTGGTTTTACAGACATTCCCATTGTTTCCTAATTTCTAAAAATAATAGAACCCAGGACAACGCCATTGATTCCCTTTGTAGAATATAATTAATCTAAAAACCACTTTCAAAAGACCTACTACCCCTGATTCTCATATATCAATCCTCTAGAATTTACACAAGGGTGTTAATTGGTTCATTCACGTAAATGATTCTTATCCACCCAATAGTAACCATATGAACAAATTTTCCCACAACTAGGAACTTCTCCTATTGAATCCAAATGATTAAACCATGCCTAAGTCAAACACCCTATAGAACAAAAAATTTAATGATTTCATAATATGAACATTTACACTTAAAAAAATGATTACTAGAACTCACAAACTCATATTACCCATCTCATGGGTCACCTACAATGTTCACTAAAAACATGCTCCCAAATATAGAGTCTCTTAAGAGGAGGACCTATGAATCTCCCACTTATCCCACATATTAGTCCACACATATGATGCAAATCTAGACAGATCTCAAACCCATCTAGAGTTCATATGGTGTAAATAAATTGATTATATTATCCAAAAATTGATTAATACTATATTAAATCAGTATACGATACAATTAATCACATCACATAGAATAAAAATTTTATTAGTAATGGTAAACAATATACATACATGAGTCTCTCATTATCTATGTAAAATTAATTAATACATAGTGAATGTTATTATTCTATATACATAAACCAATTTATGTTTTCATTCTTCATATATTACTGAAATGAGAAAACAATAAAGGGTGATAACAGATTCTTCGGGAGGGTTATGTGCAATAAAAGTTATTATGAGAAAATAAGGAATAATTAATATGGAATGGTAAATAACAGAAAAAAATCTTATTTAATCAATTAAATGATGAAAAATAATTATATATTAGGAATAAATGATGATCCAATAATAAAAATGTTAATAATCACAAGAGATATATTCCATTATATTGATTTCCTAACTAATAAAAATGATATAGAAATATATAAATTAATTATCAATAAATGAAAATTCATAATGTTCCAGTTCATGATTTCATATATCATGATATATAATAAAGAAAAATTTTTATATATTATATAATATAAATAAATTTATCTAATCCCATCATAGTATTATTTTATTGAAAATTACTAATTTAATATGTATTATTAGTATTTGGATATATATTTATATAATAGATTAAATTTGAATTTTAAATATTTTATATTTCAAAATTATTTCATCCATAACCTATTATAAACATAATTAAATAATGAAAATTATTTTTTTTGGATTCCAAAAATATTACAAATAATTTCATTCAATTGGATACTAATAAATATCCATCATTTCAAAACCTAAAAACAACTCACATTCAGGGTCTCGATATTTGTGTAATGTTCTTGGTAGTTTCATAGATAGACCAATATCTCTTAAATGAGAATCACAAATGTGATAAAATTTAAAAAGTAGCTAGAGAACTTAATGATTAGAAACATTCATAACTAAGGCCGTATAGAATTCAATTATATTGATGGTTATAAAGGCATGTGATAATGGAGTACTGGAATATGAAATATTATATGGTAATATTAATATTTTGGATAAAATTAAATATGATTTCTTCTTCTGAATTCCAATAAAGTTATTATATTTATGTTTTATGAAGATATTTTATCATAAAAATTAATTTAAGACACATATTCTGTATTCATCAATTTATTAGGACATCCTCACAATATTTAGGATCATAGATTTTGGAGACAAATTTCTTCGCAAATTTTCTCTATAAATTATCACATCCTTATCTATAAAAATTGACATCTAAAATCACATGAGATGATATTGTGTTTATTATGTTTAATATTCCTTAATATTTTAAATATTGTTTACATTATCTCTCTTCTTATTCATTCTATTTATTTTTGTTTCTAGTTTTTGTTTCCCTCACTATTCTTTTACTACCTCCACAGTTTTTGTTTGAGGGGTAGTTAGTAGTGTTTGAAATTATTTCTTATTAAATTTTGAACATTTGTTATTTGTTGAATTGTATAGTGGTTAATTTTATTATGATGTGATTTCACCCCAGTATATCTATTATTTTATTCTACCACATTTTTCAATAAATTTTCTTCTCATTAATAACAATTTCATTCAAACAATAAAGATTATAATAAGTATTTATCTGGAAAAATTAATCCAACATATAAAGGATTTGATTTAGGGAAATACCAAATGAAATATAGGATATCGAGTGATATTTCATAATCATTACATTGGATAAAACATTGATATATATTTTGAATAACAATGGTGACACCACTGTGACCCCCTATAGTAATGTTTTTCTTATTGAGAATTCATTATCTATTTTCCTTTTTTATTTTTATATGTATTATTATTTTTTATAATATATATATTTATTTATTTATTAGTATTACATGAATTTAATAATTAAAACCACATTTATTATTGTTTAGTACTTTTATATTAGTAAAATTATAATAGTGAAAATATAAAAAATTAATGTGTGTGTGTGGTATGCTTGAGATCAATACTAGGTTATTCCAATATGGAACACTCATATAAGAATAAGAGAATAATTAATTAGTGGATAATGATAACCACTGCATAATAATTTTGGTTCCATTCCAAATGAATTTGACTGCTTCCAATGAATATTTTCCTTAAAAACCATATAATAATAAAAAATTACCAAAATAATAAAAAATTAAAAATGATCATTATTACATATAATTTATTTAAAATGAAAATATTGTTTTTATATTTATTAATAATATTATGGATTTTTTTATGACTTTGATCATGAGACTTTCATGTGTGAGATATTAATGATTCACATGGAGCATAATTCTTAGGGAATTCACAATAATTTCAAAATTCATGAACATTCAATCATTCTAGTAGCATAGTTTTCCAAAAATGTTGAAGAATAGAAAGTTATATATATTTGGTGGAAAAAGGAATTATGAAGAAAGTGTATTACCTATTCAAACAATATTAAAAGAATATATTGGTGGGGTTTAATAAACACTTGAAGATCCACCTCTTACAATGATAAATGATTTTCCATCACCCCTGCCTAAGGAACAAGATTCTAAATTTGAAAATTTTTAAAAAGATAGAATTTATGATGATTTATATTATTAAGAAATTATTGATTATGAGTTTAAAAAAAATCACCCTTATTTTTATTTTTAATAATTAGTTCCAATATTGATGTCCTATGATAAAGAATATGATATTGCTTCTTATGTTGGGGAGATAATAGAGGATACATTCGATATGTTCCACATTGAATATGATGATGTTAAATAAAATGAAGAAATAATTGATGAATGATTTTATGAGCTTTCAATGAATAGAATCCACATACTAGTATAATATCTTAACCACTAATGGAAAAAACTCCTCTAACATAACTAAATTGAGAGGTCCCCTTTATTCTTTCCCCCTCAGTATGTAAAACTTTACATTCCATATTTTATTGCGGATCTGCATATTTTTACATTAATTGTTGTTTTTTTCCCTTTGAATTTTGTGGAATAAATATTTGGTGGTTTGTAATAAAAGAAACTACTCAAATTATAATTAGGGATAGAAAAATACAAATTTTAGAACAGGGGTAGTAAAAACCTAGAACCGACAAGGGGGTATAATGTATGTTTTATCCTATTTTACCTATATTGTTTTCATTATATTTAGTATTTTTATATTTACTTCATGATTTATAGGTCTATGTGGAAGTATATATGATATTTACTCAAATATTAAACTATATAATAATGTCTGGTTCGACGATTCCTTCTCATTTGTTTTGAGGACCTTTTTTAATTTTTTATTAAATGTTTGTGTAGTTAAATTTATTTTTGGGGTAGAATAAGCTAGTATAGTAATATTTTTTATTCTTCCCTTGATTATTTTAAATTTTTTAGAAACATTGATCTGAAATGGATATTTTTCTCGTGCAGACTATTTAATTAGTTTTGAGAGAGTTTAAATGGTTTATGAAATTATGTATTATATGTGATTATTGATGTGGGAGATTTTTCATTTAATTGTGATTTCTAGTAATGTTAAAATTTTTAAAGGATTTCGATATCAATACACATGAAATAGTAAGTAAAAATATTTTTCCATTTTTTTGAGTGATTAGAAATGATTTTATCATATTATTTATAATACTGACAACTTATTGAAACAATCTTTTTTTTCTCGATATAATAACCTGTGATATTCTCATTCAAGGATTTGGAGATCATAAAATGTTTTTACATGATTAATTCTTTTTATTTGATAGCCTCATTTTATGATGAGCCATAACCTTTATATATAACCCTATTTTCTATTATATATATTTAATAGTTGTATTCGTTGAAGATGCATTATAAGTATACTTTCCATTATCTATCCACAATCATGGTATTTTTACATGGATCATTCATGATTGAGTGTGGTGTATGGTACATTAATGTGATTTGTTTTGGATAAGTTTATTTTATTGGTGTTTGAGGTGTTTTTCCTCATTTTGGGTAGTAGGGAGAGATATAGTTGGGTATTTACCATTATTTCATTTTTATTTATTTGTATCATCCATACCCATTAAAATTGTTTATATATGGATATGGTCTTGAATATATTATTTTTATTTAATTTATGAATCATTTCCCTCTAAAAAATAATGGACAAAAATTTTAATTTAATGAATTTTCTAATTATCATCAGAACCCCTAACAATTTGAAGGAACCAAAATAAAATTGTCTCTTTGTAGATAATTTAATAAAAAGAGTGATGAAATGAAAAATATCATTCATTTTAACCACTACATGTTGTGTTTTCCATGTCACAATGGTTGTGGTGTAGTGTTCCTAAATTTTTTATCTGAAATGAGAAATTTTTTTTTTGGGTTTTGACATTAATATTCATGAACTGAAATTAAATTTTCATCTTCCATCTATCACCCTTAATTATTTTTATAGTTTTTACCAACCAAACATACCCCACTAATGTTAAATATATAATAACTCATTATTCAAAATATTTTTGTGCCTTGGGCTCTGGGGAAATGAGAAATTTTTTCAATACTATTGTGATGCATTAAATTTACAAGTTTAGACATAACAACATAATGAATTTTTCTTGAGTAAAAATTAATATAATATTCTTGGTGATGATGGTTGTCTCGTGTCCATTCCCCTAAGGCCCGGGCCGTGACAAACCCTAAGACCGCCATTAAATGGACAGCGCTGGAGACTAGCACTAAGAAGGAATATCTCAAAAAGGGAATGTATTTTTCATTAAACCTGTATGCATGCACAAAAAAAACTAAGAGTAAAAAAGGGGCTAGAATACGTGACCAAAACCAAAAAGGAAGGTACAATGGGGGCATGTTAAAATCACAAAACATTAATGGAATGTAAGGCTATCTTGGAACTTCTGCTAATGAACCAACCAAAAGGGTCGATGAAGAGTGCTTGCATGTAGCCATAGTAGAACACCTATCCATCCTGTCTAACTAAGCCCTAATAGGTCTCATACCACCAATGTCTCTATCGAAGCATATGTTTGTCTAGTCTCACTGAGAACCACATATTCTCAGACCCTAAAGGTCTAAGTCGAAGTGTCGATCAACTACATGGGACAAGACATGTGAAAGAAAAGGCCATTCTGTGGTGAGTAACATAATACTTAGTATGGAACCCAATCCACAAAGGAAATACAATAAAGGTTAGTATGCATACAGAACTTTCAATAAACCACTGAGGAGAGTACACTATGTACCCCATTGAGGGTAGTACCCCAAGTACACTAATTTTCACCACTGATGAGAGTACCCAAAGTACACTAAGTACACCACGAAGGTTAATATGACAAGTACACTAAGTACACCACTATGCAGATTATGACAATTAAAATAAGTAAACCACTGAGATGAGTACATCAAGAATCATCTCACACTGGTATAATCTACAGTATTATAATCAAGACCATCAGTCACAACATTGAACACCTAGGGATGTTGGGGTACTTATCCCTGATGAGTACCATGGGTATACTGGGTCACCTAGAGCTGCTCTCCTCTATGGATCGATCGGGTCATATAGATATACATACCAATGTCTTGGGACTATTTTGTTACTCATCACCGATGAATATCGTTGGTATGCTAGGTTACATAGAGCTTCTCAACACCGTGGGCCTATCAAGTCACAAAGAATCACTTCCAACATTGGCCATCATATTGTGGTACTCTTTCCCAATGAGAATTGTGGGTCTGATGGGTCAAACAAAGTCACACCCCACAATGGTTCTTCTGGGTCACACAGAGCCACATTCTAATTGTCCATCATTTCAAATCAATACAGGGTCTCTTCTCAGTTGTCATCAGGTATCAGTCAGCCGTAGGATCTCCGCTCATAGTTCACATTATTCAAGGAGAAACCACCCCTCAAGAAATTCTTCATATTCAAACATCCATGAATTCATCCTTATATAATTCCAAATGTTCATCCACACCGAGAGGGTTACAATTACCCAATCATCTCATCAATCAGATGCCTAGTTTGAGAGATATTGGGCTTTTAGTAAATAGGGATCAGATGTGCCTGGGCTGAGTCTGATCATGCTCATGGGTCCCGCATGACTTGGCTCAGTTTGACTGACCCAATTTGATCTGATTATGGTCTGGGATGGCCTAGTCTTCCCTGGACAGTAGGCCAAGACCATTGGGACTTTGCAGACATAGCCCAGCTCGACCGAGGGTCTAGCACAATAGGTCGCCCATTGACCTAGTTCCATCTGGCCCGGCTGGCAACCAGTCGTCCAGTTTGTTCCAAGCCCAGGACAACCGGTGGTCCGGTGTTAATTTTCCGGTATGTCTTGAAAGATGTAGGACAACATTACTTCATGCTCAGGATACATAGTGTGCTTGTTTGTGCCCATGGTCTAGCCCGCTATGCGTGTCGGACATCTCCTGCCCAGATGACCAGCGGGGAATCCCGTTACAGTGCGCCATTGCTGGTTAAGCCATCCTTGATTGTAAACTCTCTCAAGGCCACTGGATAGCCTGAAAGTGGGTCCACATAGTCTTTATGGCCCGGGTTGTTCCCACCTATGTGGTCGGTTTTCCGTTCCCTATCTAATAGTCATCCGCCCACTGTCTATGACTCCTGCAACAATGTCACGACACCTCCCTTGGGGTGCCGGCATCAACTTATGTGAACCATCGGCTTCACTCTAGCGGTCTGTTCATCGAGTCTTATGTTCCTCTGGCCTCCATGAGGTTCCATAATTCTTTCTACAACCACAAAACTTCTTATCATTAACATAAATGTTCACCCACAATGAACGCACAAAGACGGAGGGGCTCGAGGCTTATTCTTGTCAGCCCCCACCTTCCGTTTTACCGTTTATAACAAGGTGTGGTTCATGATTCTAACAATAATGTATACCAGATTCAATCCCCTTATACATGAAACATCTTACAAGAACAATAAATCCAAGGATAAACCTATTTTTGGGTTGATCTGTGTTCATTGTATTATAATGAAGAATAGTGAAATATAAAACAAAAATAACCCATACATAGATATGGTTCGTCGTTGGGGTTGATCAATTCAAATTTGTTGGAATTATTCAATCTCTAGTACCATATTTGATTTCCATTCCGTCATCACTAGTTTCTGATTCAACATATTACTTTTTTGGAGGGAAATAATTCACCTTCAATCATTGAAATTCCATCTATGATTCTCAAACCAGTTATCTCATTAAAAGAGAAATAAGTCGCATTGTTTCTATTACAATGTGTTTCCAAATTTTTATATTGATTAATTTATGAAATAGTGTAACTATTACGTATTAGTATATGAGTCTATATGATGTGTCATTTATGGAATGAAACAGTTGGCTCATCACTACATTGATGCAGTCCAATTATCTATAATAAAATAATCTATTTATGTTTATTTTATTTTTTTTATACATCTGATAATTAAAATTTCACCTCGACCCACACTGGTCAATGTTTGGTACATTCAAAGATAATTTCATTGTTGTGGATTTAATGTTTCCCTCATATTTCCCATTCGGGCACCCATTTATAATTTTCTGAAATCATGCATGAGCACCATTTTAAATATCTTAAATAATGTTCAAAAACTATCGTTCACCATTCACCCACGCCAGACAAGGTTAATATCCAACTAATAGTAACACGCCATCACGAGACCAACTATAATGTCATATTTCCAATCTATGTTACCATTTAGGAGTTGTGAGGATTTTAAATTAATTTAATTGTAATTTAATTATTTTATTTATAACCCATAACTAACTTCCACGGTTCCCCTGCACTAGCAAATGATTTGCTCTACCTAAGGAAACCATACCATAACGAGTTCAATGGTGATCTCATATTTTCTATCTGATTCACCATTGAAGAGTTATAATCGTTTTAAAAAATTAAATAATTTTATTTAACTATTTTATTTATCGTTAATCCATTTTCTGTTTTTCTCACAGGAGGCATGTGCAGACTAAACATAAGTCAAACCAGGGCTAAAACTTCTATCCTAAATGAAATGGTGCCCTCATATTTATGATATGGGAAACGATTTTAGATTTATTCTAATTTTTTATGAAAACTTCTCATTTTCACTTTTTAAAACATAAAAATGTTCAACATATCATTCATGGCACGACGAGCCTCATAATTTAATGTCGTCTCAGTTCCTGGTCTCAAAATAATCCCATTTATTTTTTAATGAAAATTTTGTAATATTTTTGTATTACATTACCCCCCCCCCTAGGAATTTACTTCCTTGTATGCCAAAACAAGGGCTACTCCCACAAAACGGGTTTCTGGGCAGAAATATGAGACTCCCACTCCAATACAATATCCCATTGATTCATATCCAGCCAACAAACATACATACGAGTAATTTTCCATCTACGTAGGGTCATTGTCTATTGTTCCTCACTATCGACTAAAAACTCTGAAAAAAGTAACCCCATCGACAAATATCTTGCATGTAGAGGCATCTCGAGCCCTCTACTAAACTCTGATCCTGGGTAGTTATGAATTTGTCTGACTCGGTGAGTCTTTCAATGATAACCCATATGGTATTGTGTCTAATTGATGTTGTGGTAAACCCATCATGATGTCCTTCGGTATTCCCCCCCCCCCACATCCACTCTAGAACCCTAAGGGGTTGTGCCAAACCTACTAGAACCCGTTATCCAGCCTTTACATGCCAAAAAGTAAGTCATCTAGAAACAAAATATACTGTTGACTTCTTCATCCCCAGCCACCAGTACGGATGTCAGAGGACCTGCTACATCTTCACCTCACATTGATTCACTATTAAAGGGAATGTATGGAACTCCCTCAGTAGCTCCTCCTGGAACACCATTGGTATTATAGTGTGTCCTCTGAAAAGGATGATGTGCTCTCCACCTTTTGAGTATACATCATGAAAATTCCATATAGACATCTAGTCACGTGTGGTCTCATGGATGCCTTCCCCATGTTTTTCCTCTTAAACTCACATTGAGAGTGGAGTGGTAACCACCCTCGACTTAAGATAATCTACCTTAACTCTATCCTCAAAGGATATCTGAATCCAAAAAAAACCGTTCTTAGGCCTCTCTAAGTAACTATGAACTCGATCTCTTGCTAAGAGAATCTACCACCACATTTTTATTCTCAATAGTATAGGCAATTTTGAAGTCGTAGTCCAAAAAACACTTGAAAAGTTATTTTCTCATATTAAGATCATTTTCAGAAAACATATACTGATACTATTGTGCTTAGAGTACATGATGAATCGTTCACCCATACAGTAGTGTCTTCACATCTTCAGTGCAATGAATACTACTTCAACTCAAGGTCATGAGTTTCAATGTTCTACTCATGCAGTATCAATTTTAATGATCCATAAGAAATTAATAATTTACCTTGAATCACTAAATAGCTAGTCCGAGTTACTGATGCGTTCTAGAACACCATGTAGTCAGTTCTCTACTATGGATGCCTCATGATAAGAGAACTCATCATGACTAGCCTATGTTACTGAAAGCCCTCCTGGCGTATTTCGGTCAAAACAAAGTGTATTAACTTCATTTAAAATGTCATCATTGGTGATTCTACTCTATATATGTTATGTACAAACCATCGATAGTACCCAACAATCCCAATGAAATAATTCACCATAATAACACTCTTAGGTGGATATAAAGAAATCACAACCTACCCCTTTGCTAGATCCACCATAACTCCATATTTTAAGATGAAATTTCCAAGGAAGAGGAAATATTTTATCCAAAAGTCACACTTAGAGATCATAATATAGAACTGGTTCTCTTAGATTGTGTCCTGAACCATCCATAGGGGTATTGCATGCTCCTCCTCTAACACTGGATACACTATGATTTCATCCATGAATACCGCTAAAAACTAGTCTCGAAATGGCTAGAAGATCATGTTCATGACTCCCAGGAACATAGTTGGGCTTTTCATCACTCCAAACAACATCATTATGTACACAATATGGTTGTAGTGACATCTCAATGGCATCCTCAAGATGTCCTCATCTCACAATCGAAGCTGGTGAAAGGATGATATGAGGTCCATCTTTGAGAACCATCCCACTCCCTTCAACTGATTGATAATAACATCACTCCTTGGTATATGATACATTTTCTCCATGGTCACCTGGTTTTGGTGCTGGAATTACACCCATATCCTCAATTTTCCATTTACCTTTTTGGCGAACAACAATGGGGATTCCCATAGTGAAATGTTGCGCCTTATGAACCCCTTCCTCTGGAAGTCCTCTAACTATACCATCATTTCCCAAGGATATTTATTATCCATCCGATATACAGGTTTTAATTTTGATGTCGTCATTTATTAAGGATAAAGAAAAAAAACTATCTCTCTACAGGGAGGTAATTGTGGAACCTCCACATGAAATTTGACCCCTTACCATTCCTAGTCTCTAAGAATGACATCAGTTTCCTGCATTACAACTACTGACATCCAATTTTTCTATGTTCTCATCCAATGAAAATTCAACCACTTTATTTCTCTATAAAACCTCAAAATAAGTAGAAATATATATTGGAATAGTGTTATCTCGGATGTCCCCAAACAAATATCGTTTGGAGGTTCCTGCCCTGAGAAACTGATTGTATCATCTTCATCAAGTACCTACAAATGTCGGTATTCCCTAATAAATACTCATATACAGATATTTCATCCTTAAGAATCTATAGATGCTCTTTTGGTAATATTTACTTTAGCTTTTATGGAAAAATATCACTCTTATTGAGAGGTTATCACACTCAGTCCATGGAAATTTCACCCCATCGTAAGATGGGTTAATTTGAACCTCATCATCACCCTACTGAGCCATGCAGATGACTCACTACTTGGACTACCATTTGATCTAATGGTTCCATGATTAGACAAAAACCATGGTCACTTCCCCAAGATAGTCTTTAGCTGCCTATGAGTATGACTCTCCTTATAACCTAAGGGGGTCTCCGTCACTGAACTCATGTATGGAAATGAGCCTACCTGCATCCTCTATCGGTAGTGCCGATAGTAACTGCTGAACAACAAGCATAGGAAAAGCAGTGAAACCACCTAAAGGAGCTATCTCGGGCAATGGTCCATGTACCAAATACTCATCACATGGTGACCCATCCTCGTGGTCATAGAATGGAATCCTGGCTGGCTGTCTTCATAGAGGCATCTTGAGAGAGATCTAGATAAAAAGTGATTAACAGATTATACATGGTGAACTAACTATAACTATGATAGATCATGAGAAATCATTTAAAGATGCATGCAACCATTGATTTCATGTACATGGTCAGAAAAGAGAAATAAGGCTCCTGTTTTATGGATACATCGACCACAACACCAACACTTCACTCCCTTTCCTAAAAGCTGAACCCAGAACACTTAACGTCATTGCCCAATGAAAATCTATATAATCTTAGTTCATCTAGAAGAAATAACCACATATGATACCACTTTTTCACGAACTATCCCCTATGGACTGTGTTGCGACTAACCCCAAGCCTGACTTCCAAAGGCTTGGGGATAGTGACTAGTACCGAGAAGGAATATCCCCAAAAGTGATGCAATTTTACATTAAGCCTTTATGAACTCATGCAACACAAACTAAAAGTAAAAATGGGCCATAATACAATCCCATAACCATAACAGAATGTAAAAAGGGGCCCGAGTACAAGACCAAATCCACAAAAGAATGTACAACGTCCCATGTCCATCAGCTAGAGACACTACCTTAAGGGTAGGTGAAGGATGGCTTCTTGTAGCAATAGTAGTAATCCCATCTGTTCTATCTCACTGAGCACCACCTAGTCCCTAACCACCAAAGAATCTGTCAAAGTTTATGTTTGTCCCATCTCACTGAGAACCACATGGTCCTAGACCACTAATGAAAATGTCGAAGTGTTGATCACCTACACGGGACACGACCCCTACGGGAAAATCCAGTGCAGGGGTGAGTAACACAATATTCATTAGGGATCCCAAACCAAAGAGGATAAAACACAAATGAGAGTTTTCACAAGGTATTTTTAGTACACCCCAGTTGATAGTACACCATGTACACTATGTACACCAATAAGTAGTGTACACCACGTATACTAAGTACACCACTATGGAGAGTACCCAAGGTACAATAAGTGCACCAATGAGGAGAGTACACCAAGTACACTATGTACACCCCTGAGGAATGTACACCAAGTACACCAAGTACACTAATTACACCACTGAGGTGAGTAAACCAATAACCAAATCACGTAGTTATAAACTATAATATAGGAAGCAAGACCATCATTAAAAACACTGAACACCATGTGCTACTACGGTACTCCTCTCTGATGTGTACCATGGGTATGACGGGTCACACAAAACCACTATCCAATGTTGGCCTACTACGTCACATAGAGATGCTTCCAACTAGATGGACTACCATGGTACACATCACTTATGAGTCCCATGGTTATTCTATGTCACACAAGTCCACTCGACACCATAGGAATGTCGGTTCACATAGGTTCGCTTCCCACTTTTTCCATCATACTGAGTTACCCATTCCTGATGAGTATCGTGGGTCGATCAGTCCACACATATCTACTCCCAACCATGTTCTATATGAGACACAGAGTTCCACTTCTCAATGGGCCTTCATAGATGATCCACATAGGGTCTCTTGTCAGCATTCATCAAAGCCTAGTTTGTTGTAGGTATCTACATGTAGTGTGCTTGATTCTGTGAGAAACCAACCTGCAAGAAGTTAATCCTATTTAAACATCTACAAATTCTTCCAAATAGTATTCGAAATGATCATACTCATTATGTTGGTTCCAACTCCGCAAATGGATCCAGAATAGGACACCTGGATTGAGAGATATTGATGTTTTAGTAAACTGTGGTAGTTACATCCGGGCCCGGTCTGACCTGGTCGGACCGACCAGACCAACCCAAACCATGGGTCCCGCTTGACCCAAACAGTTCATGCTTGGAAAATAGCATATAACCATTGGGAATTGCTGGAACCTGCCTAGTTAGGTCGGGGGGTCCAGCCTACTAGGTTGCCTAGTGACCTAGTTCCATCTAGCCCAACCCTCAAAAAGCGGTCCAGTTTGTTCCCATCCCGGGACATATAGCGGCCCGGTTTGTAAACCATGGTATATAATGTCCAGCGGTCTGGATATCTCCCTCTTGGACAGCCAGCGGGGCATCGCGTTCCACTGCACTACGATAAGTTAAGCCGACCCCGCTTGTAGACCCCCACACAATAGTAGGAATTCATGACGCAAGCCGCCCCCACCGAGGTGGTCGGATGTCTGCATCCCAATCCACAAGTCTTAGGCCCACTAATGGTGGATCCTTAAATAGTGAATAATCTTGAGAAGGCCATAGAGCCTCCCTGACAGCATCATCGTGGCCCACATCCCCAACACGTAATCGCCCTCGCGGTCCCCCTCCTGCGTCGGCGACTCATTTCGCAGACAACCGTGTTTGCTTTGGTTTTTCATTGTTCGATCATTCTATGCCTATTACCTATATGGGGCACTATATTTCCTTCTATGGCCTCAAAAAATCCTTTTCTTCAACATGAATTTTTGACCACGAATTTCCACATGAACGCATGAAGGAAGAGGGGCTCAGGCCTAGTTTGTGTCATCCAGCACCCTATGCATTAGAGTATAAAACAAGGGGGTTTCAAGATTATAAATACAAGTTAATCTCGATGTAAACCCAGAGTATAATCACCCTATCATATGATGAGGTGATCCTCAAATCATCATGTACGTGGGTTGATCCACATTCAGTGTTTTAGATTGAATAACGGTGAAACTCAAAACAAAAAAATAACCCATATATTGAGATTCTTCGTCGTTGGTGTTGATCTGTTCGAATCCACTAGCATTAATTGATCTATGGTTTGTAGATCCATTCACCATGCATTCATCGCCACTTTCCAATTCACTGGAACTCTTCTTTGGAGAGAAATTTTTCTCCGTCTTTCCGAGAAATTCCAATTCTGATTCTCCAACCCATTATCTCATTAAAAGAGAAACATGTCGCAACATTTATGTTATGTTGTTTCATCATGTCAATATGTTGGTTCTTTTATTAAAAATCATATAAATTACTCTATAGATAATGATTCACCACATTTTTTCATTTAAGGAATGAAACATTCAACTCATTGCTATATTCCACCTAGAAAATTCATTTTAATAAAATAAACATTCGATGTTTATTTTATTTTTTTTATAAAATGTCTGAAAAATAACATTTTCCCTTTACTCACACTAGTCAAATTTAGGACCATTAATTTGTAACGCTGTTGTTCTGGATACAGTAGTTCCCTCAGAATTTCAATCTGCACAACCGTTTAGATATTTCCAAATGCGCACACACGCACCATTTTAATTTTATTAGAGAAGTTTCAAAAACTGTATTTAAACCTTGACCCACACTGGTTATGGTTAATATGTACATAAGGTTAACAGGGCTCGTATATAGATATCGTCTCCACGCATAGTCTCAAAATAATCCCATTTAATTTTTTAAGATAATTTTCATATAATTCTATGGAATTATATGTTTTCATTGAGAAACAGATTGATTATTTATGATGAGTAAATTTTTCATTCGAGAAAAGTATATTAGATTGAATTTATTTGGTATATATCATACATGGTATAACTATATTTTGGAAATTATCATTGATATTTTATTATTTTTTATAATTGTGTGATTTCTAATTTAAATGTTTGAAGATTTCTTGAGAGTGAAATAGTCCTGTGTCGGTGAGTGATGATTCTAAAATGTTTACATATTTAATTATTAAATTAAATTTTTAATTCCAATATAATGTTATATTAAATGATAATTCTAAATTTTCAGTTTTAATCTTTTTTTTGAGATTTATTAAAAAAAGGATATTTTAGGGTTTTAATTGTTTTCTTATTCATCAATATTTCGTCTATTGCATTACTGAAAATGAGTAAAATTGTAAAATTTATCTTTTAGGAATATATATATAATTGAATTCATTTAATTACACATTACCAAATGTCTAATACATCATTTAATGGTTCAAAATATTCTTCCAATCTGGGTCAAGAAATATGTGCATAGATCTAGATATTTATAATGATATGCCTATATCTCCATAACTAAATTCCCAAAGGATTTAAAATTTGTCATGAAATATGATGTCGTCTTGATAAAAAACCTTAATAATTTATTCAAATTCATATTATTTTAAATTATAGTTTATTATGGAATTGGAAATTAGAAAAATGGAATTTGGAAAGTCACATTTACACATTAATTTTGCAGAGTAAATCAACCATAACGCCATCATACGGTGTAGAATAAAGCTAATATTTTTATGTTCAGGTGTATAAATTTTTGTAACATATTAATGGGAGACACCATTTCACAATTTTTCAATTTTGTTTAATCCACATGAATCCTTTCAGAAGTATTGTTTTTGGAAAAAAATCATCACCTCTTTTCAGTAGTAATTTTTTACTCATATTCTATACATTTTTATTATAAATTTTAAGCTGGTAAGGTGGATTTTATTTTCTATAATATTTTATTAAAAATATGCAATTTATATTATTTTATATCTCTTATTATTTCTCAATTTTTTTTGTTTTCTGTTTTACCCCACCATACATCTTTTTTCTCTTTGTTTTTTGAGATCTAACTCTTCATTTTTTAATGGGGGAGGGGAGTTTAGGTGATTGATTTTATTTAAAATCAATGTTTTATCATGTTTTGTTAAAATAACATATTATTATTTGAAATGATTTTGTTGAATGATAATCCTGATATCTCTACTGTTTTCTTCTCCCGTATTGTTAAATTATTTACCATTTCATTGATATCCAAGTCATTCAAAGACTGGAGTTTAATTTTTTTATTATGCATGATAGGTTAATCATATATGTATATGTACCATTATAGGTTAATAACATTATATATGAGATGGTGTATATTTAGGGGCCTTTATCTCAATATTAAATACCATATGGATCCATATTTTCAATAATAATGATAACTCTAATAGGAAACCCTGAGGGAAATAGTTTAATTCTACCGACTTTGTTGTTTATTTTCAATATTTTATTTCTTTTGCTTTGTAACCTTCATTATAATTTATATATATTTATTTATTTATATAACATTAATTTCATAATAAATACAACAGATATATTATTTTAGCTGTTTAATATTAATTTGACTATTATTGTGAGAATAGAAAGAATATGTCTCTGTAAATGGCCTCATTGATATTGATCCAAGATTATGAAAGTGTGTTAAACTATTATAAAAAAGAAAAATTGATTGATTAGTGGATCACATGAAACCTATATAATTTTTATATCATTACCATCTATATCGTATGACATGAAAATTTAACAGGTTTTTAGGAATATACCAAAACCCCATTAAATGAAAGCTTTCTAATTTTTAACATGAGATCTGCCAATGCATTGTGGGGATATCTATAATTGGGACCCAAACATAAATTACATTATAATTAAATAAATAAAATACTTATTAATCCATTATATTCATAAATAATATTCCTTATCAACATATATCATTATTTAGTAAAGAATACATATTTATTGAGGTTATCCCATGTCAATCAAAAAATATTTACAATTAAAAAAAATATTGTTATGGAGATATGATGTTAAATAAATATGAATATATAAGATAAATATTACTAAAATTTAGGGTAAATGTATTTTCTAATCTTCATAAGAAATTTACTGATTTATTGGATAGATAATTTAGATAATATTAATAAAAAAAAGGAATGTGAACACATTCCAATGTCCCTTTTATCATAATCCATACTTATGAAGAATGTTTAGTGCAACATTGAATCATATAACTATTGGAGTATAAATTAATTAATGATGTTTATTAGTGAAATAAATCACAAAAAAAGTAGTGAACTAACCCCATATATCCCAGAGCTAGTGTCTTCTATCAATTTCATTCATATTTTTTCAAGGAATCAAGCCACGAAGAACCATGAGGGTAGTAGTCTTAGTAAACCAGATATATAAATGACTATCGTATTAAAAAATAATAAATTAATTATAACATAATTTCTATCATAATTCTAAATAAATAACTTCTATTATAAATATAATCTATCTTGTATATCCATTCATATATTTCTTAGTACCCTACATGTATTTTGGTGAATAGAAACATAAAAGAGATGCGCTCAAATTTCTAGTTAGGTAAAAATTTTGCAGATCATTTATTATTCAATACGAATAATAATTATGATATTGTAAATAACTAAAATTACATTCTATATAGTCAATAAAGTGAGAGGGATGTGAATAATCAATATGAAAATTTAATTACTAGAAGCACATACCATTCCAAAAACTATATAAGGAAAATAAATATTGAAGGTAAGTATCTAAAACACATCCCACTTAATCAATGAAATGAATCAATTTATTTATCTATTAAAAATTTCATAGATGAATAATAACTTGAATAATATAAATAAAATTCTTTCTTAATGGAAGCCTCATATCAGGCACTTGAAAACTTATACTGTCATGGACCATCCTTTGGACAGTTTAATACAGTGGATAAAAAACCATTTCATTTGTGAAACATATTTTACTAATGATAAATTGTTGATGCATCTTGGTTCTATAAAATTTCCAGGATCCATCCATTTTTCCTGTCGAAGTATTTAAACATATCATGTACTCTATTAAATTAATAAATAATATTATTGATCTACTATTCTTCTTTAATAAATAATAATTATTTAGCAATATTTCAAAAAATAATAAAACAAATTTCCATGTAGACAATGTTTTTAATGAGGTATATGTTTTAGGAAATAGAAATATCCATGATGAATGAAATGGATAATTTAGGAAAAATTCAATGTTCAACGATTATCTAAAATTGGATATTTCAATGGGACTAACAAATGAATAGAGAATGGAATATGAACAATATACATGGAATAATAAATAAAAAAACCTTATAGTAGAATAAAAATGATGGTATTAATAGAACTTGTTTTAATTGGAGTAAAAAATAATTGTTTTTGTCATTGATGAATTAAAATACTTTAAAATAAACTATTAAACACTATGTTGGGGAAATAACTTTTTATTATGAAAACCCATTGGAAAAACATTTTAATTAAAAATTACTTTTAAATAATTTATTTAAAAATTAATCCTTTTAAAAATGAAAAAAAGTTTTTATGAAATGACAGTGGGTAAATTACTTTGTTTTTTACTTGGAAAAAAAATATTTTTTCTTGGTTAAATGTTAAACAAATTCATTGTGTGAAAAGATACAGGAATATTCCTTTGATATATTTTGTAAAATAAAAAAACAGTAAATTTTCATTACAAAAATAAATGGGAAACATTTTGGAAAAAATTTTATTAAATAATTTTTTATAAGAAAATAGGTCCTCTAACTAAAGAGATAAATAAAGTCATGTTTCGTAGAAAAAACATTTAAAAAAATTTTGTGAAACAAATAGTATAAAGATGGTACAATAACTTACTAATGGTCATGAATAACCAGATAATAAAAAAATGAAGGATTTCGTATGCAATGATTAAATATATTCCTATAATGGATATTAGGGTGTGATCAATTCTTAATATAATTATATTGTAATTTAGACCCCTAAAAAGATTATAATGGTGTAGTGAGAATTAATCAAGGAGTAGTTTATGTGTATCAACTATATATTCACATATATAAGAGGAAATAAATTTATACATATGAAAATTTATAATACACATAATAAATGGATATTAAATAAAAAGTGTAATTAATATACATAATGAAATGAAATTGGGTAATGAAATACCTTTTCCACTAGGTATCTACTAACTGAAATCCAGGTAGATGAAATAATTTTAAGTAAAACACAAAGTATCATGAAGAATGAATGAATTGATATATTATATGAAAATTTGGAATTACTTGAACCATAAATAATTAATGAGGTTCAAATAAGTAAAGATATTATTCCAAGAGAGTGTTTGCAATAATTAATAGAAGTGAGATTTCAATGATAATCATTAAAAACGTTCATGAAGAGATTAATATTTAAACATACAAAAGTGTAACATTCCACTTCAAAACAGTTTCTTCATAATATCCATGATTTAATAAAACTAAATGAAACATCGAATTTAATGAGAATAAATATTATCATGATATAACATTTCAAATGGAATTATATACACCATATAAAATAAACTAGGTTCATAACATTATATCAAAATCAAAGTAATGTAAATTGATATGAAATTATTTAAATTGTGTTTATCATATGGTAAAAATACATAAACATCCTGTATAATAAACATTTCGATAATTTTATTCATTAATTAGATCATTTTTAATGATTATAATTACTTTTATTTCATTTTGTAGTATGTTATATACAACTACAAAAATAATTTAGTTTACGTCATGTGTTTTGACCAAATTCGATTAACATTAGTTCGTCAACTATGATCATAGGGATCTTTATATAACATATCAAGATTAATATTAATTAAATAATTATCATATTTATTAATCTATTAAAATTTAAATTTAAATCAATAAATATTGTTATGAAAATTGAACCAAAATTACATCATTGTAAATAGTAGGCCATAGTTACGTATGAGTACCATTTTCATTTTTCAATGATCATTATAGAAAGAAGGTAAGAAACAGAAAATATTTCAAGAATGTTCATTATATAATGAAATACCATATTATTTCATCATATATACATATATATATAATTTTTATGATGAAAAAGGTATCACATCCTGTCTGGGAGGCAGTATTCCACAAGTCCAGGAATGACTTAATCACTTTTAATGTGTGTCAAAGGGTAATCAATAAAATGATATATATATATATATATATTATGTTTAAAAAAGGTAATTATATAATTAATATAATATATAGTTTTATTATGTCACAAAATTTTAGTTAAAACTATCCTTTATACATTCCACATTTAGTGTGAATGAATTAGAACAATTTGAGGGGCATGCAGTCCACACATCCTAAAAATGATGTTATCGTATTTACATAAAAATGAAATTATTTATGGTATGTGTAATAAAATGATTGAAACAATATAATGACATAATAAATATCATATATATATATACATTGTTTTCGTCTGAATGGCCACCATTTTAAGTCGAAAATGAAAAATGATCGATTATTATTTGGTGAGGAGGTATTTCTCCATACACAGAAAAAATATGTTTGTTACCCATTAGATGGATGTGTGTCTAATTCTATGTAAAATATTTTATAGAAAAAATCATATAATAATGAAGATTCTGGTGTTGTTACATAATAATTGATAAATAATAGATGAGTGTTTGGATATTAGAAATAAAATTTTAAACCATAGAGAAGATGTTACTTCTTAATCAGGTAACTAATTTGTTTTTCTAACAAAATTCATCCTTGTAAAAATTTATTCTCAAAGGGATGATTCAAGGTTGAGGGTAGGGATTTTGGGAAGATATATGGTTATATATTGGATGAACCTATTTGGTTTGAGAGGTCTAAGGAATAGGGAAATGTGGTGGCCTTTTATAGTGATGGAAAACTACCCACAATGAATTAATGGAAAAATGCTAGGTGTGAACCTATTAATACTTTAAAATGACACAAAAACAAAAAAAAAATAATGGATGTTGTTGGATCTGAATCTACAGATTATACACAAGAGGGGGGGGGGGTGAATTGTGTCTTTTTCAATTTTTCAATAACTCTTCTCTTGAACGAGCTCTGTTCTTTATTCTTTATCAAATTTGATCGTGCATAAAAATAAGTAAAAATAAGAACACAAAGATGTATAGTGGTTCGGGGAACAGAAATTCCCTAGTCCACTCCACCAACGCTCTACTCCACGAGCTTAGTGTTTTCACTATCTAGTCCTCTATTGCACAGACCGATTCACAACTAAGTACAGGTAGTTGTCACCTTTACAATCCAAGGAAAAACAAAGCCTTCTGGTTCAAACAAGAACCTACATAGCTTAGAATGAGAAGCTGGTTACTCAAGAATAAAATTAATTTCAGAAAGAAATTACCAGTTTATCTTCACAATTGCAACAGAACGCAATTGACAGCACCTGGATCGAAGTCTCTAGAAATATTGATCTACAAGACGAAGCAGTTCTGAGTTGATCCAGTTGTATTAGATATAGAGATATAGTTCACAAATTCAGCAGTAGTAGATCCACAATAGATATTCGATGTAGAATAGGTGAATCTTTTATCGAGTTCTTTCTTCTTGAACAAAAATAGCTTTTACACTCCTTTTGAATCAGTAGATCAATCGCGAATAGTTGAAATCTCAGTTTTCCACCTTTTTCAATAATAGATCGATCACATCCTCTTGTACCTAGTGTTTCAGAGAGAACATATTTAATAAAACATATCTCTTGCATAATTAGATCCATAAAATTCACCTTCTGATTCACGATATTCAGAATTTTGAATTTACAGAGAATTCGTAACTTCCCTTAAGAATATAAATAAAACAATCTTTTTAATTTGATCTTAAATCCATTAATAAAATGGCTTTGAATCATTCAAAGTTGTAATAAAAAATGTCTTTAAATCCGGCTTGAAATCTTCCCAGAAATCAGCTTACTGATCGTTGCACATAAATATCGTCTGTCAAAAGTCCCGACACCAAACGTAAGTTTGATGACGTGGCCTCATAATGTATGGTTAATAACATAGTCTTCAAATGTATGGTTAATAACATAGTCTTCAATCGTAGGGTTGACAACGTAAGGTTGTACACAAATGTAGGGTTAATCATCCATACATTTTCTTCAACATTCAAACGTACAGTAAAAGATCCATACTTTTACATGATCTATTCTTTTCCAAGAACGCATGGTTGTTCACAAAAGTAAGGTTATTGAACCATACTTTTGAGAAATAAACTTAACCTTTCGAATTTACGTACAGTTCTCCTTCCATACTTTGCTGATAACCAAAACGTAGAGTTCCTTCCTAACGAAAGGTTCTTCTTCCAAACATTTCTGATAACGTATGGTTGTTTAACCATAATTTTCTAACATGTCAAAAATTATACAATTTTCATCCTTACGCTACGTTTATCCATGTATGGTATGAACAGTGATTCCAGAATGCGCTCAAATAGATTCTGTGCTATATTCATCTACGTAATATGTGAACAGTTTTTCCAAAACGCGCTAAAACAGATTCCGCACTATTTAATAAATTCTCGTTATTTCAAGAGTAAAATAAACTAATAAACTCTTGCAAAATACTAAATAAAATCATTATAAAATAACTAAGGGTGTTTATGAGGATCAAAATTATCATAAAGAGGAAGAGTATTATTTTCAATAATCTCCCCCTTTAAATAACATTAATACGTATTGTTGAGAACAATACATTACTCAACAATCTCCCCCTTTTTTATGATCACAATACCCATAAAATAATTAAAAAAATTTAAACAAAATTAACTTTAAAAATTCGTTATAATGTTTTAAATAAAAACTTCTCCACCAAAATGATAATTAAAAATCCAAATGTCTCATTTAATTTTCTCCCTCAATAATGTAAATTCTCCGCCTAAAAAATGGTTTTGATGTTGTGTTTATCGAAATTCTCCCCCATTTTTTGATATCCAAAAGAATGAAAAATCATTTATTTTAACACGTTTAATATTGCACTGAACTATTATTAAATGCTATAACGAACTGTTTATCAATAATTTAATCTGGAGTACTGGAATATTAAAAATAAAGATAGTAAAACAAATAAGGAAAGAGACAAATAAACAATGAAGAAAATTTTCATTCAAAAACAGTAGTATATACATGACAATGATATACACAGGAATCAAGGTTTGGGTATGATAGGCAACTGGGTCTATCTCCTCTGAATTGCAGACTTGATTTTTGTAAACTGTTCCCGAAGACTCTTCATCATCCCATCTCCAAGATTGATATTGAGATCTATATTCTCTTGAGTCATATGAATATCCTCAATTAAATTGACTCTGAAAAACTCATGCATCCTTTCCTCTTTTTCAACAAATACTGACAGCTTCTCTGATAACTGATCTAACAGAATTCTGATCGATGGCTCACTAGATGTCAGTTGAACCACTAAGAATTTATGATTGTCTAGGAACACTGGAAAAAGAGAACTGATACATTGAAGATCTTATATCTTGTCATTCATGTTGCTCAACACAGCTGTGATAGCCTGAAACCTTATGATTAAATCAGGTGAAGTACCTGATCAACTAACAACATTATTTGAAACTAATGCAAATTGGTTCTCCATAAATAACTTCAGATCTGATAAATCTGACTTCATACCCATATCAGATTTTAATTGTGTAATATCAATCATCATATCCCTTTTAAACATTTCAACTTCTTGTCTTGAAACTGTACACTCCATCAGCTTTTGAAACTTCAAATGTTCTAAGTCTAAGGCATTTCACAGAGAATCATTATCAGATTCCAACTGAGATAATTTTATGTACAGTTCATCAAATTCTTCTTTACTTGAATCAAATTCACCATGTTCTTGATTCACATTCTCAGGTTGATGTAGCAGTACCAAAGGCAATGGTTCAGTATCAGATTTCTCTTTATCTCTGTCCTGAGAAGGTTTGTCCACAGATTTTTCCTTAGAGTTTTCAAACTCCTCCACAGAAAAATTCTCCTAAAGTACCTCTGTTTGAGATTCAGAAGCGTGCTCATCACATTCATCTGCATAATTGACTTCCACTATAATTTCAAGAACAATATTTTCAGATGTTTCCTGAGGTCTAGCCACTTCTTCACCAGGCATTTACTCCATTTCTTGTTCCTTTTGAAGTACAACTTCAACACCATATACAATCTATTCTTGATTTTCCCTTTGAGTTTCTTCTTGAGCTCCTGATTTCTCTACTGGAGCCATTTTCTCAGTAACATCTTCCATGGTTTTATCAGCAACTGCTTCTCTCACAAAATAATAAGAAAATAAAAGTTCTGTTGGAGTTTCCAAAACAGTGGAAGTGACTTCTTTATTTACTGGTCTTTTTCTTCATGATTGAAGTCCCTCCTGACTTCTATCTTCCTCAACATCTACCACATCAAAGTGAATCCCTCTTGCTACATTGCTGACTCTGGATTCAGCTTGTCCCTCATTAGACTTAGCAGGCTGAGCCTGAGCACTCTATGAGTCTTCCTCAGCTAATATTGGTAGATGTTTTCCTTTAATTGTGCTCCATAAATATCCAAATTTCCTCAAAGTTCCAGCATTAAATGTATTATTGTGATAACAGTTAACTCTTGCATCCACTAATGTCACAATGTCTTTCTTAGACAGCAGCTTAGAAATAAATCTACCAAAGGGATAGAAATTCATCCTGGCCCTGCTTTGAAAGCAGTAACTGAGATACCTTATCATGTATCTTGGAAATTTTAACATAATATCACTTAATATAAGAAACCTTATATACATATCATGGTACACATTTTCTCCATTTCTGCCATCCGTGGAGCTATTCCGGTCTGAATAATTTTTACCAAAATCTTCTGATCAGGCTACAAATCCTTAAAAAACATTTTATTTATTATCTTTGTACCGAAAAGAAAATACATAATTTCTTCGGATTTATGCACAAAATCTTCTATATTTTTCAAGCCAAAATGAAAAACTCCCTCATAAAGGAAGTTTAGAATCTGACTAATCTCTACTGAAGAGATTGAGAAATCCTTATCCTCTATTTTAGCCATCATACTATCTTTTGTATCTACCAGACTAAATAGTACAAATTTGTAGAAGAATCTAAGTTCTACTTCATACAGAAATTCCATATTTTCACTGTTGAACAACTTTTCAAGATTCTGAAATGACAGCGCTAGCTCAATAACAGATTCGTCTGAAATAACCAGTTGAGATCGATTACCTTGCCCTGTAAAATTTATCTTCTCTCAGTGCATTATCTCTTGGCATTACTCAGATCGGCCTCACTAGCTCTTTTAGTCCTTACTATTTCCGCAAGTGTCTCTGAAGGTTTGAAGGTTAGGGTTTTAGAAGTTCGAAGGTTAGGGTTTCAGATGAGGAAGTGTGATTTTTGGATTTCAAATGGGTTTCGATATATGTGAAAGGGTTTAGAAGTCGAAAAGGCTCTGACAGCCTTGATTCCCGTGTAATCACTAATCATTACATATATTTAAAAAAAATCATATGTCAAAAGAAATAAAATCTTAAAAAATATTCAATAAACAAAATAAAATTTACATAAATAAATAAAAATAAATAAAAATAAATAAAAATAAAAATTATTGAAAATTAAATAAACCGAGCTCCCCCTTAATATAATTAAACCTTTTAGTTGAAATTTGTTTAGTAAAAATATCTTCTAATTGAAATTCAGTATTTTCAAATTCTAAAAATATGTATTTTTTAATTACATGATCTCTTTAAAAGTGATGCCTTATATTAATGTGCTTAGTTCTAGAATGACTAATAGGATTTTTTGAAATATTAATTGCACTCGTATTATCACATAAAATAGTTGTATTATTAAAATTCAATCCAAAGTCCATAAGTGTTTTTTTCATCCACAACACCTAGCACAGAAACTACTAGAAGAAACATATTCTGCATCAACGGTTGACAGGTAAACCGAATGTTGTTTCTTACTAGACCATGATACTAAGGACAATCCTAAAAAGTGACATGTACCTGATGTACTTTTTCTATATAATCTACAACTTCCAATGTAATCATATGAATATGAAATCAAATTTAAATCAAAAGATTTATGATAAAGAAGAGATTGAAAAATAGTTCATTTTAAATGTCTAAAAATTCTCTTAACAACAGTTAGATGGGATTCTTTAGGATTTGATTGAAATCTAGCACAAAGACATACTGAGTACATTATATCTGGTATGCTAGCAGTAAGATATAATAGACTACAAATCATAACTCTATATAACTTATTGTCAACTTACTTTCTAGTATCATCCAAATCATGTTTTATATTAGTACATATAGAAGTTATAAATGTCTTGCTGTTCTCAAGTCCAAATTTCTTAAGTAAATCAGTAATTTATTTTCATTGATTTAAAACATTTCCAAAATCTTTTTGAAATATTTGAAGACCGAAAAAGAAATTAAATTTTCCCATCATACTCATTTCAAATTCTTCTTGCATTAATTTTGAAAATTCATGACAAAGAGTTTTATTTGTTAATCCACAGATTTCATCATCAACATAAATTTGAACCAATAAAACATTATTTTTCACAGTTTTCTTAAAGAGTGTTGGGTCCGCCATTCCAATAATAAAATCATTTTTCAAAATAAATGAACTTAATCTTTCATACCAAGCTCTAGGTGATTGTTTAAGGCCACAAAGAGCTTCATTATGTTTAAAAACAGAATCAGGTTTTTGAGTGTTTTCAAAACCAAGAGGTTGCTCAACATAAACATCCTCTATTAAATAACCATTTAAAAAGAAGATTTAACATCCATCTGAAATAATTTAAAATTAATATAAGATGCATAGGATAAAAGGATTATAATGGCTTCTAAACTTTCTACAGGTGAAAAAGTCTCATCATAATATATTCCCTCTTCTTTATTATATCATTTAGCTACTAATCTTGATTTATTTCTAGTTATTGTCCCTTTGTCATCCTGTTTATTTCTAAAGACCCATTTGGTTCCTATTACAGGATAATTCTTAGGTCGTTCCCCTAAATCCCAAACATTATTTCTTTTAAACTGGTTTAATTCATCTTGCATTGCTATTACTCAGCTTTCATCATCTAAATCTTCTCCTATAGTCTTGGGTTCCTATTGAGATAGGAAGGCAAAGAATTCCACTTGGTTTCCTAAGTTTCTTCTAGTTTGAACACCAGTTTCTATGTTACCTATTACATTTTCTAAAGGATGATTCTTTAGTGTTCTAGACTGTCTAGGTAATATATTTATATGTTCTTCAGTATCATTTTCCTCTGAAATGGACTGAATTTATTTTATATCATTTTCAAAATCATTCTTTAAATTCTCAAGTCTCATGTTATCATTAGAGTCAAGTTCATCCATTTGTTCTGTCATTTTCTCAAAAGGACCAGATTCATCAAATTTCACATGAACTGATTCTTCAACAATCCTTGACTTCTTATTATAAACTCTATAAGCTTTGGAGATAGCATAATATCCTAAGAAAATACCTTCATCAGATTATGGATCGAACATACCAATATTATCCTTGGTGTTTAAGATATAAACCTTGCATCCAAAAACTTTAAAGTAATTTACTTTAGGTTTTCTGTTATTCCATAGTTCATAGGGTGTCTTATTCAAAATAGGTCTAATTAAAACTCTATTAATTATATAACAAGATGTATTCACAGCTTCTACCCAGAAATATATAGGTAGGGTATATTCATTTAACATAGTTCTAGCCATTTCTTGAATTGTTCTATTTCTTCTTTCTACAATCCCATTCTGTTGAGGTGTTATGGGTGCAGAAAAGGTTTATTTACTACCCATATTTGAGAAAAAGGAATTAAATTCCAGATTCTCAAATTCTCTACCATGATCACTTCTCAATGAAATTATATTGAAACCTTTTTCATTTTGAATAGATTTTCAAAACCTTTAAAATAAAGTAAAAGCTTCATTTTTAAATTTCAAAAAGAAAATCCATGTAAATATTGAATAGTCATCGACTAAAACATATACATATAATTTATTAGCTAAGCTTTCTACTCTTAAAGGTCCAAAAAAATCCATATGAATAAGTTTTAGAGGATTATATGTAGCAACCTTATTAACAGATTTTAAGGATGATTTGTGTTGCTTGCCAAGTTGACATGCATCACAAAATCTATCACATTAAAATTTGAGACAAGGTAAATCAGAAACTAAATGTTTCTTAGAAAACTTATGTTAAACATATACATTGAAATGACCAAGTCTTCTATGCCAGATCCAGGATTCATTTACTTTAGTAGTCAAGCAGTTTACTTGTTGTTTACACAAGGAATTTAAATCCAATGTATAGACATTTTCAGTTCTTGGTGCTTTAAATTTAAACAGTTTATCTATAGAAACAATATAGAAATTGTTAGTAAAATCAAAAGTATATACATCATCACAAAGTTTAGAGATACTTATCAGAGTGTGTTTTAGTCCTTGTACATAAAGTAATTTTTTGATTGAGACTGTTTTTGGATCTCAAAAAATTCCATTGCCATTGATTTTTTCCTTTATCATTGTCACCAAATGTGACAAGTCCTTCTTCCTTTTGAGTGAGTGAAGAAAAATTCAATGAGTTTCATCTCATAAGTCTTGAGCAGCCAATGTCCATGTACCATATATCATTTCTTCTCTGGAGACCTACTACCTGTAAAGATATTCAATCAAATTGCTTTAGTACCCATATTTTATTGGGTCCAAGAGTGTTAGCTAGCAATGATCTGGGTATCCAGATTTTCTTTGTCCTTTTGAAATTAGCTGAATCATATAAGTCTTTTGAAACATAGGCTTTCTTAATACAAAAAATTTGTGGTTGTCTTAAGAAACAGTTTTTAGCCACATGTCCTTTTGCCCCACAAAAATTACAATTAACCTTTTTAGATCTAGGAACAAAATAATTTTCATATAGATTAGGTTTTTCTCCTTTACTTCCAATTCCAAATCTCTCCTTTTTAATGACCAATTTTCCACAAATTTCATTTAATGTATTCACTCCTTTTTTTAAAACCAATGCAGCCTGTTTTTATGATTCTACTTCATCCTGTAGTGTTTTTATTCTTGATTAAAAATCAATATAGTTAGTATTAATCGAATTATACTTATCAGTTAATTCATTACGTGGTTTCACATTTTTCTCTCTTTCATCTAAAATTTATTCATGTATATTTTTTAGTAACTTATGTTTCTTAAATAGTGAGTCATATCTGTGTTCAAGCATATTGCAGTAGGCTATAAGTTTTTCATTTGTGTATCTTGATTCAGAATGTGATTTAGAGGAGTTATATGAGTTTACATCATTAGTTTCTGCCATGAAACACATGTTTTTCTTTTAGATTGACTTTTTCTTTCTCTGAGCTTGATTCTGAAGAGCTACTGGAGTCTTCAGATACACTCCATGTGGCTTTCATAGCTTTCTTGTCTTTCTTCTCAAAGTTATTTCTTTTGATTAATTTCTTCTTCTTTGCATCCTTCAATTGTGGGCAATCTGGTCTAATATGTCCCATATTTTTGCATTCATAACATATCACTTCATTATTATCTTCCATAAAGGATTTTTTGAAGCCTCATTTCTTACTGTAGAATTTTTTAAATTTTCTGGCTAGTTGAGCCAGTTCTTCATCTGAGATGGATGAGTCAAAGATTTCTGATTTAGCTTTGACTTATTTTCTCTTAATATTTCTATTCTTTTGTAGTGAAGTTACCTTCAAGGTAGTATTTTTTGTTTTGATAAGCACTTTATTTTCATTATATTCATCTTTCATTTCAGCTTCATACATCATCAGTGTACCAATCAGCTCTCTAATAGGTAGATCTTTGACAGGTGTTGATTTTCTGATTGCAGCAGAGATACCATTCAATCGAGTAGGAAGTACTCTCAGTACTTTAAATTCTTGATCAGCCTGCTTGATAGATTCTCCTAGATCAGTTATGTTGTTGACAATTTTTGTCAATATCTCATTCATTTTGGTAATGCTCTCACCTTCAACCATTCTGAAAGTATCAAATTTCATTTTTGCATTTGCACATCTAATTTGACATACATTTTCTATTCCTTCATATCCCACAGCTATTGTTTTCCACATCTCATCTGTTGTCGGGCACTGAGATACTCTGTTAAATTCATCTGGTCCTAGATCGCAGTTAATTGCATTCATAACCTTTGAGTTCATATTGTACTCTGCCTCTATAGCAGCACTCCATGCCTCAGGATTTTCAGGAATTTCATAAGGATTCATAATCTTTGAATAGACTCTATATCCGAGGTTTTTTAGATATATTATCATGCGCGATTTCTAGAAACCACAGTCGTATTCATTAAAATATGGTGCTCTAACCATCGACATCTGTTCTCTTGTATCAGTTATGATGCTCTGTTGTATAATCCTCAAATTCTTCTATCTTTCTAGGGCTTTATCAAAATCTCCACCTCTGATACCAATTTTTTAATTTGAATCTATAGATTATACACAAGAGGGGGGGTGAATTGTGTCTTTTTAAAATTGTCAATAAATCATCCCTTGAATTATTTCTATCCTTTATTCTTTATCAGATTTGATCATGCAGTGAAATAAGTAAAAATAAGAACACAAAGATGTATAGTGGTTTTGGAATAGAAATCCCCTAATCCACTCCACCAACTCTCTACTCCATGAGCATGGTGATTTTCACTATCTGGTCCTCTTTTCCACAGACCGATTCACAACTGATTACAGGAAGCTGACACCTTTACAATCCAAGGAAAAACAAAAACTTCTAGTTCAAACACAAACCTACACATCTTAGAATGAGAAGCTGGTTAATCAAGAATAAAATTAATTCCAGAAAGAAATTTCCATTTGATCTTCACAATTTCAATAGAACGCAATTAACAACAGATGGATTGAAGTCTCTAGAAATATTGATCTTCATGATGAAGCAGTTCTGAGTTGATCCAATTGTATTATATATAGACATATAGTTCACAAATTTAGCAGTAGTAGATCCACAGTATATATTCAATGTAGAACTGGTGAATCTTCTATCGACTTCCTTCTTCATTAACAAATAGAGCTTTTACGCTCCTTTTGAATTAGAAAATCAATTGTGAATAGTTTCAATCTCTGTTTTACACCTTTTTCAATAATAGATCAATCACATCCTCTTGTACCTAGTGTTTCAGAGATACCATATATAATAAAACATATCTCTTGCATAATTAGATCCATATAAGTCACCTTCTGATTCATTATATTCAAAATTTTGAATTTACAGAGAAGTTGTAACTTCCCTTAATACCCGGAATAAAAAGCTCTTTTTAATTCGATCTTAAATCCATTAACAAAACGGCTTTGAATCAGTCAAAGTCATAATTTAAAAATGAATTTTAATATGGCTTGAAATCCACCCAGAAATAAGCTTACTGATCATGCAAATAAATATCGTCTGTCAACAGTTCTGATGCCAAACGTAAGGTTGATGACGTGGGCTCCAAACATAGGGTTAATAACATAGTCTTCAAACGTAGGGTTAATAACATAGTCTTCAAACGTAGGGTTGACAACGTATGGTTGAACACAAACGTAGGGTTGATCATCCATACTTTTTCTTCAACATTCAAATGTACGGTAAAAGATCCATACTTTTACTTGATCCATACTTTAACAAGAACGTATGGTCGTTCACAAAAGTAAGGTTGATGAACCATAATTTTGAGAAATAAATGTAACCTTTAGAATATATGCACGGTTCTCCTTCCATACTTTGTTGATAACCATAACGTAGCATTCCTTCCTAATGTAAGGTTCCTCTTCTATACATTTCTTAAAACGTAGGGTTTTTTAACCATACTTTTCTAAGATATAAAAAATTATACTCTTTTCATCCTTACGCTACATTTATCCACGTAGGGTATGAACAGTGATTCCAAAATGTGCTCAAACAGTTTTCATGCTATATTCATCTATGTAAGATGTCAACAGTGTTTCCAGAATGCGCTAAAATAGATTCCACACTATGAAATTAATACTCGTTAATTCAAGAGTAAAATAAATTAATAAACTCCTTCAAAATACTAAAAAAACCATTAGAAAATAACTATGTGTATTTGTGAGCATCAAAATTATCATAAAGAGACAGAGTATTATTTTCAATAATACCCCTCTTTAAATAACATTAATACGTATTGTTGAAAACAATACTTCACTCAACATATGTTTATTGGAAGATATATTTCCATCCAATGGGTTTTGAACTGGTTGTGAGGTCATTTTGTCTTATAAGATAAAGGATTAGTAATTTAATAATATTAATTTAGAGTTAATAAAAGTAAATAATTTTAAATACATTTATTAATATTTTTTATGGAAAACAAATATTGTATTATTAGAAATTATATATTATTATGACTCCAAATATGGAATCAATTTTTCCTAAATTCAATATCATAACTGGAAGAAATTAATTTAAAATTCATCCCATAGGTGGGACAACATTGAAGATTTTCAATGTAAAAATGTCTAAGAGTTTGCTATGATTTTATTATAAATTCCAACTTGAAATTTAATCCAATTAAATATTTTTTATTTATTGATAAAAATATTATTCATTTAACCATTAATATAATTTATAATTATAATATTACCTTATAAATAAATTAGAGGTAAAATTAGTTTTGAAATAAAATTCTGAATTTTTAACTGTTCATTTAAAATTGAAATGATTCTGAAAAATATAAATAATTACCTATAAACATATTCAATGGTTTCTATTTGATATATAATTTTACTTTTTACAGGTTAAATAAATTAAAGTGTCAAAATTATGATTTAAATTGGTTCTCTATTAAAAGGCGGTAAAATTTCCTTCATAAAAAAATTTGTTTTTCCGAGTAATGTAGGGTTTGTTCTTATATTATTTATATCAAAAAATTGAATGAATATCAAAAATATGTTATTTCATGTATAAAATATATATTAATTTAAAATAATAAACTAAATTTAATTAATTATGTTCATTAAGAAAAATGCTATTTGGAAGAAAAATAATAATAATATCAAATTTTATATCCAATTTGTTCATTAATCGTTAATTTCTAACCCATTAGTTCATTTATATTTATTTAAACCATAAATTTTTAAATTATAGTTAAATATATCTATAACCACTAACATAAATACGTTGTTATATCCAATAATATTTAAGAATAATAATTTAATATTATATTGTTATTTTGTGAAATTTGGTCTTGTGTATAATGTATGTATTCGTGGACGGTTGCTCTAGTGTATAACAAATTCTATCGAAGAAGGTAATTATTTTGTTTAATAAAATACTATATTATATTTTGTGAATTGAAATATATAAAATATAAAATAGATAGTACATATATTATAACATATCTAGATATTATATTACCATACACGCTTAGTGTCTTAGGTAATACGAACAATCTGATAATAAGTCCCTACTTTAGATTTTCGGGGTGTCATATCTCCCACCTTATTTAAGTTCTTTCATTACAATTTAATCATAATCAATTTGATATATTTTTTGATACATAATATTATTGTAATTACACATCATGAGATGGTTTCGTTAGTTTTCCCCTATAAAATAGAGAATGGTAAGTACAAAGGTCACATGAAGTTCCATTTAACATGTTATCTATGTATGAAAAAATTAAATGAATATAGAGATACATACTCAGAGAAAGAGAATAGATATTTATGGTGATTGAATGAGGTCATATATAAAAAACAATTAAATGATCAATATAATGTCGAGGGCTTCAAATACATAAATCAGAAATGATTTAGAGGCCATCCGTTCAATAGAAAATAATGTGTGAGGACATCAGTTTATTTTCATGTCATTTTATAATTGTTGGGTATTTATTTTATAACCTAATAATACATGGAAATATTCATACTAGATAGGATTCAATATAATTTGAACAATCCTACAATTTTGTCTTTCTTCAATAAAATTCTAATTCATTCCATTATTATGATAAATTAAATACCAATAATGAATATTTTTTCCTAAATAACTGAAAGAAAATATTAAAGGATTATATGTCCTATAAAACGGTGAAATGTATAACTGTTTGTCATTAATTGTCCTCCAAACTGAATATTTTATTTAGATAAGTCTCTAATCCAAAAAATTGATATTACAAGTTCATCGTTAAGATTTACTCATCAACTTAGTTTACAAAAGTAATGAAAATTTTACTTGGAAATTGTGTAGGTCAGTGGTTGGTGTGAAACCCTTATGGTCCTTCGGTCATGGATTCTCATCCTAAGACATTTCTATATTTGATTGGTAATCACCTGGCTTCTACGGTGTCCTTTTCTAAACCATATTAACATAATTTCCAAAATAACTATGAAGGGTATACATTAAATTGATTCAATCACAAAATATACTTTTAAAAAAAAAATTCAATACAATCTCAATAAATAAATTCATCATCCATTGACTTACACATAGGTCTTTTCACGGTATAGCATTTTTATATATTATCATTTATAGGATTTCTAAATCATGGCACATTAGTTTTATTGTAAAACACCTTATGATAAACCTAGAACATTCATTAGAGAAAAATTTTATATTCATGAAAAAAATTGTGAATAATCCAAAGTGTATCCCTCAGGAGAATCAATTCATGTGTGTAGAAAGACCCATTTTAGTGTACTAGGATACCCCAAGTCAGTGTGAGAACAAATTTTCAGTGTTGTTTCTCTTATTTATATCACATTCCAAACAACACACACTTTTTGTATCCATACATAGACATATTTCATGGAATAACCAAATAATATATAATTTACCAAAATTTTATGGTGTTCATATATAATTTTCATAAAATTACACCTTAGGGTTATGTTCTCTAAATTATGTTTTCCATGCTCTAGTTCCCACAGTTTCTATTAATCTTCCTTTTATTCAAACTTTTGTGACCCATCCCTAGATATCATAGGGTTGGTTTCTTCTACCAATTAAATCATCATGATAAAAAAGAATAAATACCCGAAGGATATATAGTATACTTGTCTTGGTAAACCAGATACATAAACCAATATTTTTAAAAAAATAATACATTAATTATAACATATTTCTTTTAATCATTATAAATACATAACATTTATGATAACTCTAATCCATCTATCGTATCCCATTATATAATTCATTTTATTCATCTTGGATTCATGGGGAAATAAACATAATAATTTTGAGATCAAATGCTTAGAAACAGAAAAACATAATTGAAAAAATAATGGATCAATGGGAATAATAATTATGAAATGGTAAATAATTGAACTCACTTTCCATATAATCAATAAAATTATAGCTATGTTCATGAACAATATAGAATCATAATAACTTGAAACACATTCTATTTTAAAAATTAACAAGATAAAATCAATATTGAAATGTATGAAACCAAAACACAAGTCACTTAATCAATGAATTAAAAATAATATATATCCCTAGAAATATTGATCAAAAATCTCATCGATGAATAATAGCATGAACTAATTTGAGGAAAATATATTCTTATTGGATGTCATATCTGAGACACATGAAAAATTATACGATCAAGATTCATCTTGTATATATTTTAAAACATTAGATATAAACTCATTTAATTTGGACAATTTTTTTCTCATTATGATATAATGATGCATCGAGTAGCTATATAGTGGATGGGAACTATCTGTCCTTTCATGTACAAATCATTATCCATATCGATTAATTTATTTAATAAATAAAAACTTCCTAATCAAATATTGTGTATAATAAATTAGATATATTTATAATTATTTCCCCAAATCATAGAACAACATTCAAATTAGTCAACACATGTAAAGAGGTATAATCTTTTGGAAATAATACTATTTTTGATAAATTAAATGGATAATTTAGGTGAAATTAAAAGATCAATGGTAATATGAGATAGAATATTTTAAGGTGGCTAACAAATGAATTGAGGAAGTGAATGTAAATATTATACATGGCCCAATAAATCTAAAAACCTTCTATTTAAATAAATAGTATCGTATTTTTACAACATATCTTATGTAGAGAAAAAATAGATATTTTCAATAATGATAAAAAATACTATAAAATGACCTTTTAAAATCATTCATGAGAAAAATATCCTTCTATTATGAAAATAACATTTGGAACCCCTTTTTATTGAAAATGTCTTATGAAAAATATTTATTTAAAAGTTAACTCTTTATAATTGAAAATGATGCTTCAAATAAATGATGGCATGTAAATATATAAATATTTTACATGGAAAAAATAACATTCCTTTTTCAAGGTTAAATATTAATGAAATGTGTTTTTCTATACGCAACAAAAAATATTTCTTTAAAAACATTTTTAAAACAAAAAATTTTAAAAATATCATTACAAAAACACAATAAAATAGGTTTTTAAAAGATTTGAATAAATAAATGTTTTTATAAGAAAACATATTGTCTGACTAATGGGATAATAAAGTTGTTTTTAATAAATTTACAAAACATATTGGGACCTGAAGAGTGAAAATGTTTTACTATATCTAAATAAAGGCCATAAATACCCATAAGAGAATAAACATAAACTATTTACAAGACAATTATAAAACAATTTCTTGCTAAAGTATATTTATTTATAAATAATACTTAAAAAAAATTGATTTTAATGAAAATGCATGAGAAGATTATAATGTTGTAGAGGGAATCAATAAATTTGGTTAATTATGCCTATCAACTGTAAATCCACATATATAATAAAAAATAAATTAATAAATATTCAATGTATTTATATATATAATCATATAATATTAATGATAATAGGATTTAATATAACCTAATGAAATGAAATTGGGTTATGAAAAATCATTTAAACAAGGTAACTTTTAACTCAAATCCTCATATATGAAATAGTTCGAATTTAAACATAGGTATCCTGAATAATGAGTGAAAAATTATATGATATGAAAAAGAGATATTATGTGCACCATATATAAGAAATAATGTTAAAAAAAATAAGTTGTCTATGTCAATAGATATTTATCATACCAATAAGGTAGTGATATTTCAATGATAATCCTTAAAAAATTCTTAATGAGAATAATATTTACACATTCCAAACTCTCATATATCGGTATGAAACATTTGAGTCAAAATATCCAAAAAGGAATAACATTAAATGAAATTTATAATATTAAAACTATATATAGTTTCATTATATATCATTTCAAATGGAAATATATACAACATATCAATGAAACTGGATGCATAACAACCAATAAGTCTCTATTTAATATAAATAGAGTCCAAATCATTTATCTATAATATCCTTTTTAGAGAACATATATTAACATCATGTATAATAAACTAATGCTAATTTTAACATTTCATGGGAAGCATTTTCATTCCTATCATTAATTTTTTAAAGTTTTTCATGTTTTCTATAAACTACATAAATATCTATATTTACGTCGAGATTTTTTTTATATTTGCTCTATGTTTCAAAAATAACATTTGTAGGTAAATTATGGTAAAAGATTTCATTATATAACATCTCTAAAATATTTATAACGAATAATTATCATATTTATTAATCAATTATTATTTTATTATCAATCATTAAATATGGTAATATATAATTGAGAAACATAATATTCATTGTGACAGTCGGTCGTACTAACGCATGAGTAATGTTCTCATTTTTCTGTGATTATTATGGAAAGAAGGTAAGTAACAGAATTTATTTCTAGAATGATAATTATATCATAAATACGATATTATTTATTCATATATACCTAAATATATAATTCATGAGATGAAAAAAGAATCACAACATTTTGAGGGGCGGTAGTCCACATATCCACGATAGATGTTATCACTTTTTAATTGTGTAAATGAATAATAATTTAAATTATATTTATATATATATTATTTTCAGAAAAATAATAATTCAATTTATATAATATATATGTTGTTTGTAACACATATTTTTAATAAAAATTATCTTTTAGGTTCAATATTTAGTTTTAACGAATCACAAAACTTTAGGGGGGAGGTAATCCACACATCCTCAAAACATTGTAATTATATTTACATAAAATAGAATGTATTAAAGATATGTGTAATGAGAGGATAGAAAAAGTGTAAAGACACAATAATTATTATATATATTTAATATAAACAAATTGTACATCATAATGTCCACCACGATATGTGGTAATGTAAAAACTGAACAATCCATGATTCATAAGATAATATTTCACAATTCCCTGAAACAATATGTTGGTTACCCATTAGATGGAAATATATGTATGTTTTGGTGTAACAAATTACATAAAAACATCTTAGAATATTGAGGAAACTGTTTTTTTGTCTAATAATTTATTAATAACAGTTTAGAAGTTGTAGAATGTAAATAATAAAAAAAATCATTATAGAATATGTTACCTCCTAATCGGGTAACTACATTTGGTTTATACCAAATTGTTTCCATAGAAAAATTTATTCCAAATGGGAGGATTCAATATTGAGGGGAGTATTTTTATGAATCTATGTGGTAAGATCTTGGCCGATCTGATGTGGTTCAAAATGAGTGATTAATGAGGAGAGATAGTGGCCTTTATAGGGACGGAAAATGAATTACTTGGAATTTTTGGAAACATGATATGTGTAAACATGTTCTTACATGAAAACTATCATATAAACCAACAGTACTCAATAATGTAAGGTTAATTTCCAAGATATATCCATTAAACAGGTGTTGTAAAAGTGGATAACTCACTTGGGCTTTGAAGATATAAGTTTAGTCCTTTACTATGTATGATTTTGAATAAATAAAGGTAATTTTTTTTCATTAATTTTTTTGGTCGATTTTTTTTTAGAAATTCAAATTTATTTGGATTAAAAATATAGAATAAATTTGTAAATTTTTTAATCAAATAAGTGGAAGATGTTAATTTCAAATTTATTCTTCATATCTGATGACATTCTGGATTCAAAATATAAAATTGATTGAATGTTTGATATGTTTCTTTAATCAATTGAAATGTGAAATTGATTACATTTTCATATTTTTATTAGTTGAATAAAATATTATCTTACTAAATATTAAAATAAATTATAATTATAATTTCACCTTTTAAATAAATTTAATGAAAAATATATTTTGAACCTGAATTCATTATTTATAATTATTAGTTAAAAATGAAATGTTTCATAAAAATATCAAATCATAACCGTAAAGTAATTATTTTGATTCTATTTAAAATGTAAATTATATTTTGAAATATAGAATCTATTAAATTTTAAAAAAATATTTAAATTGGGTCCTCTATTAAAGAAGTGGTAAAATTTCCCTTATTAAACTTCTAGTTTTATGTGTAATTTAGAGATTGTTCTTATCTTATGTATATCTAAAATAATGAATGATTATAAAAAATTGATAGAATATATATCATATATATTTCATTAAAATAATAAACACATTTTATTTAATTATGTTTATTAATACAATACACCTTAAGAAGAATAAAAAAATATTATTCATTCTTTTATATAATTGGTCCATTCCTCATTAATTGTAAACATTAATTCATTATATATATACCATATATTTTCAAATATTACATTAAAAAGTCATAATAGATAAAATAAAGGATAGATTATATCAAATTATATTAAATAGTGATATTTTAACAATAAATTTTTATTTAGTGAAAGTCAACCATGTGTGTAAAGAAAGCTATCAAAGAAGGCCTCTATAATATGTAATGCATGCTATTGAAGAAGGTTGTTCATTTATGTTATCCAAGCCTAATCATTGTTACGTGAATTAAAATATATAGAATATATTTTAACTATTACATATATTATAATTTATTTTGATATTATATTACATTAAACGCTTCTTGTCGTGTGTCATACATGATATCAAATAAAAGAAACTTTATTTATATATTTTCATCATCACAAAATATGTCATTAAAAAAATTCATGAGGAAAATATTCTTTTCTCATTTAAAATATCTTTTAAAAAATAATAACTTCCATAATATTAGGAAAAAATTAGTTTGAAAATATATTTTAAAATTTTAATTAGAGATTCTATATAATGAAATGTGATGACGGTAAGAGAATTTCATTCATGCAATTTACATTAATTAAATGATACATTTAACATTTTTTGTTAAATAATATAAAATTACCTTTCTTATAAAATAAAAAGAATATTCATTTATAAAGTTTTTTTAAAGAATAACATTGGTAAAATTTATTTATAAAATCACATGATATGAAGAATAAAATTCTTTAAAACAAATTCAAAAAACAAAAATATTGAAAAAAATAATTTTCAAATAAAAAATAAAATAAATATGGCTTTTTATGAAACATTTTCTCCAAAATTTTATGTCAAAAAGAGATGATAATAATAATTTTTCATGATGACTTCATGAATAAAAATATAATAAAAAACATATCTGTTTTTATTATATAATGATCAAATAATTTCTTTCAATTGTATTTCATGTGTAAATAATCCTGAATAAAATGATATTGATGCATTAACCCATTCCACGTATTTTAATTTGGAATTATAACCAATGAAAAAATAAAATTAAATGAAATATAAAAAACCTTGAATATTAAGAGATTAATGATTTAAAAAATCAATGGGGTAGTAGATACACCTCATAAACGTTAAAATGTGTTTCATATAAAATGTTTCTCAATAGAGATGAAATTGAGAACAAATATCATAAAAAGAACGTACCATAGAAGTGAGAATTAAAAAAATAGATGAAATTTAAATACACCAACAAAAATTAATTAAAAAATAAAATATTTCAAAAATTAATTATACATAAAATCATATATATAAAAAAATAATGAATATATAATATGACCCGATGATATGATATTGTGTTACGAAACCACATACTACTTAGTAACATTATAGTCAAATAAAATCAACAAAATAATTTCAAATGAATCATTAACAACAATTAATTATTAATTTTTCATGGTATTAAATTTAAATCTAATTCACATAAAATATATAATATAATTTTTGTTCATAAAATCAAAAGATGACTTAGAGAGTGTAAATTGAGATAAAATACTTTACCTCAGGTCCGGATCATAACATCTGTTGTTTATCATCCTGAAAAATGCAAGTATGTTAATTTTATAAATTCATATTAATATTTTGATTTTGATTTTTCCTTTTATTTTATTTCATACAATGTTATATTTCATTACTTAGTTAATTATGTACATGTTAGATGTTTTGATAATATTAAATTAATGGGTTCAAAATTAAGTTAGTAGGTTGACTATGGTAGAAGTGGCCATTGTTCCATAATATGTATAACAATAATCTTGAAATAATTATAATTTTTAGACATAAATTATACTTTTTAAACTAAATATGATTTATGGTTATTAAAAATGAACAATGTTACAATAATAGAGACAATAGGTCATACAAAAGCATGAGGGAAACTTCTAATTTCTGTCGATCATGATGGTAATAAAATAAATTCTATTATATCATTAAATAATTATAATTATAAAATAGATATAATAAAATTTTATAAAATATAGTTATATAAATAATCATTGTTATTAGGTGATGAAAAATAAATCCCATCGCTTCATAGAGTTAATAATATACACGTACACACAAACGTCATTATCATTTTTTAGTGAATTTAAATTAAGAAATTAGTGTATATATATATATATATTATACTATAATAATGATAAATATTTCATCAAATTCATTTATGAATATATAAATATATTACATTAATCATTATAACTACATACACAAAATGGTTATAAATAATGAATTAAATTAGACAGTAAAGTGGGAGTAAAGTGTACAAACAAATAGTGGTTCCATTTCCAATATTAATTTAATATATGATGTACATAGGGTATAAACTTGACAAGTAAAATTATTATATGGTATATAATTATTTTTTATATAATAATGGATGAATATGTATTTAAATTTTTTTAATATGAAATAAAATAGTATTTCTCAGTTAATAATGATACATATTCAATCAAGAACCTCATTAGGTTCACAAAAATAGCCTTCCTATAAAGATATTCTAAAAATATCATTTAAGAAATTCGAGGGGATCTATTGAATGGATATTTTCTGATATTATCTTAAACCAAATGGTTCTTGAATTGTGAATAATGTTGGATAAAAGGTTCTCTTTTATATGTGAAGGTACAAGAACATGTGGAATTTCATTATGTATTAAATTAAAATAATGTCATGATATATTATTATAATTCCAAATAGGAATTAATAAGAATTTTTTGTTTAATATGGTTTAAATATTTTCGTAGTATAGGTTTTCAAATTTTTATTTAGAAACAAACCATTACTTATTGGTTTAACAACTCGTAACCCCGTTGTAACCATAAGCATGTTGAAACTTCTTTCAAATTGAAATGGTTATAATTTATCCTTAATAAATGGATAATATTTATTAAATCAATTAATTTTTAGATCTTTATTATTCTATTTGTAATATATCATTATTTTTGGAATTATAAATAATTTTATAATTAAGTATTTAACATAACAAATAATTATTTGCATTTATGTCAAAATTTAAATAATTAGAATTTTAAGAAGAAATGATAAAATTAAATATATATTATAATCCATTTATCAATATATAATTCCTAAATATTAACTATAATTTTATTTTTAAATTATAAATGATCATAAATATGTTATATATAATGTTTTTAAAATTATTTTCCTCTACTACTCCACTATTTTCTCAACGTTGTATATGTTTTGAGGTAAAAATATAATCAATAAAATTAAAAAAATATTCCAACATAAAAATATTATAAATTTAATAAAATCAAATATTTATTCACCACTAATTATGATACACAAGTGACATATATGTGATATTTAACGGAAAGAGAGAGACATTTTTTGTTTTCCTATAATTAAATTATTATGTAGGTAATTTTCATTAATAGTTGTCCCATTAATAATGTAATCATAAAAATAAGGTGATTATTTTTGAAATAAATTCATATAATAATAATTAATTTTAATAATTATGTCATTATAATAATGTTTTATCCAAGGATTACCCGATTTACCCTATGACCAAGGGAACAAATTATTTTAATATTTTTTTTTCATAATGACAAAATATTATTTTGGACATGTTAAATAATATATATTATGAAGATTCTAAATACCAAATAAATTTTACCAAATAGACCCTATATGTTTATGAAATTCATTTTTTTAACTATCTAATAATGTTGTAGGAAAAGTAGTTTTTCAGTAAAACAGATTTTTCATGAGAAAGTTTTTTTTAATTCACACTATAACTAGTGATACTAATTAAATTAATTTCTATTCATATATAGAGATAAATAATAAATTAATTTCATTTAAATAATTCCTCATCAGGGGAAATTTAATATAATTATAATGGATATACAATATGAACATTAAAACATTTTTAAGATAAATGTGGTTTTATACATTAAAAACAAATACACCAAAATATGATATAAATATGATCAAAATATATTTAATTATATTAATGTACCTATATAATAATGATGATACTTTTAAACCATATAAAAACATTAAAATTATTTTTTTAATTATATAATTTTCCAAAAATAAATGATACTTTTTCAAAAAGCATTGTTTTTCATTACTCGCTAAAAATATTTGTTTTAAAAAAATTCGAAAATTTTAGTCATAGTTAATATATTAAATCATATTAAAAAAATGAATTTCAATGTTTTCTAAAAATTCCTGAACTGTTCAAAAAAAATAATATTATTTTCATCAATAAAATTAAAAACATTTAAGAAATTGAATATATGAATTATGTAAAGAATTTACTAAAAATTGATTCTATATTTTCTATTATATTCTCTTATTATAAAATATTTATTTTTAATTTTTAAATTGTTTTTATTTTAATTCATAATGTTGTTTTTTACTTCTTGGAAATAATGTTCACACCTAAATATTGTATAACCATTCTTTTAGGTGTGGTGTTTCATGTCATATTAACTGTTGAACATTATGTTCTTCTTTTAAAATATCGTGGCTTCATATTCTCCCCCCCATCAATAAATTATGGAATCTCAATTTCTATTTGTTCTCATAAATCAAGGTCTTAAAATTTGAAAAATCATTTTAAAAAACACACAATTTAAAATGAAAAATAAAACTACATCTTACAAAGTTGGACTGAGAAATAAAACCCTCATATATAAAAAAATTAATTTTATAAATTATAAAACATTAATGGGAGGTGAACGTATAAAAATAATAAAGAAAACTAATTCCCAAGGACTAATAATCAACATTAAAAAATGGTTGTTAAAAATTTAACATCCAAAAGACAATAAATATATGATGGGTGAAAATACTATTGATCATTCAGAAATTAATTTTAATATATAAACATTTTATTCAAAGTTAGTATCACAAATGTCGATTTATTTTATTGCTATTAAAGAAGATAAATTCTGAAAATACACTTACATGATCTATTTTTATTTTATATTCAACTTTTTATACTTTGGGTTCTCTTCAATTAATTTCATTTATTACTCAATAAAATATATTTCCATGATGTATTTTTCATGCCTAATATAATAAATGTTTCATTAAATGGGTCTTAATATACACAAAATTATGAAAATTATTTCTTTCTTTCAGTAAATATTTAACTAAACGAAATTGTCTAGCACTTGTTTTATATTAATCTCTAAAATATCTTTTGTTAAAAATATGATCAAATTATTTAATTTTTAAGTATTTTTCCTTTAAATCATATTTGTAAAACAATATCACATTAACCATGATATCACAGATGTTGTAGGTAGGTTTCACAACCATGTTTCCATTCAATTGATGTTTAAGTCCCAGGTCCTTTCTTACTGTGATGTGTTATCCCGAAAATTTTAGGGTTTCCATTTTTCAAAAAAAAAGATTAATATAATCTTGATAACCGTTCCAAAACTATGCTAAACATCTGCAGAATAAAAATAATCATATTATAAAATTTTAATAATTAATATTTTCAATATAACTTATTTTTTCAACAAAACCAAATAATGATAAAATTGATATTATTTCATTAACAACAATTATAATTACAAACTGCAAGGTTATCAGTAACCCTATACATATTTTCACAAAATAGAAATGAATTGTTTCTAATATATTTTTTTAACTAAATAAATACTAAACCAAAGGGTTGACATCCTATAAATGTTTCCCACAATATTAATATTCATCTTAATCAGCCATCACATAATACATTAAAAATGTATATCTATCCTTTTACAATAAGATCAATATTACACTTATTAAACTAATAAACATTATTTTTAACCCATATCACTATGGTATATGATAATATACCATTGGATCTATTCTGTTACAAATCATTATGGTTTATTGAAATTGTGGATTTACCTAAAAATGTACCTTCATGAGTCTCAAACCAGTAGATAACTAAGAGAACATTTATAATTTACCAAATTAATGGTTATGATATACTCAACCACCTCTTCCCGGGGTTGTTACCCAAATATACATTTATATCCAAACCACATCCACTGGTAGTATCATTACAAGTTTGTATTGCGAGTTGATCAAAATCATCTAATCATTACAAAATTTTGGATGTTATCATATTCATACATGGATTCTCATTATCATTCATAGGGTTATGTTCACTAATAAATTATTTTCAAAAGATTGTTCCAAATGTTTCTATTAAACTTGTTCTAATACAAATGTTAATGGACATAACCCATGCATCCTAGAATTAATGGTCACGTTATTATACTAGAATAGGATACATGTTTCCAAATGACATAATAAATAATAATTTAGTAGACATTATAAACTATATTCATACACTAGGATAACAATATATTTGAATAAAATCTAAAAAATAGTGTAAGTAAATATTCTACATCATTAAACTCATTTAATGATACCTTCTTCATATCCTTGGGAATGTAAAAAATACAGGGTGATATAATATTCCCAGAAATTGTTTCATACAATGGAAGATATCATCAGTAAATAATACATAATAAATATGGTAAGGTAACTAATTGAAAAAACATTCCATTAAATCAATAAATTTTTCATGAAGAAAAACGTGGAAGAAATAAATTATCATGTAAGAATTCCATATAAATAATCAAATGAACATATAGATAATCTGTGGATATTATAACTATTAAAATAATAATATTCACATAAATATTAAAATTATATATTAAAGAAAATAATAATATTAGAGGTCTTGATTTCAAATATCTTTATACCTATATAGTCAAGGATTTGTTCCCAAATATCATAATCGATGGGTAAGTATAAAAATTCATAATTTAATATTAGCATAATGATTTGTCTCGTGAGACCAATCAATGAATCGAGAGGTTATCTGTAACAAGACCATAATGATCACTTTATGTCCAATTATTTAATTATATATTTATTGATTAATTAAATTCATAAATAAATATACTTATTAATAAATATCTATATAATATAAATAATAAACAATAATCATAGTTATCCTTAATAAATCAAATAAAAATCATAATAAAATGGCACATATAAAAATGGAATATATTTAATTAAATTGTTATATCGATGTGTGGAATTTTATTATTAAATAGAAATTCAATTTATTATAATGAAAAGAAACCAACTGATTATACGAATATTTCATTTGTATAAAATAGACCATGAATGTGAATGTACATACATTTTGTGAAAAGGTTGTTCAAAAACCATTCATAAGAAGATTAATGATTTATAATAAAAATATATCAAAAGTAATGATTATTTGAAAAAATGTTTGTTTTCTCTGATGACTATAAATAACATAATAATGTCATTTGAATGATTCTTTTGGAAAATACACTTTTCAGTTTGAAAATAATAATAATAATTAAATAATATATTAAACATTGAAGAAACAATATTCTCTAGAAATAACAATTTTAACTAGTCTTACATATTAAAAGTAATGGGGTGGAAATAATTTTGAAAAAATTACACTAATGTTGACTATGTTAAAATAATGATTCCCTTCCCAAGTTTTGTAAAAATCATAAAAATTACATGTTTTGAAAATCATAATATATTTCCTTATATAACATTAAATAAAAAATATAACATGTATAATAAACACATTAAAAATTAATAGTATAATATTAAGAACATTATTCAGAAATGGTAAAAAAACAAGGATTTGAAGGAAAAATAATTTACAACAAAAATGATAAATAATGTTTCCTTCTCTGAAACTCATTTTCTAAATTATTATTATTACCCAAGTGATAAAATTATAACGATTAAAGTAAAACATCATGAGTAAAAATAGAAGAATAAAATGATATGGGTTTATTAGAAAATGATAAATTATTGTTGATTAATTGGATTTCAATCATAAATAGCCTTGGTGAAAATGAAATCATTGCATAAACTCTTACCTCTATTGAGAAAATATAATTATAAATCACTTGAAAGAGATAAATTATTATGAAACATTAAAACCATGAATATAAATATGTTCATGATATAACATATCAATTGGGTATTAAATTAACATCCTAAAAATAAATTAGTTCATGATATCAGACATATATTATTGTTGTATAAATTAAGATGAAATTTATTTTAATAATCATTTGATTTTGTAAAAGGATTAGTTACAAAATTCCTTTATTAAACATAAATGGAAGAAAACAATTTTGATAATTGATTAAATAGGGTTCCCAAACATGAAATAAAAAAAATATATATCATGAAACATGCGCCTAAGTGCCGAAAATGGTTTCAAATGACTAAAGAGAAAAAAACATTAATATATTAATCAGAAAAGCTCATGTCGCCCCATTTATGAAAATGAAACCAATTAATATGTCAATGAAGTTTCATTAACCCACCCAAATATTGTTATGTCTCCTCAATATAGATAAAAAACATTGTAGATGACCCCTAAACCAAACAAAATCATGGGTAGTGGATAAGATGATAGGTGGCGGCACAGTTATACATTTTTTGACCCACCAACCCAACAAAGATGGAATTGAATTATAGAAATATCAATCATATAAAACATAAATATTGACTGAAAACCCTTTATAATATGAAAATAGTAGATTCACCATCCATTCATTAAAAATATGAATGATATATGATTTAGGTTTTCCTTACAACTGACCCTCTTAAGAGGTCACCCAAATAGCAACATCTGAATAAAGTCGGGATTCTAGTAAAATGAAACATGACCAGAATTAATTCATTTAGAGGCATCCACAACACAAATACTAGAAGAACCAAAAATCAATGTAGTGTCCAAGATGAAAACAAAACCAAATTAAACATTTTACTAGATGAACAACATTTTATCATTGGATACCAAGCTAGGTTCCAACAACTCACATCACGGAATCTTCCATCATTAAACTCGATGCTTAGAAACTATGGCGAAGACAAACATGATTAGACCCACACCCAGTCATCATCAAATAACCCCCACATTGATTCATATTTTTCACAAAATAACAATGAATAAAGGCCATCATCACCGCTTTCCACCCATAAGGTCCCATTTCAGTCCTAGTAAAATGTCATCTTCCACTCTAAAGACCAAACCGACACCATGAGCATTGAAGTAATCATGATTTAGAGATGAATTTAAGACAATAGATGTTAACCTCCAAAAAATTCACATAATGAATACAAGACCAAAATATCTGCGGAATTATAGAGAAATACAAAAGAATGGTCAAACTGGAAAACATTATGATAAATACAAAAATAACATGTTTATGTAATAACAAGAGAAGTAATCATCGAGGAATTGTGGACACAATTGTCTCTATATCTATTGGTGGATAACTGAAGAACAAATCCACCACCAATCACCTTCTAATTAATCTAATCTAAGAGGGTCTAAATCATGAATATATTCATTTTAGTATAGAAATTATAAGGATAAAATCATAAAAACCAATAATGGTTCACTATGCCTGGAGAGTGTGGTTCCATCCCCAATTTGTTGTTGGTGACAATGTCAATGATCACACCTTTAAAGTGACATTTTATAAATGAAATAATTATCTTTATTCAATATAAATACATATAAAAGAGTTGTAAATAAAAATAAAAATATTGAATTGTCATTACGCACATAATCGTAGAATATAAAATATGATAATGAAGTAATATAACCTCATTAAATTCATTTTTTAAACCTCTTAACACATGGTTAATTTTTAGTAAAATAACCTTAGATTGAGTAATTTTAATTTAAATATAAAATATAATATGTATGAAGGATTCAATTTAATATGTGTAAAATGGATTTATATACACCATATAACAGATATTAGGTAAAAAAAGAAAAAAATGCATTATCGAAAAGAAATTTTTATGTATTATCTTATCTTAGCCTCGAATGAGTGTATGAGAACTTTTAGTATTACCTAAAAAATTATATTGAGATAAGTTCATATTAAATAAAAATTCTTCCAAAAGATCAGGGATTATAATTTAAGATATTATAATTTTTTTGCATAGGCATAAAATATTTATTTAGTCATGTTTATTTAGAAACTAACATTTATCTATTCATTTAACCTCCAAATAAACCATTTTTTAACATTAAAGTTGATAAGAACATTTTCGAAATGTAAATAATAAAGATTCATTTATAAATAATAGTTGGATAAAATAATTTAAATTTATGACGTTTTAGAACTTTTCTCATATTATTTAACTTATTTTATTATTTATAACATTTTTAAACAATTTAATAAAATTTAATATATCATAAAATATCATTATTGTCATTTTTGAAAAAATATTTTTATTTTACATTAATTAAATGAATATAATAATGAAGTTATAATAGAATTCATTTAACCATCAATGGAAATTATTATTAACTATTAAATTTTATTGACATCATGACCCAACAAAAAATACATTACTTTTAATGTTTCAAAAATATATAAACTTAGTTTTTCTTTTTATGGACTAGTGTTGTATAGGAATTTTGTATGCATTTAAGGTTACTGTAAATATTTTTAAAATTTGACAAAAAATAATTGAAATAGTTAAACATCAAAAAAAATTATCATTAATATTTGGTGACCATTTATTTTAAAACCCATTATAACCCATAAGAGATATTTTATGGAATGAGAGTGTAATTTTTTCCTTTTTTTACTTAAATTATTCTATAGGTAACATTCATGGACCCGTGTCCCATAAATAATTTAATCTATTGAATAATATTATATTAGTATAATTAAATCCATCATATAATAGTTTAGAAGAATAAGTAACGCCGTATCCCTCATTTCTATTCTATGATGATCATATTTACCCCTTTACCATGCTGAAACATTTTTAACTGTTTTCATTATTCATAATGAAAAAAAAATTAGTTAGGCTTGAGAAATAATTTAAATTATACTAAAAAATCCATTCATTTAAACAATATCATTCTCTATAAGAAGTAGAAATTAATTTTACATATATCGGGTAATGTTCTATATAATCGGTTTATCTTGAAAATTGAATTTTCACAGAAAATAAAATGATACATTGACTCAATTCCTAGAAATATTCACTGTAATGTTTTTAATATATACACACACAGACACACACACACATATATATATATTATAAATTTAATTTAAATCATAACATAGTGGTTGTTATTTCAATTAACTAATATAGAGAAGCATTATGCACTTAAAAATTGTCTAGAGATAAATGTCATTTTAATCGAAAAAAATTATATCAATATGTAGAATAAAATTCATTTAGATGTAATTATTTATATAAAATCATACTAAATAATATTTATTTCTCATTAAAATAATATTTAAAGGATAATTATAGATTTTGATTATAGATTTTATTGAAATAAAATTAAAATTTTTGAAAAAAATATTATTTCTCACTATTTACTGAAAAATAACTCTTTATAGTAAAATACCAAAATTTACCCCTATGTTGTTTATGAAATTTAGTTTTCAAAACTAAATTTATTTTTGAAATAAATAGTATATGAAATTAACTGAAATTAAGTATTTTATTTTATAATAATAACATTAATGACATTTTAGAAGAAAAAAAAATTCAAGCACGAAAAGTCTTCCGTAATAATTGAATCCTTATTCAAAAAAAATTAATAATTTATTTATTTATACATATTTTTTAAATGTTCTTCATCCAATTTATGTCACATTTAAATTGTGTATAACTACTTCTTTAGATTCTGTGATTTCTGGCATATATGCTATCAAACAAAATGTTCTTAATTTAAACTCTTAGGGTGTTACAAAAGGTTATTCCTTGAAATACATATAAATTATGGTATAAAATTCTAGAGTATCAATCAAGATCAATTTATCCATTACCCAAATTATTTCACACCCATTACACCTATGACATATCCTCATTCCATCTAAATCATAGGATCCAATATCACAAGGATGCCACATAAATTAGGTGAACCGATAGTCCTGACTACCAAAACATATGTTCAATATTAGTTACCAAACCAGATCCATGTAATATATATATAATATTCAAATTTATATACCATACACGTTTCTATTTCAAGTCATCCATAGTTTTCAACAACAATGTGTCAGTAAAATGAATTTTTTTGAATAAGTTATAAAGAGAAGAACATTATATGCTGCAAAAGAAATTTTATTGAGATGGTTCAATATAGTATTAAAGTAAAATTACAACATAATATTATTCAATCCCTTCAATTTAGCTAAAAAAATTCACAACTGATTCAACATTAAATAGAAAATTAATTAATTATTATCGTGTTAACCTCTTATTAAGATGTAATTAGAATTTCAATTAATGGACATCTCATAATATTCAATTTAGGGAATCACATAAATCCCTTTTAACTAATCAAATTATCCATAAATATTCACAATATAAGATTGTTTACATAAAAAGATATCTAGGGAGGGTGTGAACCCTAATTGTTCGGTATAATGAATGTTTATATCCATTCATTATAGAAAAAAATGACATGAGAATCATACTTTTTTGGTATAATGAATGTTTATATACATACCCTATTTTCATACATGGTTAATTGAAAAAAAATATAAATAATTAACATCATTATATTGTGAGACAGTCATTGTGGAATCTAGTCAATCGAAAATTTGTATTGGTTAAATAGATATTTCATAATTGAAAATATGGTCTTTCCTAATATTAGGGGAGGTAATTCCACTGAAAAATCTACATACTAGACCATTAAACAGTATTTTTCTCACATACACCACTCTTAAATAGTATAAAAAAGAAAAATCTCAAATAAACAATTGTAACACCCTTCTACCCTATACCATGGATCGAAGAACGAAAGAGTTGTTGCTACTTTTCCACATGAATAACTCTCTATACACACGATATTGGATACTAGAAGTAATGGTTAAAGGTTTTATAGTGGGGAGGCTATATCTACAAATCATAGTAGAAAAATCAGTAGAAAAAATACCAATCAAATAAAAATTCATTTAAGTTGAAAATGATAATATGAAAGGTGAAAAAGTAGTGATCAACATAATCAATACAATATAAAATTTGACCTTATAAATCGGGTAAGGAAAACAAAAAATCAAAAACATGATATATATATTTTGCCTCCAGACTAATGAAAATTATTGGACAAACCACTAAATGGAATTGTGTTGTAACCCAATCCGAAACTCGCATGATCATTCCTACGAACCATGAAATCAAAAAAAATAGAGTTCTTTCCCAAATATGCATCTAGAATATAATAGTGAAAACTACTCGATTACCAAAGTACTTCATTAGTTGCTATAAGGTATGAGTATAACTCAATTGTACATCACCAATAACAACTTTTAAATGACCAATCTATAACCACGTTATTGTAGGAGTTATATAAATAATCAATTGTACATGTTATAATTTTATCTATTTACAATTTCACAATTTTAATAATATAAAATTAAACATCAAAAAATGATCTGGATCAACAGTGACACATGAAATTGTTGAAATAAAATACATGGACCATGATATTATGTCACTATATACGGTATTAATTCATTCCACTCTCTTATACCTCAAAGGAATAAATATTAAAATAATCAAAAAAATGATTGACTACCCAATTGAGGATAAGCTCATGAAACACCAATCATTTGGGATAATGTATATAATTGGACATGAAAATGAGAAACAAATCATTTAGTAAATTTTAAATAAAAATATAGATTCCATAATGACAAAAACTCTTGTAATATTAAAAATATATTATACTATGGGATTAATTTATGAGGACACATATATTATCCATAAGAGACCTCACACATCCCTGAATAGACTATTGACTGGTCCAAAATTGATAATATTGAAGAATTAGATAAATTCCATTAATGTACGGAATATTTGACATAAACACTGAGTGATTGAATGAAAGATATGTAGATAATAGATGGAATTAATAGGTGGAATTTTATTTTTCATATTGTCAAAATTAATTAAGGAAGAAGTATATATGTATATGTAATGAGGGAGATCCACAACAAAATAGTGGGAGAAGATGGTGGTTCATGTGTTGGGATACTAGTCGGAAATTGGTTGGCAAAGGGGTGTTTGTTGGCTTTGAACACCTTAAGGGATGAATGCTAAAATCTCACTTCATAAGGGCTGAATTGTTTGGATTCTCATTTTCCTAAACATTGCACCATATGTATAGTTATAATTTTTTCCAACACACCAACATGATTTATTGTTCCACATGGCTAACAAGATGGTTTTCTTAAATTTTGATTTAATAATGAAAATAAACCACATAAAATTGTATCTAAACAAATAATCACCCCACGTGTAGGATAATTAACTATTTATCCTAAACCATTAACACTAAACCATAATCCTATAAATCCTTAAACAAAAAAATTGACCTCCCAAAGCTTCCAATACATATTCCGGATCCTAAAACACTACTTGGCACCTAAAACATATCCAAAAACATCTCTAATGTACATACAAACTATATTATTCCCGATCTAATATCATTTTTCAATATATACTTTTCATGAGATAAATGCCTTAATATACCATTGAAATTAAAACTACTTAATGAACATGTGATATTGATTACTCACTACCCAGACACTTATCATCCCCTAAAATTCATGGTGGTCATCGCATTTCATATCCCAATAATAGTTAGTCACCAATTCAATAACAACATCTATGTTCTAGTATTGAATACGCAACGTGTGTTGAGAGCATAGATTGATGTCAAATCACATAAACCACCAAACCATAGCCATTCCTGGAACTCATTTCGAAAACACAAATATTTTTCTTAGTGAACTGATCATCCCATGAGAAACTCAATAAGAATTCACCCAATATTTTATTAATCGTATAATGATGCCCACTAAGGGATTAAACAAACTAGACCAATTTAAACCTATGATACACTCCACCATTATAATTCCCTTCCAGAATATGATCTCCCAATTTATTTTTTCCTCTATTTCATTTTCCAATCCACATTTCCTTTTATGGATATATAAATGCCTTTTTATTAAACTAGATAATGGAATTTTAATAAAAATCTTTTTATGAATTTAGTAATCAATATATTTTCCAAGAAAAAACAACATCCAACCTATATATCCAACTCATTTTACCCATATTGACACAACTGTTGTGGTTTCTAAGCCACCATGTCCCATAAAAATGATGAACAAATAATGAAATGTTCCTAAACAATCATTATAAATTCATTATTATATTTTACTTTTTACATGTCATTAAACCACCCAACCAAGAATCGATAATCCCAACAGATTTCAATGATCATCCCATTATGTCCACTAAATTATAATCGAAAATTGAAGACACATTACATTATCAAAATATTAACTATCCATTTCGACCATTTTTAAATACCTTGAGAACTGGAAAACCACTAACATGGTCATTTTTTAAGCACGTAACTTCTTCATGGAAGAAAAATCGATGCTCTAACCCCTCCTAATACCACATCTGTGTCTATTACCATTAATTAAAAAGGAATCTATTTAATTATACATCATTCATTCATTAACATAGAAATTCCATAATTATCATCCACAATTCAATATCACACTATTCAGATACATCCCACATGTGGTCGCGTTCAAGAACAACGCAATACACCCTTATATTGAAGCATCCTTCTCATTGCATCACTAAAAAATTTCATGATCATCACATCCCATGCTTCATTGATCACAACACATTATTGGTATATGGGATTTAGATTTATCATATATGATTTTCACAATAAAAATTAGACAATTGGATATACCTAGATTATGATTTGCCTTAAATACCCATTATCAAACAATCTAAAAGGAAGGTCACAAATTTGAATTCTAATGGACTACCCCACACCATCAGGATCATTCCTCACCACTACTAGAGTATTAACCAAATAGTACACATTGAATTCACTATAACGACCCATACTTTACATACATTGTTAATACTTTAAAATTGATGCACACTTATTAAAACATATAACAAAACAAAGAAAGGATCGTGTAGGTATAGTGTCTTTGGAAACTGGGAAACATAAACAACTGGTTCATAAATCATCTACGTTGTCTCCCATTTATTTCATCATATCTACAGTCCCTTTTTGGAATATCCTACTTAATAACCTTCTTCATGACCTGGGGGAAGAAAACATACATAAGGGTGATCTCAAATGCTCAGTAAGGGTAAAAAAAGAAATATCAATCACATCATATTCATAAGAACATATCATTTTGGAAATCATAACCTGCAAAAGAGATCATAATTTCATAACATGGGATAAATCATAGTAGTGAAATGTTATCCCAATAATCATAACATAAACATGAAACTTTGTGGCATACACACATAATCATAGGGAATCATTTCTTATTATTCAAGACTCATTTCCAAGACTATCTTAGCGGACAAAGTCCATTTCTGAACCAAGATCACTCCTTGTTTTAGTCCTGTTTCACTGAACCGGTTTAACCTGTCGTTCCATCCATGTCTATCTCATGAGATATAAATCTTTACCCAATTAATTGGAGGGAGATATAGGTCCTACCCATCTCATAATGAAACCATTCTTATGTGTTCCACAAATATCATAAATCATACATCATTGCATAACCCATGTAATGAAAATGGGATTTTTAAACATCGTGACATCATAAAAAAATTAATATATGATAAAGGAATTCATAAAAATAATTCCATCACAACATAATCAAATAAATGTAATAATAGGTATATAAATAGGTCCCTATATTATCTTAGATGGAAAATAATTTTGGTAAAACACTTGAATACCATTCTTGAGGAAAATATACTTTCTATATCAAAAACATTTTCCTTTCTTAACATGTCATATAATTATGATCTAAATGATGTTTATTAAAAATAAACATGAAAACATTTAAAGCAATCTTCATGGATATAATGTTCTAGAAATCTATTCATGCCGTATAAGTTAAAATAAAATTCTTCTTGTACTTTTGTCGGAAAAGTCATTAAGTACCTCGTAAAAGAAAGATTCCATGCATACAATGTAGTGAAAGTAAAAAATGGGTAAAGAGAACATTAAACATACATGAAACCATTTTTAGGAAACAGAGACATGGATGAGAACAACAACCTCAGTAAATACTTACGAATAAACAATCTCAGATAAGAACGAGATTGGAAAAGTTATCCCTTGCCTAAGGTCCGACTTGCTTCGTAAGTTTCCTAAACTCATGTATAATGATTTAAATAATGTCATTGACTTATTTCAGAATCTACTAATTGTTTGGATATCATATATGGCCATATTCTTAGCTTCTTATTAGTAATATTTCATTGCTACTTGTTATTCAGGTGTTTATTACTTTCTGTTCTTATGCGTGTTTTGTCGAATAAATTTTTATTCTTCTCTTTAGGTTATAGATACCTCATTTAAAGAATGGTATTAGTATAATATATATCATATTAATTCATTCAATTCATTTATATAATCATTATGCAATGAAGATCATGTCGAACGAGTCGCATCACATCGTGGAGACGGTATTCCGTACGTACGCACGAGCGATGATATCATTCCCATGATCGTGGAATTGTATTGGAGTGTATGTATACTATTTCAGAATCAATGTCACATTAAAATAATCATATATAGTTAATATTTACACCATTATACCCATCCAAGTAAGGTGGTGGTGGAAAATAGATTACACCATGGCGTGGAGACGGTATTTCGTACGTACGCACGCGCGATGATTTCGTTTTTCGTAGGATGGATAGATGGTGAAATAGGGTTGTTTCATACATATAATAACATATCAATATATGAGTGATATTGATGTTATTACTACATATTGAAACAACTAAATAAGAAGAAGTGGAAGAAGAAATAAAGTTGAACGAATCGGTAACGGACATTACCTCTTCTTTGAAGCGCTTCTTTGAGACCTCCTCTTAGGGCACTAAAATTGTTCATTGAAGAATACCAGGACCTATAGGATGTTTCAAGGTATGTGGAGAAGAGAATTTGTCAGGGGTTTGCAGAGCTTTAAGGCTCAAATTGGTTTGTGGAAGAGATGGAGGAGGTGCCCTTTTATAAGGGAGTAGAGAGGCACCTTAGGAAAAAACTAAAAATATTATTTTATTATAAAGTCATATTCAGTTTTTAATAGCTCCAAATTGATTTATTTCGAAGATAAACTGGGGATGGGTTTAAAGCCTCTCATCCAATATAATTTAGTCAAGTTTAGGTTTCTATTTTAACTTTATCATTTAGATTTAACTTTAAGTTAGACAATTTAACTTTTACCATATCTTCTTGTTTTCTTACACTATAATGTTAATAAACATACTATAACAAGCCAAACGAACCCCAAGTTGTTTATTATTAATATATATAACCTTATCTAAGTCATGTTTCTGAACCTTAGATTTTTAGTAATAATATAACAATTAATAATATTATATTTGTTTTAAAAACTATTTTATATCAATTTTGTCACTATTTGGTAATTGATTTTTGTGAAACTCAAAACAAAAAGATTATTTCTAAATAAGTTAATTAAATCCATACTAACATGTCATATTAACATATTAAATTATTGGAATTGATAAAAAGTCTCAAATTACAATTATTTGGGTATTTATAACATCAATTATGTCAATATTTCATTAATAAGATAATTACTGCATCATCATTGTGTCATATATAAATTACATTATTTATTGTCTAAAAATTACAAAAAAAATACCATTATGTAGGAAATATTATTATCATTATAATAAATATTTATAGTCGAATTTATATTATCTATAACCCTATATTAAAAACGATTTAGTTATTAAACATTGATTTTAACTATTTTAACTCTTCTTTAAATAAATTAATAATAAATGTCCTAATCTAATCAAAGTGGTCCTAAATGGTCATATTTTATCCCTAAGGTTGTTTTTGGTCTAATTACACTTATCCAATATAATTAAGACATGTGTTAGGGAAATAATAATAACAATTTTAACCTTAATTTCCCTATTTACTTTTAACCGTGGTAAAAAAAAGTAAAAAGTAACTATTCACCAAAAATTATTTTCATCTCATTGAACCACATTTTAGTCTTTGATATTAACCGTGTCTCTAAGATTTTTTAAATTATACTCATAGAAGAGGTGAAATTATGTTTTATGTAAATTTGAAAATTCTTCTAGGAGGTGGGTAAAAGACGGTGAAAAGTTCAATAAAATTTTTATATATCTAAAATTATTATAAAATGACTCCAATTAATTGATTTGAACTTATATAGGTATTATGTATCAATTTTGACTTAAAAAAATTTAAATAAAATAAATAATTATTTAATTAAAAAGTCGGTTTTTAAATAGTAACCTAGTGTTTTCACTATTCATCAAAAATTGAAAGTTTTTAGAAAAATACCAAAATTTCACTCTGGGCAAATTTCAATATTCTGAATCCAAAAATTAAGTCCATTTTGAAAAATAAACTTTAAAAAATTTCGAAAAGTGGTTATTACTATCCATAACGGCTAGTTTTAATAAAATTTTAATAGCATATCATTGTTTAGGGAAACATGTTATTGCTTACAATGCTAGCTATCGAGGAAGGTCACGATTGAATGTAAAGAAAGCCAAGCTAGTGTTGTGTGTAGTGAAAGATTACTTTGATTATTTATAAAAAAAATAATTCTCATAAAAGTCTCAGGTGTTACATTCTACCCCCCTTCAAATGAATTTCTCCCTCGAAATTCGTCACCATAAAACAAATAGATGAGGATACCTCTCCCTCATCTTATCCTAAAGCTCCCATGTAGCTTCTTTTAATTGGTGGTTCCTCCATAAAACATTCACCAAGCGAGTGGTTTTGTTCCGTAGGACATTTTCACTATGATCCATAATCTCTATCAGCTGTTCTTCATAAGAAAGATCTTGCTCCAGCGGTACAACTTCTGAGCTGAGTACATGTGAAGGATCAGGTATGTACTTTCTCAGGAGAGATACATGGAACACATCATGAACATGGGAGAGATTCGGTGGAAGCACCAATCGGTAAGCTACTTTCCCAACACGATCCAGAATTTCAGAAGGACTGATATATCTAGGGCTCAACTTTCCCTTCCTTCCAAATCTCATTACCCTCTTCCAGGGAGATATTCTTAAGAACACTTTATCACCCACTTCAAACTCTAAGTCTTTTCTTCAGTTTTTGGAAAAACTTTTTTGTCGACTCTAAGCTTCACTAATGTGTTGTTGAATAGATCTGACCTTTTCTGCCATCTCATCAACAAGATTAGGTCCTAATAGCTTTCTTTCCCCAACTTCATCCCAGCAAGTTGGACTCCTGCATTTCATGTCATAGAGAGATTCATAAGGATCCATCTGAATACTAGAGTGAAAGCTATTATTATATGAAAATTCTACCACAGGTAGGTGTTGATCCCAACCACCTTTGAAATCCATAGAGAAATCTCTCAACATATCTTCTAGAGTTTGAATTGTCCTCTCAGACTGACCATCTGTCTGAGGATGATAAGCAGTGCTGAAACTCAACTCTGTATCCAGAGTATGCTGAAGACTTCGCCAAATCATTGAGGTAAACCTCAGATCCCGATCAGATATAATTGAAAGTGGTACTCCATGCAATCCTACCACTTGCTTTACATATATCCTGGCAAGCTGATCCAGAGAGAAATCCTCTCTAATAGAAATAAAGTGTGCAGACTTTGTAAGACAATCAACTATGAACCAAATAGCATTATTACCTTTGGATGTTTTAGGAAGTCCGGTAACAAAGTCCATAGTGATGTTTTCCCATTTCCATTCAGGTATGGGTAATGGTTGTAGCATCCCCTTAGACTTCTGTCTCTCAGCTTTAACTTGATGACAAACCAAGCATCGAGAGAAATATTCAGAAACATCTCATTTCATCCCATCCCACCAGAAGTACTATTTCGGGTCCCTATACATCTTCGTGCTTCCAGGATGAATAGAGAATTAAGAACTATGAGCCTCATCCAGCAGCTACCTCTTTAATTCGGGGATGGGAGGAACACAAACCCAATTCCTAAACATTATTATCCTATCTCAATCAAGGTTGAATTCAGGAACATTTCTAACCTTCTTTTTTAACTCTACATCTTCTTTCTTTGCCTTTTTAATCTTCACATGTATAGATGGTTGAACATTCATTTGAGAAAGATACGATTTTTTTCCCATTAATTATAATTCCAATATCTATCCTTTGTAAATCAATAATTATTGGATCTTTTGTGATCCTCATTATGGATAATCTAGCATGGTATTTTCGACTTAATTCATCTTCCACCTTGTTTGTTTTCCCAGGGTGGTAATGAATTGAGTAGTCGTAATCCTTAATCAGCTCCAACCATCTTCTTTGATGCATATTTAGCTCCTTTTGTGTGAAAATAAACTTTAAACTTTTATGATCAGTATAAATATCACACCTTTCTCCATAAAGATAATGCCTACAAATCTTTAATGCAAATATTACCGCAGCTAACTCCAAATCATGAGTTGGGTTATTTTGCTCATGGATTTTAAACTGTCGTGAGGCATAAGCTATCACCATATCATTTTGCATAAGAACACACCCCAACCCCTTTTTTGATGCATCAATGTAGATCACAAACCTTTCTCCACTACAAGGAAGTGTGAGTACAGGTGCACTGGATAACCTTCTTTTCAACTCATTGAAATTCTCTTCACATTCCTCCATCCACAAGAACTTAAATCCTTTTTGAGTCATCCTGGTGAGTAGATTAGATAATAATGAAAAAAATTTCACAAAACGTCGGTAATATCTAGCCAAGCCATGAAAAATTCGGATCTTGGTTACTATTGTTGGTCTTGACCATCTTTCGATAACCTCGGTTTTTGCTGGATCCACAGATATCCCCTCTTTTGAGATTATGTGACCCAAAAATGAAAGTTTTTGAAGCCAAAATTCACACTTGGTAAATTTGGCATAAAGCTTCTCCTTTCTCAGGGTCTTCAATGTAATTCTCAAATGATATTCATGTTCTTCCTTTCTCTTTTAATAGACAAGAATATCTTCTATAATGACTACCACAAACTGATCAAGATATTCTCTAAATACTCTATTCATAAGATCCATGAAAATAGCATGGGAATTAGTAAGACCAAATGGCATCACTATAAATTCATAGTGTCCATACCTTGCACGGAAAACCATCTTTGGTATATCCACCCTCTTGACCCTTAATTGATGATACACTAAAAAAAGATCAATATTGGAAAAGTATTGAGCTCTGCGTAGTTGGTCAAATAAGTCATCAATGCGCGGGAGAGGATATTTGTTCTTGATAGTGATCTTGTTAAGTTCTAGATAATCAATGCAGAGTCTCATTGATCCATCTTTCTTCTTGAAAAATAGAACAGGTGCTCCCCAAGGTGACGTACTAGGGCGTATGAATCCCTTATCAAGATTCTTTTGGAGTTGCTACATCAATACCTGCAACTCAATTGGGTCCATTCTATATGGTGTCTTTGAAATAGGCAAAGCACCCGGTACAAGTTCTATTGAAAACTCAACATCACAATTTGGTTTAAGACCCGAAAATTCCTCTGTAAAGACATCATAAAACTCTCATACAATGGGCATATTCTTAATCGCGAGTTTCTCACCAACCATTTGAGATAAATAAACTTCATTTAGTGGAATCAAAATCGATAACATGGAAGAAATTTCCACTGGAAGGTTATGTTCATCCTTGCATCGATAGAAGATCATAGATTGATCTGGAAAATGAAATGTGACTTCCCTTATTTGGAAATTGATATGATCTCCATATAAAGAATTCCAATCCATGCCAAGAGTCACATAAAATTCCACTATAAGAAGGATCACAATATTTTCAGGAAGCACGTTCCCACAAACTTCAATCAGAGAAGAATTATAGACTTTTGATGCGACTGTTGTGCCATTAGGGGTTGTCATAGCTAACTCAACATCAAATTATTGAGGTAATACGGTGATACCCTTAGAAAATTATTCAGAAATAAAAGAGTGGGTGGATCCAGAATCAAATAAAAAAATTTCTACTTTATAGTGGATGATAAGTGTACCTTTCACCACTTCGTTATCATACTCCACATCACTGATAGAAATTGCATGTGACATTCCTCTGTCTTTGGCCTTAAGAGTTTGTTTACATCGATCATCATAATCAACCCTTGGATTTGGGCATTGATTGGCATAATGCCCCATCTCCTTGCACTTGAAGAATTGAAGGGTAGTAGGTTCATTCTACGTATCCCTTCCTTTGTTTGCATCATTAGACATCTTCTTCTCATTATTTCGACAATCAATTGCCCGATGACCTTCTTTTCCACACTTATAACATTTGCTTGTCCCCTTAAGACAATTTCCTTCATGTTTCTTTCCACACTTTGAGCATAAGACAAAACTCATCTTTTTTTCAGTGTGCTCTTTATATTTTCCATTGAATTCCATTTTCCTCTTCTTATCAAACCCATATGACTGATGGGTTACACCTATCTCCATCTCAACCTTGAGAGCACATCGAACAATTTCCTCGTAGCTATTGAAGTCCCTTATGGCTAACACCCTTTGAAGACTTTGTTTTAAGCCACTAAAGAATCGATCGATCTTACTCTCAGGTTGGATAATAATACCAGAAGCATACCTTGCAAGTCTTATAAAATTTTCTTCATAGGTACCAATAGATTCATCTTCCATTTTCTTTAATTCAAGAAACTCCTTCTCCATTTTTTTCAGAGAATATGAGGGACGTACTTATTCAAAAATAAGTTCTTGAACTCGTCTAATTCTATGGACTCAATTCCATACATTTGCCTCGTATTCTTAATAAGAATCCACCATTGATCAGCATCACCTTCCAAATGATATACTGCTCAGATGACTTTATCATGTTCAGAACACTGAAGAACTGAAAATATCTTTTCAGTGGTATTGATCCATTGTTCAGCCACTAATGGATCAAAAGACTCACTGAATGAAGGTGGACGCTGCCTCATGAAGGATTCAACATAATGTTGCTCCTTCCTTTGCTTGTTTGGAAGTCCTGCATGATTCATATCTTGAGAAAGTTGTGTGAGCTTGGCTACAAGATTTTTCATTCCAGCTCCCATAACGTTTGGTGGCTCAGGGGGACAATCATTGCATTTCCCGTCGCATTTCGCATTAACATGGTTCCTTCGGTTTCCATCCATTTACGAAATCCAAGAAGAATTGTTTGAGCAACTCTAATTATAATAGTAAAAACACATAATCAAGAATAAAATTTTACACTTTAGGTCTTATCATAGGTTTTTCTTGGCCATTTCTATAACACTAAGATCATGTTCTATGCTTAGACTTATCATTAGGGTTCTTACTAAGGCATTCACATCCTAGTTTCCAAAGGATGACTATAACATTCCTCTGATACCAACTATAACGAACCATACTTTACATACATTGTTAATAATTCAAAATTGAATCACACTTATTACAACATATAATAAAACCAGGAATGGACCGTATAGGTATAGTGTCCTTGGACACTGGGAAACATAAACAACTGGTTCATAAATCATCTATGTTGTCTCCCATTTATTTCATCATATCTAGAGTCCCTTTTTGGTATATCCTACTTAATAACCTTCATCATGACATGGGGAAAGAAAACATACAAAAGGGCGAGCTCAAATGCTCAGTAAGGGTAAACAAAAGAAATATCAATCACATCATATTCATAAGAACATATAATTTCAGAAATCTTAACCTGCAAAAGAGATCATAATTTCATAACATGGGATAAATAATGGTAGTGAAATGTAATCCCAATAATCAAAACATAAAACATGAAACTTTGTGGAATACACACATAATCATAGAGAATCATTTTTTATTAGTCAAGACTCATTACCAAGACTATCTTAGTGGACAAAGTCCATTTCTGAACTGAGTTCACTCCTCGTTTCAGTCCTGTTTCACTGAACCGGTTTAACCTGCCGGTCCAACCATATCTATCTCATGAGATATAATTCTTTACCCAATGCATTCGAGGGAGATATTGGTCCCTCCCATCTCATAATGAATCCATTCTTATGTGTGCCACAAAAATCATAAATCATACATCATTGCATCACCCATGTAATAAAAATGGGATTCTTAAAAATAGTGACATCATAAAACAATTCATATAAGATAAAGGAATTCATAAAAATAATTCCATCACAACCTAATCAAATCAATGTAATAATAGGGATATAAATAGAACCCTATATAATCTTAGATGGAAAATAATTTTGAATAAATCCTTGAATTCCATTCTTGAGGAAAATATCCTTTCTACTTCAAAAACATTTTCCTTTCTTAATATGTCATATAATTTTGAACTAACAAAAGATGATTAAAAATAAACTTGAAAACTTGTAAAGGAATCTTCATGGAAATAATGTTCTAAAAATCCATTCATGTCATATAAATTAAAAAAACATTCTTCTCATACTTTTTCCAGAAAAGTCAAAAAGTTCCTTAGAAAAGAAAAATTCCATAAATACCATGTAGTAAAAGTCAATAATGGTTATAAAGGAAATTAAACATACATGAAACCATTTTTTGGAAACAAGGACATGGATTAGAACAATAACCCCAGTAAATACTTAAGAATAAACAATCTCGGATAAGAACGAGATTGGAAATGTTATCCCTTACCTTATGTACGATTTGCTACGTAAGTGTCCGAACCTCCTGTATAATGATTTAAATAATGTCATTGACTTATTCCAGAATCATACGCATTGTTATGATATCATATATGGACATATTCTTTGCTTCTAATTAGTAATATTTCATTGCTACTTGTTATTCGGGTGTTTATTACTTTATGTTCTTATGCGTGTTTTGTCGAATAAATTCCTATTCTTCTCTTTAGGACATAGATACCTCATTTATAGAATGGTATTAGTTTAATATATATCATATTAATTCATTAAATTAATTTAAATAATCATTATTCAATGAAGATCATGTAGAACGAGTCGCATCACGTCGTGGAGACGGTATTCCGTACGTACGCACGAGCGATGATATCGTTCCCATGATCATGGAATTGTATTGGAGTGTATGTATACTATTTCAGAATCAATATCAATTTACAATAATCATATATAGTCATTATTTACACCATTATACCCATCCAAGTAAGGCGGTGGTGGAAAATAGATTACACCACGGCGTGGAGACGGTATTCCGTACGTACGCACACACGGTGATTTAGTTTTCCGTAGGATGGATAGATGGTTAAATAGGGTTGTTTAATACTTATAATAACATATTAGTATATGATTGATACTGATGTTATTACTTCATAATGATACAACTAATGAAGAATAGGTGGAATAAGAAATAAAGTTGAAAGAATCGGTAACGGACATTACCTCTTCTTTGAAGAGCTTCTTGGAGACCTTCTCTTAGGGCACTAAAATTGGTCTTTGAAGAATACCAGGACATCAATGATGTTTCTAAGGAAGTTTAGAAGAGAATTTGGCAGAGGTTAGCTGAGTGTGAAGGCTCAATGTGGTGTGAGGACGAGAGGGAGGAGGTGCCCTTTTATAAGGGAGGAGGGGGGAACCTTAGGAAAAACTAAAAATATTATTTTATTATAAAGTCATATTCGGTTTTTAATAGCTCCAAATTGATTTATTTAGAAGATAAGGTGAAGATGGGTTGAAATAATCTCATCCAATAGAATTTAGAAAATTTTGGGTTTCTATTTTAACCTTATCATTTATATTTAACTTTAAGTTAGATAATTTAACTTTTATCGTGTCCTCTTGTTTTCTTACACTATATGGTTAATAATCTTACTATAACAAGCCAAACGAACCCCAAGTTGTTTATTATTAATATATATAACCATATCTATTAAATTTGTCTGAGCCTTATATTTTTATGAATAATATAACAATTAATAATATAATATTTGTTTTAAAAACTATTTTATGTCAATTTTGACACTATTTGGTAATTGATTTTTGTCAAACTCAAAACAGAAAAATTAGTTCAAAAAAGTTAATTAAATCAATACTAACATGTCATCTTAACATATAAAATTATTTTAATTCATAAAAAGTATCAATTTACATTTACTTGGATTTTTATAATATCATTTATGTAAATATTTCATTAATAAGATAATTACTTCATCATCATTGTGTCATATATAAATTAAATTATATATTGACTAAAAATTAAAAATAAAATAACATTATGTAGGAAATCTTTTTATACTTATAATAAAAATTTATAGTCGAATTTATCTAATGTATAACCCTATATTTAAAATGATTTAGTTATTAAACTTTTATTTTAACTATTTTAACCCTTCTTTAAATAAATTAATAATAAATGTCCTAATCTAATCCAACTGGGCCTAAATGGTCATATTGTATTCCTAAGGTTTTTTTTGTAGAATTACACTTATCCAATAGAATTATAACATGTGTTAGGTTAATAATAATAACATTTATACACTTAATTCCCGTATTTATTTTTAACCGTGGTAAAAAAAGTAAAAAGTTACTATTCAGAAAAAATTATTTTCATCTCATTGAACCACATTTTAGTCCGTAATATTAACCATGTCTCTTGTATTTTCGAAATTTCACTCACAGAAGCGCTAAAATTATGTTTTATGTAAATTTGCAAATTCTTCTAGGAGGTGGGTAAAAGACGGTGAAAGGTTTAATAAAATTATTATATATCTAAAATTATTATAAAATGACTCCAATGAATTTAATTGAACTTATATAGGTATTATGTATCAATTTTTACTTAAAATAAATTTAAATAAAATAAATAATTATTTAAATAAATAGTCCGTTTTTAAATAGTATCCTAGTGTTTTCACTATTCATCAAAAATTGAAAGTTTTCAGAAAAATACCAAAATTTCACCCTAGGATAATTTCGATATTCCGAATCCAAAAATGAAGTCCAGTTTGAAAAATAAAATTTACAAAATTTTAAAAATTGGTTATTACTATTCATAATGGATAGTTTTACTAATATTTTAATAGCATATCGTCGTTTACTGAAACTCAGTATTGCGTACGACGCAAGCTATCGAGGAAGGTCTCGATTGCGTGTAATGAAAGCCAAGCTAGTGTTGTGTTTATTGAAAGATTCCTTTGATTATTTATAGAAACAAAATATTTCTCATAAAAGTCTCGGGTGTTACATTCACCTTGGGTATCAACCCTCTATATCGATGCTCCTTCATTTCTCAACATAACCTCATTTTCTTTAATCTAGGATTTACTTGAATCCTAAATGTTATCATAACTAATATTCCCATGATTCATTTAACAACATAGTATGGTTATCATAGATCTAACCATAAAACACTAGGACACCACACCATGAGAATCGACATATTCATCAAGTATCCTACATAGAGTAACTATATTGAGATACCCATAAGGACCCCCACATGATGGAGTTTCTTTTAATGAAAACTAGCGAACCATTTTCTAATAGCTCATTCCAATTATATGAATACATGAATGAATATGAATATTATTAAGACACACTATTTCAGCCACTTAGTTTACAAATAAAATCCATTATCCATTCTTTACATGCATGTCAGTTTCCAATGTGGAGATAAACCACAATAATATTAGTAACCAAAGGAGTTTCATAAATCGTAAACCATCCCAAAGATAACAGAAACAAAATGATTCAATAAAAATTCCACTACAAGACATTTTCACACACATCATATTCTTTAAGTAGCGTCCTATGTCAAATGGTTCAGCAACACAGTCTATCCTACCCCAAAAAAATCTATAACAAACTATTTGTACTAAATATACTTTCAATTTTTCTAGTACTCCACATTTCTAGATGAATCCCTCTAGACCCAATTTATGGGGATAATTATTCAAAATAACATTATATCTTATCATAAACAATACCACAAAAAATCCTACCTATATTAACATTTCCAAAGCATCTAAAATTACAATTACCACCCAAACAGGATAACTTATAAAGCTTCAGTTGCTAATATATAAGTTTTCCATTCTATAATGGATCTATGTCTACCATATTTGATTCTCCTAGACAACACATATAGACCTCACAATAGGGATTAAAATCACCCACCCCACATTTATTATCCAAAAAAACAAAAAGAATCTACCAATCCTAAGAAACATATGTTATAGCACTCTTGTGTATTAATGTAATATTTCCAAGATTCTACCCCTACACTGAGAACTAAAAAACATAGAAAACCTTTCTCGTGGGTCACCCTCAAAAGAAACAAAGAATCAACGCCCAAATTTTTATTTCTTTTAATGATGTTATCTTTGAATTACAACCAATCCCACAGATCTTTTCTCACATAGGTAAAAACTCTAGGTGGTACTCTCTATTATGTAGACGACATAAGTAATTATCTACATAAATCCATTACTTTATGGTCTCAAAAACCAACCTCTCACTCTTTCACCCTTTACCCATTACCTTGATCAATTCATGCACACAATAACCTAACATAAATCATGTTTCCTCCAAAAAATAATGTATCCGATGTCATTAGAATTTCACATAAGTCAGGTACACCGACATCCTAAACTACAAAAAAAGGACTTGTTTGGTTACCAGCCTAGCCAGCACCATATACATAAAAAATTGCTAGTTATCTTCCTGAAACATTTCTATTTTAAATTATGAAAATATATTCACATGAATATCATAAGTAAATAAAAATATTAGAATTTTTTGTAGAGTAAACTTATTTATATGTTTTACATGGGACTGTATTTACAATTTCATAGATAATAATGATGGTAACCTATCACCTATTTAAATTAAAATAATTTTCCTTAAAGAAACATCTAGAGAATAATTGGTTAAATAAGATTTCAATTACCTGTTATTGAGGATATAACTCATTTTGTTGTAATTTTAATTTTTATTATTTTATCCTTATTAAGAGTCAATTTAGGAAGATCAAATATTTCACTTTTAACGAATCAATTTAAAAATAAAATCTAAAAAATGAGTCATAGTTACATACAAATCCAATTACAATGTACCGATGGAAACTATCTTTATGTTTTACTATTAATTTTTATTAGTGGACAACTCAATAAAAAATCCATAATAATAACACATTACTCTTATATACATTTATAGGATTACTTTTGTATGATTAAACCATTCAATTATATTTTAAAACAGTGTATAATTATTTTGATAATCATTAAATAACTGGTCCATTGTTTATTCACATTTACTATAACATGGAATGGACCAAATTAAACATGAATCCCAGATTCAAAGATTAATTATTTTATATCATAACACACTCATTCAATAATATGATTTGTTAAAAAAATCCCAAAAATTATTTACCTCATAACGATGTGAATCACTCCTGGTTGATTCAAAATATAGTAAAATAAAATAGAATGAACAACAATAAAATCATGGTATCTTTATAAATCCCCATATTTGGGGTGGAAATTCATTTGAATTTTCCCAATAACACACCCCAACACACACAAAATCTTCTTTCAACCAATTCCAAATAGAAATATAAAATCAAAATCTCTAATAAAACATTGTAAATCCAATCATCCCTTGACCAAAAATATAATCATATAATTACTCCTAGAATTACACCTAGGGTGATCGTCTATATATAATTGAGGCTAACAACTAAAATTTAAGGTATAATTTGTTAAAATTGGGAGACTATACCTGAATGTTTGTGCAGAGTCATTATATAAAACAGTACCAATCAGATAGAACATCATTGTTTGATGAAATAAAAATTCTTAAATATCCACATGGGATATCAACAGAATCCATTCTATAATAAAATTATATCACCTTATTCCTGTTAATAAAATAATATGTCAACATCTGGATCTATATGGTATATCAAAACCGTACAAAAATACAAGATAGTCCACAAAATGGATATAATTCCTAACATGATATTAATATCATAGTCTCCATAGTAAAAATAATCTATTCAAGAACAATGGGTACATTATGAAAACATCATCTACAATGTAATATTGAAACCTATATAGATATATAAGTAGAAGAGTGTAAATATTATTGTGTGAGTATAAATTCATTTTTCCCACAAATAAAATCATTAAAATATAATATCAATTAAGAAGTGTATTCTATAGTTATATAAAAAATAATTTATTCAAATTTTAATTTTTATAATTTACAATTTAGAAATTTAAATAGTTGGATGTTAAATTACAATAAATTATAGCCACCATAGTGACACCCAAGATCCATCTAATTCCAACATTATGTCAAACTAGTGTATTTCTAAGCATGGTATATATCGTGGATTTACTGGTTTAGTTTTATGTAATCAACGAAACCACAATAAGAAAATTCCAACTAAATCAATATGCCTCAGCCCAAATTTACATCACATAAAATCACATATTAAATACAAGGGGTGACCTTTGACATTAAACTAAATCACATATATTTGTATGAACATGTGGAACTATCCATCATATTATGAAGAAATATTTTTATTAGAATCCATGCCCTATTCTTGAGGAACTCCACCAAAGAGATCAAGCTGAATATTGGGATCTCATTATAAAGAATTTAATAAGGGTACATTTCATGAATCGGCAAGATTTATATAGGGAAATTTTTAAGTCACATGTTCCTTAAATTAAATAGGGATACTAACTATAACATTAACAATAAAGAATCATTATATTATCCAATTTCTTGTTCATGGGATACCATAACACCATCCATTAATGAATATAGAGTTTTCTCCATAGCCATGAATTAATCGGAGTCCCCTATTTGTATTCAGGAATCACTCAATAAATTCTATAAAAATAAATTCTAGAAATATTCCCTAGAGTATCTCCAATGGATTAATATAAAATAACCATAAATGTCATGACTCATCCCCCGGGGCCCGTATCATGACTACCTGAAAACCACCTTCCATAGGCTAGGGCTTGGTGACTAGAACCAAAGGTGTAATTCCCTAAAACACAAAAGGCATTGCCTTTATAAATTGTAAACACACACTTCCATATTAAAAGAGGAAGAAAACACTAGGTAAAATCTATCTAACATGTGTACTGAATGTAAACGGGGGTTAGAATACAAGCCAAAATCTAATGTATAAATACAACTGAAAGAATGTAAACTTGAAAAAAGTACAAACAGCTGAATTGTGAAAGAATCTCATGGATCATCCTCTTTGTTTCCTACCCAAAGGGTAGGTACAGATGGCCTCCACAGCACTCCACGTCTGTCAGACTCCACCGTGTACTGATACGTTGTATGGTCCTCCTCTGGGTACCGTCCAGTCCGGGCACTCTCGGCCTCTATCAACGTTGTCCGTCATCTGCATCCAACACAATGAGGTGAGGGCATAACCTGTGTAGGGGTCAGGATAACGATACTCAGTAGGGACCCCGATACCCTCAAGGTCTCACAAAATTCATCAAGGATAAACCACAAACATTGAAATCAATGGATAACCATTACGTTGGTATATTCCCATACATATACTTATGTTATCAAGTAACACATCTCAATCATCAGGAAAAAACAAAGGTCCTTGACTCATCTCAAAATAAGACTTTCATTATTGAATCAACGGATTCTGGAAAACTCCTCCTATTTCGAGTATAGTGGGCCTGTTGTGACAACGAGGCGCTTCTCACTAACCTTGGACTGCTGAGGTACTCCTCCTTTTGAGTATTGTTGGTCTTCTTCCAACTACCAGGTGCTCCATCTGTTGTGGGTCTGCCTCCAAATACTGAGCGCTCCCCCTAATAGCCTGCAGAGGTACTTCTACTGTTGAGTACCGCAGGTCTACTACCAAATACTGGGTGCTCTTTCTCCATTGGTCTTCCACCAACTACCAGGTACTCCACACTGGGCTAGTCGAATCACTCCGAGTCGAATCAGTCAAGCAGTTGTCAGGTCTGTCACCTAATAGGTCTCTACACTCTGTATGCTCGTCTCTGGGAGGATCCGCTCCATGATCTACTGGTCAATACCCCATATTTTACGAAGTCTCAAGTGGACGTATCTCAATGGACTGCCACATCATTTGGGTCTCAACATAATAGACAGCGCGTCAATCGGACCCCCGATCTGTGAGTAATTGGCATTTCTGTCCCAGGGGCCTGATAGGTTTTTAGGTTCGATCCAACCCGACCGTACTCCAAACGTGTCCAAAACCCAGGTGGAATATTCCAAATGAATCATGTGATTCAATGTTTTTTTTCACCACAGGTATTTCATTGATCAAACACTCGTAGCCCGAGTTATGGGCGATTAGGTGTAATCGGGTCTGATGGGTTCGGGTCTGGTCCGACCCTAATGGACCGACCCGACCCGTCCTTACCCGATTCCAGACAGGGTTCCGACCTGGTCAGTGGGTCTGACCCGATCCAAAGGGGTGGCCTGGCCCGAAGGTGGCTTGGCTCGAAAGTAGCCCTGAACGGCCTAGCAGGCCATGGGGCCCATCCCACCTTGTCGTGTGGCCTGGCCCAGCTGGCCAGGTGGCCTCGCACAGCTGCCCGCATGGCCTGGCCTGGCTAGCCGTGTGGCCCGGTGGCTGGCCATGAGGCCTGACCAACTGACTGTGGCTGGTTGGCCGCTTGGCCCAATTGGCCATGTCGCGTGTCCCTGCTGTCCACGCTCGTGGGGGGGGGGGGTGCCCCCCCCCCCCCCCACTTAGTTCAAAACGGACGGCACACGGTTCCGGCCCCTGTAACCATGGGACACGAAGGGTCCAGCCTATGTAGCACGCACCAGCGGCTGGCAGAGCCGGCCGTCCTCCCCTTTCCACCTCAGCCTTAGGCTTCTGGTCTTCTTCGGCACAACACGGCGACATCGTGCACCTGCTCTCCCACCGCGGTCCTCCACCACCAACGCGGAATGACAACGCCGCGCCCCTCGGCCCTGGCCAGACATGGCCATGGCTCTCCTCCCTATAGAGAGGCGGTGCCACGCCCCAGTGGCCTTTGCGCCATCGGTTTCATTGGCGGCTATCTCATCGCCAGCCTTTGTTGTTCTCCACGGTCCGTTCCTCCATCGTTAACAAAAAAGATAAACCAAAGGGGGAAGGTTCAGCCTTGTTGTTGTGGTCCAAACCCCCCATGGTATGTTGATAACACTTGGCATAAATAATACAAAAATATTAAAGACGTAGTACGGAAACAAAACAGCACAAATCCCCCTAATTTCCTTGACAATTATTCGTAGAAGAAGTTGCGGGAATAAGGCGGCATCGTTTCATTAACGTCTGGAAAGAAGAAGCTGAGGATGGAATCGGTGTTCTTCGTGGGTGACACTTCCCTTTCAATCCCTGGTCGAAGAAGGTAGAATATGGTGTTCGTTGATCTTCAGTGGAAGGAGCGTTCTTCGTGTTCTTCATTGAGAGGATGAAGTTCTCTCTCAAGTCCCACCCAAATGAATTTCCAACCAAATGAAATAATATCTTTTTCTATAATTTAATTGTTTTCTTGAATTCAAAAGAATTCTAAAGTTTAAATAATTAAAAGAGGCGTTTCAATTAATTATAAGTGGGTTGTAACATTTAATTAGTGGGGGAAGTTCAAGGGTTCCCCCACCCCCACTTTATGGAGAGTTACAAGGGGCTAAAGCCCATGTGGTCCCCACACTAAATATCCTCCCAAGGGAGGTTATGTACGGGTGGGCCCCACATCCATAACCTCTCATGGGAGGTTATGGTGTGGTGGACCACACTACTAACATCCTCTTGGATCATATAACCACCAGGAAATAAATATAAGCTATCACCTTAGTTTTATTTAACATTATTAATGAATCCAAAAAATCTATCTTCCAAACACGTTAAAATTCAACTGCAATGAAGGTCTTAATAAGAAATCATTGATGCTGTGAGTTCGACGGTGCCCTCAGAATTTGATTCCGAGCACTGTTTCATAAGTTATAAAAACAGGCTTGCACGTTTACTGAACGTACCCGAGAAAAACATCTGAAATTGATTCTGGTCACACCGGGCCTCAGAATCAAGTCCCGTAAATTTTTTTCAAACTTATAAAATTCTCATGTATTTAAAAAAAATCAATGAGAATTATAGGTATTTACATTCTCCCCATCTCAGGGCTTTACGTCCCCATAAGCTACAACTCACACTATGGAAAACAAATGAGGGTACTGAGCACCCATCTGAGCCTCCCACTCCCATGTGCTCTCATGGAGGTTCCCATGCTACCAACGTACGTTCACCATAGGTATCTACTGTCCATGTAAGACACACTCCTGTCGATCCCCAAAATCCACTGGATCCTCCGTGAAAGTCGCCTCATCATCCATGTCTAGCTCCTCATGGTCGATGATGCGGGATGGGTCATGCACGTATCTCCTCAGCTGAGATATGTGGAAGACGTTGTCCACCCAGTGCAACTGAGGTGGATGAGCCATGCGATAAGACACATTGCCTACTCTAATGAGGACTTCGAATGGTCCGATGAATCTCGGAGGCAGCTTGCTACCTCGTCCAAATCTCGGTAGGCCTCGTCAAGGTGAGACCCATAAGAAGATGTGGTTGCCATCCTCAAACTCAAGAGGCCTCTGTCTCCTATCAACATATGACTTATGTCTTCTCTGTGCAGTCTACATCCTCTCATGGATGACCTGCACCTTCTTGGTGGTACCTCGTACCATCTCTAGTCCCACTAGTACTAACTCCCCTTGGACTGTCTGGCATAGTGGAGATCTTCAAGGTCATCCATATAAGGCCTCAAAATGTGTCATACTAATTGTGGAGTGATAGCTATTGTTGTAGGAAAACTCCACCAAAGGTTAGTGGACCTCCCAGCTGCGACCAAAGTCGAGGACACATGCACGGAGCATGTCCTCGAGGGTCTGGATGATTCTCTCAGTCTAACCATCCGTCTGAGGATGGAAGGTGGTGCTCAAGCGAAGCAGTGTCCCGAAAGCTCTCTACAACCCCTTCCATATCCTAGAAGTAAATAGTTTGTCACGGTTGAATAAATATAAGTAGGTACTCCATGAAAATGCACAATCTTCTACACATAGAGGCGTCTCAAGATCTCTGCTGAGCCCTACTCTCTGATCGGTAGGAAGTGGGATAACTTGGGGAGTCGGTAAATGATCACCCAAATCGAGTCGTGACCCCTGGATGTATGTGGAAAAAGCGTCATGAAGTCCATAGATATCCCATCCCACATCCACTCCGGGACCTCTAAGGGCTGAACCATGCCTGCTGGTACCTCGTGCTCTACCTTCACTTGCTGACAAGTGAGGCATCGTGAGAGAACCTCTACTACAACCTTCTTCATACCTGGCTACCAATGCTGTCGTCGAAGGTCCTGGTATATATACGCCACTCCTAGATTTACTGCTAGAGGCGAAGTGTGAAACTCCCTCAACACTTCAACTTGATGTGCAACCGGTTACAATGGTACATCTTCTGAATAGGATGACGTGATCTCCACCTTTAGAAAATCCATCAGGTGCTTGACCTATGGATATTTGAGAACATCGCGTCTCGATGTCAACATCCACATGTTGTGCCTTCCTAAATCACTGAAGAACATGGGGAGTAACTGTAAGAGACTGTAGATATGCTACTCCAACCCTATCCAAAAAGGATATCTGTATGGTTTACAGCTACTCTATCACCTCTCCTATGAGCTGTATACCAGGCTTCCTACTGAGCACATCTACAACAATGTTCCTATTACCTTGAGTATAGAATATCTCAATGTCATAGTCTTGGATGATGTCAAGCTAACACCGATGTCTCAGATTCAGGTCCGTCTGAGAGAAGATATACCTGAGACTCTTATGATCAGATAACATGGTAAAATGTCCGCACATCAGATAGTGTTGCCACATATTCAAGGATAAAACCAGTGCTGCTAACTCCATGACCTGGGTAGCATAGTTCTGCTCATTTTTCGTAGCTTCTGAGAACCATATGTGATCACTGCTAGCTCCTGCATCATGGAACACCCGAGTCTGGTCCCTGATGCATCGCAGTAGCCTATGTACCCTACACCTTCTTCTGGATGCCTCAAGATGGGAGCAATAGTCAGCCTCTGCCTTAGCTCCTGAAATATCTACTATCATCTATCCGAACACATGAAGGGTTTCCCCTTTTTCATCATGTTTTACAGTGGTGATGCAACTCTAGAGAAGTACGACAAAAATCTCCAATAGTTTCTAGCCAAGCCTAGGAAACTCCGTACCTCCATCACACTCATTGGTGGCTCCCATGAAAGTACCTCTTCAATCATCGATGGATCCACTGCAACTCCAGCCTCCATGATGACGTGTCCCAATAATTGAACCTCTTGAATCAAAAACTGGATCTTCGAGAGCTTACCATAATGATGGTGCTCTCGGAGTGTGTCCAGTACTAGATGGAAATGGTAGGATTTCTCCTCCTCATTAGTCGAGTAGATCAGTATGTCGTCGATGAAGACTACGACAAAGCGATCAAGGTAAGGCTGGAAGATCATGTTTATGAGACACATGAGCACTGTTGGAGTGTTGGTTATGACGAAGGTCATAAACAGGAAATCATAGTGGTCATATCGACACCTGAAGGTTGTCTTCTACACATCCTCATCCCGAACTCTGAGCTGGGGATAACCTAATATGATGTCTGTCTTCGAGAACTATCATAATCCCTTGAGCGGATCAAAGAGGTCTTCAATCCCCAAGAGTAGGTATTTGTTCTTCACGGTCACCTGGTTCATGAAACTGTATTCGACATAGAACCAGAAGCTCCCGTATGCCTTCTTGGCGAACAGAATCGGGGGTGCCTAGAGAGAAACATAGGTCCTGACGAATCTATTCTCCTACAAGTCCTCCAACTGTACCTACAGCTCATGAATCTCAGCATGAGAAATCTGATATGCTAGAGTAGATATCGGTTCCGTTACGAGGTATAGGTCAACGTAGAATTCGACATCTCTCCAAGGAGGTATTCCGGAAACATTTTCAGGGATAACATCCCTATACTGGTCCACCACTACATGATAAGTCATACTCTCCACAACAACTACCCCGAGGGAAAGGCTAGCAACCCGATGAGTGATCGGCTTCACCCTCCTCTGAGTAAGTACATCCTATGGTGCAAAGGTTCCATTATCACCGGTGAAGGTAAACTTGGTCCCATCTGTGTGGACACATTGCACTTTGAGCCCGATACAGTCAATCTGAGCATGGACTATAGATAACCAGTCCATACCCAAGATGACTTCGCAAGGCCTCGACGTCGCTATGAGAATATCCTAGCCAAACCTGTTGCCTCATAGAGTAATCTCACACAGCCAGAACTAGTTTGTAATAGTCAAGTCTACTCCCATAGGTGTCTCTAGACATAAGGATCGAGAAAATGGCTCCATCAGAATCTATGAGCTCCGAACTAGGCAGTGGCATGAAAGAGTGACTAGAACTTTTTTCTATAAGAACTACAACTATTGTGTAATAAACACATATAGTACCTCATATCACCTATGGAGCACCATTTTCATATGCTTCAATTTCCTGATGCAAATCTCTCATTGGTCTGCAATCTCCCTACGGACGGGTGGTCCTCCTGTTGGTGGTGGCAGTAGCACCGCATAACATCAACGGCTACCAACTGCTCAACCAGCTCCTCTCCCATGTCTGCATGCCCCCTGCGAACTGCCTCGATCGAACCTCTACCTTTTCATGGAAGGTCTCACAACTATCTAAAGATCATTAGTACGGGAGGTTGGATAGTCACGAGCCATGTGACCAGGCCCACCGCAGGAGTAACACTATCTGCTCCAGGCATGTATGGCTCTGTCTTCACTCTGGGTTCCCCAAAAATATGATCCTTATTCGTTCGGTTGTCCAACTATAGGTCTGACCCTCTTGGGCCTCTGTGACAACTGTCTAATACCATCTTCAGAAGACTCCACTACATGTCGACTAGTAGTAGGTCTCACTGCTGGAGACTTCACATCAAGGAAACTCTCAACCAGGAGGGCTCTCTCTAACACCCCTTCCTGAGTAGGGATGCTGAGGTAGATCACAGTGGCTCTGATATCTTGCTTAAGTCTCTACTCAAAGGTCTTGCCCCTAAAAAATGGGACCCATACCATATTAGTGGAGTAGTGCGAGAGGTTGGTGAACCTCGTTGAGTATTGCACTACCCTCATGTTGCCCTACTGCAGATGAAGTAGCTCTTGTATCTGCACCGCTCATAGGGTCGTTGTAACAAACTACATCCGGAACAAGCTCTCGAAATCTATCCAAAGAAGGGATGCCTCATCGTGGACCTGAAGCATCAGGATCCACCATCTACCTTTTGTTTCCAAAAGGAGGCTGGAAGCAATGATCACCATGAAGTCTGCTGGTGTCTCTACTAGCCTGAACACTCCAGCTACAACCTCTAGCCAATCCTCAGCCACTTGTGGGTTCGTCTCTCCCCAGAACCTGGGGGGCCTCAGGCATTGGAACTCGTACAACATGCTCAAGTGGCGTGCATCGTCTGCAGTTGGTGCTGGTGGAAACAGTGGCTTAACGGGTGGTGGAACCTCTGGTGCCTCTGCTGGAATGGGGCCCTACACTGAGTCCTCGCCGTTCGGCGGGCTGTCAGTGCGTACAACTCTTTGGACTCTAACTGGTCGCCCGCAGGGAGGTAGCTTGAATGAAACAGATCTGACACGGTCAAAACATTTAAACATGGTAAGCTAAACTGGTTTGAGCCGACGTAAAGAAATATTTTGAAACACACACGCAATTAGTACTTTCATGAACTATGTTGGAAATCAGTAGTCAGGGTCATGGTGTACGGATACGTTGGTCGCCACAACAACACTGGACACCCTGAACTAAAAACCACACTCGGTACCCTTAACACTATTTTTTCACAAAAAAATATCATAGTCATATTTTTTGTGGTATAACTGATTCCTCTGATACCAATTAGTCAAGACACATCCCCCGGGGCCCGTATCATGACTACCCCATGCCCACATTTCATAGGACATGGGATGGAGACTAGAACCAAAGGCATAATTCCCTAAAATTGGGAAGCCATTGCCTTTATAAATATTAAACACACACAACCTGATTACAAGCAGAAGCAAACATTATGTAAAATATTTATAACAAGGGTACTGAAAGTAAAGGGGCCCGAATACAAGACCAACTGTAATGTACAAATACAACTGAAAGAAAGTACAACAAAAAAGGGGGCAAACAACTGAAAGGTGGAAGTAGTTATGAGATCATCCTTCGGGGTTCTTACATGATGGGTAGGTACATATGGCCTCCACAGCACTCCACTTCCGTCGGAATCCACCATGTACCAATACATCGTAAGGTCCTCATCTGGGTACCATCTAGTCCTGGTGCTCTCGGCCTCCATCAGCATTGTCTCTCGTCTACATCCAACACAACGAGGTGCGAGCATAGTCTGTGCAGGGATAGTATAACGATACTTAGTAGGGACCCTGAGACCCTCAAGGTCTCACAAATTCCAAAAAGGATAAACCAAAAAGTATGAAATGAACGGATAACCATTACATAGTTACATGCCAATAAATATACTTATGTTATGAAGTAACCCATCTCAATAATGGGGAAAACACAAATTTCATTGTCTCCGCTCAAACTAGGATTTTCATTATCGAAACCACTTCTGCTGGAGAACACCTCCTTTGTCAAGTATAGTGGGAATGTCGTGACACGGAGGAGCTTCTCACTAACCTTGGATTGCTGAGGTACTCCTCCTATCGAGTACCGCGGGTCTACTTCCAACTACCAAGGGCTCTGTCCGCTAAGGGTCTACCGTCAAATATCGGGCGCTCCCCTTAATAGCCTCCGTAGTTACTCCTTATATCGAGTACCATGGGTCTGCTGCCAAATATCGGGTGATCCTCTTCCATGGGTCTGCCACCAACTACCAGGCGCTCCCCACTGGGCAAGTTGAATCACTCCCAGTCGAATCGGTCAAGTAGTCGTCAAGTCTGTCAGCTACTAGGTCTCCACACTCTGTACGCTCGTTTCTAGGATGATCCTCTCCACGAGCTACTGGTCGATAATCCATATGTCACTAAGTCTCACGAGGATGTATCTCAAAGGATCTCTATGTCATAGGGGTCTCAACTCAACATACGACACGTCAATTGGACACATGGTCTGTCAATTATTGGCATTTTCGTAAGAGGGGCCCGGTTGGTTTTTAGGTTCAAACCAACATGATTGTATTCCAACCATGTCCAAAACTCAAGTGGGATATTCCAATGGAATCATCTCATTCCAATATTTCCAAATCCGTAGATGGTTCATCAATCAGACACCCATAGCCCGAGTTATGGGTGATTAAGTGTAATCTGGTCTGGTGGGTTTGGGTCCGGTTAGATCTTGTCGGACCCGCACGAACCGACCCAACTCGAGTCCGAACTGGGGTCTCACCTGATCCGTGGGTAGGGCCTGACCCGAAGGGGAATCCCAACCCAATGGAGGACCGGCCCGAAAGCGGCCTGGCCCTCCTGGCCATGTGGCATGGCCCGGCTAGTCGTGTGGCCCAGCCCGGCCGGCCATCTGGCCAGGCCCGACTGGCCATGTGTCCTGGCCTGGCAGCTGTGTGGCCTGGAGGATGGGCGTGTGGCCTTGCTGGATGGTCGCGGATGGCTGGCCACGTGCCCCAGCTAGCCACGCTGTGGGGGGGGGGGGGGGGTCATGCCCCCCCTTTGTTTGTAACGATCGGCGCATGGAGCCGGTCCCTATAACTGCGGGACCCGAAGGGTCCTTCCTCTGTAGCATGCACTAGCGGCCCACTAAGCCGACCTCCCTCCCCTATCCATCTTGGGATTAGGTTGCATGTATTATCTAGCGTGGTGCGACGTTGTTGTGCCCCTCCTCCATGGCCCGCCTTTGTCGTGACCTCCTGCCGCCCTCCGTGCTGCGCGACGGTGCCCTGGGCCTCCACCGCGACCCGTCGTGGCCACATCTCTCCTCTATGTAGTGAGGTGGTGTCGCACCCTCTTGGTGACCCGATGGCCTTTGCGCCACCAGTTTCATTCACGACTGGCTTGTCAGTTGCCTCCGTTGTTTTCTGTGGTCCGTTCCTCCGTTGTTGACAAACAAGATCAACCAAAGGGGGAAGGGTTGGCCATGTTGGTGTCTTCCGAACCCCCATTTTATGTTGATAACATTTGGCATAACTAATAGATAAATATTTACAATGTGGAATGGAAACAAGAAAACTCAAATCCCCCTACTTTACTTGATGATTGTTCATAGACGATGTCGCGGGAAAAAGGCAGCGTCATTTCATTGACATCAGGAAAGAAGAAGCCGAGGATGGCATCAATGTTCTTTATGGGTGATTATTCCCTTTCTTTCCCCAGTCAAAGAAGGAATAATATGGTGTTCGTCTATCTTTGATGGAAGGAGCGTTCTTCACGTTCTTCGTTGAGAGGATAAAGTTATCTCTCGAGTCCCACCCAAATGAATTGCAAACCAAATGAAATAGTAGATTTGTCTATTATTTAATCATTGGATTGAATTAAAAATAATTCAAATATTGAATTAATTAAACGATGGGGTTCAATTAATTCTAAGTGGGTTGGAACATTTAATTACTGGGATGAGTTCAAGGGTTCCCCCACCCACTTTATAGAGAGTTACAAGCGGCTAAAGACAGTGTGGTCCCCACAATAAATATTTTCTTGAGGGAGGTTATGTGCGAGTGGGCCCCACCACCATATCCTCTCATGAAAGGTTATGGTGTGGTGGACCCCGCCACTAACCTCCTCATGGAGCATATAACCACCATGAAATAAAAATAATCTATCACCTTTTTTTTATTTAACATTATTAATGAATCCCAAAAATCTATCATCCAAACATGTTAAAACACAATAGCGGTTATGTTCTTACTAAGCAATCACTGATGCTGAATGTTCAACAGTGCCCTCAGAATTCAATTCCGAGCACCGGTTCAAGAGTTATAAAAACCTTCTCGCACGTTTACCAAACATACCTAAGAAAAACATCTGAAATTGATTCCAGGCACACTGGGACTCAGAATCAATAGCAAACAATTTTTCCAGACTTGTAAAATTATCATGTATTTAAAACAATACACTATAATTCCCGGTCTTTACAAGAAATATCATGTAACTAAATCCAATAAATCATACAACTTATTCTTTACATTATATTAAATCACCTCTTTAATTCACACATTCCTAATTAAATCATGTCTTTAATTAGGAAAATAAATCACACTATTACAATTGAAATTTTTTATTTCATGTTGAAACAATTATCTTATTTCTCATTAATAAAGAGAAGAACCAATACAACAACAAAAATATAACACAACTAGAATACTATGTAAACACCGATTTCCAATTCAAGAACTATCTATTTCAAAAATTTAAATTATGGACCCCTTCAATGGCCATCACAACATTTATTTTTGTTTGAAAAATCCCACTTATGAATCAAAATTTCACATGAACAACCAAGTTTATCATAAATCCATTTAGTTTTATTTATTATTTTGAAAATAATTTTCACAATCATCGATCTAGAAATGATTTTCTTTACATTTATATAAACTGAACACTACCCATTTTCCCATAAACAACAAATATGTTCATCAATTAATTCTATAACTCATCCTTAATTGGACATAATATACTTATAATACTAATAAAAGTTTATGAAATAGTTGAGATAATAACTATGAAGCACATTTCATTTCCAATCATGAAAAAATATCCAATGCATTAGGCCAGAAATCTCTTTTCTAAATCATATAATTAATTTTAAATTCACATGAAATGAAAAATTCCTAAACTAAACCCATGTTCTTTTGAAACATTTCGTAGAGTATGGTTTTAATATATGGGGTGTAAAAAAATATCTATAGGAGTGCCTAAAATTACGATACTAGACTTTGATTCAAGCTAAAATGAAAAAATTATGATGTAGAGAAATTCACATAAAATGGGGTATTTAATACATAAATTTCTATATGTCACTTGATACAAATATAAATGATGATATGGTAGAATATAATCAATATCAATAGCTTTGGGTTTCTTACTCCCTAGTCAGATGTCGATTTGGTCATGAAATGAGGGAGAACAACCACATAGGAGAGGGAGGGGATGTTTGGTCCAGCATAGGTATGATTATCATAAAATAGGTATAAATGGGTTTCTATTAGGATAAAAACACATATCGAAATTTTTTTAAAACATCTAATATTCTAGTGTTCATAGTTTGATCTCATTTTTTTCTAAACAATGCGCTAAATATGAAGTAGATACTATCTTCAACACACCACCTCACACAATTTCCTGAATGATTATTAAACCAATCAAAAACCATAATAATCTGATCTAGATCCCTTTGTAATAAATAACATGACTTTTATAACACCAATCCTAAAATATTCCCTAAGTACCACGGTCTAATCAACAACACTTTTTTATCACTGAAAGTGATATTTTTATTTCTAGAACATGTAGTAATTCGAAACTAATCTATGATCTATATAAACATAATAAAATTCTACCAAACTCTTTGGGTACAAAAATATATCACTAAAAAAATGCATACAAATAAATTAAATAATGATAGAAACTAGAAAAACATCAAAAACTCATCTTGTACATCTAGAGGTGTATCCAGGCACTAGACACACCACTCTGGATAGAAACAATATACAAAAACCCATATAATACAATGAAACTCATATATTATTTAATAACAAATTGTCTCTAAAAATATATTATTCACTAAATAGAAGCTCTAAATTTCAACTAGAAATTCGAACCCATTTGTGGAAGTAGTGTATTATAAGAAGAATTCTAGTTGTAGGGTGAAAGTAAATATATTATCAAGGGTAGGATGCATTGAGTGGTGTGACAGTCAATGTAGAAAGAGGAATTGAGGAAAGGGGGACGGTTATGGGGGAGGAAATAAGATGGTGTTCTAAAGGAGAAATTTTCCGATAAGTTTGGTGAAATAGAATAATTGAAACTTTTTTGTCTCTAATAGAAGCATTATAAACCATAAAATAGTGGTATCCCATTTCCCCCAACCATGAAAGGTGAATTCTTCTGTTCTATATTCAAAACTACACCCTATACAATGGTTCAATTTCCATTTTATTTTCAATATTAAAAAAAGAATACTTATTCTATTCTAAATTTTACTACTCATATAAAGTAAATTCATTAATATCATTTACGATTTCAAATAATTTATATTTCATATAATCCCAATAATAATTATCTTATTCATAAATTATCTAAATTATTAAAAAATTCAAATTATTTAATTACCCTCGGATCCTTAATAAATTTATAAAACTACTCATATCTCGCACTAAATCAAGTATAAATTTTTTTAGAATTTCTAGAATTGGTATTTGGGATAGGTAAAAATTGTTGGACTATAAAATACAGAGCTATAAAACAAAACAACTGTCAGGACAATTAGGGAGAATATAATTTCAATGGTTATGGAATATATATATATATATATATATATATATTACTGTGTTAATGTTAATAGAATATTTTATAATTGAACACAATATCAATATTAAGCCAAATTCTATTTCCTTCGACAAGATGATTTAGGGTCATAAACTTATTTTCCCCAAACCATGAAAATAAACCATTATTTTAATAAACATATTCTTATATCTAAAAATTATTCATTTTAGATGTTACCATCTATTTTTGTATATATATATGTTTTTAATTTATGTTTTTTTATAATATATATGTATATCAAAAAATATAAAAAATCATAATTTTACTGTTATTATATTAAACATTACTTATATTAAGTTAATATGAAAATATCATCAAATATCCACCTACCGTAACACACTATATCACATTTTTATTTTATTTATTCTTTATTCTTAAAAAATATTTTCATGAAATTTTCCCCTTTAGTGTAAAATATTTGATTTATTTGACTGTCAAACATTTTCCACATGGTCAGTAATAAACATGTGGTAACCATTATATTGTGCATAATTTCATAAAAATTGAATTTTTCATTATTTTATGCTGGTTTCCCATGTTATGATGGAACTTCTGATAGAACATTATGACCTATTTCATTCTTTTTTTGACATGCACAACATGGTTTACAAAACAATGTGGCTGAAACATTCAATCTTCAAAAAATATCTAAATAATTAAATCTTCAATTTTCACACATTTAATATGTAATTTATTTCCTCCCCTATACAACCATTATAGTTCAACATAATCCATCTATCCCTTGATAGAGTTACACTATACCCCCCATGATTTTGGAATCATCCAATTGTATTTATAGTTGTTATGATGTAAATATCTTACTATTTCTCCTACATTCTCTGCCCCTTCCATTAAAATTTTTTATACTAATTTTTTCTCTTAATAAAACCTATATATTTTGGAATGATTTTAATTTGGTTTTATGTGGTTCTAATCTATTGTTTTGGAATCCATAGAACATGTTTAAGGTTTTCCCTTTCTCATTTGGTTTTTCTCTATGGAATGAGATAAATAACGAATTGATTCTATCTGTTATGATGTGGGTTTTTCTACTCAACTTCATTATTTTTCAATTCATGACATTATTATGATTTTTGAATAAATTTTTAACTATATTATATCAATATATGATTCCTCATGTCAGTTTAGGAATTGGTTTCATGTATTTCTCTCATATAATTAAGCGCTTACTTCTTGATTTTTTGTTCCTTTTTGAATTAGTAATTGAGAATTCTAATCACAATTATCAGAATTCTTATGTGATTATTTAAAACTATTTGATGAAAATTACTAGGTTTTATCCATATTTTTCATAAGACAACAAAATTTATTAAATTATTTTATTTTAAAAGAAAGGGATATTAATTTAAAAGGGTTCTTAATAAAATATTGGATGATTTTTATTTTTTGAAAAATATATTTGAATAGACAATATAAGTTAGATTCTCTTATAATTATCATTTGAAAAATTTTAAATTTTTTTCTAAATTTATATGATATATTCCAAGTTTCATACGTGCATGTTCCGTTTTATATGTGGCACACTGTATGTGTTTTAATTGAGTGAATGTTGAAAATGAGGTGTTTCTTGTGATTTCATTAGATGTTAGGGTGATGTATTGTTCAATAATTGTAATTATTTTAAATATATGTTTTTATGTTTCTTCCACCTATACATTTTATTTCATTTAAACCAAGGTATCTAAGTGGTAGATATGGATTTATGTTAAACATGATATTTTCACACTACTAGTATCCCACTAGGGGTGATGTATGCAAGGGGTAGTGTATGGTGACTCTTATAGGGTTATGTTTAGGTTAGCATGTTGCCTTTTCTTGTATATATGCCACATATTTCGATATGGGGCTTTGTTTTTGTAAAGCCTTAGATTGTGACACCTTATGACCAAGGGAGTTTCCAATTTCACTAATCCATGTGTTGGGGATTCCTTGTGAGTGGATTTTTCTTGATTTTTAATTTCGCATTATTCATTTTTATCTACATAAATTGTTTTATAAGATCATGTAGTGGAACCATGTTTCATGTTTCACCTCATATGTAGGTGGGCGTTTTAGTCAGTAATAGTTTCAGAATGTTATTTTTGATTTTTTTCAAAAGTGGAAAATGATGTTTAATTATGACTGATTTCAAAAATAACTTTTTTAATATTATTTCAAAAGAGAGTTTTATTTTATAAATAATATAAAGGGATTAAAATGTGGTTTTTGAAGAAAAGTTTAATGTTTTTTTGAAAAATTTAATTGGTTTATTATTGACTATAAAATGGAGTCATGATTGATCTTGTATAAATCCATCAAAAATGGAAAACCATATTTTCTAATATATTTAAAACTTGTTTCATGGCATGTTTTATTTAATTATCTTCATTAACTTGGTGATAATATCCCACTGTGAATGTATTCTCCCACACAACATACACACATTCATATATGTTTCTATGTTATTCACATGTTTCATATAGGATTCATGTTATATTTCATACTGGTTACCACCTACTTGGGTCGCTAATGGGTGTGGTATTTTATATTTCATTATTTTAATTGGTTTCAAATATTTAATGTTAGAAGATAATATTTGAATACAATTTGAGTTTTGGATGTGAATTTGGGGAATCTCATAAATTTTATGGTGTAGGTTTAAGAAGAACTGAAGCTACACTATTATGTCACATAGTTTAGAAAACCATTTGGAAGTTATGTGGATACTACTAAAGAGTACAAAGAGTCTATTTTATGGCTATAAAAATACCCACAAAACCATACATCATAGTCATAAATATTTTTATTTGAATATTTTGTTCTTTGACCTTATTAGAATTCGTAAAGGGGTTCTCCCACAAGGTACATATGAATTTTTCATGTATTCATTTATTTTTTGGATGTGATTTTTTTGGTTATATGGTTTTGTGTTGTTTTAATATTTCTAGTTTTAATGACTCGGTGGTCATTTTAAGAATGTAAAAAATGATATTTTTATAAAATAATTTTTTTTATAAATGGTTTTTGGTAGTATTTTCATGAGAAATATTTTTTTTGTGGAGTATTTTAGTAGACATTGATTTTATTAGGGTAATTGGAGAGTATATAGAAATTGTGTCATAGTTTTTGTTTATTCATTTAAATAATTTCTATTTATTTTTACATTATTATGAATTTTAATAATGATTAAGAATGATTTTATTATATTTAAAATGATGTGGGTAAATTTTAAAGGAATTCATTATTTGTTAAGAGTATTTAATTATGTTAATGTTTTTATAATATTTTATGGAAATCATTTTAATATAAAAATGAACTATTATAAAAATTACATGGAATAGTTTTATTTTATATAAAAAATGTTATATATAGTAATAACATCATGGGATATTTTTTTAGTTTTCAAATGAATTAAATCATAACCAAGGTCAAGTCAACAAAGGGTTTTTTTTTTAAAAAAACCATGGAATAAAGGGATATTTGGAAATATTTTCATAATGTTTGGTATTTTATTGAATTTGCACATTTAATGTGTCAATAATTTATTTTTTTAGGGCCAATGGTTGTGGATTTTTTATTAGTGGAATTAAAATATTTAGTCAAAATTTACGAAAATGAAATTGTTTCGATTATTTAATGTTTACATTATAAAATGTCTCCCAAAAGATGAGTATAAAAATTGGATGGACATACCTAAAGAAGAACCAATCAGTGATTTCTTCGATATATAAGAATATATATTTTAGTAATGTTATTCATATAAATTTTCAATGGAGTAGTAGATTTATGACCTTATAATATTATAGACCCTATCAAGGGAGATAGTCAATGTGTTCTTGTTATTGTTTTTGTACCCTGAAGATTTGGTGGTAGGCAAAGATCCTAGGTGGAAGACTCTATCAGAACAAGAATATAGTAAAAGTGTGGGTTTTTATTTTATTTAATGTTTTCCTTTTATTTGGAGGGAGTTGCAGATGCCTCCATGAATATTAATTTAACATAAATGTAGTTTTAAATATACATTGATAGTGTATCTTGGATCATCATATGGTGTTTCATAATATTTCATTGAAATAAGTCTTCTGGTTTATTTGGATTGGGTGGATTGTTTTTTATTTCTTTTTTGCAGATTTATATTTAGTTATTGATATATGTTTCTCATGGGATGTCTTCTAGGAGTAGCATCAATAATTTCTCGATGATATTAATGGTTCATTTGGATTGAATATTCTTTTCTTATTGAAATTTTATTCAATGGGGTTTGTATTAGTTAGGAGATCCATGTAATGGCTGATTATTGGTATTTTGAACAAGGGATTTCCTTGTTTCTAATATTATGTAAAAGGGAGTTGTGTTAAATTTTTGTAAGAACATGAGGGTATGTATTTTGTTTTTTGAGTTCATACTCTAATTTTTTAATATGTTTTTTGCCTTTTTACATCCTTATTTATTGGTTATGTGGGGTGGGTTACCATGTGTGACTTCCTAGAGCTAGATTCCACATAAAGGGTTCCCTGAGCCCGGTGGGTGTCTGTTGGGAGACTATTCATTCATTACCATTGTGTAGTGATGCGGGTGAGGGTAAAAATAGGTAAATACAGGAGAAAATATATTTAAATATATGAAAAATGGGAAAATTATAGACAACAATAATAATCACTAACACAACATTTATAGAATTCAGTAATAGAATATATGTGTTTTAGTATAAAGCTAGAAAACATGGATACAAACAATATTCATTATATGTTCCACGAATAATAATTGAAATAAAATATTATCCCCAACATCACGAGTTAAAACTAGGTCCTATACTATTAAGCTTCATATTAAACAATAAGAAATCAAGTGTTTTAAGCTGTATTCTTACCATTGTTAACATCTTCAACCATGTAATCTTCCCCAGGTACCAACATCCCCAAGAAAGGGTGCCAGATTATTCTCAATGGGCCACCACCAACGATGTCAAAAACATACAACCTATTTAATGGGAATGTAACCGTGTGGAGGATTTCATAAATAATGTAATGTATTAAAATGTAACTAAACACCCAAGTACCCGCTTCATCCCGTGGTCGGTGTCTAAACATGTCAACAATTCATTCCTTCATTATTAACAATTTAATGTTGATAGATCTTGTGGGGAAGATCCAACACTAACATCACCTTGTTATAATATAAATAGTGAAGGTTCCAAGATGTAATAAATCAACCATGATCAATGATATTTAATAGTGAAGTCAAATGGTGATAACCAAAGAGATGTATACCTCAAGGGTCGCCAACTCTGGAATAACTATTTCCTGGAAAATGATTAGAGTGTAATCCAAGAAGTATGTCCATGGAAATCTACAATAATGTGAATACTGAATCCATGGTGGTCATCCAAGGTAGGATGTGGCTATGCAGAGACAGGTCCCTATGGGATGTAACTATGGCACCTACTAGTCAATGATAGATCCAAGGTCTGATGTTTAGGAATCCTGTAATAATATAGATGGATCCTACGATGACATGCTAGGAATCTAAGAATAGATAAGCATCATAATCCAGGCATTTCTCAACATAGGAATGATGTATCCACAAATCGGTGTGGGGTTCACGAGTGCTCAGGAAATTCACTAATCAGAATTCAAGGTGATATCGAGTCATGCCATTCCTTTTTGTTTATGAAATCATGTGATATTTCATTTGGTTCAAGCCTTTCCTATCGTTAGTGTGACAAGGTAAGTTATAATGAAACCATTTTATCATGTTATTTGGTTTAAGCCTTTCATTAAATTATTATGACAATGACATGTAGCTTTAAACCAATCATTTAATCCATCTTTGTTATATTCTATTTTTTAAGGTTCATTCAGTTACGTTCAATTTACGTGGTATGCGGTGATATAGATATGAAACCAAGTAAACATTAACATTTAATTATTAATATTAATCACTTAAATTAGGTGGGTCAAATTGTAATAAAACATGGTACTTAACAATATATAATTCACAATATAAATCAATCCATTTAATATAGAAATGATTACAATTATAGTGGTCAATCCATGGAACACCAGAACAGTGGCGCAAATGTGTCAAAACACAAAACCAAAATAAAGGAAAAACCATAAACCTATAAAATATGGATTTGTGGTCATAACCACCAATAATTAATCAGCAATTTGGAAATAACATGAACATATGGTTCTAATGATAATAAACATCACTTATAAATTCTATAAACTTAAACAAATGAAATCGATGGACCCCACACGATAAATCCAAAATCATGAAACATTAGGGATGAGTTATAGACCAACACCTAAGGGTTTTATAAATAACCTCCAATTATATTGGACCTTTATTTGGATCAAATCAGAGTATATATAAGATAAAGGGAAAAACATTCATACCTTGATATCTCTATCAATGAAAAATAGAAGTAGAATGCCTCAATAGGACTCGGGTACTTACCATTGCACATCAACATTATGAACACATGCTTGATATAATCCCAAATTAAGGATATTTCATGATTATGATGTTAGTTCATTAAAAGGCACCAAAATTAGAGGGAATAGGGTTAATACTACATAATCAAATATTATTGAAGAAGGAGGGAGTTAAAATATATCATTATGCGAAAAAACTAGAATATTACGAAAAACATAACATGTGCATGGTTTGTCAGTACATTCTGTAAAACCATGCTCAAACCATACATGGGTACCTAAAAAAGGGGTGCTTGTATAGTTAGGTCACATGGATGTGCACCAACCATGTGAGGTGGATCAGTCCAAAATAACACAATCTCCATGGTTTTCAAAACTGTATGGAATTCCTCAACAATTTTTTCTAAACCATGTGCCAAGCCTATGTTTTCCAAAGAGATGGGTTCTGGGATCTAAACATTCACCAAACACCCATGAGACTTTTTCTAACCCCTTAGGCATCCATATTAGATCCAATGTGATGATTTAGACTGAAATTTGAACGATCTATATCGGAGTAAGGCACCATGTTCTTACAATCTTTCCCCATTAAAAGAACTCATCCCTGAGTTCGCCTTCCAAAGGTGGAGAAACATTTACTAGGAACATCTCTGCACATTGGGAACATATGGTTCCTTCCCACTCCCAAGTCTCATCATAAACTTGATTGTGCATCCATATCCCCTGTAATAATGTGACAAACCAACATCGGAGAGCATTCGTTCCCTAGTCGACAATCAATATTAGATACTATACAAAAGAAGAATAAGAATATAACTAAAAATCCTTATGATTAAAATTACGATATGTGTCAGCATGATATTATAGAATCTCTGAAACATGAAATACATCATGCATAGAACAATACCTATAAGGTAGTATCAACTAATGGGCATCTTTCCTGACTCTCAAGAATTTCAAAAGGCCCTAATAAATTAGGTGACAATTTCCCCTACATTCGTGACCATAAATGACCTATCTTGCATGATACATAAAAAAAATATATGATCCTTGACCTCTAACTCAATAAGTCATCAACAGTGATAGACTTATGATTTTTTTTCTAGACTGAGCAATAGTCATATGATTTTGGACCAACTTGACTTTCTCTGATGTCTTTGGAATTTGAGAAGGACCGAGTAGGGTTGCCTTACAAACCTCTAGATAGAAAAAGGGATAACAACATGGCCTAGCATATAAGTCATAAAAAGAAAGCATTTGTATTATCATTTCAAAGACATTATTATAGGCTAACTCAAAGAGAGGGATACAATTCTCGTAAGAACCACTGAAATAAAGGACACATGCACAGAGCATATCGTCTAGAACCATTATTGTCTGTTTTAATTTTCCGTAAGTCTCAGGTAGAAATGTTGTTCTTAGAGACACCTATGTTCCCATACCTATTTGAAATCCCTTATAGAATAGTGGCATGAAACTATAATCCCTATTTGAAATGATAATATATTGAACCTCGTGTAGTTATATGACCTCACAAACATCCATTCTTCACATCTCTTCAAACTGATAAGGTCTCCCAAATAGGAATGAAGTGGTATGATTTCGTTAGTTCGTAAATGAAATCCCATATATCATATTTACCCCTTAGAAACCTAAATAATCCGACCGCAAAATCCTTATAAACCTCTTCCCATTATAATTCTTGGATTGCATGCGGTTATAGAAAGACTACAGGTCTCTAGTGTCCCCCCTTCAAATTTTGACATGTGGAACATCTAGTGATAATGAATAATATCTGATGATTCATATCAGGCCACCAAAACCAGAATCACATATATGGATACAATTTCAATATTCATAGAACACATTCCCACAGAATGGTGTGATAATATTTAATTAACTAATCTCTAATGTCAGTAGGAACCCAGGTACATCCTTGTAGACAAAGTATATCGTCTCTATCTATAGACCAATCCAAATGAATGTTATCTCCTAATATACACACACTGAGAACAAATCTGTATGGTTCTTAAATATTCCTAATCTCTACCTTCTCAAAGAGGAAATAGGAAACTCTCAAGGCTATGAAATAATAATATTTGTGACTATCATGATACTCTTAAAGATTCTTAGAAAATAAGTCCATTAACGTCCATTCATCACTATCTTCTCATATGACATGTCCTTATGTTTTTATAAATAGAGCACTGGAGACCACATTGTGTGTCCCAAGAATTTATAAAACCTCAAAGATTATGTATTTTTGGTATTAGACCCATCTCCATTTTCTATGGTTCAATTCACTCTATGAAAATATTTTCATGCGGCTCATGTGGTCTAGATACAACACAAAGAATCCACCCAATGTATAATGTCTCCTATAATATAAGGAATAGAAAACTACTTATAGCTCAAGGTTGTGAGTCAGGTAATTTTTCTCATTAGGCCTCAACATCCAAGTTCCACCATCAAAAACCTTATCATCAGGAATCAATACCCCCTGGTCAATGACTGATGTATAATAGAATATAGTATAACCTATACCAATCACTGGATGAATTAGAATATGATCTGATACATTCCTCCCATTCATCTCCTGAAAGTAATTCTCATATTCTTATGACTATGTGAACATTACACCATTCATTGTAAGACTAGTAATATGTGACGTATGTTGAGAAAGGTCTTGTATAAAACCCTTGTAATTTCAATCAAAACCCACGAAAAACTATATATCAATCCCTATCTTGGGCTTCTCCCTTGAGAATAATTCACTTGAAATTTTATGTTCAACAAATACTATTGATTATAAGATAATATAAACCACAATGTGGAAATTGTCGATTCAGAAGTGGAACTTATCATGATTTTCATAATTTTTATGTCCCCTTAGTTAACCCCAAATTACATCATGATGTTTGGTATCATCATTATGAGAGAGATAATACCCCAAGATGTCTTCCACAAAGACCATAAAAAAGATTCCAAATAGGGGTGGAAATCCCACTTCATCAATTCCATGAAAATTGTAGGTATGTTTGTAAGATCCAATGGAATAACAGGGTACTTACATAGAAAATAACTTCTACAGAATTTTTTGTGAGGTATGTATGATGGTCTGACTTGCACAAGATGATAACTCGATCTCAAGTCGATCATAGAGAAGACCTTAGCTTCCCGGACCTGGTCAACGAGATAATTTATTCGAGGATGTGGAAACTAGTTCCTGATTATAAGAGGGTTCAACCATCAAAAATCCATTCCTAGATGTAAGGTTACATATTTTATCTTGGTGAATAGTGTGAGAAACCCCTAGAGGATGTACAGGATCATATAAAACCATTTTCCTCTAAATCCTCTAACTTCCACTTAAGCTCCTAAATATATGTAGGTTCCATCCTATAAGGCCAAATGGACACTGGCGTTGTTCCAAGAATAAGATTGATTGTAAAATCTACCAATCTCTCATGAGGTAATACGAAAATAAATCATCAGAAAAAACATCCCTTAAATTATCTACTATTTGAGGGATGAATGGTTGATGTAATCCATGATCTTCCATGAAGAGATTTGAAATCCGGGTGGTCACTCAGCCTATCGCTTGATGCTCTGGTCCATCTCTACGAGTATGAAAATTCCACTCACCGTTAGGAAGATAACTTATAACTCTAGTGATGTAAAAGATACCTTGTGTTGACAGCATTCTACAAAAGAATGATTTTGAACCGACTGATCCTTCTTTATAATGACATCAAAGCACTCCATCTCGATAAAAAATAGGTTCCATTGGAAATGGTGGCTACCTACCTCAATGAGAAAGTCCTTATAGTGGTTTTTTCCAAATTTTCATACCCCTATTGACGTATCTATGATCATTAATCCATATTAATATTGAATATATTGTCATAGAACATCAATGATAGATACTGAGACCAAATCGTTTGAAAAACTTGTATCAAATAAAACAGATACTATAATAGTGGATACATGAATAGTGCCTCAAACTGTAGATGGTCTAATATCATTATCCTTGTGTACTGGTAGTAGTGCATTCAACTAGCCTAATCCATTTCTCGGTAAAAAAATAAGGAATACCATGATAAAAAATTCTCTCTTAGAACTACTAGTGATCAAGGGTCTGGCTACCATAGCCACAACTGCTTCCATATCCATACATGCCAGTTTTATTCCAACTCCCTTCCTAACGCAGCATAAAAGAAATCGATCTTGAAGGTGGATCTAGTGAAAATCCTTTTCCACTCGAAGATGATTAAAATTTACTACAAAAATGTTGATGATTCCACATAGGGGCACAAGCCCAGAACTCCACTGGGTCTATATCACACTAAGGCATTGAATTCCACAATCATCCACAATGATGGAACACTATAGAGCTATAAAAAAGGATACAATGGATGATACTTTCCTGAAAAGAAACATTGAATTGATGTTTCCAACCACCAAAAGAACTAATATACGGACATGAAACCAATCGCCTTTTCCTTCTACTATTACAGTCCCTCAGGTTACGCTGAGTGATAAGAGCTTGATTGACTATTGCTAAAAAGGTAAGTAGTATAAATACTTTGAACTATGTATAGATAGAGTACTAGATCCTATCCTAAAATCTTCTACAATGTGAAATCACATCTTTGGCTAGGAGGAGTGCAAAGAGTTGTAACTCAGCGAAACATAGTGAATATTACATGAATGGCATTGAACCATACATGAGAAGCATGAACTATCTGACTCTATCTGCTCTTGGTGTGTGAGGATCAAACTGATCTTAAAAGGGTGTTTAGAAATAATCCCCAAATATTCCCTGATGACGATGGAGTTGGGTAATCACATCCCAATGCTGATTTAATTAATCCAGAAGTGATTATGTGGGAAAATTGACACTCCTCTATAGAGTCATCTTTGTTTTCTCAAGGTTGTATAGAGTGGATTATTGCCAATACAAAAAAGCATGAAGCCAAAATCCCTTAAAAATTTAGGAGGATATTGCGACTATAACTCACAAAAAATGTATAATAGTAATTTCCTCAAGTGAAACTTCTGATGGAATTACTAGAGGATCAGGACCCACTATGTCTGAAGCATGACTGTCACCAACATCCTAGAGAATTACATGAAGACATCATAGTGTATTTGGTCTAACAATTCCAAGAACACACCTCAGAACAAACATAGAGTCATAACATTTAATCACTAGAAGATGATAAAAAAAATAAAAATCTCTACCTAGAAAATACTAGAAAAAATACCCACTTACGATTACTATATATTAATAACTGTTCAAGTATAAGATTCATTTCATTTTGTCGTTAATTTCTAGCTTCACTCAATTACATTTCAAAAAAATTTCTAGGCAATATAATGATATGAAACCATTTTAGTTTAGATTTCATGATTCACCTAATAATGTATTTACATTTCTTACAAATTACTTCCCATACACCTATATTTAGAAACAACACCCATTTAATTATAACATAATGGCTCAACTTGGTAAATTACTCATCCCATCCCATGAGGGCCCATACACCTCATGAATTGAGATCAGAAATCGATCAGTCGCAATTAGAATTAATAAAATCATAATAAAACTACCATATCATCACTCAACACTCATACTCGAATCAATAAATGAAATGCAGGGAAATATAGCAATACGGCATGGAAGTTTTCAGGACATGTGAATTATATGTACCAATAATGATGCATGTGACAATGATCTATACACTCACATCATTGGGCCAAGGGAGAATGAAAATCCCCAACGAGAGTAAAAATCAACTACACCACACAGTATGTGTTTCATCTAATGGTGAAATAATATCAATTGTAATTGTCAAAATTAGACCATCAATTATAATTTAGGCAAGTTGGTTTTTACCCCGAACATAGGTTCCCGATGCCCAAGTTTGACTTATGACGAAGCCTCAAGAATTCTTATCCTCCAATCGATGGTCTCCAAATTGTAAATAATGAACATAATATATCCTCTAAAACCACATTGTGGTGTCCTGGACCCATATTCCACATAATGGGTGCCCTATGCCCGGTGGGTCACATGGCTTCAAGCACATCTCCCCGAACTCCCGAGGCGTCTGATCGGTAGTAAGGACCTAGGGTGTGTACTTGGGGAGTCTATTTCCTCATTTGAAAAGATCAGTATAGTGGGTGAGAGTAAAAATTAGTAAATATTGTAATCAATATATATATACATAAGGAACATCGGAAATATAGAGGCATCAACAAAAATAACTACAACAAATGGAATAGAATTCATCAACCCATGATATGTCAAGGCAGATACACCTTATGAGAGAGATATAACACCATCTCAAGTAACAGTCCATTACTTATAGTGGAATATATTCACATGCCAAACAATCTTAGTAATCAATGATCAACCACAAGTCCATCTTAGTATTCATGGTTCACTCAAATGACCATCTTAGTAGTCTAGGTTCACACCCAATACCATCTTCGTAGTCAAATTCATTTACTAAATAGAGTTCACTCATAAACTATCCAAATATATCTCATGATATATAAATAGATACCCATTGCATTAGAGTGAGATGTATTCCCTAACCATCACCAAATGATATAAACATACTCATACCGCCTGATAATAAAACGTTGATTATATCATGACCCATAAAAAGTGATGTTTTTCATAAATATCATATAGTAACCCCTGAAATGAAATAAGTATCATAAAAATACCATTTTATCATAACCAATGGAAAATTGATTGGTTTAATAATCATTTCATTAATGCATAAACCATGAAATAAGCATATTTTAGAATCATATAACCCGTGGAAGGAAATGTGTGTCGAAGAAAAATTATTATCTGAAACATAATCCATTCAATGAAATAAAAATAATTATTTCCTTGTATCATGTCCCATATAAAAAATAAATCATCCCAACGGATTTAATAATAAATGGAGAATTATTTTTAATGATCACATATAACATTTCTTATGTAAAATATCATTTATTTTAAAATCCATTACGTAAAAATTTTTACAAAAAAATCTTTTTCCAAGTAATAAGTTTTAAAATATCAGTTAAAAAGTTTTTGGAGAAAAGTATATTCCATTATATGAAAAAAACAATTGAAAACATAAATAATTTTGGAATCCATTTTTTTTAACATATATTTAAAAACACATAAAATAATATTGAGAACGTTTTTAAAATATTTATTAAATAATTTTTTAAATTTATCACAATGGTTATAATTCTTTTCGTAGACCGATTTATTTGAAAATACATTGAAAATTTATAAATAATTCATGAAAACCCTTTAAAACCCTTTATCATGGAAAATAAAGTGAAAAAATGTAAATAATTATTGAAACTGTTTTGAAAACGTTTTCATTGAAAATAGTTTTTAAAACATATAATGGATTCTAGAAAATATTTTTAAATCATTTTTATTTTAAAATAATTTTAAAATATATAAAATAATATTGAAAAAATAGAGAAACCATTTTTCATTTAATATAATTTGGAACCTATAAATTAATTCTTATGCAACATTGAAAACTTTTTATTTGAAAATACATTGAATACATATAAATAATGCTTGATTTGTTTTAAAATTCATTTCTTTGAAAATAGTTGTTAGAAAATATAAAAGAATATTGAAAACATTTTGAAAAAATATATATATTATAATATCTCGGAAAATATTTATAACAAATTATATAAATAAAAAATTCATGAAAATGTTTTTTGAAAACATTTTTTTGAATGAACGTAGATTATCAGTAGAAATGAAAACTATGGTTATATTTTCATAAATAACATTTTTATAGAAATAGTAAGTAACAAAGAGTTGAAATTGGTATTGATAAATGAATATATCATATATAAATATAGGATAATAAATTTAATGAGTTTTATTAATGGATATATCATTATAATTAATCAATGGAAGTATAGTCATAAATAATCCTGATAAATGGTGATACAATAACAATAAATTGTTACAACATAGATAAAATTAAAAAAATTACCATAAAATTCATTGAATAAATGAATCTTAAAATATCATTTAAATAAATAGATTCCAGATATAACTTTTCAAATTTATGTTTATACACATCGTAGAAGAATATAGGTGAATAACACGTCATGCGTCTCAATGAAGCAAAATTGAAAAAATATTACATTACAAATTTAGAAATCTTGAATCCTATACAACATGAATGGTAGTTAATTAAATAGTTGAGTAAATATCCATAAATTAATCTATAATAAACATATAATATTTTCATGGTAATTTTATACTCCCGTTAAAATAAACGTATGTTGAATATGGAATAAATCCCATATAAATAAAAGTAGATGAGAAAACCCTTACCTTATGTCTTCAATTTATTTTCACACATCCAAAACAACTGTATAATAAAAACAATTTATTATAAATCTACCAAAAAAACAAATTCTTATATGTAATACTATATGATTTTATTATGTCTGAATATTTCATATTTAAGATCAATTCCTTGTTTATGTGTTGTTTCAAGAAATAACCTCTATGTTTTTTATACATGTTTTGACTTATTATTTTTTATGCTCTTACATTGATCATGATTTAAATATTAAAATAATTTACAAAATTAATTAAATATAATATGTATTTATTATATTTATATTTAATGTAATAAATAATAGATTGAAATATGAAATGGAATACACCGTTCATGGAGAAGGTAGGTTATATGTATGCATGAATGTTGTTTCAGTTTTACGGTCATATAGAAATAAATAATGTAAATGAAATATATATATATATATATATATAATAATTGTATTATTATTATTAATCAATATATATATATTTATTTTACCAAACTTTTCCTTCATAAATTATAGGTATGGTGTTAATGAATCACAATGTTATAATATGGTGAATGTTCAGACGTTCATAGAAGATTTAATCATAATTAAAAAATGAAATAAATAATTTATCTTTTATAAAATAAATTATAAATTTTAATAACATAATTAATATCATAAAAATAATATAAAACAAAATTTTCTTCATAATTCACAAACATGAGATATGGTAAATGAAAAAATAATTATATCGTTCGACGAGGTGGTAGTCAGACGTACTCATGAATGTGGAATTTTTTTTCCATTTGATGAGATTATTTGTATGTATATATTGAAAACGTAGAATAAAATCTTATTAACTTAAGAATAATAAGGTTATTATATAATCTGATAATAATTAGAACCGAGGTGGTGAAAAAATAAATCAAAACAAAAGTGGTAATTGAAGGATTTTACTTATTTTTTAGGAAACTACTTTTATTTTGCACCAAATAGATACATTTGATAGAATTATTCCCATATTTTGGCCTCTATAAATAATGTATAAAAACTTGGAGAATATTTGGATAGTTTTTTGTTGAGTAAATGTGTCTTGAGAGGTGTAATCAATTGGAAAAGTGATTTCATTTTTATAAAGGTGGAACGATGGTATTAATATAAATAATAAAAGATAAACATTGTCAAGAGGGATGAATTTCCTCATGTTCTTGAAAAATGTAATAATAGTTTATTAAATGTTACTTATGGTCTACATAAATTTCAATCACACAAAACTATGTGTATTTTTATAATTATTTTCATTAACATCTATGTTTCCCCACATTTATCATTTTGGTTTTTATTAAGGTTACTAGTTTTGTAAGATATGTAATTTAACCATTAATTAGAATTAAAATTTTGATTTATTAGAAAATAAATACCAACTTAACAATAAATATTATACAATTTTTGGAAAAAATTAATTCAAATAGAAATTAATATTAATAAAAGTACATGTTAATCACTAAATACTACTTTGACACGACAAAAGATAACAATGTTTTTAAAGATTAATGGTATATATGGACAATATAAAAGAAAAACTAATCCATTATTATATTATATTTTATATTAATAAATATATGATAATAATTTGGAAGAATATAGGATTTTATTTAAATTTCAAATCTTTTTTCAAAATTTTATATTTTTTAAAATAACATTAATTTCAATTTAGAAAATATTTTCAAATTTTAAATTTAAATAAATATCAAGACAAGGAAGGATTTTTTATAACAACCATTATTTTTTGAATATTTCATTTGAATTAATTTAACATTTTTAATATTTTTCAGTTTACACAACACTAAAACATTCTTCTTTTATATTAAAGCACAATTTTTGGCTTGTATCACACGCAACACCATTTTAATCACTCAAAACAAGAAAAAATAAAAATAATGTTTCTCTAAATGGACCACCAAGGTTTTTTTTGTTACACATAACAATTAATTTCCTCGATGTATTACTTAACATGCAAGACAATTTTTTACATGACAAATATATATCATTTAGATTTTATAAGATAATATAATAAGATATAAACTACTAGTAAATTATAGGTTAATAATATTAATAACTAATTTATGAAAATATTTTTTTATAGTAATACATTAATAATTCATAAGTAACTATGTCATTTGAAATGAATATTAAAACTTATTGAATATAACAAAAAATATTAATGTTTTTATAGGTACATGTAATTTAACCATAATAAATTAAATTATTTAAAATTTATGTGTGATATTAATGTAATATATATTGTTTATATTCATTCAAATATTTTGTTTTTAATCTAATAGATTGAATTTATATAAGATAATAACAAACCTAATTTTATGCTTAAAAACTTATATTTTTTGTAATGGTATTTTTAATACCTTTTAAGGGAGAAATAATAATAAATGACAATTATTAAAATTTTCATATTTAATATTTTAAAATAAAAATTATCTTTAAAATTGAGACATAAAAATTATATTTGGATAATTTTTTTCTATTTTTAGTAATGTTTCTTTTTTAATGAATAGTTTAAAAGACTGGATTTTAATTCAAAATAGCATTTTCAACTAATTTTTTTATAAGGAAGAATTATATAGTAAATAAGTTTATAATTCAAATTACATAATAATAATATTATTTTATCTAATATATGTCTTTGTAAATAATTTCACATAGAATGTGGATTTAAAAACATAGAAAACGGTTAAATGTTTTTACTTTAAAAACAGTTATTCTCTACCATATTATGGGATTATTTTTAATGTAGTTTCTACCTCATCTAAAATTATAATTTTCAAAATTTTATTAAATATATGGATTAATATTGTGTTTTAATGTATAATATGTTTAAAATAGTATTTTACCAAATATATTAGTGAAATAAATTAAAATTAAGTATATCTATTAAGGTAAAATTATGCTTAAATAAGTAATAAACCTTCAATTTATGTCCCAAGAAGTATTATACACATGTCCAAAATACATTTTATAGACATATTTATACCCTATAACCCCCTTTTGGACATTATATCATTATTTGATACAATTTCAACACACAAACATGTTGGTGGAATTCTCTCTTCAAATATTTACAAAAGTGACACTACTCCTTCCATATAAATGGTCACCGCCACTCCCTCTTCTTCACACATCTACGAAAACCTACGATTTTTCATGATCATAAAAATACCCAACCCAACATCTCTTAATTACTCATTGAAGCCTATCATTAAATATAATATCTTCCAAGGAAACATTTTTTAACAAACCAAAATGAGTAACTATATTATGATGTAACACGTTCTCTCAATCCCATTTCATTTATTTTTATTCATCGACCAATCTTCTCCATTTATTCCATGAATTTTTTAAAAAATAGTATCCTAAATATAATATTATTCTTTACTATGATGGTTCAACCTACAATTACACATACCTCTATCTAATGGTTAATTAACATATTGTTTATGTGTACGATGAACATCCGCCTAACAAAACAAGGATTGTTCAACTTTCCGTACCTCCTCTAATGGTGGAAATTATGGTGGAAACACTCTATATAAATATTATATATTGTATTTATTTTTCTTTTAATCTAATTTCTTACTTTTACAACACATAACTTTTTTACATCCCTTTTTGTGTAAATATGGTAATTTCATATGTGAAAGTGTGGACAACAGACCCCTCAAATTGATGTGAATCATTCACAAACTATGTGTAATGTACTAAGGGTTTAGTAAAAATATATTATATATATAATGTTATAATTATATTATAATGATATTATATAAATATATACATATATTTCAATTTATTTATTTCTTTCAATAATATAATAAAAACTGACACAACATTTATCCATATGTACGGCTTACCATCTCCATGAATTGTGTATTCTATTTAGTAATCCTATATTATATATATTTGTATAATAAAAATTTAATATAAATATAAATTCTATTTATATCATGTTTTAAATTCAGGAATCATTATATATGTATAAGGACCAATGATATAACTAATTATGATACATGTGAAGAACAAAGTAAATATCATTTGAAGTGATTCCTTAACAAAATATAGTTATAAACTAGGTATTATATGGTCTTAAAATAAATATTCTTTTATATATTATTATATAGTTTTTATAATTATTTTTATAAATTTATATTTATTATATAGCTGTTTTTATGAGAACTATGAGATTCAATACAAAAGGTAATGGGACATCATATCACTTTTTAATTCCTTGAGATACATGTTATATTCTCCACGCATTCCTTTTGTGTAGTGCATATACTTCCCATGATTTTATTCTATTTATCATATACTTAAATTTATTCACATTAACCTATCCATTTTATTATATTTCATTCAAATCATATATGTTTAAAATATACCAAATTGGTGAAATAGTTTAGTCGAAATTTTCCATCTTTAAGACACATTCTTTGTTATGAACCTAAATTATATTTTAATTTGTAGCTACATTGATTTTCAATTTTATATCGTGGATTTAATTCTATTAATGATATTTTTAGTGTCATAAACATTAATTATAGTACATAAAGATTATGATCACATATTAATATGTTATAAGAGTTTACTGAGACAATTTAATCAATTTTCATGACTACTTATGTCTATGATTCCTCTGATGAAATATTATGATAAGTCAGTCAAGATCATTCATAATATTTAGTCCCCAATTTATGTTACTCATTGATTCATATATTTTCACGATTTCATCATTATTTGGTACATAAGATACTAAAAATATTTTATTAGAAAAACCCAACACCACCATCACATCAGTATATAATTTGTGGTCCTTTAAAATTATGTTTTCCAAAAAAGATTTCCCATAATTTTCTACAATTCACATATGATAATTCAAAAAAATTACCTTTTTTCATTTACCAATCTTTTCATCAGAATATTTTTACCTCTTCCCAAATGTGGAATTATTCAAAATGTTTTTCAATGAAAAAAATGAATCTTCTTTTCATATAATATGACATGTCAAAATTTTCCAATAGTTATTCCCTTAAATATTCATTAAAATATTAAAAATATATTTTATAAAAGTAATTTTTTCTTAATATTCATTATAATCATTATTTTTTTTATATTCAAAGAATTTTTAAAAAAAACATATAATGATTTAAAAAGTTTTTTTATCCTTTTTAAAGGATTATTTTTTATGCTTTTAAAATATTTTCAATGAAATGGGTTTCAAAAAGTTTTAATGATTTGTTAATAACTTTTCAAATTAACAAAACTAAATGGTTCTAAAAACATTTAAAATATATAATTTCATGTATTCAATGTATTTTCTATGAAAACATTTTTGAAAATTCTACCGAGCAACCTTTATTATTTTTAATGGAATAAGGTTTTCAAGATCTATTTATATTTTTTTAAGTGAAAATGGGTTCCAAAATTTTTTCAAATATTTTTTTATAATCATTGTTGTTTATATAAAATATTTTGGTTTTCATATGGATTTTTATTTTCTAAAGACCCTTTTTTATACAAGTAAGGATATTTTTCTCATGAAATATTATCATAATATACTTCCTAGTTATTTTCCTTCTAATATGACATCTATTTTTGTTAATGAAGATCCTTTACAAAATAATACTAAGGATCCATTCATATTCATTCATTAATTGTTTTTGTTTAAAATAAATGATTCTAATAAAACTCTTTTCACTATTTTTATTTACATAATTTTTAATCCTGATTATTTTCATGCATTATTCTTTTCATTAAATTATTATGAAACATATATCATTTCCACAAGTTACGATATGATTTCATTTTTATGATAATAAAAAAATTCCATGTGTTATGCTATGATTTTGTATCAATTTGTGGAAAATATATGTATTATTTCACTATTATGTGGGTGGAAGCTATATCTACCTCCAATACTTTGGGTACTTATTTATATCTCATGAGATAGACATGGATGGAATAACAAAATGGTCTTGGCTCAATATTATATGGCTAGAATATGAAATTAACTTCATTTAGTAATAATGTTCTAGAATGAGGCGTGAACTCAGTTCAGTTATACATGACTAGAATGGGGAGTGACCACTGTTCAGTAAAATACTTTTTCCACTAAGAATGATTTGGAAAAAAATTCATGACTACTATAGAAATAATTATACATTCTTATGAGTCTTGAAAAATTCAATGATTTATTCATTGGTAATTTTTTCATGTCTTAAGATCTTTATTCCCTTATGATTCTTTCCTTATGGACTTCAAATTTTTAATATGATCTCTAATATCCATGGTATGGTCATAAAATGTTATGTTTAATTTCCATAACCTTTGGTTCTTAATATTATTACACATTTCATTAATTTTTCCATATTAAGCAATAGAGCTAACCCCTTTTGTATGTTTTCGTTCCCGAGATTATAAAGAATGGTTTTAGGTATAAGTATTAAACATGGTGGTCTTAATGGGAGATATTGAATATATTTCAGTAGGATATAATATGTTATTTCGATGTTTCAAAAGTAACAAAAAAATTATGGTCCTCAGGCATGTATTTTTGTATGTTAAAGAATAATCATATAAAATGATGTAATACCCATGTATGATAAGCTTGGGTCTCCATTGTTAATATCAATGGAACAGTTTAGTCATTCTTTGGAAACTAGGATTATAAATCATTTTTGAGAACCATATGTATATTTTTATAGATGTTTCTAGTGTTCTATCTACAAATAAATAAAAGTTGAGTAAAAATATAATAAAATGTCCTAGAATTTTTGTATAGGATAGAGTTAGTGGCTTCCTATAAATATATATTTTTCAGTATACTATATGTGAATGTAGATTTGGAAAATTTGTACTCAGGGGTAATAACTTCGATAAGATGTTATGGTCCTAACTTGGGGTAATCTGGTACACAACAACGAGCCTTGCTGCACACCGATATTGACACTCCTATTGGATATGCATTTGGAATTCATAAACTCTTTATGAACCTTCATGACTAATTTTAATATAATTTGTCTTTGATTTACATATGATGAACCTAGAGTTCCATATTTTAATTATGTTTTCAGGATTTATACGTTATATAAGTAAATCATTACTAAATGTGTGGTTTTGTGATATAATAAGTAATTCTCACACTATGCTTTTGATTTTAGTCAATGGCTAGAAGTAGAAGGAACTGGATTAACATTTAATGTTATGGATGATTGGTTGATGATCAGTTAGGTGGGATGATATTTGGAGTGAGAGATGTTGTAATAATTCCTAATATGTTTTCTAGGTACATGATTAACAACATATACCATAACCAACTCTCAGACACACAATGTAATACACAAAAGGATTTCACTAAGGATCCATGTAATGGTGACCCTAGAGGAAAGAATATTTGGTTTCATTTGTGTCATGAATGTGGAAACAGTATCCTATGTGAATTTTATATAGTAATAATAATATTCATTAACTTTGGTATTAGAGGGAAAAAACAACGTGGTTATAGGGTAAAAATGAAAATATTGGTTAAATAGATGGATGAGAATATTGGGCTCCGTCTATCGTTATCAAAGGATATGTGTTTTATGTGTGTAATAAATGTTTTCCATTAGGAAACTCAATGTAATAAGGATAATTCTCCTGATGAGGATCTTCATGGTGCAATGAGTAATGTTTACATTGCTTATTATGAAGAGACTACCGATGACATGTGAAATAAAATGGGTATTATGATTTGGTATTCTGGTTGATGGATTAAGGGTGAATGAATTATCTTTTTTATGTATTTGGATTTAATAAAGAATAAATATAATATTTATAAGGATTATTCAGTCTATTTTCTATGTTATGGATTCAAAAGGACTCGTTGAATGGTTCTGATGTAATTGGAAATTGATATAAGGGAATAGTCATGTCCCATTAATACACAAGACTATTGGAATTAAAACCCTTAAAATGATATATATTTTATGATAAATTTTTCTGGATAATGATAAGTTGTATTTGAATAAGTAAGATGTAAGGTATTAATTACCATGGAACTACATAAGGAATTATCATTAATAGTTTATGTTATCATGGATAAAGTTTAAAACATCTTGGATTTATGGAATATATCATGTAATCTACAAAATAATTAATTGTGTATGTTTTCCAGAGTTATTTCTGGTAATCCATGTTATTAACATGTCTAAATAGAATATATGATGTTGGTATTAACATTTTTTGAATGTGACAACTATGAGATACTTTTTGATATGCAGGGGAATTAATATTGAGATGATTTTAGGAGTTTCTTTCAAATGATATTTATTTTCATCACTCATAAGTTTTGAATGTTAAACATTCTTTAAATGTTAATGTAAAACATTAGTGTGAAGTACATATTAACAGAGTTTATATTAAAAACCACAGTTAAATATATAATTAGTGATTAATCTTATTTCTTGGATGAAAGTCTTATTTATTTTATAATTTATATTATCTGGGTTTTGGAAAAGGAAAAAACATGCAGTAGTGCAGAAAATGTTTTTTACGTCGGTTAGTTTTCATATTTACGTTAGTTTCTAGCCGACGTTAATACGGGAAACATTATAAATAACGTTTTGACATCGGTTATTTAAAAACCGACATCAAAAAAATAAAATCGCGATGTTTATAACGTCGATTATTGTAGAACTGACGTGATAAATAAAATGGTAAGGTTTTATCATGTCGGTTATTTAACAACCGATGTGATAAAAGGCCTGGAAAATGTTTTATCACGTCGGTTATTAAAAACCCGACGTTAGAAAAGGATGGGGAAATGGTCTATCACATCGGTTATTAAACAACCGGTGTGATAATCCGGGGGATGGGGATTTATCACGTTGGTTTTTTAATAATCGATGTGATAAACCGGGGGAGGGGGGCTATCACGTCGGTTATTATATAACTGACGTGATAAACCGGGGTGAGGGGGGTTTATCACGTTAGTTATTATATAACCAACGTGATAAACTGGGGTGAGGGGGGTTTATCATGTTGGTTATTATATAACTGATGTGATAAACCGGGGTGAGGGGTGTTTATCAAGTCAGTTATTAAATAACTGACGTGATAAACAATTTTCCAGGCCTTTTATCACATCGGTTATTTAATAAGCGACGTGATAAACCATTTTCCAGGCCTTTAATCACATCGGTTATTAAATAACCGACATGATAAACCATTTTCCAGGCCTTTTAGAATGTCTCTTATTAAATAACTGACGTGATAAACACAATTTTTTTTAAAAAATTGAATGCTGTCATCCTCTCTCCACCAGAATCAACTAGAAAACAAATCAAGAAATTGTACCACAAAAACAGAAGTAGATCAAAATTAAGCATGTACATTGATAACATATAAAACATAACCCCTAGACAGCCCCCACCCTTATGTATACCCCATGGACAGCTCTCCCCCACCCCGTTGGAGCCCCCACCCTCATGTATACCCCCTGGACAGCCCTTCCCCACCCCATTGGAGCTCCCACCCTCATGTATACCCCTTGGACAACCCTCCCCCAACCCATTGGAGCCCCCACGACACTCCTGGACTGCCCCGACCCCCTGACAGCCCCAAACACCCCTCGACAACCCCCACTCGCCTGAACAACACCCCATCACCCCACTTGATAGCCCCCACCACACCCCTGGACAGCCCCAAACACCCCTGGACAACCCCCCCCCCCCCCACCACCCACATGTATACCCCCCACCCCTGGACAGCAATCCCACACCCCTGGACCGCCTTCCCACACCCCTGGATAACCCTGCCACCCCCCAGGACTATCCCCCCACCCCACCGAATAGCCCTCCTAGACCGCTGGACACCCCCCAACCCCACTGAACACACCCCCACACCCTTGGAACCCCTCCCCCACAGACCTAAATCTATACCATAAAAACCATCAAAAGTAAACCAAAACAAGAAGTAAAGAAAAATTAAACATTCACTTATATAACATTCAAAACTTACACTGTCAACTTAAAAAAACTACATCCAACCTAAACAACTACCAAATACACAATTACAATGACAATATTCAAAATTACATTTTACATTACAAACAACTAAAATTCAATCAAACCTGTAAAATAATTTGACCACTCCACTTGTAAGTGTTTGATGTCTTCAGCAGTATAGGGTTTAGGGTCATCAAAAAGCTAAAAATGAAAAAGAAGGTAGTTAACGTGTATAATGAATAAATCAAATTGAAATATTATGGCAATGTTTAAGAGGAAATCGTACCAGGTCAAAATTCACAACTGTCCCAGTTGTTATTATTTCATACATAAATCTTAACATATAATATCCGCATTCGATGAGGCCTTGTTGTTCATGACAATTCTGTTTGAATGAGTGTAAATTCAATATATTATTTTTATGTAATAAATCAAAAAGTACAAATTATAAATGCAAATTTACCTTCGCATTTACATATTTGATCTTTTTATTACTTTTCTTTGTGTTTTTCGAAAGTAGGACCATGCACTGTTAGAAAATAGTACGAATGGGGTAAATTTAAAATTCATTATAATATATAAAACTATTGAGAAATTGAAACTTACATTTCCAATATATTCTTAAAACTTTCCTGCACATCACCACGGACAGAGCATATCCAATAAAGAGCTTTCTCCCTTGGGAAAAAAACCCCTAACATCCAATGATCACTGATAAAAGTAAATTTAACGTTAGTGGTTTTTTATGTTAAAAGATAATTAACTCTTTGAGAGAAATGTGTTTCATACCTCTCACAAAAAGGTATCATCCAACATTGTGTGATTATATTTTTTTCAAATCTTTCAGCAATATAAACCATTCTTTGTTCCTCATTCAATGCACATGCTTGAGGGGAAATCAATTGCGGGTCCATGAATCCATATACTTCTGTCAGCTCATTCCTATCACAAATTTTATAAAGATACCTAATACAAAACATACATAAGTATAAATTTTTAATAAATATAACACACGGAAAAGTTGTTAAGGCTTACATGGAAAAAATTTACACCACGTTGATGCCCAACTTATCTCCAGCAACAAGCTCCATGATATCAGTTTTTATAATCCCCACACTTATTTCACGTTCACAAACATGAGATTCCATTTGAAACTCATAATAACCCAATAAAAAATGTGAATATCATGACAATTTGCCAAGACCATTTGAATTTGTATATGATGTCATACCCATTTGTCTTTGTTGTTGTCTACATAGTATTTCTTTACCTTGGAGGTATTCTTGAAAAAAAATTGAAAAATATATTAGTTTTCAAATGATAAAACAACTTTAATAAAAAAATAAAATAAAATATAAAACATTCATACCTCTATGTTAATGAGTCGAAGAAGTCTGGATGGCCAAAATAAAAAATGGCCGATACTCTGTCCAACTATCACCACCTCATCTGTAGGTATTGGTACCCTAGCTGATCTATCTATAATTTCTTGTACAGTGACTCTCTGATTCTAGACCTCTAATCGTTCATGATGAACTGTATCTCTTATACAATATACCAACCTATATGCTACTATATGATGTTGATAATCATCAACATACAACTCGCAATATGTAGGAAGATGCAGCGGAGGCATAGGATAAAAAATGGGGTCCGCACGCTGAGGTGGGGGAGTGGGATCTACTGGCGGAGGTGGAGGATAAATAATGGGGTCTGCAGGGGGAGGTGGAGGAGTGGGAGCTGCAGTCTGAAATTGTCTTTGCATTTCTGCAAACATAGACTGCACTAACTCTCTAATCTTGTCCTCCATCTTCGCATTAATATTATGATCTTAAGCCTCCAAGGATTCTGTTTTTTTATAAACCCCCTCAATGTTAGAAGTTGAAGAACGTGGAAACACTTTTCTTATCGATACACCTGCCGGATATCCTCTTACACGACCAGGATGTTCGGGCCTTCCCAATGCTGCAAATAAAATATCTTCCCTCTCAGTAGCTATAAATGTCCCCTCTGAACTCTGCTCCTCAAGAGAGTCATGTATTAATTAATTGAACATTTATGTAATGATTGAAATTATATGAAGAAAATAGTTAACTTAAATAAATTAAATTGATATCTTACAATCCTCTCAGCTATGATTCTCGATTCTTCCGAAAGATATTGCCCTTTTTTCCCTTCTGAGATCTCCCCCATTTTTCATGTCTAGATGGAGGGGATGGAGGGGCCACCTCTCCAGAGCTTGAAGACTCGGCTCTCAGTTGTTGAAAGTTTTCCGCCATCATTTGTTCTTCCAATAATGCATACCCTCTCCACGATAAACAATGATGGTATACATTTTTAGATTGGATCTCCTGATGAGATTTCCTTGTGTGTTGTAATTTAAGATTAAGAAATCATTAACAAAACATTAATAAAATAATTTATATAAGAAATTTTATAATAGTTTACATTGCCCTTACCAGAAATGACTCTTTTCTCCTGCTTTCAAAAAACTGTCTTCATGTGTCTTCATCTATAAAAGGATATATACGACATGGATTTTCATGACTCCTATGACCATAAATGAAATCAGATGAGAGGGTTGATTTGAAATCCCACCATCTCCTGGCAGCCGATGATAATCATTACTTCCTGACTCCTCCAGTGTCAGGAATATTAAATGTCATCTGATAAAGAAATGGTTAAACATATTATATATACTAGAAACATTAAAAGAATGGTCAAACAATGACAAAAGATCTTACCAAAATCGTCTCCCACAACTGAGAGATAATCGCTTTATCCACACTTCTCCAATCATCATACAGAATGCTTACTTTTCTCTTAGCCTGAGTTACTACAAATCTCTTAAAATCTTTTGTGTTCGGACCTCTAGGAATATCATCATCATCAAACTCAACGACTAACCTCTGATCCTGCGTACGGGCAAGTGATAATTTTAGTAAACGTGTGCACCCACGTTTACCAAACTTTGAACTCTTTGTCGTAATAGGAGCATGTGAATGTTCATCCCCATTGGTATGACCAGCAATATACTCCTCTCCAGAATCATGTGGTTGATCATCTGAATGATCTTTCATTATCCTTCAAATCAAAAAAACAAACGTCAGTTCACAAATATACAAATTCAAATATTTTAATACTACTATAATCAGAAAATAGAAAAGTGTACTATGTTACATAATATTAAACATTGGTAATATGGTAAGCATGTTAAACAATGGTAAAGATGGTAAAGATGGTAAAGATGGTCAAGATGGTAAAAATGGTAAAAATGGTAAACCTGGTAAACATGGTAAATTAATTTTCAGTGAACAAAAAAATAGATATATAATTCATGTAATGGTTAAAAACATGATAAAGTAAACTAAACAAACTTAAACAAACAAAAACATATACTTATTTTGTTTTAAAACATGTATTAATAAATAAAAAACTTAAAATATCTAACATTTATGGAAAAAATAAATGTAAACAAGAAATAAACATATGTTACCTGTAATTTTAGGAATGTACAAATGGATTGTTTTCCCAAATTCTTTTATCGTGATTGTTTCTTATGGCACAAACTATGTCTTCAACATGATCATCATTATGTTCTGTTAATCTTTCCATGGAAGTAGAGATCTCACATAAATCAGCATATTCATCAAGTTCATCCTCACCAACATATTGTTTTTTCCCTTTTAAAACAACACCCCACTACATATCTGATTGATCTACTACATAGAAAATTTGGTTTGCATGTGTTTTCATTATAAAAGAATCAGAAGTGTCTTCCAATCTATTCAAATTAACAAGTGTCATTCCAAATTCATCATGTCTGACACTTTTGTTACCGTTAAACCATTTACAATTAGAAACAGGAACTTTAATTTTAATGTAATCAACCTCCCATATGTCTTCAATCACTCCATAATATGCACTTGCTGTAGAAATTGGGTTTTTGTCCTTAGCACTCTAAAAATGCATTGCTTTTGTAAACACCGATACACCACTATTCTGAACTGCACTTCTGTTGTCCTGAGCTTTCATATGAAATGTATAACCATTAATGTCATAACCAGACCATATTATCACATTTAAACATGGACCACCCACTATCCATTTTAATATCTCTAATACATCTGATCTACCAAGCAATGTCTTTTTAATCCATGACAAAAAAGTTTTGTTGTAATCATTCAGAATCCACATTTCTTTCTTCTTTGGATGACATTGTTTCAAATCATTAATATGCAATGTGATATACGGTTGAGCATCAGCTATGTTATTCAAGATCTATGATTTTAACTTCTTCATCTGTTCAGCTGACAATGATTTGGCTTTCAAGCCACGAATTCCCTTTCCCTCATTATTAACTCGTTCATGGAGAGATGGAGGCAAACCTATATGTTGTGCTATAGCCAAGTAGCTGGTACAAAACTCTTCTACCTCCACAGAAATATAATTTTCAATAATGGAGGCTTCAGGTCGATATAGATTTTTAACATACCCCTTTAATATTTTCATATACCTTTCAAAAGGATACATCCAACAATGATATACAGGTCCAAAAAGTTTTATTTCTCGAACCAGATGAATCATTAAATGCACCATTATATCAAAAAAAGTTGGAGGAAAATACAATTCCAATTGACAAAGTATAAAAATTGCATCCTTTTCAAAAATGTTCAAAGCATTCACATCAATCGCCTTGTTACAAATTGAATTGAAAAAATAACACAACTTTATTATAGTCTTTCTGACACGAATGGGCAATATTCCACACAATGAAACTGGTAGAATTTGTTGCATCATGACGTGAAAATCATGTGATTTCAAACCTATAAACTACATGTCCTTCAATGGGACAAAATTTTTTACATTAGAAGAATAACCTTGAGGCACTTTGGTATCATGAAGACACTAACAGAAGCTAATTTTCTCCCTCTTCAATATTTTATGACAATCCGGGGGAAGAAATGTTCATATTCCTTTAGGAGTGGGAGCTAACTCCAAACGTATTCCCATTGATAGTAAGTCTAATCTTGAATTCAACCCATCTTTAGTCATTACATTAATATCTAACAATGTCCCAACCAAAGAATCACAAATATTCTTCTCCACGTGCATGACATCAATATTATGTTTAACTTCATGATACCTCCAATATGTAAACTAAAAAAATTGACATTTTCTTCCAAATATGTCTATCATTACCAGATTTCTGTGTCATTCCCAATGTCACGTCAAGGTTTTTCACCTTCTCAAAATACAGATCATGGGATAATGGTTTTGGAGCAGTATCAAATTCGTGTGATCCATTTAATGCCTTTTTTATTCTTATATAAGGGTGTTCTATAGGCAAAATCTTTCGATGACCCATGTACACTGTTTTCCTCCCATGATGCAATTGATAATATGATGTCTGTTGTTCGCAAATTGGACATGCTTTATTCCCTTTAACATTGTATCCAGACAAATTTCCATATGCTGGGAAGTCATTTATAGTGAATAGAAGCACTGCATGTAGTTGAAAATATTCCATTTTATAAGAATCATACACCCTAATACCATCAGCCCATAACAGTTTCAAATCATCAATCAACGGTGACAAGAATACATCAATATCATTACCGGGTTGCTTTGGATGAGAGATCATTGAACACAACATGACATATTTGCACTTCATACAAACATCAGGATAGAGGTTGTAAATTACCAATATAACAGGCCATGAACTATGTGTGCTACTGAGTGTTCGGTATGGATTCATTCCATCTGTGCACAACCCTAGTCTGAGATTTCTAATTTCATTTCCAAATGTAGAATATTGCGCATAAATTTTCTTCCATTGTGGACAATCAGCTGGATGACGTATTTTTCCATCACATACCCGCTCTTCAGCATGACATCTTAACATTTTTGCATCATGTGAATTAGAAAATAAATGTTTGAAATGATTAATTGTAGGAAGATACCAAAATAACTTTGAAGGGAGCTTTGTAATCTCTACACCAGCCTATGATTTTTCTTTCACCTTATATCATGATGTCCCACATTTAGGAATCTCTAACCGAAATTCATATTCCTTCCTATATATAATGCAGTCATTCGGACAGGCATGTATTTTCTTGTATCCCAATCCCATCTGGCATAATATTTTCTTAGCTTTGTAATGTGAATCTGGAAGATCCTTATCGTCTGGAAGAATGTCTTTCATCAATTGTAGCAGCTCTATAAAACTTCTGTCACCCCATCCATGTTTCTCCTTCAGGTTAATCAATCTTAACACCGCCGAAAAAACCGTAAAATTTGTACAACCAGGATATAATGGTTTTTCAGCATCACCATATAGACGGACATTTGTCGGTTCTATCTCAATTTGTTCTGCTACAATATCGCGAATCATTTCTTCAATTCCATCAGAGTTACCATCTCGCGAATCATCATCATCAGTGACATTCCATCCAGTTTCACCATTCCAAATCCATGGGCTGTAACTCGGATTAAAACCATGATAAATCAGATGATCTTTTATCACTCTACTTTTCAACTTCTTCATATTCAAACATTTCGGGCATGGACAGAAAAAAATGTCACTACTTGGAACATTTCGTTTTGAAAATTCTAAAAAGGCATCAACACCTTACTCAAATTCATTGCTCATTAGATGTGTTGTAATCCAACTTTGATTAATTATTACCTATAACAAATGTCAACAAAAAAATATATTTTTAAGATAAGAAAAATATATGTTTATATGAAAAAATCATAATTTGAATGTAAAACAATTTAAAATATAAAACAAATCTATGGGTATTTTAAGAAATATGCTTGAATATTAATTTTTAAAACAAATTAAAGTTAGATATAAAAGTTTTAAATTTCATTGAATCAAAGAAAACCATGATGCCTACATAGTTGACAGAAAATTAGAGAAAATGGAGTAAACCTGAGAATCACCCCCACCCCCCCGGACAACCCCCAAAACCCTCTGGACAGGCCCTCACCCCCTTAGACAGCCCCCCACACCCACCCACCCCCTTGGACCACCCCTGGACACCCCCCAACCCTCCGGAAATCCCCAACCCCTCTAGAAAGCACCCCTCACCCCTCCTAGACACCACCCCCACCCCTACCCCTTGAACACCCCCCTGGACACCCCCCAACCCTCTGGACAGCCCCCCACCCCACCAGACAACCCCCAAAACCCTATGGACAGGCCCCACCCACGTGGACAGCCACTCACACCCACCCACCCCCTTGGACACCCTCCCCCCGGACACCACCCATTTTCACATCTTTGATATAACATTTTTTTTAAAAACGTTTCATGATATATGATGAAGTGTCCAATTGTATTTTTTATGAAATTTTTCTTACTAGAAAGGGTCTTAGTATTGGATATAATAGTAAATAAAGTGGCATAAAACAACAATATAATCCTAAAAAATGCATATAATCCAGCTTAAATATTTGAATAAATATGTTTTTAATCAACCATCAAATCCAAAAGGTGTATGAGAGAACAATTAGAGAAAAACATGGCAATGAGATATCAAAGTCATTAAGGGGGGATGGTGTAAATGGAATCACAAAATCAAATGAATCGAGACCACTTTATGATTTAATCGATGAAAATGAAAAACCTACATCAAATAAACTCATTATGTCCACACATTAACATGTGTGAAAAAATATTATTCCCATGCCAATTTGAACAAACTCATTATATCCACACTTTACTATCTTATTAGAATAAAACAAAATCAATGAAGTGGATGATGATATATGACCCCACCCATCAACATCCATACGTATGTGTGAGATATAAAATCAATAATCAATATATCACAAATAATACATGGAAGAAATGGGTTTAATATCCATTTAAAATGGAATCATATAAATAAAAAAAATTATTATTCAATCAATAAACATGATAATCCCATGTAATATAAATGGGTTCCAAATGATACTAAATAAATTTCTTGGTAGATACCATTCAATGATTATATGGTATTGAAAACATATAAATAATGAGTATATAGTTTAGTCAATAATTTTCTAAATCATTTTTTCTATAATATCTTGTTGAACACCCTTCAATCAAAGGAATAGAAAATATGGTATTCAAAAATTAATGGAATAAGAATAATTTTGTTTTTTATTCATAATGGATGGTTAGTAAATAAAAAGCCAGTGATGGATCACTCCTATAATAAAAAATAACATTTCATAATTCATACATAGAAATTATTTTATTCATAGTGGATGGTTAGGAAATAAAAATCCAACGATATTCAAAAAGATGTAATAGGGTTAGAAATAGAAGAATCTAACCTAGTTTAAACAAAAAAATCGCAAAACATAATTATAGACTATCCGTGAAAAAAAAAACGAATGAAATAAATTCGTGGAAGGCTTACTTGAGTGTTGCGAGTTGAGATGATAGATTCGAGAGGAGTAAAGAAGAAAAACGATGAAGCCAAAATGAGTTTAACGCAGGTCGATCGATGAGCCGATTAGGGTTTACTGCGCGAGAGAGACGAGCAGGCGGACTGTCAATCGAAAAATTGTAAATGACAGTCCACAGGGCTTTAATTTTTTAAATGTTTAATAACGTCGGTTATTATATAACCGACGTTATAAACTATTTTTTAAATTTATAACGTCGGTTATTTTAAAACCGACGTAAAAAACCCCCCACGCTTTGGTTTTTTACGTCCGTTATTTTATAACCGACGTAAAAAATGAGTTCTCTACGCGTTTTTTACATCGGTTATAAATTAACCGACGTAAAAAACCAAAGCGCTGGGGTTTTTTTACATTGGTTATTTTATAACTGACGTTAAAAACCCATAGATAACTCATTTTTTACGTCGTTTATTATCTAACCAACGTAAAAAAAACCCCGCGCTTTGGTTTTTACGTCGGTTATAATATAACTGATGTAAAAACTCCTAGATATCTGGTTTTTACGTCGGTTATTTGATAACCGACGTAAAAAACCCGTAGATAACTCGTTTTTTGCGTTGGTTATCAAATAACCGACATCAAAAACCCCGTACTTTTAGTTTTAACGTCGGTTAATTTATAACCAACGTAAAAACCAACAATGCGTGATTTGTAACGTCGGTTATAAAATAACTGAAGTAAAATACCACGTTTCGCAGATTATCACGTCGGTTATATATAACCGACGTCAAAAATGGTGACATAAATAACGTTTTCTGCACTAGTGATGTGCCAAGTGACAACTAATCATGTAATGAAAGTACATGTATATTGAACCCATGATTGAAGGATGATAAAGGTTTCATGCCGACCATTGTCCTATACGATGTCTTGATTAATGTATAATTTTTTAATGGATAATTATTTATTGTGAAATAGTAATGTTAATTTATATTTTTATAGAAAAATGTATTAACCATAATTATTTTTAAGAGAAATTATAGATAAATAGTATTATATTTAATTCTTTTATGGGCCTTAATATCACTTCAGGCATCATAGTTAAATTATGGACATCCATTTCATGAATTAATGGATGAATTAGAAATTGTTAAAATCACAAACAAATCATTAATTTTTTTATAGAGATACGTCAAGTAATTATAATTTAATATATTTCTTGTCTATAAAATAATTAATCAATATTATGATGATGATAAAATGAAAATTTGGTGTCCTAATACCTCAATTTTTGTGGAACTGATGGCCTTATAAATAAGCACATATTAATGAATTTGAGGACCTCAAATTTTCCTTGATCATTCACTTATTTGTGATTTATTTACACAGTAAATCTCAAAAAATATTTATTTGTTTCATCCATGTCATATATTCACTCCCATATAATGTTATTTTATGAGGATAACTATTTATATATTAATTTGGTTAACTATTACGGTCCCAATATCCACATTTTAAGGGATGTTTTAGTATTAATTTTTAGGATATGGGATTATATAAATGAAGCATTCAAAATTTAAACCATTTATAACATATATGAATTTTGAGGGATAAACTAATTTTAAGAGGTGGTATAATCTAACACCACTACATTTTTTGAATTATTTTTTTAATGTAATTTAGCAATTTTTATATTTTTCATTTTATGCCAAACTGAAGATATGATATTTTTTATTAAAGAACTATGATTAGCTTGCATTACCCACAAATGCATGTTAATCATGAACAACATAAAAAATAAACATTATCTTCCTCTACATGGAACTCAATGGTTATCTTTTATGAAGTGCAATGTGTTGCATTTGTTGTCAATGAGGCATGAAGTTGTCTTGGAATGAATGGATGGATGTCAAGGAATGTCAAGATGTGAATGAAAAAGGTTGTGATGGTGTTGGTGATGAAGAGAGAATGGCCATAGTACTAAGATGCATGTCACTTAGGATATTCACTAAGTGGCATAGGAGATGTGGTTGAAACATTCTCTAGTCTATATCTGACGATTGTTGAACTGGTCTTTAAGTTCAAAGAACTTGTATCCTGACTATACAATGTCACAACATTGATTGAAGACCATGCATTGTATTGACAATGCATGAGGAGATGAAGCAACGAGATCCATCCACAACTTCTAAGTGGATGAAGTGGATTAAAGAAGTCCATGTACTAACTCTTAGTGCATGTGAATTGGAAGAAGATCCAATTTGATCTCTGATTAGATCAATGAAGAACGTTGAAGAATCTATTTGACTAAGGAGCTCGGTTGATGAAGAAGAACCTTCAAGAATTTCCATTCCTAAGTGATAAATAAATCTTGAGGATGGATGGAGGAAATCTTAAGAATAAGAAGAAAAATGTTGAAGAAGAATGGCTTGGCATTTAGAATGGGCATTTTTCATATGGAGTACTTTGTTTTTTGACAAAGTAACATTCTGACCCTTTGCCAAAAATATGGCCAGCCAAGGCACCTTGGGGGTTCAACCCCAAGGCATGGGCACTAGGGCACCATGCCCGGGGGAACCCGTGGGGCGAGCCAGGGCGGCAGGACGCACCCCAAGACACCGCATGGGCGCCTGGGGCACGCCCGAAGGAGCGCGGCAGGGGCATAGGAGCGCGCCCCCGAGAGTGTCAGTGTGCATAGTGGGCGCTAGGAGCGCGCCCGCAGGAGGCGTGAGTGGGCGCAGAGCGCGCCCGCAGAGAGAACCCGGTGCGGGGTGGCACCGGGAGGGGAGAAGTTCAACTGGAGTGTGGTGGAGAGCGCCAGGGTAATAAAGCGCGGAAAAACCGCTCCCCGTTTCGATGTGGGACGCGGAAATTTCACCCGGGAGTGATCCTGGCCGCACGATCGATCGCGCGCCAGATCTCGGCCGCTCATCTAATCCCGCAGCGAGGCGATCTGATCCAGGCCGTTGAAGATCTGATCCGACGGCCCCGGCATCGTCTCCCACCTTCGGCCATGCAGAGCCCTCCCGCGAGCAGCTGCTGAACCAGAGCCCTCCGAGCACCAGTTTCCGAGCTCCTGGCCATCATTGTTCGATCCGAAGACTCCATTGAGATCGTCTAAGCATAACGAACACATCCATGCAAGAAATAAGCACGCATGCAGAGCAGTGAGGAATTTCGGTTGAGGCCGAGGCAAGCAAAGCTGCCGAAGGCTTTTTGGGTTGTTGATTTGCATGGATAGGCCTAGACAGAGGCATGCACACGTTCGGCCGAACATGAACGTTAGGGAAGAGAAAATAAAAGATCCCGCGTGAAACAGAGAACAAAAATCAAGATTTGGAAATATCTTGAAGATCCGAAGATTTCGGGGATTCGAGATTTATCCCACGTGGAAGGCAGAGGCTCTCCTCGCCTATATAAAGAGAGGCCGAGACCTCAGTGAAGCTTGCTGAATCTTTGTTGAAGATCGGAAGTCCCGTGAGTGCCTTTGTGCCTTGCGAAGTACAAGCCCCGCGCACACTTGCGCAACTGAAGTTCTCAGGACCACCCGAGGTCCCGAAGGTGCCCCCTGCGCGCTAATCCTTTGCGCGACAGGAAGGAGAGGAGCTTGTGCGACCTTGCGCGCTCCCTCTGTGCACCGCGCCCCCTGTGCGGTAGCACTTGCGCGCCCACGGTGCCTTGCACCTGAGGCTTGTGCGGCCTAGAGGCCTTGTGCTCTTGCGCGGCCAGTGGCACCCAAGTGTAGCTTGCGCGGATATTGAAGAAGAGATTGGCAGGGGTTCGGGTTGTGTGTGCAAGACAAGAGGAAGACCACACATTTGTGTGTGTGCAAAGGAGGAAGGCCATTACATACCTACGGCTTGTGTGTGCAAGTGGAGGCCGAGACTACACATTGTGTGTGTTTAAGAATTGGAGAAGGCCATAACCATGTGTGTGCAAGAAAAGTGAACAAGAAGCCTAGCCTTGTGTGTGTGCCAAATTGAAGAACACACTTTGTGTGTGCTAAGTACCCTACGGGCAGTGGGTGTGAGCAAGACAAGGCCAAGCTATTGTGTGTGCAAATTGTTTGTGCATACTTGAACTAAACAAGAAGAGGTCGTAGCCTTGTGGTTGTGCACACTTGAAGATTAAAAGAGAAAAACAAAGTGTGTGTGCAAAGTGGAAGAGTGCATGAAGGGAAGAAGGCCATAGGCATTTGTGTGTGCAAAAGAACTAAAAGGCCGAACCTTAGTGTGTGTGTACACACTAAGAAGAAGAGAAGACATCCACACTAGCGTATAACACACATTTATGTGTGTAATCAAAAGAGAATAAAGTGTATGTTGTTCAAGGAGTTGGTGTGTGATTAAAGAATATACCCTTTGAGGGTTTATTTCACCAAGAGGAGAAAGAGGAGAGTGCATGCTTGCATGTATGCACGTGCACACGTGAACAAAGACAAATCTGGTTGTGTGCATCTGAGTTGTCCAAGACAGAAGATCTTGAAGAATTGAGAAGGCCATGCTATCAGTGCATGAGGATGAAGATCTGCCATGCACTCAGTGCATGAAGTTGAGGTGAACTGAGACTGGACCAGACTGAAGTTAAAGACATCATTTGTTTGAGTATTCAGTAATTGGAGAGAGGCCAGGTCATCCTGAGAAGAAGGAGATAAAGCCTGAGCAAGATGAGAAGACCTGTTCACCACAAGTGATCAGAAGAGAAGAGCAAGGCCAGCAGCCTTTATCCCAGGCTGCTGAAGTTACTTGAAGACCTTAAAGTGAAGAAGAGCTACTCGTGTGACTCGAGGAGCCAAGAGAAGACCCTATGGGACTCAGGGAGAAGAAGTCTTCAGTGGGATTCTGGAGCAGGCCAGTGGGACTCTGGTAACACTGTGTGAAGCAGTATAAAGACCCTCCTGTGGGACTCAGGAGAGATACAGTGGGACTCTGTATCGACCATTGTAATACTAACTGATTATAATGGGAGAATCCATGCTGGGAGAGCATGGCAAGGATGTAGGCCTTTGGTGCCGAACCTTGTAAATCCTTGTGTCCTGTGCCTTTTCATTACTGCATTATCCGGGAAAGGTTGAGAGACATAAGAAGAGTGGATCGAGGCCTTAACAAGCCATAGAGGTTTAATTGATAAGAATCAATTAGTAAAAAGTTTTAAGGGATCACTGATTCACCCCCTCCCGCTCTTAGTGATTCACACTGATCTGGGCACTTCAATTGGTATGAGAGTGAGGTTACCTCTAAAAGATCCAAGGGAGTCTTTCTGGAGTGCAGATTTGAGGAAACGAGCAGCCAGCCTCAAATGGAGATATCTGCCAAGACTCAGAAAAATAGAAAGAAGAAACAGGCCATGAAGATGAAGAAAGCATGTCCTAGCTGTGATGAAGTTGAAACAATGAATGATCTTCAGAGTGCACTCAAATATCTTCAGAAGACAGTTCCCATGGAAGTGGTAAAGTGTATAGCTACAGGCATCCATGATCTTCATGAAGAAAAATCATAGTTAGAAGAAGAAGCCAATGCAATGGAAGATCAATTGGCTAAAAGGGTTGGCATAACCAACACTCTCAGAAAGCTGGTAAATGCCAAAGATGAAACAGTATCTCTTTGCAATGAAAGATATGAAGACACTGCTGAAGAATTGCAAAGAAGCCTTTCTGAGAATGAATTCTTTAAGATAATGGTCAAAGAAGTGTTCCATGCACTGGAGAAGCTGCACAGAGTCTCAATGATTGTCAAAGATGCTCAACTAGAAGATAAAGTCAAAAGGGTGAAGGAGCTTGACAACTCAATGCTTGAAATCAAGAAGGTGCATGAAGACCAGTTAGAACAACTGAAAGAAAATTGGGAAGGAAGGCTAAGAACTGTTGAGGATGAGAATAACTCCCTTAACATGAAATGCTTAGAACTAGAGGTGATATTGAAAAATCTGCAATCACCCAAAGCTGAAGCCTCCCAGTCAGCTGAAAGGAGAAATGTTGCTACTCAAGTATGCATTGAGCAGGATGATTCTAAAAGAAAGACATCTTCTAATGAAAGGGCAACATCTTCTAAAAAGAAGGTATCATCCATACCATCTTGTACTTATGCTTCTAAAAGTGTTTCTACTAAAAGTTCAGGATGGAAGAATGAATCCAAACAAGTATGGATGAAGACAGTGAAGAAAGAATGCTCTCCTAAAACAACACAGCAAGTCAAGAAAAGTACCCAACAATCAGAAGGACTGAAGAGATCAAGATTTGTGGGTCAGTGTTGGTGTTGTAATAAGTATGGGCACTGTGCAAAGGATTTTTGGTACAATCCACTGAATGTCAAAGAACAAAGGAAGCCCATGCCAAGGGGGAGCAAGCCAGAAGAAAAGAAGCAGCATCCACAGGTCCAGAGACATCTGTTTACTGCAAATAGATTTGGATTACTTGACAACATCTGGGATGATTGCAAAAGTGGTCAAAAAGTTACATGTCAATCTCCAACAGTATCCAGATCTCAAAAGAAGAAAAGATCACAGAACCTGGCTCAGAATGAATCCTTGGGAAGCAAGCATAAGAAAGTGGAAGATGCTCCCAAGAAGATTATGAAAAAGAAAGAGAAGACCTTGGAGTCTAAGTCCAAGAAGGGTGAGTCATCCAGTAGGACCACCAAGAAGACATGCTTCTACTGTGGAAAGAAAGGTCATACCATGGATCTTTGCAAACAAGCCATGGAAATCAATAGAAGCCAACTAAGCTCAAATAGACAATCAATCCAAAAGAAGCAGAAGGGATTGATTGAAAACAAGTTGCCTAAGAGAGGTAGCTTGACAGAATCAAAGGAACCATGTGGAATATCCAGAACTGAGGCCACACTTCCAAGTGACTTACTAGTCATATGGCCAAATCAGTTGCAACTTGCCAAAGATCTGAAAAGAGCTGAAGATGAAGTTCTGGCAATTGCTAAGGCAAGAGGGAAGAAGAATATTTCACATGAAGATGTATTGAGATCCACACCAGTACCAACATCATTGAAGATCAAATGTGCAAGTGTGAAGAATGGTGAAAATGGGACATCTCGGTTGAGAGAATCTTCTCAACCTTGTTGTTCACATTGATGAACCAAGGAGGTTCCATCTTATTCCCTAATCACTTGCATTTACATGTGCTAACATTACAGGGAATTGAAGATGATGACCATTCTCAACTGGAGGATGGTTTGGAAAGAACGGAGTGCACCCCTTGAGGGGGAGCAAATCTGAAGAAGATGATGTTCTGAGATTAATATCATCTTAAGAAAATGGATGAATGGGGGAGCTTTATCTTTGCACTGAACTTTCTAATGAGTTTTGTGGAGTATGTGCAGGATTTAGCAATTCATTGTTATATATGAAAAATTTCAAACCCCTAAGCATGATCTCACATGTGTAGAGAATTATGGACAGCTTTGAATTCCTTGGTCATATCACTCTTGTTTTCTACACCGGGTTAGCCCAAGTAGACTTAGAGTTGATTTACTAAAGGTTCATTGCTAAAGAAGAACATGTGGCATCATCCCTCTCTTAGTGATTTTCAAGAAGATTCTATTCAAAGGGAGGAAGATATTTTTGAAAGTGAACCACACCACACCTTTGCATTTGATTGCCAATAAGGGGGAGAAAATATTGGCACACCTATTGACCCATTCATATGTGCTGAAGGAGTGTATAGACAACAAATACAAAGGGGGAGATTGAAGTGCAATGTGTTGCATTTGTTGTCAATGAGGCATGAAGTTGTCTTGGAATGAATGGATGGATGACAAGGAATGTCAAGATGTGAATGAAAAAGGTTGTGATGGTGTTGGTGATGAAGAGAGAATGGCCATAGTACTAAGATGCATGTCACTTAGGAGATTCACTAAGTGGCATAGGAGATGTGGTTGAAACCTTCTCTAGTCTATATCTGAAGATTGTTGAACTGGTCTTTAAGTTCAAAGAACTTGTATCCTGACGATACAATGTCACAACATTGATTGAAGACCATGCATTGTATTGACAATGCATGAGGAGATGAAGCAACGAGATCCATCCACAACTTCTAAGTGGATGAAGTGGATTAAAGAAGTCCATGTACTAACTCTTAGTGCATGTGAATTGGAAGAAGATCCAATTTGATCTCTCATTAGATCAATGAAGAACGTTGAAGAATCTATTTGACTAAGGAGCTCGGTTGATGAAGAAGAACCTTCAAGAATTTCCATTCCTAAGTGATAAATAAATCTTGAGGTTGAATGGAGGAATTCTTAAGAAGAAGAAGAAAATGTTGAAGAAGAATGGCTTGGCATTTAGAATGGGCATTTTTCATATGGAGTACTTTGTTTTTTGACAAAGTAACATTATGACCCTTTGCCAAAAATATGGCCAGCCAAGGCACCTTGGGGGTTCAACCCCAAGGCATGGGCACTAGGGCACCACGCCCGGGGGAACCCGTGGGGCGAGCCAGGGCGGCAGGACGCACCCCAAGACACCGCATGGGCGCCTGGGGCACGCCCGAAGGAGCGCGGCAGGGGCGTAGGAGCGCGCCCCCGAGAGTGTCAGTGTGCATAGTGGGCGCTAGGAGCGCGCCCGCAGGAGGCGTGAGTGGGCGCAGAGCGTGCCCGCAGAGAGAACCCGGTGCGGGCCGGCACCGGGAGGGGAGAAGTTCAACTGGAGTGTGGTGGAGAGCGCCAGGGTAATAAAGCGCGGAAAAACCGCTCCCCGTTTCGATGTGGGACGCGGAAATTTCACCCGGGAGCGATCCTGGCCGCACGATCGATCGCGCGCCAGATCTCGGCGGCTCATCTAATCCCGCGGCGAGGCGATCTGATCCAGGCCGTTGAAGATCTGATGCAACGGCCCCGACATCGTCTCCCACCTTCGGCCATGCAGAGCCCTCCCGCGAGCAGCCGCTGAACCAGAGCCCTCCGAGCACCAGTTTTCGAGCTCCCGGTCATCATTGTTCGATCCGAAGACTCCATTGAGATCGTCTAAGCATAACGAACACATCCATGCAAGAAAGAAGCACGCATGCAGAGCAGTGAGGAATTTTGGTCGAGGCCGAGGCAAGCAAAGCTGCCGAAGGCTTTTTGGGTTGTTGATTTGCATGGATAGGCCTAGACAGAGGCATGCACACGTTCGGCCGAACATGAACGTGAGGGAAGAGAAAATAAAAGATCACGCGTGAAACAGAGAACAAAAATCAATATTTGGAAATATTTTTGAAGATCCGAAGATTTCGGGGATTCGAGATTTATCCCACGCGGAAGGCAGAGGCTCTCCTCGCCTATATTAAGAGAGGCCGAGACCTCGGTGAAGCTTGCTGAATCTTTGTTGAAGATCTGAAGTCCCGTGAGTGCCTTTGTGCCTTGCGAAGTACAAGCCCCGCGCACACTTGCGCGGCTGAAGTTCTCAGGACCACCCGAGGTCCCGAAGGGGCCCCCTGCACGCTAATCCTTTGCGCGACAGGAAGGAGAGGAGCTTGCACGACCTTGCGCGCTCCCTCTGTGCACCGCGCCCCCTGTGCGGTAGCACTTGCGCGCCCACGGTGCCTTGCACCCGAGGCTTGTGCGGCCTAGAGGCCTTGTGCTCTTGCGTGGCCAGTGGCACCCAAGTGTAGCTTGCGCGGATATTGAAGAAGAGATTGGCAGGGGTTCGGGTTGTGTGTGAAAGACAAGAGGAAGACCACACATTTGTCTGTGTGTAAAGGAGGAAGGCCATTACATACCTACGGCTTGTGTGTGCAAGTGGAGGCCGAGACTACACATTGTGTGTGTTTAAGAATTGGAGAAGGCTGTAACCATGTGTGTGCAAGAAAAGTGAACAAGAAGCCTAGCCTTGTGTGTGTGCCAAATTGAAGAACACACTTTGTGTGTGCTAAGTACCCTACGGGCAGTGGGTGTGAGCAAGACAAGGCCAAGCTATTGTGTGTGAAAATTGTTTGTGCATACTTGAACTAAATAAGAAGAGGCCGTAGCCTTGTGGTTGTGCACACTTGAAGATTAAAAGAGAAAAATAAAGTGTGTGTGCAAAGTGGAAGAGTGCAAGAAGGGAAGAAGGCCATAGGCATTTGTGTGTGCAAAAGAACTAAAAGGCAGAACCTTAGTGTGTGTGTACACACTAAGAAGAAGAGAAGACATCCACACTAGTGTATAACACACATTTATGTGTGTAATCAAAAGAGAATAAAGTGTATAATGTTCAAGGAGTTGGTGTGTGCTTAAAGAATATACCCTTTGAGGGTTTATTGCACCAAGAGGAGAAAGAGGAGAGTGCATGCTTGCATGTATCCACATGCACATGTGAACAAAGACAAATCTGGTTGTGTGCATCTGAGTTGTCCAAGACAGAAGATCTTGAAGAATTGAGAAGGCCATGCTATCAGTGCATGAGGATGAAGAGCTGCCATGCACTTAGTGCATGAAGTTGAGGTGAACTGAGACTGGACCAGACTGAAGTTAAAGACATCATTTGTCTGAGTATTCAGTAATTGGAGAGAGGCCAGGTCATCCTGAGAAGAAGGAGATAAAGCCTGAGCAAGACGAGAAGACCTGTTCACCACAAGTGATCAGAAGAGAAGAGCAAGGCCAGCAGCATTTATCCGAGGCTGCTGAAGTTACTTGAAGACCTTAAAGTGAAGAAGAGCTACTCGTGTGACTCGAGGAGCCAAGAGAAGACCCTGTGGGACTCAGGGAGAAGAAGTCTTCAGTGGGATTCTGGAGCAGGCCAGTGGGACTCTGGTAACACTGTGTGAAGCAGTATAAAGATCCTCATGTGGGACTTAGGAGAGATACAGTGGGACTCTGTATCGACCATTGTAATACTAACCGATTATAATGGGAGAATCCATGCTGGGAGAGCATGGCAAGGATGTAGGCCTTTGGTGCCGAACCTTGTAAATCCTTGTGTCCTGTGCCTTTTCATTACTGCATTATCCGGGAAAGGTTGAGAGACATAAGAAGAGTGGATCGAGGCCTTTACAAGCCATAGAGGTTTAATTGATAAGAATCAATTAGTAAAAAGTTTTAAGGGATCACTGATTCACCCCCTCCCCCTCTCAGTGATTCACACTGATCTGGGCACTTCATTTTATTACATGTAACAATGACTTTCCTCGATAGCCTGTATAACACGAAAGATCGTGTTTTACCAAACTAAAGTATATCATTAAAATGTTATTACTTAGTATAATGTGATATGAGATACCAATTAAATTAAACTTTTATGAATAGTATTATATTATTTTTGAAAATATATGGTTTACAAAAATATAGTTTGAATTCGTAGGTTATCAATTAAAGAGAAAGGAATATAAAAACAGAATTAATATAAAGGAAAAATTTGGATATTTTAATGGTCACCATGATCTTTTACCATTATTAATAAAATTAATGAAAATTAGTTAGTGATATTAATTGAATATATATATTATATTATATATAGAATATTTTTGGTATTAATCCAAAATATTAGTTTTCCATAAGATTAGAACAAGCCTAAATTTTAGCATAAAAATTTATATTTTTTAAAACGTGATTTTATGGCCTTTTAATAGAGAAACAATTTTAAATATATATTTTGGAACATTTATAGATTTAATATGTAAAAATAAATATTATATTTTGAAAACAAAATATAAAAATTATTTTGGGATAATATGACTGTTTTTTCTATAAGGTTTAAATTTTTTAATGAATAGTTATAGATGACAGATTTTAATTCCAAAATAATTTTTAATATAATATTTATATAGGTATAATTTATATTTTAAATTGGTATAAAAGATTATTTATATTATATATTTATCAATTAATAAATTTATTCCATTGTAATAAATTTCAAATTGAAATTTTATATAAATTATTATAAAACTGTTAATGTTTTTTCTTTAATAACATCATTGTCGACCAGACAATGGGATTAATTTTAAATTAATTTCTCCCACATATGTGATTGAATGTTTTAATGTTTTTACTTCAATAAAATCATTTTCGACCCGACTATGTGATTAATTTTAAATTAATTTCGCCCACATATGTGATTTAATGTTGGAAATTGACTAAATACTTGGAATTAGAATAATTAATATTGAATATAAAATATGAACATTTTTTTACCAAAAAAAATAGTAAAATTAATAATAATTAATTACAATGATTAAGGTAAAATTTATTTTAACTAAGGGCTAAGACTTAAATTTTAGAAAAAAATGACTTATAAATATTTCCAAAAGTCGTTATATTTCCATATTTTATCCATATAGTACCTTTGGAAGGTATTGGATAATTATTGGATCCTGTATCAACATGAAAATCATTGGTGTAATTCTTACTTAAAGAATTTACAAGAGCACCACTTCCGCTACCTTGTAAAATGCCACCACCTCTCCTTCTTATTCACACCTTTCATTCCACCAAGGATCAGACAAGATCCAGTTAGTAAAATTCCCGAAATAAAAAATTCATCTTTCAGTCCTCATTTTTTAAATAAATTCATTAAAATAAATCATTTTGTACAACTCAAAAAGAGATACTTAATTAATATCCAAGGCCTTCATCCAATCTCCATTATTTTATTTTTCATTCTCCACCACATCTACTATCCTTATTCCCTGATTTTAAAAAAACACCAGTATCAGAAATATTAATTTATTTTTTTATTTGGAGGGATATACATACATTTACCCACACCTCCATCTAATACGTAATGAACATAAGGTTTTTGTGTACGATGAACATACAGCTCAAGAAACGATGATTGTTCAATTTTCCATGCCGCCTCTCATTGTGAAAATTTTCATAGAGAATCTAGTTATAATGATTATATATTATATTTATTATTTATATGAGATTATTTATTCCTATTACAACACATATCATTTTAATTTCAATTTGGTTTAAATACAATAATTTTGTTTCAGGAAGTGTGGATTACTTCCCCATCAAAGCAATGTGATTTATTCAAAAAATACATGTAGTGTATTAATGATGGGTTAAGTGAAAGTATATTTTATATATAACATTATAATTATACAATATTTATATTATATACATATACACATTTATCTCATTTTATTTATTTATTTTAATACGACAATAAAAATGGAAACAACGTTTATGCGTACGTACAGCTTACTGTCTCCATGAAATGTGTTTTCCATTACATATAACGTTATTATTAAGATTTTTATAATAAAAATGTACCAGATATAATTGATATTTATATTATTTTTGACATTATGGAGTCATTGTATAACTCTAAATAACAACAATATAATAAATTATGATACATGAAAAATATAAAGAAAATATTATCTGAAGTGAAACTTCACAAAGGTTGGATAACAAGTGGGTAATATAAGGTAATAACCAAAAAATATATGTTGTTACATATAATGATTTTGGTTCATTAGAAAATTAATATTAAATTTAAATTTATTATACATGTTTATTTAATTAATACGATGAGATAAAAAACACAAGGTAAGCGGATTTCAACTCATATTTTATTTCATTGAGATGCCTGATATGTTTACTACTCTCTCATTTTGTGATGTGTTTTTATTGTTCATGATTTAATTCTATGTATACTATAATAAAGTTTATGGGTATTCAGATATCTATTTTATGATCTCTATTTCATGGTTTATCAATTTAATTTTTTTTTCAAATTGGTGAAATGGTTTTGTCTCAATATTCCTTCTTTGATACTCATGATTTGTTATATAGCTAAATTCACTTTTGAGGTGAATATAGATTCATTTTAAATGTTATATCAGTAATTTAAATCTTTTAATGATATTTTAATATTGATTCAACTTCATATTCTCAAATAGAGATTATGATCCATATTTACAATGTTATAAGACTATATTGAGATAATATTATTGGTTTTCAATATTGTTTCTGTATAAGCATCCTTTGATAAAATTATGTGATCTATATTTCAACAAAAATAATATTTTTTTTTACAATTTGAATTAATAATTTATTCATATATTGGAACAATTTCTTCCACTCTTTGGTACATATGATAGTGTAGAATGTTTTTTAAATCCGAACATTACCCTCTTTTCTATAAACAATTTGTGTTCCTTTAAAATCAATTTATAAAAAAGGGTTTCAATGAATATTCAACTATTACTCTATGATAATTAAATAAAATTTTGTCCCATTGTTTCTTTTTACAATTTTTTCAATGGAATATTGTTTTTTATTTTACGACAAGGAATTTTTTTATGCTTTTACCATAAAAAGGGAATATTCTTTTCACCTCGTACAACATGTATGAATTTACGCATAGTCATTACCTTTATAAATCAATTATAATACAAAAAAATTATCTAAAAAGAAAAATTAGTCCTAATATTATTTATATTAATTATTTATAATATGGATATAAAAGAAACTGGTTTTGAAAAGTATTTTATTATGTAAATAGTTTATAAATTTTTTTAATGATTTCTTTATAATATTTCAAAGTATTTTAAAATATATGAATTTAAAAAATTATAATTATTTATTTATTATTTTCCAAATTATTTTTATAACAAATGTTTTTAAAAAACCATTCCATGATTTTATTTTATGCTTTCAATATTGTTAGAAGGAAAAACATTTTCCAAATGTTTTCATGATTCTATTTTTATATTTAGTGGAAATTTTTTTCAAAAGATTTCAAAATATATTTATTTTATTTCATAGAAAAAGGATTCCAATTGTTATTAAAATATTTATCTATATGCTCTCATGATTATATTAAAAAAATGGTTTCTCTATGTTCTTAATGTTTTTAATATACTTTTTCAAATAAGAATGCATATTTCTCTAATGAACTGTTTTCAATATATCATTCTATGTTATTTTCCTTATATGATGTCATCTCTTGATATTACTCATTCCTTTATAGTAAATAATATAATGTTTCCATTCATGTTTCCTCATAAATGGTTTATGTTTTTATATAATGATTCTTCGGAAACACATTTCTCTTCACTGGTCAGATGCTTTTGAAAACAGATTATCTTCATAGGTTATACTTGGGATGAAATTATTATGAAATATATATCATTTCATAATGGTAATTATATGATTACAATTTTATTTTACCCATTTTATTTAATAGATTATGTGATAATGGTTTAAGATTTTTTGGGAAAATGTATGTGTTATTTCACTATGAGATGAGTGGAACCTATATCTCCATCCAATGAAATGGGTAAATATTTATAACTCATGAGATATATTGATGTAATGGGAAATGAACATGGTTTAGTATTACTGGGATAAAACAACAAATTAACTTTGTTCATTAAAAGTGGGATAGAATAAGAGGTGAACTCAATTTAGTAATACATTTTCAGTATATTAGAGTGAAAATGGTTAGGTAAAATACTTTTCCAATAATATATTCTCAGGAGAAATGACTTGACTACTATGGAAATCATTATTCATAATTATTTTCCTGCCACTATTCCGTTTTTTATTCTTATGTTATTCATTCATGAATTGTGTTCCTTATTTCCTTATGATTTGTGTCTTTTTATATTTAAATAATTATTATAGTTTCTAGTATGTGGGTTATGATCAATAAATGTTATTATGATGTTCTATAGCCTTTGGTAGATGTTATTCTTATGTATTCACTTTATTTATCCGTACTGAGCATCTTAGCTCAACTGTTTCTTATGATTCCTTTACATTAGTTATGAAGAATATTTTTAGGAAGATGTACAATGTATGATATCTTTATGGGATATTTCGATGATATTTTAAAAATATAGAAGATTTTTTTTAAGTATCCAAAGACACAAAATTATTACAATCCTTGAGAATGTATTTTTTAGGTAGAAATATTCATCTAAAAAGATGTAATATTCTTGTTTGTTAATCCTGGGCCACTATAATTAGAGTCTATTACAATACTACCAATGTAACATAATATATTCATATAAATACTTTAATATAATAAATAAATAAATTTAAATTCATATTAATATTTCATGTATCATTTAGTTTAGATAATTATTAACTAACAAATTACTGGGTATTTCATTCCATAAAATGTTAATGTAAATAATTCAGGTAAAAAATTTAAATAAAATTAACATTATGACAAAAAATCCTTCACTTTTCATAAAAATGTGTAAAATAGAGCTAGTGTAGTTTTTTTTCATATCATAAGGCTTTATAAATGTTACAGTTAATGAAGGTCTCAATTTGGTCATTTTCCTTACTATATTGATTATATAGTTGACATTCATTAAATAATGTCTCAATAACTCCTAATATTTTATAAATGCAGTTAAATGTTATAAATATTAGTAGCTAATGGATTTATGGAAAGTGTATAGGTCATTTTTCCCTTATGATTAATTTTTATCCACTATGTAGACAAATTTTATCATTATTTATTGTATTTAATTTTAATTAATTACAGTATTATTTTTGGATAATACTTATGTTTACCATACTAGTATATATAAATTAATGTGAATCCAAATATGGATTCCATTATTCCAAATTATAATCATATAAGATGTATAAATTAATTTAAAATTAATACTATTATTGTGTCGTGAAAGCATGTTTTTAAGGAAACTATATAATGGATTGGAAAGCTGTTATATCCAATTTAAATGTGAAATTAGTTATAATGACTTAAATTGAATTAAATATGTTACAATTTATATAATTAAACAAAAAAACAAAATTAAAATATAATTTAATAAAATAATTAATTGATATGAAAAATATGTTTTGAATTAAAATGCAGTATTTTTAAAATTTCATCCAAAATTGATATTTTTCAGAAAAAACAAAATCAAATCAACAAATGATAAATATTATATTTTATATTTAAATATTATGATTATTTTATCAAATTTTATTTTAAAATACTAAAAAATAAATTTTATTATTATTCACCGTTTGATGTACAAAGTAGTTCATTTTATAAAAAAATATTTTCAATCATATAAATCATTTATCAATAAATAAGTATTTTTTTACAAATATTTTGTAAATAAAAAAATTATAAATAGTATTTCAATATTAGCTATTACTATTTATGTTAGTGTGTTTAATGGCTCTGTTATAGCTATCTATTTTTAAATAATAAAAATAATAATATTTCCTTGTAGAAACATAGTGGTCCATGTAATTCCAGTCATGTTCATGTTATGTGCAAAACATCCCAATCTTAGTGTTTTCATATAAATGAATATTGAAATTTTGTATCAATAAAAATATTACATATTTCATTCATATAAGAAATTCTATATTCATAGTTGCAAGAAATGTATTACCTCAAAATGATTAAAATATAAAAAATCACAAAATAGTAGGGAGTTATAATGTCGTCCCTGAAGGTAAATCACACAAGGAATATAAGATTAAAATCATTCTATTCCCATGTCACTGATGGTTTAAATTTCAGAAAATATGGCCAACAATCTCTAAAACATTATCCCTTACATATGATCCTATATTAGTGAGGGAGGAACAACAACCCAATGATCATCTTAAATAAACAAAAGGCTTTATTGCATATTACATAACAAATATTTTGGTCATCCAATCAGTCACATATATGTAGTAGTCCTTTATAGAGCCTAATACTATGGTCTCTATAATTACTCTGTCATTTCCATTATAACACTTAGGTTCCAACAATCATAGGAAATACAATAATAATCAATGACTTGACTATCGACAACCAAGGCAGTAATGACAGTGCACAAGGGTCCATCATATACCTTGTAACATTTTTCATTCCTTATGGTATACATTTTTACTAATATAGTTCATTTATAAAATGTTCAATCACCCTAATGAATATATAACACATATCATAGTGAGCATATAAAATTAAAAAACCGTAGGGGTTTCTACAAGTGTCTGCCTCACTGATTTCAATGTTATTCCTCATTTATTACATCCAGAAAACTCTTTCCCATCCTTTCCTACGAGAAAAAACCAACCAACTACCACTTCATGGTTTTTACTCATTGCAGTCATCTGAAATTAATTAATTTTATTCAAATTATATATAATTAATGTAATAAAATTAATTTTACATTTTAAGCAGCTTGTTATAACACTCAAAAACTCAACTACTGAAACTTTCACACAAAATACAAAAACCAATAAATGTTCAAGGATAATATCATATTATAGAAAACATTATGGTATATATACCTAACAATATGAAGAAAAGTAAAAAATATTTTTATATTTATGGAAAATTTTAAATTATTTTTATACTTACAAACATTAATATTATTTGAATTAAATGACATGTAATTAACATAATGTTACCACATATATCCACCCATATTATAATCCTCAATATGGGGGATGTTTTTTACCATGATCCAATTGAAATTATCAATAACCCCTAGCCAAAATCATAATGAAATAGATGGTCATATATAGAAAGAAGAATAGATGATAAAATAAAAAAATTATCACCATAAATTTCCCTAATAATTCATTATAATCCTGCTTAATGAAAGTATGAATCAATGTGTTAGGTTGGATTTCACATTCATGTGTACAGGACGGAGAAAATGGGGATAAACACATAAAATGGTTATGTGGAAATAAGTAATTTCCAAATATTTTTAAAATCGAATATGAACAGAAAACTATATAAGCCACACCATAGATCAAATATCTCACTATATTCCAAATAAACCCTCCTCATAAACTCGTTAATATTAAAATAATATGGAATATGTCTTATATCATCCTTAATTTCATTTCACATTCTCTAAGATCCATAAAAATGGAATTAGAAACACCTCAAACATGGGTGAAATTTAATGATGGCATGCCCATATTCTATTCTCATCCAATACTCCACGACCCCCTTCATGTAATTATATGATTATCTCTGTAGATAATATTTTTCACCACACCATCCATTGATATCAATATAGTAATTTTTAAAATTTGGCTCCCCATGGTCAACCAAAAATAGCCAAACCAGTAGAACCTCAATATATCCATCTCCATAATGACCTTTATGAAAACCACATGTTTTTCTGTCATTATTAACCATCTTATTATCCCTTATGCACATAAAAAACCTCTACAGCCATGATCCATGTTTAAAACATGTGTCCAAGGGTTTCCAACCATCAAAATATTAATCAAATATAATGTTTTAACAAAACCATCCACATCAAAGTCAAAAATTAAAATTACCCTATAATTTCTCAAACCATATAAATAAGGGTCCTCAAACCCCACTCTCTATTGAAATTATCATATAAGATAATCCAAAATATTATTTCGTTTCTCAAACGTTTCATACCCTAGATGTCAACTCATATATAACTCATCATGTTCTACTATAAAACATTGAAGGGACTCTAACAATGTAACTCCAAACATAATGAAAAATATTTATCATAACATATATAAATGATCATAATCATGATCTGATTACCAACTTGATTCCAACCCACACATGATAAACCAAAGACACTATTTTTTCATCCATTGATTCTTAACCCATTTCAGGATTCTCCACACATATAAATCATAACATAAAATGGATAATTTTGAGATAATATGGTATACTACATCTGAATAACCTTCCAAAAAAAATATTGGTACAAATTTTTTCATGGGGTATTTTCTATCTCAATTATCCAAGTCATACATATGAACATTGATAATTACACCACTTCACAAAAAATAAAAAAATAAATACCCATCAACAAAATGTCATGTCAACTAATCCTACTGTATTATTCATCAGAGTCATACTCTGTCATTGCATCAACTAAACCAAATTATGATTCGAATTTTCTATGAAATTCTTTAGTTGGCACTTAATGAAACCAAACAAGCCACTATTTTGTCATGATGAGTGTTGGAAGACAACCGATCGGGAACACACTGATCGAACACACCAATGAATCAAATCAAAATAGTTCTGATCCTAATCAAAATGTATAGACTTCATCCAACATTTCATCATTATTTAAAATCATGTATTCACAAAGGAACATGATAATACCAAATACATAACATCATTTGAATATAAACTCCACCCACACTATACAATTATTGTCCTTAATCTCCCCCAACAATTCGTATATGGGGCAATTCTTCCATGACCACACTCAATAGGTTACTGCAGGTAATGAATACATGTGTTCATCTTTCTCATACATGATAATTTTCATGAAACATACACTACTTCCCATTCTAGAATATGGGATCATCACCCTCACCATTGAATAATTTTAACACATAATTAGGGACACACCTTTTTTTCCAATGTTGCAATCCACCACTTATGGGTTTGTTTATAAAACATCTCGAGTATATTCTATATGGTTTACACTATCACCCATGTGTCACTCCTCCCGATATTCACTCCCCACTATAAACCATTCTAAACAAATAATCTTATGTGTAATCATAATCAAAGTGGATAAATTCCTCGTTCCAATCAAACTCATGGGTCATCATGATCATAGGTTCTCCTTCTTGTAAAACATCCTACACATAATCACTCCAAGATTTTTGACTCCAATAGAACAACTAGTGACCATTGTGGGCTACCAAATATCATCCATGACTAATGGATGCATGCTCTAGTACCAAAAATTAAAAATTATTTCATCACACCCAAAATAGTCCCAAAATATAAAATCTAGGCTCATTATCTTATACACATAACATTCACAAAGCATGTCAATAGATTCTATAAAAGTACCATCATGCTATTTTTTATAAAAAAAATAATAACGATCACATGTTGAGATTAATCCAATGATATCCAATATAATATACTAATTTCCCAAAATCTATAGATTCTCTCCATGCTCTTATTGTTCAATATTAATCACACCTATAATTAATTTGGTTAGAATACTTATTAATAAACCTCTCAAAACCCCATCTTTGATACCAAATCAATATAACTCAATGTGATCATTCATACAAGCCCAAGCCATCTAAATTTGTTGACTATATACCTTGAATCACCTCCCTTGAACCCATATAGTAATGAAAATCATTTTTCCATCATATCCATCTCATTATAACTCACAAAACCATGATATACTCCCTATAATAAGTTCTCATACATACATCATTTGAAATTTCATCCATCATAAATGTATCACTAATCTTCTTGATCCCCAACTCAAAAGCATTATGCTCTAATATTAAAAAATATCTCATATCTCAAATAGGTCATTGATCATAGGTAAATCCTCCCTATTATTATATCTAATATCATATAGCTTCACATATATCAAAAGACCAACTCTAGAGATATCATCTACATGTTTCCATATTCGTCATCACATTTGTGTTCATCACCCACTCATATGAACTGATTTTCTGAAGAAAGCCTCTAATAGGACTATAATATTAAGAATCTAGAATTCAATCATGATCATCATAGACACACCATATATGTGAGTCCCCCATTACCTTGAGGATCACATTATAATTTTCTAATACTCACACATATTTATATATAATTTAATTTAAGTACCATGATCATTTTTTATCCAATAATTTGATGGTTAATTTAAGTATAATTACTCCAAGAATCTATTTGGGAAAACCACATTTGTTTTATTCTTATGAATTTATATAACTAAACATATTTCACTTAAAAAACTAACAAATAACAATCCCCTGAAGGATTATCATGATGGAATCATAATAATATACTGACCAATTAGATCCCTCATATATACTACGCATTGATGGTGGGTAGATTTTTCATTCCCACTAAGATTATCATCAGGAATCCACATGAAAAGTCATCAGAACAAACAATATCATGTTCATGATGAATATATTACCACCACCATGTGCTATGGATAAACTAAATATATGTTATTTCTGATAGTTAAACCAACTAAACTCTTTATCATCAGTGATAACATTCAAATAATCAAAAAAAATTCATGAGAACCTAGAAATATATACATGATCCATCAAAAAATGTCTCATTCTATCATGGTATGTTATAGAATATATAATAACTCATAAATTTATATACTCAAGTGAATCATGAATGATGAACGTCATACAACATTAAAAGTGAAAAATATATGTTGTAGTCCCAAATACTTGATAACCTAGAGATTCTATGAGTAAAGGTTTTCATAATGAACCTGTATATCAAAAATAACTAGATTAAAAAATTTCTAAAATCACATGTCTACCATATATATTATTGATAATATAAATGAAATATGACACATATATTATATCAGTTTTCCAAGAGTTCTGATACAAACCTATAATTTACTCCCATAGGATCATGATCATTGAGTGGTGGAAAGACTAGTTGAGTCACCATAGAACATAATGGTTTTTACCATATATGCGAGATGATATGAAATAATAGTGGGTTCTAGGTTGTTCATGTTGGGATACCTTTCCACAGTAGCATAATCTGAAATAATAGAATACAAAAACAAAAAAAATATCCATAATATAATAAATAAAAAATTAGAAATAAATGTATTAAATACATTATAAAAAATAACAAGTTCAAGAATACAATAAAAATGATATTATTCATTCTATACTATAAAAATGATCACAAAATATGCTAATCATAATAATAAAATCAATTGAATTATGGATATACCTTATAATTGAGATATACCACATTAAAATCTATGGTGTATCTGATCTGTCAGTATTAATCAAGAATCATTAATCTTATTTGAAAAATCAAAATGTTATTTGTGCTGTTTAATTAGGTACCCTTGTTCGATGGAATCCCATAAAATATATGATTAATACTCGGTATGGTACCACCAATTTACTATCGTATTTAATTAGTAAATTTTGTGTATAATTGTGAAATACTTAGGTTAACAACATAATAAATGTTTGTAATTATAAATATCTAACTATTATCAATTCATATGTTCTACTATTAAACACGGGATCAACCAAAAACTTCATTATCATGTTTTATAGTTTCCTTAATCATGCCATAAAAATATGACTAATTATATTAAAATAAAAAAATAGTTAAAATGTGGATATCCATGGAAATCCATATCATTCACATAGGTCACCATCGCTAAGATCCATCGCATAAACTACCAAAAACCAAAACCTAATTCATTGGGGTGTGCCTCTCCCCTTTTATGAATACTTCACATGGGGCCAATGCATTCCCTTCTAGAAAATTGTATCAGGAGTGTTTGGGTATTTTGGTAATGGTAAAACAACCCACAGATCGAATGGTTTATCTTTCCCTTTCTATGAATTGATGAACTAATAACATGTGTGTTTCTCTCCAATACCACGAAAAACTGCTTCTGAATCTAGGGATATGGTTCCCACTTTGATACATTACCTTGATTAGATTTATATATGTGGAATGTGAATCAAACTATATAGCTCAAAGAGGCATATCCATGGAATCAAAAATCATCATATATTTTGAGACTGTGCATCTCACCTTTCAAATACATAGATCACATCCACGTAATCAAAAACCTTGTTTTAGTATCATTACCAACAATTAGATTATATTATCTTTTCCAATGAATCACAAATAAATCTGTATATTTTAGTGGGTAGTGTGTGCCAGTCAATAACCACATCATTAGCATCTTAATGGGTTGTTCGTCTATATAAACACATCCCATAACTATAGACTACCACATAAGTTTACAATCAGCTATTATAACAATCATAATATGCTTAAATTGGAGATCTAGGTTCTATGGTGACACCTTCAATCATTATATCCCATTTTCCATAGAGACCCTTATATGGTTAAACATGTCACTTGTGAACCCACAATGGTCCACTATATCACATCATTTTATAGAATCCTCATCGGGTACCCCTAACCTCAACCACATTTATTGGGTCAACCCCAATAACTCTAATGGAATAATATCCCTTGGCCTAATCAATGTATCATGAAGGCCTCACTGACCTATATATAAAATCACATGATGGAGATATCATTAAGCTTATTCCCTTTCCAAGTCACTCTAGGAAAGCCTCAAATACATCTTATCTAGTAATCTCAATAATATTATCCCTCTTTGTTCATCATTCATCATTGGGGAAAATACTCAACCTAAATTAATCTAAACTAGGTTATAGGATATAATTATTTCTTCGTGGTGACTATATTTTTTATTTATCTCATTTCATTACTAAAATTTTAATAGAGGTCACTAAGGGAACCTGTCACAAGGACCACTACATTTAAAATGAAATTTTGTTTACACTACTCAGGATCCATGTGTAAATAGTCATACATTTATAATCAAATACTCATAATTTTATTTTCATCTTAATTAATCCAATTAATAATGGTCTATAATTGACCTTTTCCCTATGTCTAGTTCATATGTGTCTGATTTCAATTAAAAAAATTAATTTATAATAAGGATTGATCACCATCATGGTGAGACCTTACATATCAAATGACATATACTATATTAAAATACTATATCAATATGTAATATAACCCCCTTAACTGAATTCAATGTTATTGGTATTTTATCATACCCTATTAATTGTCACCAAATCTAAACCATGTATAATTGGGTACCTACCATCATTTTAATTACTTTAAAATTCCCATTCATTCAATATTAATTATTTGTTATCAAATAATATTCTATTAAAATAAATAATTTATCATTATATTTTCGTTTATAGGGAATGGTCACAAAACAACCCACTGAGTGACCTTATCTCCCAGAAACAATGAATAAATGGAATTTAAGGTACTCATCAATCTCAAGATGATATTTTGTTAATCATTGATCACATTCTAAAAAAATCATAAAATTAATATAGATCATATAAAAACCCTATTAATTCTTGTATGGTGACATTTCTCAATTAAACTGGTTTGAAATAATGTGTAATAAACTTCTTGAGACAACCTCTATCCACATAATGCAACTACCCTATGATTATGGATGACATTGACCATTTAAAGGTGTAAATAATTAGTATCCCATAGATAAAATCACATTGATATCAATGTTTATTGTGACATGGACAAATTTATGATAAAATAGATGATAATAACCATAATTCTCCAACAAAACAAAAATAAATTCACACCATTCAATAGGGTAATTGGTAAAATTTATGGATTGGTTTGTTTTACCAATGAATACAAAAGGGTTGAAGATGAGGGGCCAACAACTATTAATACCCAATTATAATTTATTGAAAATTTACATTATTTATTAAGCTATAGATTATGTAAAAATGCGTTTTTCCATATCATGGACCCATATCTGTCATTGATTTACATAGGTCCACCAAAAAGGAATTACAAACATCTATAGATAAATTCCTCACCGACCAAGAAATTTGCAATATCAATATCTCACAAGTGAAGATACCATCTAGAACATGCACTAATCCACCCCATCCATAAGTGGTAAGTCATGGTGTCCTACATAACATCCCGGCTTAGCAAGTCACCACAAACTATTCTATTTTGAATCATTCCCCAATCGCCACTACCTATTTTACACTACACTATTCATCAAGCACTATGGGGAACTATTGTAACAGTCCAACCCAAGTCAACCAATCTAGTCACCTGTGTTGACTGTGAAATGGGTTTTTTAAATAATGAAATAGAACAAAAAAATTATATAATAATGGCTTGACACCAAAATAATAAAAAATAAAATGATAAAACTTGTTATATATAATTTAATGAAAATAATGTAATACCATAAGTTATGAATAAATCAAGAACATCAATTCTCTATGTGAACATCAATCACATATAAACCACCCCACAGTGAAGGCAATGTCAAATGTAAAAGTTGGCGTGCTGCAAGATGCCTATTCCTATTCATGTATATTCAAATACATCATCAACATCAAACATAGGTAAAAAGTAGGGTTTGAGCACATATCCTAGTTGTATACCACCGTAGAATCTATAAAATAGTACTAAATCGATAATTAAATAGTTATATATTTTAAAACAAAAATAGTTGTACATAATATGTTTCAAAAAATTGGAAAAACTTTCTTCCTTGGTTTTCATAGAATAATCTCATATTCTGAAATTGTAAATATAAAAATTATAATTTATATAAATATGAATATATTTCCATGCATAATGTGTTAATAATGAATATAGATATCCTTGAAATAAATTCCATTGTGATTCTACATGATACAACCTCATATGAAAACCAATGTGAAGAAATTTATGATAAAACCATCATTTATAAAATATCCAAAATTATGAAGGCAACCTGTAATGGTCCCTAGAATATGATAAAATTCTTAATAGAAAATTAAGATTAGAAATATGTATAGCGTTGGATAAAACCAATATTGAGTCCTTCCCCAGTCCAATGATATCCATCAAGATAAATATTGTACAGCAACAATCGATGATGACACCAATTTCTCATTATATAAAAACACAAGGTTATAAAAGTGCCAAATGATAAAATAGATTAATAAAACCATTCACATAATATTAAAAACATTTCAAATATATGAAAATATTATTCGTTGTAATAAAATCTATTTCCAAATCAACCAAAAATGTTTTAAAAGAAAACAAATGAAAAACATTTTTTCTTCCATGAAAATCTTTTATAACCACATATGATTTATATTTAATGAACAACATATGGGAATTTATGAATAATGAATATAAATTCATTTAAATAATGAATTTTATAGAAAACCATATGAAAAACATTTATATATATAACTCCCATTAACTTTAGTGATTGGAATCCATAGGAACAACCATCAAAACAATAGGTTTCCTATGAAAATGAATGGGATTGATAGAAAACACTATTCGATAAAAATCTTCTACCAAAAGTGTATACAAAAAAGATTAAATGGAAAATGGAAGGAAGAACTGGAGGGTTCACATGACTAGAGAGACGCACCCCAATAACACTATGACTAATCATGTAATTAAGTATCTATTGGAAGGGAAGTACCCTGAAAGTCACCTATGATCTCTCTAGGTAATGAAGAGGGAGGTTTCACATTAATGAACTGTTAATCTCCCATAAATATCCCGAGAAATTGAATAATCCCATCAATTAAATGGTGTGTAAATAATTAATTCCACATATAACATGATTAAAATGATTCATGGATAACCCAATCACCTTTTTTAGGAAAACCAATTTAAAAATTAAATATCAAGAAACTGTTACACAATGTGGAAATTGTTCACACCATATATTAGTTCAAAAAATATTCCTATGATTTATTTGCCATCATTTAACCACCATAAAAAGTATGTAAATCATAAATATACTATAGAAAATATTTTTTAGGCGTTAAATGTAACACTCCTACCCCAGCTACCCAGAGTCAGTGCATTATTACGTAACATCGACATGATCACAAAAGATCATGTCTCGAAAGACTGATTAGTTTAGTAGCCTTGGAAACACTAGATACATTCATAAATGTTACATTACATAATAAAGTGAAAAATTAAAATAACATAGTCTCCATTTTCCACACTCATATCCTCTTCAGACTATCCCTGTAGGTGATTCCTAAAATACTTCTTCACATCCTGGAAAAATTAAATCAATGAAAGGTGTGAGCTCAGATACTCAGTAAGGATAACAATATAGAGGAATATTTCATAAATAAACATAAACATTTAAGGCAATTTATAACTAAAAAAATCATTTTAATCTTGAAATTCATCATAATATGGAAAAATAAAATGAAATAATTTCATTTACATATTCACATGGGTATTCTACAAGTCAATAATCACATGCAATATCAATAACCACATTCATAATGATGTAATGTATAATTCCAGTCTATCAAAACCACATAGCCAAGGCCTCGTGCCAAGACTACAAATAAGATTTTGTCAAGGCCCCGTGCCAAGATACTAGTTTGTCTCATGAGACCTACCGATGCATCGAAGAGGTATAGCGGGCTCCACCCGTCACTTATTAAGTCCAATGCATTCCTTGTATGAACAGGTATAAACATATCATAAACCATAACATAATCGTATCACATAAAACATGCATAATGAAAACATAATATTTCCATAGTTTAATCACAAGATATCAATACAACACATCGATACAATAAAAACACTTTCAAAACCATTTTCAATACCAAAATAAAAGAAAATTAAAACATTTTATTTATTTTTCATTTAAAAAATGTTATGGCTTGTAGAGGAATTCAAAACTCAAATAATAGTCACAGTGGCGGAGAAGTTGTTGACGCCGCATAAGTATGACAAGAACAACATTCCTTTATTTAATTTAGTAAAACGCATCGTATAAAAATATTCCTTTTGAATAAACGTAAAAGCCAAAGGGGTTTATTCACCGTATAAATGAAATTTGTGTATAAAACAAAATATGCCTCATTGAATGGAGATTGAGATGAAGTCCCTTACAAAGAAAATGTTTTTAAATAAAATAGATCTATTATGTGTATTAAATATATGTACACATAAATAATGTACAAATACCAGATAGGACCTAATAATATCATGACATAATTTTAAAGTAGGCGATTAACCCAAAGAATGGAAATTGGGTTAAAAAGTTCTCTTACCTCGTGTCCGACTTGACTCGACCGTTATTTAACCTCCTGAATAGTAAACTAGAGTTAATGTCTACTTGTTTATAACCTATATAAAGTTCATTATCCCTTTTATATCACTTATTTCAATGTTATGAAAATTATGTAGTCATTTAAGTTAATAACGGTCGTTTTGTCGATCATTTGTACTTGAGTCAACGATAAACTTCTTATAATTAAAAGTTGTTTATGTGGTAGAATATCCTTTAATACAGAATTATATTCAAGATCTAGATATCATATATATCATATATCTATATTATATACATTCATTCATTATATTACGTAACATTTAAACGTAAGAAATGAAATGCACCGTTTATAGAGACGGTAAGCCGTACATACGTTTGAACGCTACTTTCATTTCTATTTCGTATTTAATGGAATTAAATCATAATGATATAAAGGTATATTATAATTCCAGTATAATATCATATATAATATCATTTACTCCATAATTTATACATCCCACATATGGCATTAACGATTCAAATCACTTTGCGTGGGCGGTAGTCTGCACATCCTAAAATGAAATTATCGCGTTTAACCATAACGGAAATCATAATGTTATGCCATATATGAGAAATACAGAAGCATAAGGAAAACATAAATATCATAAATATCATATATAAATATAGTGACATCTTAATGGCAACCATTAGAGGTGTTAAAAGAATATTGAATAGTCATCGTTTCGTGAGGCAGTATTTCGCCACCCACAGAAACAGTATGTTTTTTAACCATTAGACAGAGGTGTGTGTAAGTGTAAATAAAATATTTATCATAAAAACATCCTAGTATATTGTAGATACTGGTTCTGTTACAATATAAAGTAATAAAAAGATTTTAGGGGGTTAGAGAAGAAAAATAAAACAAAAGAACATAAGAGAAGACATTAACTTAAAAACGGGTACCTCTTTTTGATTTGAGCCAAAGGCTTCCTTGGGAAGACTTTTTCCCAAAGTGAGGCTACTAGGAGTAATAAAGGGAAGTTGGGAGAGTATTTGGGCAGAGTATTGCCAAGCCAAATGGCTTGATGGTGTGAATAAGGTGGTATAGGTGGGGGCCTTTTATAAGAGGAGAGGAGGGGCACTCTTGGAAAGTCATGAAATGTTACATTATTATATAATGAATTCCGGATTTTAAAGGTCCCAAACTTATATATTTAGACTATAAGGATATTAGAGTTCTAAATATACTCATCCAATACGTTTTTTACAAGTTTATGTCTTATATTTTACATTATCTTTTAATTTAATTTAAATTGTTAATTAATGAGGTAATCGCTACATCATCATGCTGTCATAAAAAAAATTATTTATATATTGTCTAAATATTATAAAAAAATATCATGATGTAGGAAATCTTTTTATACTTCCAATTAATTTTTATAGTCTAAAATTGATCTTATATAACCCCATGTAATTATTTTTTTAGTAAAACAACACATGTTTGTGAAAATTTTATTTTTACTTTAAATAAAAAGTTATTAATGTCATTTTTTTTACCCAAGTGGCTCCATGGGGTCCCCAAGTTGACCCATGGATTCTATTGGTCTTCCATGACTCCGAAAATAAGGGTAGGACAACTGTAAAGGTAATTTCAAATTATTATATCATTATATTTACCTTAAATTACACTAATTACCTTTAATCGTGATTAATAGAACTTAAAAGTTACTACTCACCAAAAATTATTTTAATCCCATTAAACCAAATTTTACTTCCTAATGAAAACCATGTATGTAGTATTTTTGAAAATAAAATCACAGAAGTGGTAAAGTGTCATTTAAATGAAAAATCAGTTTTTTAACTACCACTTAGTGGTTTCACTATTCATAAAAAATTAAAGTTTTTCAAAAAAATACAAAAAAATAACCCTAAGATATATTTGATATTCCAAATTCAAAAATGATTTCTATTTTACAAAATTCCAATACTATAAGTGGCATTAATTAATTTAATAATTAATTCCCGTTGTCACAACAAATAGCGTGTTTTTAAGAAAAAATATCAATCAAAAGATTGACGATTGTTTATGTCCAATTTCAATGTGAAATTAATTCTAATGACCACCATCAGATAAAATGGTAAAAATATATTCTAATTATACTTTAAAACCACTAAATTTTAAAATTTATCACTATAAATTATTTGGATAAAAAAGTTGTTTTTATGTATTTTTCACTATTCATCAAAAAATTGGAAGTTCTCAGAAAAATACCAAAAATTCAACATAGGATAATTTCGATATTCCGAATCCAAAAATGAAGTCCATTTTGAAATATGAAATTTATATAACTACAAAATGTGGGTATTACTATTCATAACCGATACTTTTATTGGTCGTGGTGTGTTAGAACTCGAGATTGCATACAACTCACGCTACTCTATTATTCAAAGAGGAGAGTACCATGGAAGCATGGGGTGTTACATTATCCCCTCCTTCAATAAATTTCATTATCACAATTTAAATTTTTTCTTTGAAAATAAAAGGTTGAAAATAGAAAATACCTTTGTGGAAAACCCACATCAGAAATAAGGTTAATAAAAAAATAACTTTAAAATAAAGAAAGAGAAGTAAAAAGGTCACCCGAGATAGCCCATACTAGGATTCTATGAAAATATGGATATGGAGGAGAAACAAATCATCATGTTCCGATGGAGAGTTGTAGAAAATAGGATTAGTATAAATTTAACTACAAGAAAATCACAAAATTTTGATTGGTTAAATGGTCATTGATTCCCCAATTGGAAAAGTTAACCAAAAACATTTTTGTTTTAAGTTGCCTTTCATAAAGTTGAGGAATTTATTAAGGAGATTTACTAATAACGTAGGGAAATATACTTACTTTTCATGTATACTTTCATTCTTTAATAAATTTTTACCACAAATCCATGTTTCACTCCAAATGGTAATAGAACTCAAAAATATTATATTTATCATATTTTTATAAGGTTCCAAATATTAACACATTCCATTTAGATTAGGAAAACTATTTTTTAATAACCAAGGACTTTCTGTAGGCTAGTGGTAGGTAATAAAGGCATGTCGCACTATGGTTGTGGGTTCAATTCTGGCAGCTTTGTTCGAAGCGAAGAGTTATCCCCCGACCTGCAGGTTGTCCTTTTCCAAAAACTATAGTATTATAATATTCCAAAAATATTCTTCTGAAATTTTTTAACCTTAAATAATACTATCCAAAGTTCACTTAATCCATTCCAACCTTTATAGTTATCCAAAATACCTCTGTCCAGACTTTCTCTAAAAGGTCTCTAAATTCCAAAATCAATTGTAACATCAAATTCCACAAACAAAGTAATGTTTCTCTTATTGTCACATACTAAAAATATGATTACTTTCATCATATTAAAACATTAATGAAAACAACAAGTACTATAGTATAATACTTATATATATCACATTATTCTTATAACCATAATATAGTTCTTGAGTCCAAAAACAAAAGTACAATAATTATTCAACTTCATCTGTAGTAACAGCATAAGTTTGGCCTTGCTCCCTAGGCTTTTTTTGAGGTAAGCTTCCATGGCGCTTAGGGAATTAATTTGCATAATGACCCATTTCCCTACAATTGTAGCATTGAACATTGACAACCTCTTTCTTTCCTTTGCAATCACGAGCCTGGTGACCTTTTTCTCCACATTTATAACAAGCTCCCATTCCTATCAAGAAAGTACTGGGATGATTCTTCCTACAATTATCACATAATGGAAAATCCTTCATTCCCTTTTTCCATTTATCTGTCTCTTGTTCCACCGTTCTATTCTTCTCTTTCTTTACTATATTGTAATAAGATTTAGAGAATTACTTTTATGTTTTAATAGAACATGAGACAATTTCTTCATACATTGAGAAAGATTATCATACTAAATCTTGATAGAGAAATGGTTTTAACCCATCAAAGAAACGATCAATCTGACTTCACGGGTTATATATATAATATGCAGCATGCCTCTCTAACCTTGTAAAGTTTTCCTCATACTTTGCGACATTCTCATCCTCCTTCTGCCTCAGACTCAGAAATTTCCTTTCCATATCTGCTCGATGGTCATGTGGAAAGTATTTTTCTAATAAAATTTCATTAAACTCCCTCCATTCCATACTTGATACTTCAGCATCTTCCTTTGTGTTTTGAATCAACGACCACCATTGATCAGTATCTCTAGTGAGGCGGTAAACTGCCATGACAACCTTCTCCCTTTCGCCACTCCCCAAGGCATGGAATATTTTCTCTACGGAGTTTATCCATTGCTCAGCTAATAATGGATTTGAACCCCCATTAAATGTTGGTGGTTGATTCCTCTTTAATCGGTATAACATTGATCCTCCATGTTTCGGATCAGGGTGCTCCATACGAGTAATGTTATTATTCATAACTCGAGTGAGTTGTCCCAGTATGGTAATAAGTTGATCAGCAGCAGTTGTATCTCCAACTCCACAATAATGATCTTGACCAGGAGGGAAATCCATACACGGAGTGCGTGCATTGATATGGTTTCCATTCCTCCCACTAGGCGCCATTTCTAAAAATGGCATAAACTAGAATAGTTTATGAATAAAAATACATAATTTCATACTTGTAAAACACTTAACATAAATTTAACTATAATCATAAAAAAATTTCTTTGAGGAAGTATATACACATAAAACCTTTATAATGGTTTTTAAAGAAAATGATAATTATCTTAAGCATATCCCCTGGGAGTGTCGTAACCAAGAGTGCATCAAGGCCCGTTGTTGTGCATCAGTTCCCATTAGAGTCTAGATCAAAGCGGTGTTTTCGGGTTTTACCCCTATGTACATCTGTGCCAAATCCACCTCTACCTGCTCGTATCCAGACAGGGATGTATTGCTTGGAAAACTCACAAAATCTCTATAATACCAATATTCTAGGAAGTTCATCTATACTAATCCTAAAAGCTTATCTTTGGTCTATGTGCTCTAATCAGAGTTTATCTAAATCTAGCTTCCAATGTTAGTACTAAAATGCCTCTGATACCAACTATAACGCCCCGACCCCAGTTACCTAGAGTCGGTGCATTATTACGTAACATTGTCATGATCACAAAAGATCAAGTCTCAAAATATCGATTAGTTTAGTAGCCTTTCAATCACTAGATACATTTATAAATGTTACATTACTTCATAAAGTAAAAAATTTCAATAACATAGTCTCCATTTTACACAATCATATCCTCTTCATACTATCCATGTAGTTCATTCATAAAATACTTCTTCACATCCTGGAAAAATTATAACATTCAAAGGGGTGAGCTCAGATGCTCAGTAAGGATAACAATATAGCAGAAGCTTTCATAAATAAACATAAACATTTAAGGCAATTTATAACTAAACAAAATCCTTTTAATCTTGAACTTCATAATAATATGGCAAAATAAAATGAAATAATTACATTTACTTATTCACATGGATATTCTACTAGTCGAATAATCACATTCAATATCAATAACCACATTCATAATGATGGAATGCATAATGCCAGAATATCATAACCACGTATCCACGACCTTGTCCCAAAACTACAAATAAGATTTTGTCAAGGCCTCGTTCCAAGACACTAGTTTGTCTCATGAGACCTATCAATGCATCAAGAAGCTATCGCGGGCTCCACCTGTCACTTATTAAGTCCAATGCATTCCTCATATGAATACATTTAAACCTATCATAAACCATAACATAATCATATCACATAAAACATGCATAAAGGAAACATAAAATTTCCACATTTCAATCACAATATATCAATAAAACACATTTATATAATGAAAACACTTTAAAAACCATTTTCAATACCAAAATTAAAGAAAATTAAAGCATTGTATTTATTTTTCATTTAAAAAAAGTTATGGCTTTTCGTGGAAGCCGAAACTCAAATAATGGTCATGGCGGCGGAGAAGTCGTTGTCCCCTCATACGTATGACAAGAAAAACATTCCTTTTTTCATTTAGTAAAATGCATTTTATAAAAAGAATCCTTTTGAATAAACATAAATGTCAAAGGGGTTTATACACCGTATAAAAGAAATTTGTGTATAAAACAAAATATGTCTCAATGAATGGAGATTAAGACGAAGTCCCTTACAAAGATAATTTTTTAAATAAAATAGATCTATTATGGTTATTAAATATATGTAAACATAATGAATGTACAAATACAATATAGGAAATAATAATATCATGACATAATTTGAAATTAGGAGATTAACCCAAAGAATGGAAATTGGGTTAAGAAGTTCCCTTACCTCGTGTCTGACATGACTCGACAGTTCTTTAAACTCATGAATAATAAACTAGAGTTTATCTCTACTTTTTTAAGATCCTTTTTAATGTTCATTATCCTTTTTATATCACTTATTACAATGTTACGAAAATTATGTGGTCATTTATGTTAATAACGGTTGTTTTGTCGATCTTTGGTACTTGAGTCAACAAAAAACTTCTTATAATTAAAAGTTGTTTATGTGGTAGAATATCCATTATCTCAAGAATTATATTCATGATTTATATATCATATATATCATATATTTCAAGTATATACATTCATTCATAATATTACGTATCATTTAGAGGTAAGAAATGAAATGCACCGTTCATGGAGACGGTAAGCCGTACGTATGTATTATCGCTACTTTCATTTCTATTTCGTATTTAATGTAATGAAATCATAATTATATAAAGGTATATTATAATTACAGTATAATATCATATATAATATCATTTACTCCATCCTTTATACATCCCACATATGGCATTAACGATTCAAATCACTTTGAGGGGGTGGTAGTCTGCACATCCTAAAATGAAATTATCGCATTTACCCATAATGGAAATCATAAAGGTATGCCATAAATGAGAAATATAGAAGCATAAGGAAAACATAAACATAATATATATCATATATAAATATATTTACATCTTAATGGCCTCCATTAGAGGTTTAAAAAGAAAATTGAACAATCATCGTTTCGTGAGGCAGTATTTCACCACCCACAGAAGCAGTATGTTCTTTAACCATTAGACGGAGGTGTGTGTAAGTATAAATCAAATACTTAACATAAAAACATCCTAGTATATTTTATATACTGGTTGTTTTACAAAATAATTTAATAAAAAAGATTTAAAGGGGTTGGAGAAGAAAAATAAAACAAAAGAACATAAGAGAAGCCATTTCCTTAAAATCGGGTAACTCTTTTTGATTTCATCCAAAGGCTTCCTTCAGAAGACTTCTGCCCAAAGTGAGGATTCTAGGAGTAATATAAGAAAGTTGGAAGAGTATTTTGGCAGTGGTTGGCAGAGCCAAATGGCTTGAATGTGTGAATAAGGTGGTAGAGGTGGGGGCCTTTTATAAGAGGGGAGGAGGGGCACTCTTGAAAAGTCATGAAATGTTACTTTATTATATAACGAGTTTCGGATTTTAAAGATACCAAACTTATATATTTCGAGGATAAGGTGATAAGAGTTATAAATATACTCATACAATAGGTTCTTGAAACGTTTAAGTCTTATATTTTACATTATAATTTCATTTTATTTAAATTGTTAATTAATTAGGTAATCGCTGCATCATCATGGTGTCATAAAAAATTTAATTTATTTAATATCTAAAAATTATACAAAAAAATAAAATGATGTAGGAAATATTTTAATATTTCCAATGAATATTTATAGTCAAAAATTTAACTTATATAACCCAATGTAATAATTTTTTTAGTAAAACAACACATGTTTGTGACAATTTTATTTTAACTTTAAATAAATAGTTATTAATGTCATTTTCTTACCCATGTGGCTCAATGGGGTCCCCAAGTTGACCCATGGATTTTATTGGTCTTCCATGACTCATCCAATAAGGGTATAACAATTTTAAAGGCAATTTCATATTATTATATCATTATATTTACCTTAAATTACACTAATTACCTTTAATCACGATTAACAAAACTTAAAAGTTACTATTCACCAAAAAATATTTTAATCCCATTAACCCCATTTTACATACTAATGAAAACCATGTATATCTGATTTTTGAAAATCAAATCACAAAATTGGTAAAGTTTTATTAAAATGAAAAATTAGTTTTTTAACTACCACTTAGTGGTTTCACTATTCATCAAAAATATAAGTTTTTCAGAAAAATACCGAAAAATCACCCTAAGATATATTTGATATTACGAATTAAAAAATTCTATCTATTTTAAAAAAATTCCAAAAATATAAGTTGCATTAATTTATTTAATAAATAATTCCCGCTGTCACAACAAATAGCGTGATTTTAAGACAAAATATCAATAAAAAGATTTACGATTTTTTATGTCCAATTTTAAAGTGAAATTAATTTTAATGACCACCATTGGATAAAATAGTAAAAATATATTATAATTATACTTTTAAACCACTCAATTGTATAATTTATTACTATAAATTATTTTGATTTTAAAAGTTTGTTTTATGTATTTTTCACTATTTATCAAAAATTGGAAGTTCTCAAAAAAATACCAAAAATTCAACATAGGCTAATTTCAATATTCCGAATCCAAAAATGATGTCCATTTTGAAATATAAAATTTATTTAATTTCAAAAAGTGTTTATTACTATTCATAACTGCTACTTTTATTGGTCGTGGTGTGTTAGAATTCGGGGTTGCGTACAACACACGCTGCTCTGTTATTCAAAGAGGATCGCACCATGGAAGCTTGGGGTGTTACATTATAATAGAAAATAAAATATCTATGTATTAAATGAACTTGCAGAGAACCCCTATATGCTGTTGACAAATGAAAACATGGACTCATTTGATTGAAATAATCATACATTCTCAAATATAGGTAATTCCCCTATAAAAGTATATATATCCCTAAGAAACCCTCAACTTCACCAATGCAAGGATGACAAATAAATAAAAAATCAAGGGTGTACATTTAATTACTAAAAGGGTCTTATAAATATGGTGTAGGTGTCCACATGGTAAGAATAATTGTTGAAAATAGGGGCACCACATTGTATCATAAGAGGTGGTGGCCTCTACATTCCCCACACACCTTCATATACACCCAAACCATCTCATTATCCATTATCAACATCTTTAATACCTTCCAAGCCTTGATCCAAGTCAAAATAAAATCCCCCAGGGCATTAAAACCCATTTAATCTTGAATCACCTTGTATTACGTAAAACTACCAGTCCTCTAGAGTAAAATATTAAAATTCTATATGATTTTATCAACCACTATGTATGTGGGTTCTTAACAATAAATGTTCATTTTGATTTTCTAAGGAAATAAGAATCATTGGAATATAATTTACTAAAAAATCAATCCAAAATGATTTGAGTATCTAATATTCCACATAATGATAAAATTTCCATTCAATTTCTACCAATATTACAGAAGATGTCAGTTTTGAGAATGATTTATTATTGACTTTTTTGATGGTCAACAATGTTTAATTATATTTACTATGTTCAAAAACAACTAACTAAATCGATGATTTTTAAAGGAAATATTAAATGTAAAATACTTTTTTATAAGAGTCTGTTCATTATTTATAATAATGTTATGAGTAGAACAAAAATTCTAATAAGGACACATAAGGAAAAAATCATGAGTAAAATTTCAGCAGTAAAGTCCATAAAAATATTCATTTTCCATGAAGAGGATATTAGAATAATAATTAAAAAAATCCATGAAGAATGAAATTTTGTATTCATGACTAATATTAGGATTAATCTGATGTCAAGAACCATACTCGAGAATGTATTTGAATTAAACATCATAATTTTAATTATTCAATGACCATGATGGTTGGACATTAACAAAGATTGGGCCGACAAATACATGACAGATGGGCTAATCCATAAACCACACATTTTGGAAAAAATCATTGAACATATGGAATATCCTACCTAAGGATCCTTTATGGAAGATGTTGAGTGAGGATGGATTTATAGAACCCATATAATCATACATGATTGTGAGTGAATGAACAGATCTCAAAGGGTGCAGAGGTTTTCATGCATGGGGTTGAGCATGTCAGTCGCACCAAATTTTTCTATGTAGAGTGTTTTTAATGATGTCACCAATTTCATGAATTTAAGAAGTAGAAACAAGAAATATCATCTATGGGACATCCAATCCAGGTTAATTTCTTATAAATGATAATGGAAGACACAATACTATTCCTGTATATTAAAATGATACATGCTATTTTGGAGACTTCTGGTATTGAGTGATTTGATACATATGATATTACAAGCACATCTCTATCAACCTTATTGTGTCATAGATGTCTAATATCAAAATAGTTCATAGTCAAACAATTTCGATCAATTACATTGTCAACATGGTAATTATGTGGTCAAGATTCTATGATGATGAGAAAAAGTACCACTATATAAGAAATCATCATATTACATGCATGTTTTTATCAGAAGAAGGTCCCAATACTAATTGAAAAAGGAAATTTATAATGGAATTTGCAGCATATGATATATATTCATGGATTTTATAATGGGAAAATAAGATACATGTGATTTTCATTGCATTCATATCTGAATATATATATAATGCAACATATTGTAGGATTTTTATGGTTTTCTAAATAGAGAATCCTTTTCCGAATAATTTAAAAATTGAGATGGGAAATAATTAAATTAAAAATATTGTTACAAAATAGTTTATGGGATTTGATTAATTGAATAACAGAGGTTCAAGTCAAACAGTCTCTCCTTTAAAAATGGAAGAACCTTGGTGGATATAAGGCAATTACATATGATAAATGGTGATGCCATGTGTTTTTTTAGAGAGGAAGAGTCTCAATTGATCACTATTACTTTAATATATTATTTCTTGAGCATCCTTTTTTGTGATGAAGAAAATATTTTGGCTATAGAATGGTATTTCACACAAGAAGTTATATTTGAATAACATGTTATGAGAATACATTCAATTTTTCATGAAAATATTATGTGAATATGAGAACCCTTAAAAAGGTTATAACTAAATAAGATCTCATAAACCCTAAAAATGTATACACATTATTTGATGAAAAATAATAGATATGTTCTATTACATTGAATTTTATATCGATTAAAATTATAATAAGGCCACATATATAGATTACATGGTAGAGTAGTTTCATCATTCGATAGTCTTTCATTAATGAGTTGTGTACGGGTCATGAATTACATGATTAGAAAACCAAAATAAAATATATAGAGGACATAAAATAATAATTATTGAATTTTTGTGTTCTATGGTTTACATAGAAAGTGCACATAAGTATGTTATTTCCTTCTACTACAAATAAAAATAAATATGATTTGTTAACATTGTTGAAGAGTAAGTGTTAATAAATACAAGAATAAGGATGAAAATAAATAAATTATTATTCATAATAGTTTCTTACAATTTATAAAAAAATTATTACTTCTTTATCTATCATGATAGTAGAATTCCTGTTGTTTTATCATAGTGGGATACAAGTTAAAATTTATCCCATCATGTTTTAACAATGTTGGAGAACTTTTTCCAATGGATGTGTCATATTGGAATCTTTCCAAACCATTTCAAGGGAAACCTACTATTGTAGAGTAGTTAAACATGTAAATAAAAATGGTTTATCGTCTGTGGGTTTTTTCTTGTTTTCAGTGAAGTTATAAATGTCTAATAAAATGTGAATTCTCACGACCCCCTCCTCAGAATGTGTACCCCTCCTAGGACGGTATTGTGATATGGGAGATAATGACCCTGAGTCCTACCTCCAGCAGGCCCCGAGTTGGCGACAAGCACCGAGGGTATAATAAACACACATATGAGAGGCATTACCCTTTAAGAAAACACATGCAGAAGAGAGAGATAAGATAGACACCAACCATCTCCATCACAACCAGTAAGATAAAATAAATCTCAAGTACACATATGAAAAGTCATAAAAAAAATACTACAATTGGAAGAGGAAAACCTGTAATTACCCAAAAGAAAGTAAAACAACAGCAACCACAAGCTCGAATAGCTCCCGCAACCACAAGAAAGTCGTAACCAACCAGATCTCCAACTTTCTCCAAGTGACCTGAAAAAAGTTTATATATACATAGGGTGAGTATAATAGTATACTCAGTAGTATCCTCCCCGTAGCCTCTCTTGCAAAATTAAATAATGCATGCTAAAGCACAGTGAACAACAAGTGAAACTAAATCGTCATCTAAACAGGTATACTAAGTTTCTAGCCTCACCACGCCTACTCTATCCATGTAATTAGTAAAAGAGACTATAATATAATAAATAATATCAAGAGTACCCTGCCACTACTTCCCCACTGGTTTGCTGCTTTGCCCCAACGTTGTACGTCCAAAGCATCTCTCTCCAAAAAGGCTTACTCGCAGACACATGGTCGATGCACCACAACATGCACCTCGTGTAACAAATCCACCACATCTATGTAAGCAATGTAACTAGGTAGTTTGTGGGAGCCACCACATCTAGCATAATGTGTATCATACATCGGGTATTATATCTCAAGCCATTACATCCCATACACTTAGTAAGGATCCTCAAGCCATCACAACCTATACACATTACACCTATAGTATTCTATAGAAAACTATATCCAGAATATATGTGTGTGAATAACCACAAGCCATTACAACCGTATACACACATATATGGGGAAAAATAACCAATGTGCCTACCAGCACAAGTAACTACCAAGAGAAAAGAGAGTGGCCAAAGGGGGTAGTCAGCCATGGATCCTCCCACTGGAATGTTGGGGAAAGCGCCCCCCAAGGCTCAGTATCCCTTGGGTGTCAGTTTCCCTTACCGATATGGTTGAGTAGCATATAGAAACACCAAAAGTACAGAATATACAATACCTCAAAACCACACTATGGGAATAAACTAATATTAGACACAACTACAACTAATGTCTCTCAGACTCTGGGCTACTACATCTAAGACAAGGTATAATATAAGCACACAACCATTTAAAGAGAATTAATACATTATTTAATTAAATTTTTACCAGTTTCACGTTACGTAAATTATTTATTTAAACTTTAAATAACAAACAATAATTCCACATTAATTTTCAGTCGCATCACACCCAAATTCCATTGTTCCTTTAAAATTAAAATCTCATCATTATGTTCCAGAAAACTCCAACCCCATGGTTTAACACAGTTTATTCAATTATTCATTATAGAATTATTTTCCCTCATTCCCAAGAAATCTAGAAAAACATTCTATGTTAGTAAACATATAGGGTCTCAACAAGGTGAGCATATGTACTACCTGTCTATTATTTTCCACCTATAGAAATAGTGTAGACCCATCCTCCCATGAGAAGCTATACATGGAAAGAACGTGGAATACCCCGCACGGCTTCACCTCTTTCGGAAGAAGGATAACCAATACCAGCTACCTTGAGCAGTGGGGAAAAGTAAAGTATATAATCAGCCAATAAGAAAAAGCAAGAATCCAACAATCACATCCATCACATTCCATCATCACTAGTGTCCTCCCCGATACCCACATGAAAAAACTGATGCATCTCGCCACTCTTGAATTCATCATCTACCACAACCAAATGGCCTCCCAACCACCACATATCACAACAACAATCCATGATCACATCACAACACAAGTAGCATGAAAAAAAATAACTTAACAATAGGGATCTTGGCCCTTTAAAAATCAAGAGGGAAACTCAGAACCCTTCAATGAATTATCAAAGAAATCAATTTTTTAATCCATCTTGAATTCACAGATTTATTATTCATAGTTATAAAATTTGGGAAACCTAATAAGTAAGCTGTCAAAAATAATTAAACATTCTTACGGCGCCAATTCGATTAACATAAATTTACAACAATAAGAATTAAATTCATTTACATACCCATTTATCTTTATCCAAACTGTTATCAATTAATTTCAGATTTACGTTCACAAATAATTTATATTAAGAATGAATAGCTAAACACAAAAAATATTGATATCACACTGTATATAAAAACAAAAGGTAATAACATATGGAGAATATCAATTAATTAATCACGATCAAATATTTATTATGTCAATTCAATTGCAATCTATTGGGATAATAATGCTAACGATAGAGTTTCATGTAAAAAATGATAGAATAAATGAATCCCTACATCAAATGATTCTTGACATTCTTTATATGAGAACAGTCCACAAAACTGGTCAAGATCCTCCACCCGTGACAACTACATCCACCCGAGTATTCCACGGTACGACTACACCAACCGAAACCTATGAAAATAGAATTATAAGCATAGATATCACATGATATAATATAGAAATGAAGCATAGGAGAAGATGAACCCCAAAATAATAATAATAAATCAAACCTTATAGCAATGATTGATCGATATAGCTTTGTTGCTTCAAAATAGAGCGAAACCAAACCGAGGAGGAAAGATTGATCTCACGATTTCTATGGAAAAGATGGAAAAGATCGAGCGTCTCTCACAAGAGAACAAAAAGGACGAACAAGGGAGGAAGATATATTGCCCCATTTGATTATTTAACGGGGTGATGGTTTATGATACACTTCATTTCCCATAAAAAGTAGATTACATTAAACCACACTGTTTGACCATGTAAAAACATCCTGAGCCTTAGTGATAATTAATATAGGCATTCTGGCATTTGAATCGGCCTTTGAGTCCTTAAAATGAGTCTTTAAATGCATTTTACATCAACGGAAACGTTAAAAGGGTAAAATATTATGAACCTGGAAACACTGTTCACCATTGGAACATCACCATTCTTGAAATACTGTTCATGAACCTCATTGTTGGCACCTCGCTGTTCTGGAAACACTATTCATGAACCTCACCATTTTAACCTCACTGTTCTGGAAACACTGTTCATTAACCTCACCATTAAAACCTCACCGTTCGGGAAACACTGTTCATGAACCTCACCAATAGAACCTCACCGTTCTGGAATCATTGTTAATGAACCTCACCGTTGGAACCTCACAATTCTGGAAACACTGTTCATTAACCTCATAATTTGGAAAAAGGAAGGAAAAGGTCACCATTTCCCTATTCACAATGGTCTACCTTTGGAACTATTCACCTAAGGTTACCGATGCACTGTTCAAAACGTTCTACTGTTGGAATTATTCACAGAAGGTCACCGTTCCACTGTTCACAAAGGTATACCATTGGAACTATTCACCTAAAATTACAGATGCCCTTCTCACAACGGTCTACCATTGGAAATGTTAACAGAAGTTCACCGTTACACTGTTCACAACGGTCTACCGTTGGAACTATTCACCTATGGTTACCGATTCCTTGTTCACAATGATCTACTGTTGGAACTGCTCACAGAAGTGGAAAATTGGAAAAGTGTTGGGGATAAGTCACATTGACCTCCCGGAACTCTCAAACACCATATATTCACAATGGAATGGACTAGAATTTTCAATGCCATTACATCAGATACCTCTCAAAACATTCTCGTCCTCGAGAATTCAAAACCCATATAAAGGGAAAATGAAACGGGGTCTGAACAACCACCCATTGAGATACATCTCAAAAGGGAGAAAGCCACAAGATGCAAAAAAATAAAATTCAAATTATAAACATGAAAAGTCTGACCACAATGGGGGCAACATTACATGAAAAGAGTTAATAATCAAACAACTTTGGGTAAGGAGCACGTATCTAGAACTCACGTTCCCTGGTGCTCTCCTCCATGTTGTTGTGTCACCATAAGACATGAACCAAGGGAATAGAACCCCCATGAAACACCTTCTCCACATGATCATGGATCGCCAAAGTTCACTCCTCAGAGGTCACATCATCATAAACATTGATCTCTCCCCAACCGATGATATGAGAGTCATCATGAAGATAATGATAGAGACATGATACATGTAAAGAATCATGTATCTAACTCATCTGCGGGGGAAGTGCTACTCGATACGCCACAACTTCAACATGATCAAATACCATGAAAGGCCCAACAAACCGAGGGGAAAGAAAACTCCCATGACCAAACCTTCACTGCCCACAATGGTGATTCACCTTCAGAAACACGTGATCCCCAACATTAAACACAATGTGTATCCTCCTTTGATCATTATATGATTTATAATGATCTTTCACTATCTCCTTCCTATCACAAATCACCTGAACCATATCTGTTGTATTCTTCACTCGTTCCTATCAAAGAATTCCTAAGTCTTCGTCCCCAGTCCTGCATGTCGAGAATGTCATGGTCATCCCTACAATGTTTTAAATGGTTCCATACCGATGGTGGAGTGAAAACTATTATTGTAAGAGAACTCCATAAAGGTTAAATTCCTCATACATGAACCTCCAAAATCATGAACACAAGAGCCTAAAATTCCCTCTATAGTCCGGATGGTTCAATCTATCTCACCATCTGTTTGAGGGTGAAAATTAGTGCTAAGGCATAGTTGAGAACCGAGTTCATGTTGGAGACCTCTCCACACCGTAGAGGTAAAACAAGGATCTTAATCCGAAATGATCGTCTTAGGGACCCCATGAAGTCTCACCGCCACCTCTAGATACTGCCTCGACATTACTTCCACTAAGCTCAACTCCTTGATCGCTATGAAGTGGGACGATATTGTTAAATGATCCACTACCACCCAAATAGCATCATGTCCTCCCGGAGCTTGAGGTAAACCAGAAACAAACTCCATTGATATGTCCTCAAACTTTCACTATGGAATCTATAAAGGCTGGAGAAGACTATAAGGAACATGGTGTTCGACCTTCACCTTATGGAAGACCAGATATCATGACACAATCTCTGAAACTGCATTCTTCAGCCCCGACCACCAAAACTGGATCATCAAGGCTCGTTAAAAATTTTTCACTCCAGGATGCACCGCTAAAGGAGAACTAAGAAACTATCTGAGAACAATCTTGCACATCATAAAAGGAAAAAATCCATTCCGTGATACAACACTCAGTGTTGTTCATCCTCCGACCAACCATTAGAGGCCTCACCACAATCAACTCGGTCACTCTTGACTTCCACCCCTAGATCCCCCAACTGGGACTCTTCCATCTTTTACATCAGGGATGACTGTACCGTCATCTGAAAAATACATCATCTACCCTAAAATTATACCATATCAAGATGTAATGTTGGTATCTCTTACATTACTCTCCAAGAATCACAGGATTCATGCACAACATCACTATGTGACTTTCGACTCAGTGCACTAGCTACAACATTTCCCCTTACAGGTGTATACGATATTTTGAAGTTGTATTCCTGTAATAACTCCATCCACTGACATTTTTGTAAGTTAGGAGAAAAAATACCTCAAACTCTTATGATTGATGAAAACCACAAAGCGCTCGCCAATGAGGTAGTGTCTCCAAAACATCTGAGAAAACAGAACGGCTGCCAACTCAATATCATGGGTGAAATAGGTACCTTCATGGGGAATCAAATGCCGAGACCCCTATGAAACAACTGACCTCTGATGCATGAGAACCAAGCCTAACCCCAGATACGATGCATCGTAGAAAACATCAAACTAAACTCCCTCAGCTAGAAGACAAAAAAATGGAGCACTTACTAACATATATTTTAGATACTCGAAATCATCTTGACACTGATCAGTCCATATGAACACATGATCCTTCCAGGGAAAATATGTCAGAGGAGTCGCAACTCGTGAGAAATCGTCTACGAACCTCTTGTAGTAGCCTGCGATACCAAGGGAACATCGCACCTCTGACACTGGCTTGTGGGCTTTCCAAGACACAACTGATTCTATATTTGATGGATCCACAACTACTCCCTACTGGGACACAACATTTCCCAGGAAACGGACATCTTGAGCCCAAAACTCACACTTGGAAAACTTCGAAAATAGATGATGTTGATGAAGAACTCTAAAAAAGACATGTAGATTCTCTACATGCTCCACCTCATATGTGGAATACATGAGGATGTCGTCAATGAAAACCACAAAAATCTTGTCCTGGAACTCATGGTACATAGCATTCATCAATCTCATGAACACAACTGGAGAATTCGTTATGCCGAACGTCATTACCATGAACTCATAATGCCCATGACGACAATGGAAAGAAATCTCCAGGATATCCTCATCCTTTACACGCATCTGATGATATACTGACCGGATTTCGATTTTTGAGAACCAACGTGCACCCTTATGTTGATCGAATAAATCATTAATACATGGAAGAGGATAGTGATTCTTCATTGTCACTTTGTTTAAGCGACGATAATCGAATCACTTCCGCAAACTGATGATAGCCTTCTTCACGAAAAAAACTGGTGCACCCCACTATGACACACTTGGTCGAACAAAACCGCACTTTAATAGACCATCAAGTTATATACAAAGATCCCATAACTCATAATGGGCCATCCTATATGGAGACATGGAGATAGGATACACTCCTGGTTGTAGCTCGATCCAAAACTCAGTCTCTCATTGAGGGGGTAATGATACACACTCTTCTAGAAAGACATCATGGTACTCGTCTACGGCCCTAGGAAACACCAAAAAATTAACCTATGAAGAACTCAATATCAAATCAGACATCATGGATGATATGGATGAAACACACCTATGACCCATCTAAGGATCTCTCTCTCCAACACACACTATAAGATATCCATCAGTACCAAAGAAAACGAAATTCTTCCTGAAGAAACCCATGATATCCTACACCAAATACAACCAATCCATGCTGAGGATGGTGTCATGTGGTTGTATTTGTAAACCTATGAAATCTCTACAAGAGCGGTGCTACCCCAAAACAAGATTACAGTCTCTACATGCTTCAAACAAGTCAGTTGGACCTCCAAATGGCGTAGTCAATGCCAAGGGCACTTGAAGCCTCTCTACCTCAAGTCCCGAAGAGTGGAAAAGGGTAGGTGATATGAAAGACTATGTCACTTCTAAATCAAACAAGGCTTACACTAAGGTAGGAAAAAATCAATGCGTACCTCAAATGATATCTGGCTTGCCTGGTTCTAGAAATGCTAGAGCATGAAGCTAACCACGACCTCTTTCATGGCCTCTCTGGCCCTGATGACGACCAACACCATGATTGTGATATACTATTTGAGTATGGGGAGAATTATGGGGAAGTATTCAGAATTCCCCATCTACCCTATGATGATCTATAGATGGTACGACCTGCTACTTGTGGCTCGGCTAGAACTGCCTCAATGGAGGAACCTAGAGCGTAGCACCTGGTGCATGATGACTGATCTGAAAGGTCGAGAACTCCCATGGCTGATGACCATGACCACCATAAGAAAAACAAGCTCCTGATACCATGGCATAAGACTGAGAGTTTCTGCCTCTGGAGAAACGAGATGTGAAGGGTTGGACCTACACTTAGATGAATGAAAACACTTCTTTCCTAAAAACTAGAAACCATGAGCCATAGCTCTAATTCGTGAAGAATCATGGTGATTCTCATATCATGATGATCATATCCTTGAAAAAGTACTCTCGAAAACCTATTCCCATTCCGTCACGTCAAGATATGTTTTCAACATAAATGTGGTGACCTAGCGCTGGATCTCTAGATACAATGCTTCCTTGAAATGCCTCTCCCTAGCCTCCTCATCTTGCAGCAAGTCCAAAGAATATAGGAAAAGGTTCCTGAAAGGGATTCCAAACACTTGAACATTGGAGTTCCACTTTCAAATGGTAAGATTCTCCTAGAGACTGGATACCTTCATAGTAGATGATATAAACTCTACTATAAACATCTCTAAAAAATCCTCCCATGAGATCGCTGACTCCTCACAATCCTCGAGGAACAGAAACCACCACTACCTCACTACTCCATGTAGCATCGTCACAACCAAGGTAACCCAGTGCTCATTCTGAGCACAGATCGAACGGAATCCTATCTTGACCTCATCCAACCTGTCCTTCGGAACTACATCTGAAATAGAGCCCTCAAACTTCTGTAGACTCTAGCGCTGAAACTCTCGGAGTGTCTTCCTCCAAGTGTCGTCGTCGTCAACCTCTACACTATGGCGATCTGCTGGAACAACCTTCTGGACAACTTTTGCACAACCCTGATGAGGACGTCGACCTGGATCTATACCTATAAAATAAATAATTTTTAGATCTCTTAACCCAAGAATATGGAAGACTCATCATTAATTAATTATTTTTCTATTTTATTAATTTTAGGTTATCTTTTCCCAAGGTCTACCCATTCAAACACAGACACAAAGAAGAATGAGGCACGATCCGTTCCAAGGTCTCTACCCTGCAACTAGTATCACCTATTTTAGTAATAATAGTTAACTTAATGGTTTGTACATCAGATCATAGGGGGCCCTAAACCCCTATGTCTCAGTTAGTCTCCAATTTTTACATCACATTCTAAACATGAATGACAATATTTCCCAACCAACTCATGAAACCTCACCTGTTTCTAACATCATACTCCATCCTATCCCTCAACTAGAGCTGTGATACCACTCTTTCACGACCCCCTCCCCACAAAGATTACCCCCCTTTGGCTGGAAATGTGTTAAGGGAGATAATGACCCCCCCCCCCCCCCCGAGTCCCACCTCCGTTGGGGCCCGAGATGGCCACTAGAAAGGAGGGTATAGTAAACACACAAATGGGAGGCATTACCCTCTAAGAGAACACATGCGGAAGAGAGAGATAAGATAGAAACCAAACAACTCCAACTCAAATATTAAGATAAAATAAATCCCATGTACATATATTAAATGTGATGTAAAACTACTACAACTGAAAGGATAAAAAGAGAAAGTACCCAAAAGAATGTAAAACAGCAGCAACCTCGTGCTCGAATAGCTCATGCAACCACAAGCTAGTAGTAACCATCCATATCTCCAACCTACTCCAAGTGACCTATAAAATGATTTATATATACATAGGGTGAGTATAATATTATTCTCAGTAGGATTATCTCTGAATCCTCTCGCACAAATGTAATGAAACAATGCTAAATCAGAGTGAACAATAAGTGAAACTAACTCATCATCTAAACAGGTATAATATGTTCCCAGCCTCAACATGGCTAATCTCACCAAGTAACACATACAAGAGTATTTAATATAATAATGAATTTCAATGGTACCATGCTAGTACTTCCCCAAAAGTTTTCCTCTTTGGCCCAACATCGCGCGTCCAAAGCATTTCTCTCCAAAAGGCTTACCCGCAGTCACATGGGCGAAGCACCACAACATGCACCTCATGCATTAAAACCACCACGTCCACGTAATAAAAGTAACCAGGTAATTTTTGGGACCACCACATCTCTCATAACATGTATCATACATTGGGTGTCAAACCTGAAGCCATTACACCCCATACACCGAGTAAGGATCCTCAATCCATCACAACCTATACACTTTACACCTATAATAGTCCATAGAAAACTATATCTTGAATATATCTGCGTGAATAACCACAAGACATTATAGACATCTACACACATATATGTAGAAAGCTAACCAATGCACCTTCCAGCATATGTAACTACAAAGAGAAGTGATCGGGGCCAAAGGGGGTAGTCAGTCATCTATTCTCCCACCAGAATGTTGGGGAAAACACCCCCAGGGATCTGAATCCCCGGGGTGTCAGTTTCTCTTACTGATAGGGTGGTGTACTGTATAAAAACACCAAAATTATAGAATATACTATAACACACAACAACACTATGGGCATTACCTCATATTAAACTCAACTACAGCTAACGTCTCTCGGACTCAGGGCTGCTACTTCTATGACTTGGTATCCTATAAGCACACAACCATTTAAAGAGATTTAATACATTATTTAATTCTCTTATTACCCATTTCACATTAAATTAATTAATTTTTTAAACATTAATTAACCAATACCAATTCGAAATTAAATTTCATTCGCATCATACCCAAAGTCCATTGTCCCTTTAAAATTACAACCTCATCATTATGTTCCAACAAACTCCTTCCCCATGGGTTAACAACATTTATTCAATTATATATTATGGAATTAAATTTCCACAGTCCCAGGAATTCTAGAAAAACATTTTATGATACTAAACACAAGGGGGGTCAACACGGTGAGTAGATATACTACCCATCGAGTCTTTTCTGCCTATAGCAAGAGGGTAGACCCATCCTCCCTTGATAATATAAACATAGAAAGCACGTATCATACCCCTTGCGTCTCCACCTATTTCGGAAGAAGGGTAAGCAAGACCAGATTCCTTGAGAAGTGGGTAAAATTGAAGCATATAGTCAACCAATAAGAAACAGAAAGCATACAGAAATAACATCCATCACATTCCATCATCCTTGGTGTCCTCTCCGACACCGACATGCATAAACCGATGCATCTCACCACTCTAGGCGTAATCTGCTACCACAATCAAATGGAATCCATGCCACCACATATCACGACTTCCATCCATGATCACATCACAACACAAGCAGCAGAAAACAATCATCATAACAATTCGGCTCTTGGCCCTTTAACAATAAAGAGGGTACGTCAGAACCCTTCAAGGAATTATCAAACAATCATTTCTTTTAATCCCTCAGGAATTAAACGATATATTATTCATAAATTTAAAATTTGGGAAATCAAATCAGTAATCTATCAGAAAGAATTAAACATGTTTACTACGCCAATTTTATTAACATAAAATTACAACAAAGATAACTAGATTCATTTTCATTCCTCTTTATCTTTATTCAAACCATTATCAATTAATTTTGGATTTACGTTCTTTTCCAATTTCTATGAATAATGAAAATCTAAACACAACAAGAATTGAAATCACACTATTTAGAAAAACCAGAGGCAATAACATATGATCAAAATCAATTTATTTATCAGGTTCAAATATTTATTATATCAATTACATTGTCATCTAGTGGGATAAAACATGCTAATGATACAGTTGAACGTAAAAAAAAGAGAGAAGCAATGAATTCCATGAATTAAGCGGTTCTTGACATTCATTATATGATAATAGTTCACACAACGGGACATGATCCTACTCCCACGACAACTGCATTCACCCGAGGATTCCATGGTATGACTGCACAAACCGAAACCCAAGAAAACTACATTAGAAGCATGGAGATCACATGCTATAATATGGAAAAGAGAAAAAAGGAGAAGATTAACCCTAATATATTGACGATAAAACATAAGTTATATCAAATATTGATCGATAAAACTTGGTTCCATCAAAACAGAGTGGAACCAATCGGAGGAGGAAAGATTGATCTCAAGATTTCTATGGGATGGAGGGATAAGTTCAACCATCTCGCACCAGAGAATAAGGAGGAAGAACAAGGGAGGAAGATATATTTTCCCTTTTGAAGAGTAAATGGTTTGACGGGTTAAGATACGCTTGATTTTCCATTAAAATTGCATTGCATTAAACCATGCGGTTTGACCCATTAAAAGCATCCTGGTCTTTTGAGATAATTAATATAGGAGTTGTGTCCTTTGAATCAGCCTTAGAGACCTTAACATTAGGTTTTAATGCATTTTATGTCAATGGAAACATTAAAGAGGTGAAACAGTAGGATGCTGAGAGCACTGTTCACAATTGGAAACTGACTGTTCTGGAAAAACTTTTAATTAACCTCACCGTCGGAACCCCACCGTTCTAGAAACATTGTTCGTGAACCTCACCATTGGAACCTCACCATTGGAACCTCACTATTCTGGTGACACTATTCAATAATCTCACCATTTAAACCTAACCGTTAGAACCTCATCATTTTAGAAACATTGTTCATGAACGTCACCATTGGACCCTCACCGTTCTGGAAGCACTGTTCATGAACCTCAAAATTTTTCTATGGAAGGAAAATGTCACTATTGCACTGTTTACAATGGTCTATTGTTGGAACTGTTCACCTAAGGTAGCTGATGCATAGTTCAAAATGGTCTACTATAGGAACTGTTCACAAAAGGACACCATTGCACTGTTCACAATGGTCTCCCATTGGATCTGTTCACCTAAGGTTTCTGATGCACTTTTCACAACGGTCTACTATTGGAACTATTCATAGAAGGTCACTGTTGCACTGTTCACAAAGGTCTGCCATTTGAAATATTCACTTAATGTTACCGATGCACTATTCACAATGGTCTACTATTGGAACTGTTCACAAGAAATGGAAAATTGGAAAAGTGTTGGGGATAAGTCACATTGACCTCCTGGAACACTCAAACACCAGATTTTCAGAAAGGAATGGACCAGAGTGATCCAGGCCATTACATGAAGATTGTACCAAATGTATAAAAATATAAAAATAAAACCATACTAATTTACCCATATCCCTCTAGTGATAACATATATCAGGATTGGTCCTTTCAATTAGTACGAGGTGAAGGTTCACTTTTTTACCCTTTAATGGTTTTGGTGGATAGTGTAGCTACTGTGGATGTTCAATAATATATTAATATAAATGGTATTAATGTCTTTTATGGGAATAACTATCATTTATGGAAATATTTTTTTTTTAAATATCGTATTTCAATTAGTTATGAGGTTCCTAATGTTATTATATTTGTCTTCCCTTATTGTCCTAAAAGTGTTCCATTGACAGATGTTGATTAGAAAAATTTAAAAAATGTTTGTAAATTCATAAATGATATATTATCCTCCCTCACTGGACATTAGTTTCATATATTTAAAGTAATTTAAATAGATAAAATAAATTGACATAAATTAAAACCATATATTTATAAAATATAAAATTAAATAAATTAAAGATAATAATCTTGAGATTTAATCACAAAGAAATTAATACTAGTGATAAAAATATGTTGGTGAATTCTTTTCAATGGTGACCAAAATTTTAAGGAAAAAAATATTTACTAGTATGAAGTTGGAAGACAAAAACATTATTAAAAACACATTTGTAGTTATTTCTATCAAATATAATCCTTATATTTCATCCATGAAAGATATATATCTTGAGTCTTTATCGCTTGATGATATTCTTAGTACTCTCAACCCAATCAATATGTGAAAAGAAAAGGTGATGAATAAAAAATAAATGAGTGAAAAAGAAAATTATTTTTAAGGTGTGAATAATGGAATTTCAAAGAATGTTCGACGGGAAGAATCCAGTGCCTCTTACACTAGAGAAATGGTTAATTTAATTACTGGTGAATTTTTTCCAATTTATTCTTAAAATTCTATACTAACCATAGTAAATTAATATGTAATGATACATCTAATGTAATTATAATATAGAATGTGGGATATTATGAAGAATCGTTCACTCAATGAATGAACAAGATGAATTTGATGAATATGGAATAAAATAAAGAATATATTTTGAGAATATAGAACAAAAATCCATGCACTATTTTAAGGGAAAGGATAATAAGTTCTCTAAATTAAAAAAGAGAAATATTATTTCTATGTATATGGATACTGATGATAGTGTAAATTAATCTTAAAAACATTTCAAAATGATTCTAAAATTTTCTTCTATAAAAATTGAATGATAAAAAATTCAATAGAGAAGAAATTAGTATCTAAAAATAAATAGAAGAAGAAACACAGTTGGAATTTTTGTTGATGAGAGATTTGAAAGAATTAAATGTAACTAATAAAATACATAAATGGAGAACAAGATGTTGAAAATAAATTGACTAAATAATAAAGAATTTATTCTTGATGAAAAATACCACGTCACGAAATAAATAGATGATATATATAATATTACTAATGAAAAAAATGAATCAAAATCATGTTTGAAGAAACTTATTAAGAAGATAAGAAATACTATGAAATTTTTCATTAAAAACATGTCAAATATGAGAAAGGAAATACAAATTTCCAAATATCCATTATAGAAGATTGTGAAATCTCTATAAATGATCAAAAAAATATTTCCTTAATGTATGATTAGATGAAAAATATTTATTATAAGGATATGTAATTTAAATATAAGATGTGCATTTAAAAAATAATACATGAAATGTGAGGTGTTTATTTAATTTCGATGTCTAAATAAAAAACTTCCACTAATTGATATTTTATTTAAGCTTAGAAGAAATCTAATTTGATGAATAATATTTTATGTGGTGACCAAAATATTTGTGTGGAATGGAAATAATGTTTATGTAATTAATGTTGGTGGTATGAATGTAAAAAAATCCATAATGTATTTATGTTACAAAGGAAGAAAACATTCCTTGGTTATTACTAGAATTTTAGAGGATTTTTTAGTACATTATTACGATGTTGGTTTAATAATCACTGCTAGTATGAACCCAAGATAATCTAGATGAAATTTTTGAGGGGGGTCAGCCCAATAAGAAGAGACAACCTAGGAAAGTAAGTATGTAGATTGAAAATAGATTTTAACTATTGGAAACTATTTTTTAAATATGTGATCAGATAGGAAAATATAATAAAAGGATGTCTCATTATTATTATGGAACAAAAATGTCTTTATAATGAATTTTAATGTTCATATGAGATGAATAAAAAAGGCATGGAAAAAATAAACATTTAATGAAATTTTTCTCAAATATGAAAACATAGAATGAATGTGTATATTGTATAATGGGGTTATTTAGAACATGATAGAACATATAATGTTGAGGAATAATGTGGAAAATCATAATGAATGTGCAAAAACATTCAGCAATTAGGATCGACTCAAAATCAATGGTGTTGGATCTACTATCATAGTGCCAGAACAATTAAAATCCAAAAGTTTCATTCTAATTGATTTGAATAAATAAATATTTTTAGTATTTAACATATTTTTTATTAAGGTTATAATGTTTTTTTTCAAAAAGGATTGTTTTTTTGAAGTGGATAGAAGATGGACATGTTTTTTATGTGATTCCAAAAAAACCATGGTAGACATGTTTCAAGTAGGTGATGTAATGAGATCTTGCAATCTAGGAATGTTTGAATATAACAATTTTTTCTATAATAGTATGGAAAATAAATTTCAAATGATATAATTATAGGATAAATAAGTGTCAAAATATACATGATGTTCATAACATGATAAGAATAAGTTATTGGTGTCAGACCATTTTATAGAATTAAATGATTTCAAAATCAATAGATAATAAAATTTAGACACAATAAACATATCCCTTTGAGAAGATAAATTAGGTTATTTTTTGGATAATTATTAAATAATAAATAACCACATTATTTATATTATTGATGACTTTATTAATATAACATGAATTTTGTATTGGATACATATATCAATGGATTTGAAAATGATAATGATTTTTTAGATAAGTAAATAAAAAATATTTTGGATATTTTTTGATAAAATTTTTAATTTAATAGGTGTAAAATATACATGTGGGGATTTCAGATATTATCAAAAAAATAATGGAATTTATTATTATTTTCTGCACCTTACCCACCAACAAAAAACATTATTGTTTAATGAATAAATAAATGTATGTTGAAGATTTCACAAAAAAATATTGATTGAAAATGAGACATTTTATATTTTTTTAGGGATGCTATAAAATAATATGTTTATGTTTAGAATATAGGTTTCTTTATAACAATACATACAATGACACTTTATGATATGTATTATAATGAAACTCTATGTTTGAAAAACAAAATTGTGTTGGTTGGACCTAAATTACAAAAATCATTGATGATAATCATTGGAATTATGATAAGAGAGTTTTTAATGGAATCATTATTGGCTATCCACTGAGTTCTAATATCTCAATATATTTTTAAAAGAAATAAGATGATGGATAGTGTACAATATGTTAAACAAGAATGGAAAAATAAAAACAAAATAATTATATTATTTAAATTTTACCATTATCACATGTTCATTAAATTGTAAAGTATGAGTGTAATGGCCTGGACCTCTCTATCTGATTCCTTATTCAAAAAGAAGGTCACATAGTGTTCTAGAGGGTAAAATGGATTTTTCCCACACTTTTCATAATTTTGAAACTACATGCCATGTAGTGTGAGTTCACACCGTATACCCCCTCGTCGGGTACACACCATGTTCAAGGTCGTGTCCTTACCGTGTGAAATAAATGGATACACGCAATGTACCCAATACTACATGTCCTGTAGTCCCTCCCTGCATATGTGTTTCCCTCATGTAGTGTGTTGACTAGTCAATGGCCATGTTCCATGTTGGAGTCGTGTCCTTGCCGTGTGAAATAAATGGGTACATGTCGTGTACCCAATACTACACATCGTGTAGTCCCTCCCTGCGTATGTGTTACCCTCAAGTCGTGTGTAGACTAGTCAACAGCCGCGTTCCGCATCGAAGGTCGTTCTTGAAGCCGCATGGTGACCGTGTGAAATGGCCGAGTACACACCGTGTACTATAAAGTACACACCGTGTACTTTTGTTTTTCTCGCCTATAAAAGTAGGGGTCCCCTCCTCTTTTTCAACTCACTCCTCTCCTCCCCATTCCTCTGAGTAGAGCTCTCCCAAGAGACGCGAAGGATCCTTTTCTTCCATAACTTCTTCGTCCGAGCTCTGATTTACGATCCGTTAGTGGCCACAGGATCGTAACAGTGAAGTGGAACTTCTGAGCTTGGATCCTTTGTCTTTATTTCGGCAATTCCTTTCCAAATTCCACCCGAGGAGGTTTCTTCGGGACTCAACAGAAGTTAAGGATGCTGACAGTTGTCTTCTAGATTTGATCTGGGGGAGCATTGTGATAAGAACCTATTGAGGTAGGGATCTTACCTTCGTCTCTCTAAATTGTGCATCATGTGGGGTGGGTATCCACTTTTTATCATGAGAAACGGTTGAACCAATAAACGAAGATAATAACTGGTTAAATAACGAGGATGGTGAAGATGTTATGTTTACTTTTTATATCCTGTGATATTATGTTGTAAATTCAATTGGCTTATGCCTACTGATAATCACGGTCATCGGGGGACTTTTATTGAACAATTAAATGTTTCCTTATCTTTCTAGACCATTTATGGATAGAAAATTTTTGGAATGTGGGAATTGGTTAATCACGTAAAGTTGGATGATTAAGATCTATAACCCTTGTGTGATCACCCCGGTTGAACAAAAATGGAATAATGAACTTGTTGGTGTTGGATTGGATAGGTGACAGGTGATGGGAGTGTTTTGTGGGTTGTTCTGGAATGGGTGAAATATGAGGCTATGGTTGGATTGGTTGTCGGTTGGTGTGAATGCTATAGCGGGGCTGCAATAAATGGAATCAAGGGGTGATGATGTACGAGTTTCGGTGTGTTTGTGGTTATGGTGGTTGGCAGTGGGGCTGCAGGAATGGGTTTGAATGTGAACGAACTATGGGTTGTGAATAATAAATAAAAATTGGAAAAGTTAATGAATGGTGGGCCATAGTAATGGAACATGATTTATATTAATGGGTTGGTTGGCTAATAAGAAGGGACCTGTTGTGATTTTTATTTCCTAAATAGTCTTGTGGATGGCAGTGATATGCTTTTACGAATGTTTGATGTGGTTGTTTGTGCATAGTTTCTCAGTAGTTAAGGAACTAATAAACCGATTCTGTTGAAACATGAAAACTGAAATGGGGTTGGGGTTGTTTGTGGTATACATGCTTCGTAGTAGTAGTGTTGTGGCACGTGCTCAGTTCTCTGATTTGAAGCCATAAGTTGGCCTAAGTGTTTGGTATATATATATCTGTATCTTTTGTGTTTTATCGTACCCCACCCATGTTGAGGACTTAGTGCCGAACAATCCCATTCCATAGGAGAGGGTTTTTTTCCTTAGTTACTAGCTCTTTCCTGCTCTTTCTTCCCTGGAATGTGATGGATTGAGGTGACCCTACACCCTAGACTCTTCGGGTAGGTTTTGATTCAGGTGGTTTTAGCATAAGCCTCTTTGGGAAGGTTTTACTGTTTCCTAAGAATATTTGGGATGAGGCCTAGGTGTGTGCGGGCGGGATACGTGCTGGTGAGGCCTAGGTGTGTGCGGGTGGGATACGTGCTCGTGAGGCCCAGGTGTGTGCGGTCCGGATACGTGGTTGTGAAGCCCAGGTGTTTGGGGGCGGGATACGTGTTTGTGAGGCCCAGGTGTGTGCGGGTGGGATACGTGGTTGTGAGGCCCAGGTGTGTGGGGGTGGGGAGACTGTGGCAGCATCAGGACGTTCATCATTAGGAAGAGAAGCTAACTAAAGAGAAATGGTGCGGGGTACCAATACTCTTATTCTTATATAATACTACATGTTGTGATTGTGTTTTTGGTGAGTGTGGCTGGTGAGGTTGGGTGGATAGAGTTCCATTCTTGGTTTCTTCTATTGTTCTCATGGGAAATTAGGATGTCTCCCCACTTTTGCACGAGTGCTTTAGGTTTCCCTACTGGGTATACTTGTCTGCTCACCCTATGTTTACATTCAGGTTTCCAGGAGGACTACCAGGGTCGTGTGGTTCCCTACTAGTCGGGATAGTCGGAGTTGTTGCAGTTGTTGTACTCTTGTTTTCTTTTGGTATTGTACTTTGAGCTTTCTTGTATTTGAACCTTGTTATAAAATTGTTTAAAAATGAATGTGGTCTTGGTTTGGGTTTATTTATATACACTTTTTCATTTCCTTTTTGGTGGTTGACTTGTCATATTTCCCGATCTTAAAATAATAAAAGGTTAATGTCTCCCATATTTTGAATAGTCATACCCTTAGATCTAGTCGCCACCCTGGGGCCTACTATAGGTGGGACTCGGGGGTCATTATCTCCCTTTCACCATCACCAGCTTAGGAGGGGCATCTTTGGTGGGAGAGGGTCGTGACAGAATGGTATCAGAGGGAGGTTGGGAGATAGGATGGAGTCTGGAGTTAGGCACAGTGTGGATTGCATCGGATGGTAGGGAAACAATGTTGGTTAATCTTGGGGCACAACATAGGCCAGGGAAGACTGGCTTGGACATGGGATTTTAGGGCCCCCCGTGATCCGATTCAAGGACTCTAAGCCTACCGAACGACCAAGTGAGACTACATTGATTGCAAGGTAGAGACCCTAGGGATGGTACATGCATCATCATGATTGTGTTTTACTTGATTTGGCTATTCTGGGAAACAATTTCAAATAAAATGATTAAATGAAACCATTAGAAATTCCTTGCTACTTGGGATTAGGTGATCCTTGTTTACCATACATCTATGGCACCTGGACGTTGTCCCCGGGTGGCTCAGATAGCCGAGCCCCAGCAGATTCAGGCAGTCGATCAGTTGAGGATTGACCGAGAGGAGGAAGATAGCCAGTGGCAGAAGACTCTTCGTTCCTTCCAGCAGCAAACCCTCAAGAAGTACAAGGGTAGTACATTAGATATGGATACATATGGGTGGATTGAAGAGCTAGGGATCACTTTTACTTTTATTCGTGCTCCGAGGGAGTACTGGGTTCCCCTAATAGTCAGTCAGCTGAGAGGGGTGGCACGACAGTGGTGGACTCTCTACCTCGGAGATAGGATAGAGGCAGAGGTTTCGTGGGCTGACATTGAGAAGGAATTCCGAGATGAATTCCTCTATTCCATGATCAAGGCAGAGAAGCGGCTAGAATTACTCTCCCTTCAGTAGGGGAGTATGTTAGTACGAGATTTGGGGATCAAGTTCAAGGATCTCCTGTGATTTTCGCCAGATCTCTTTCTGGATGAGGAGTCACTGGTGAGACGTATGGAGGAGGTGATTTGTCCTTCGCTCCGGTATGTTGTCACCCCCTTCACCCTTCCGATGTACTTGGCAGAATAGAAGAAGGAAGAGGTTGTAGAGAGGATGAAATCACAGAGAGGTGCACCACGTGAGGGGATCCAGCCAGGTACATCGAAGGGGTAGGCAGTCAACAGCAGGTCTCCTACGACGGGACATTCCTGGTTCAGGCCAGTGGGGAGCATGCCCTAGCAGTTTCAGTTCATATCTTCAGGTCCTCTTCCCTTTCTCATGAGCCCATGACTGAAGTGTTTTTCTTGTAGAAGTTTCAGGCACACTCAGAGTGGGTTATTGACCCGAGCTTAGTACAGTGGAGGTGGGAAGGTTCAGCGCCCACCTCAGTAGCACCAGTTACTGGTGAGGCCCTTCCAGTAGCAGCAGGACCATGATCCTGCGAGGGCAGACTTTATGGGAGGAGGCTGACCTTAGGGTGCTCCTTAGGGACCTCAACTAGGGCGTGGTCAGGGAGATGGAAGACATCAGAGAGGCAGAGGAGCTGGGCATGGACAGTTTCATGCAGCAGAGTTGGGAGCTTCAGTAAGACTAGAGGTGGTGCGATGTATGATTTTTTTGTTCAACACTCTCATTTCTGCTTTGTTTGACTCTGGAGCTTCGCACTACTTTGTTGCACCTGGTCTAGATGATGCTTTCGGACTAGACGTAGAGAGACTTTTTGTGCCACTGGTGCTGAGTACAGCAGTTGGAGGCTAGACTAGCGTATCTTGTTTGTTCCGGGGATGTGGGCTTACGTTCGGACCACATCAATCTAGCGGTGACCTTCTTCTGTTACATATTAATCCATATGATGTCATTCTAGGCATCGATTGGTTGTTTTCCGTTAGTGCCGTTAACGACTGCTTCCGAAGAAGGGTCGTGTTCTCCGACGTGGATGGGAAATGTGTAGCTTTTGTTAGCAAGAGGAGCTATCATGTGGGAATCTATTTTGTGGAGCCTCTCTTTTACTTGTTAGGTGGGCTATCAGTTGTTCCAGCTGATACAGAGATGATAGATGTCCCGGAGGTTTTTGTGTAATTCCTCGATGTTTTTCCCGAGGAGGTTGTGACTTTACCACCCCAACGTGACATTGAGTTCAGGATAGACTTACATCCTGGTGCCTGTCCGATTTCGATGGCCACTTATCGGATGGAACCTTTCGAGTTGTGGGTTTTTCGGATTTAGATTGACAATTTGATGGAGAAGGGTTTTGTTCGACCCAGCGTATTACCATGGGGTGCTCCAGTTTAGTTCGTGAAGAAGGCAGATGGTGGTCTTAGGCTATGCATAGTCTACCGAAGGTTTAACCAGGTAACGATCAAGAACCGTTACCCCCTTCCAAGGATAGAAGATATCTTTAACCAACTGAGGAGAACGGGTTTGTTTTCTAATATTGATCTATGATCCGGATATCATCAGTTGAGGGTAAAGGATAGTGACATCTCGAAGACGGCTTTCTGGTGTGGGTATGGGAACTTCGAGTCTGTAGTAATGCCATATGGAGTTATGAATACACCGGCTATGTTCATGGGACTTATGAACTTTTTCTTCCGAGAGTTTCTAGACTGGTTTTTCATCGTGTTTATCGATGACAACCTGATCTACTCAAGATCAGAGGAGGAGCATGTTGAGAATCTCAGGGTAGTCTTAAAATTCCTTCGACACCACCAGCTTTACGAGAAATTGTCGAAGTGTAAGTTCATGATGCAATAAGTACACTTCCTTGGGCACATGGTGTCTCGGTATGGAGTGTCAGTGGACCCGTCAAATGTCGAGGAAGTTGTTTCTTGGGCAGCACCCAAGAGCGTGGCAGGACTTCATAGTTTCCTAGGGTTGGAAGGTTACTATCGGAGGTTTGTTTCAGACTTCTCTCGAGTTTCTGCTCCATTAAAAGCATTGAATAGGAAGAACCAGGTCTTTCGATGGAGTGATCGGTGCCAAAAAGCTATCGACTACCTGAAGAAGAAGTTGGTCAGTGCTCCTGTACTCAGGATTCCAGAGGGAGGGTTGTTGTATGAGGTATTTTGTGATGCTTTTGTCCTTGATCTGGGGTGCGTGCTGATGCAGAAGAATGGAGTGATCTGTTATGGGTCTAGGCAGTTACGCCCTCATGAGCATAACTATTCCACCCATGACCTAGATGTTGCTGTAGTAGTATTCTCACTGAATTTGTGGCAACATTACCTCTTTGGGGAGAGCTTTGAGGTATTCTAAGATCACAAGAGCCTGTGTTATATCTTCTCTCAGCATGACCTGAACTTACGACAGTGGATATGGGTCGAGTTCCTCCAAGACTATGACTTCGAGATATCTTACACTGAAGGTAAGGGAAACTTTGTGGTTGATTCCATGAGCAGGATGTCACATAAGGAAGTGGTTCGAGAATCCATTGATGCTTGGAAAGCGATGGGAGAGTTGGCTGCCTTGCACTAGGATGCAAGGGTATAAGGTGTTAAAGGCTGTTTGTTTTAGATGACGGTGCAGTCCTCTTTGTTGTGGCAAGTGGAAGAGTCTCAGTGGGGGGAGTCTGAGGAGGAAGTAATTCGGGATCGTGTCGATCAGGGAAACACTCCAGAAGGATGCTCAAAGGATAGCCGACGTCGGGTGCTTTTCCATGGAAAGTTGTTTGTTCCGATGGTGATGTGTGATGGAGTTCTCCGTGAGTTCAATAGATCAGCGTTGGTGGTACATCCAAGAGTTTCAAAAATGTACCGAGGCCTGAGGGAACAGTTTTGGTGATCCAGGGTGAAACGGGAAGTGGTGGATTTTGTGGCTAAATGCTTAGTGTGTTAGCAAGTGAAGGCTGAACACCATGTTCCCAGTGGTTTGTTACATCCTTTAGATGTCCCCGAGTGGATGTGGGATGACATCTCAATGGACTTCATCACAGTACTACCCAGAGAACAGGGTGGTTATAATGCTATCTGGTTAGTCGTGAATCGACTGACGAAATCAGATCACTTATTAACAATTAAGGAGTCGGGCCCGGTGAGTACCTTATCCGAGAGGTACGTAGACTCGGTGATGCATTTGCATGGAGTTCCAAAGACTATCATCTCAGATCGGGATACTCGGTTTACCTCATGAGTCTGTAGCGGGTCGCATCATGATTTTGGGACCCAGTTACACCGGAGCACTGCTTTCCACCCCCAGACCGATGGGAAGACAGAGCAGACTATCAATACGTTGGAGGACATGCTCCGATCATGCGTTCTAGATTTTGGAGGATCATGGGTACGACACATTCCTTTTTTAGAGTTTTCCTAAAACAACATCTTCAACTCTACTATTGGCATGGCATTGTTTGAGGCTTTGTATGGAAGTCCATGTCGTTCACCCATTTGATGGGCAGAGGTTGGTGAGACAGGTGCTCTTGGGCCAGAGGTAGTGCAGAGCACCACAGAGAAATCCATCTTGTACGTGAGAGGATGAAAGTGGCTCAGGACCGAAATAAGTCTTATGGTGATCATCGGAGGAGGCCCTTGGAGTTAGAGGTGGGAGATCATGTGTTCTTTAAGGTTTCCCCTCAACTGGGGCATCAGATGATTGGGAAATGGAGCAAGCTCTCACCTAGGTTCATCGGACCTTTTGAGGTGCTGAGGCGAGTCGGAGAGGTAGCAAATCATCTATCCCCGCCACCTTAGTTGGATAAGGTTCATTACATCTTCCATGTCTCCTAGCTATGTCGATACTTACACAAAGACTCTCATGTTATCGACTGGGGAGAGTTAGATATGGGAGACGACGCGACCTTTGAGGAATGACCCGTCAAAATCGTGGATCATAAGAAGAAGGTGCTTCGTGGATGAACCATTCCATTGGTTCGTGTGTTGTGGAGGCATAGCGGCCTTGAGGAGAGAACTTGGTAGTGGGAGGACCAAATGCATGGTCAGAACCCAGAGTTGTTTTGACTTGTGTTTTCCCTTGTTCTTCTGAGAATTGTTTTAATGTTATATTATGTACCTTTGATATGTAATTCTTGGATTGTCAGTCATGAGACCTTTTGTTTCCTTGTTCTCTGGAAGTGTGTAGCATGTCCAGAAGTGTGGGAAAAAGGGAAAACCTGATCCTTAATAAAGACACATTAATTCGGATGCTATTGAACATGTGCGGGCGAGTCAGTGCCACTTAAAGAGGATAATATCTCGACAGAGAAGAAGGAATTTCCCCAAAACACATGTTACCGTAGTGTGTTGGTTGTGTGGTGTTGGCGGTAGTGCAAGTTGAAAAATACTAATTAATGAATGTGGGAAGACCCATTTCGTAATCATGACGCATTAATGAGGATGCTATTAAACCCGTGATGGTGAGTCAGTGCCACTTAAAATGGATAATATCTCGATATAGGAGAAGGAATTCCTAACACATATGATTAGGGTTGTTGGATGGGTTCCTACTATAACGAGGGCCCGAAGAGGTATCTTGTTGGGTTCCTCTGGGTTGGATTTTGAATTCTCAGGGATGAGAATGTTTTAAGAGGTATCTGATGTAATGTCTTGGACCTCTCCAGCCCATTCCTCTGTCAAAAAGAAGGTCACAAAGTGTTCTGGAGGGTAAAATGGACTCTTCCCAGACTTTTTAGAATTTTGAAACTACACGCCTTGTAGTGTGAGTACACGTCGGGTACCCCCTCTCCGGGTATACCCCGTGTTCAATTTCATGTCCTTTACGTGTGAAATAAGTGGGTTCACACTGTGTATGCAATAATACACGCCGTGTTGTCCCTCCCAACGTATGTGTTACCCTCAAGCCATGTGTTGACCAGTCAATGGTCGTGTGTCGTGTTGGAGCCGTGTCCTTTCCATGTGAAATAAATGCGTACATGTCATGTATCCAATGCTATACGACATGTAGTCCCTCCCCACAAATGCGTTATGCTCAAGTCGTGTGTTGACCAGTCAATGGCCGCGTTCCGCATTGAAGGACCTATTTGAAGCTGCGTGGTGACCGGGTGAAATGGCCGAGTACACGTCGTGTACCATAAAGTACACACCGTGTACTTTTGTTTTTATCGCATATAAAAGGAGGGGTCCCCTCCTCCTTTTCAACTCACTCCTCTCCTCCCCATTCCTCTAAGAAGAGCTCTCCCAAGAAACTTGAAGACTCATTTTCTTCCATAACTTCTTCGTCTGAGCTCTAATTTACGATCCATCACCAGACACGGGATCGTAACGACGATGTGGAACTTCTGATCTTGGATCTGTTGTTTTTCATTCAACCTTTCCTTTCCAACTTCCACCCGAGAAGGCTTTTCCGGGACTCGACATAAGTGGCAGATGCTGACATATGTCTTTTAGATTTTATCCGGGGGACCGTTTTGATCAGAACCTGTTGAGATAGGGATCTTACCTTCGCCTCTCAAAATTGTGCATCTTGTGGGTTGGTTACCCACTTGTTTTCATGAGAAACGGTTGAACCAATAAACGAAGATAATAACTGGTTAAAGAACGGGGGTGGAGAAGTTGTTATGTTTACTTTTTATATCCCGTGATATTATGTTGTGAATTGAATAGGATTATGCCTACCTAAAATCACGGTGGTTAGGGGACTTTGCTTGCACAATTAAATGTTGCACTATCTTTCTAGACCGTTTATGGATGGAAACATTGTGGAATGTGGGAATTGGTTAATCACATAATGTTGGCTGATTAAAATCTAGAACACTTGGGTGATCACCCCGGTTGAACAAAAATGGAATAATGAACATGTCGGCGTTGGCCTGGATACATGGCATGTGATGGGGGTGTTTTGTGGGGTGTTGTGGATCGGGTGAACAGTGGGGATATGGTTGGTTTGGATGTTGGTTGGTGTGAATGTTATAGCGGGGCTACGATAAATGGAATCAAGGGGTGATGATGTACGTGTTTCGGTGTGTTTGTGGTTATGGTGGTTGGCAGAGGGGCTGTAGGGATGGGTTAGAATGTGAACGAACTATGGGTTATGAATAATAAATAAGAAGTGGAAGAGTTAATGAATGGTGGGTAATGGTAATGGAACAAGATTTATATAATGGGTTGGTTGGTTAATAGGAAGGGACTTGTTTTGCTGGTGCTTTCTTAATTTGATTTGTGGATAACAGGGATATGCTTTTATGAATGTTTGATGTGGTTGGTTGTGGATAGTTTCCCTGTATTTAAGGAACTAATAAACTGATTCTGTTGAAACATTAAAACCTAAATGGGGTTGGGGTTGTTTGTGGTATGCATGCTTCGTAGTAGTAGTGTCGTGGCACGTGCTCAGTTCTCATATTATAAACCATAGGTTGGGCTGAGTGTTTTGTATATATATATTTGTATCTTTTGTGTTTTATCGCACCCCACCCATGTTGAGCACTTAGTTCCAAGCACTCCCATTTCATTGGAGAGGGTGTTTTTCCTCTTAGTTAGTAGATCCTTCATACTCCTTCGTCCCTATTCTTTGATGCCTTGAGGCGACCTTACACCCAAGACCATTCCGGGAGGTTTCGATTGGGGTGTTTTTAGCCCAAGACTCTTCGGGAAGGTTTCAATGTTTCCCAAGAATCTTCGAGATGAGGCCTAGGTGTGTGCGGGCGGGATACGTGGTTGTGAGGCCGAGGTGTGTGCGGGTGGGATACGTGGTTGTGACGCCCAGGTGTGTGCGGGCAGGATATGTGGTTGTGAGGCCCAGGTGTGTGTGGGCGGGATATGTGGTTGTGAGGCCCATTTGTGTGCGGGTGGGATAATTGGTTGTGAGACCCAGGTGTGCGCGAGTGGGATACGTGGTTGTGAGGCCCAGGTGTGTGCAGGCGGGGGGAGTGTGGCAGCGTCAGGACGTTCGCCGTTAGGAAAAGCAGCTAACTAAAGGGAAATGCTGCGGGGTACCCAATATCTTGTTCTTATATACTACTACCTATTGTGATTGTGTTTTTGGTGAGTGTGGCTAGTGAGGTTCGGTGGATAGAATTTTTTGATAGGTTTCTTCTGTTTTTTTTCACGGGGCATTAGGATTTCTCCCCACTTGTGCACGAGAACTTTTGGTTTCCATACTGAGTATAGTTGTATGCTCACTCTAAATTTACTTTCAGGTTTACAGGAGGACTACCAGGGCCATGCGAGACCCTACTATTCGGGACAATTGGAGTTGTTGCAGTTGTTGTACTCCTGTTTTCTTTTGGTATTGTACTTTGGGATTTCATGTAATTGCACCTTGTTGTAAAATTGTTTAAACATGCATGTGGGCTTGGATTGGGGTTATTTCTATACACTAGTTCTTTTCTTTTTTGGTGGTTGACTTGTCCTATTTCCTGATCTTAAAATAATAAAAGGGTAATTCCTCCCACATTTTGAACACTCATACCCTCGGTGCTAGTCACCACCCCGGGGCCTACTGGAGGCGGGGCTCGGGGGTTATTATCTCCCTTTCACCATTGCCAGCTCAGGAGGGGCATCTTTGGAGGGAGGGGGTCGTGACAGTGATTATGATTAAATAAATTTCAAAAATTTTAAATAAATGTTATAATTATAATAGTTTGATTATATAATAATAAATAAGAACTAAATTTGTGGAAATGAAAATTAATTTATTAAATATTTGTTTTCATCAAAATTAATTTTTATTGATTGAATTATATACATAATTTACATAACATTTTGAACTATTATCTCATTAAATTAATATCATGTTTGATGTAATATTATAATAATATTTATATGGTGATGTTTTGAAATTTTATAAACAGATCGATTATTCATTGAATAATAAAAAATACTGCTTTTCACTGAGTGATATATATTATTTTAAATTATTTAAAATATTAAATTATAATTTGGACTATATTTAAATTTAAATTATTTATTCTTTATTTTATTAGTTAAATTGTTTTTTGATATTAAATTTAATATTCAATTAATATAAAAACATTTTATAATAGAAAAATATTTCTTTCAGAAAATAATACATCACATTTTGTTAATTTAATGTCGAATTAAATTCATTGACATATTTGTTTTTTAATTTTAGAAAATTATTCCATAATTGAAATTAATGTTTCAAAATTAGGTAAATAGATTTATTTTATTGTAGGTTAATATGAATACTACACACATAAATTTTTGTTACCCTGGTAATGGGTAACAAAGGAATTAAAATAAAAAAATAAATTTATGAGGAACAAATACTCAACATAACCCATTACATAATTATAATTTATCATATTTTCATCTAAATTTATCTATTATTTATTTATAAGGACATTTTTTCCATTTTTATGTGATTGTAAACTTTATAATATATTATGTACTGAAAATTTAAAATGTTTAACAGTCATGTTTTAATAACAATAATATTTTTAAAATTTGGATAATATAAGAAATCATACATTAAAAATATTAATGTTTTACTATAAATTATATATGTTCATCATGATAATTTATTTGTAATTTATTATAAAAAAATAATGGACTAAAATACTTACACAATGGTGGCATAGTAATTTATAAATTAATGCAGTAATAAAATAAATAAAATACATATATATTAATTATAATTTTATTTAATTTAATTAATATGATAAAATAATTTGATATATTAATATAATAATAAATGGGTTTAATAAAATATATTTTTTAATTTCATTTATTTTCTTACAGACATTAACTTTAATGTAATAAATATTTTTTAAAATCGATATTAACGGCATTTTATAGTAAATTATATTTTATTAAATGATATAAAATTATAAATAATATAAAATTAATCTATGAAATTAAGATATAGTTAATAATGAAAAACATGTTAAATTGTTCGGCCATTTTTCTATTTATATTAAAAATCATAACCATTTGAGAGTAAAAAACATTTTTATCAGAATAAGTTTGAGAGGGGAATTTAGGGATTAAAACCTATTAATTTTGTTAAAATAATATAAAGAATATGATTATTACTTTATCTTGTCATTATCACCCATGAACATCATATTTTTAAAATAAATTATTTTTTATATATTTAATATTTAAAAAAATTATATATTTATTATTTTTTATTCTCGAATAATTTATCTCTCCTCTCTTATAAAATAGAATACCACATTGTATATAATTATCCTTTTAAAACCATTGTAACATAGACACATTCTACAAAAATAATATTTAATATCCTTAAACTTCTTCTGGAGTCATTACTTATTGAACAATGAAAAACATAGTGGTCATAACATGTTATTTAAAATAGTTTGTTTGAAGGAGTTGTATCGTTATTAATAGTGTTTTAATTTTTATTTCATCTCCATCATATATTTTACAAAGATACCGAGGTAATAATATTTTTACCTCCAATATACTGATATGTTATAATTTTAATTTCACAGCATATATCCATCTCCAAACATCATCAAATTTGAATATAATCAATCATTCATGTGAATAGAAAACTACATCCTTGCGGGGTGATGCAATTCATTTTCCATCACCACATCCTATAACTTCTAATAATGAAGTTATTAATGTTTATATATGATATTTTTCAAATAGATTTCTTTTTTAATGATCATGTTTAATTTAATTTATTACCCTTCATTTAAAAAAAATGAGGTTGTTGTTCATCTACATGTGTGGAATATAACCTCTATTGAATGATGTGATTCATTTTCCCTACAACATCATGTGGATGATATATATAAGTATGTATGATTAATAAATATGGAATTTATGAAATAATTTTCCTTATGTAATTTTAAACCAATACTTAACCTCTCCCCATAATGATCATTGAAAAATTGAAATGTTACTTATCTGCACGTATGGCCTACATTTCCCATGATTGAACCGTATATCATTTTTCATTTCCATATTATATGAAAGGTTTTAATAGTGTGATTGTTATATACAAAAAATAATTATATAATGGGTATTATTCTAGATGTTATTGAATAATTTCCCCTTTAACCACAGTCAACACACCAATGATGAATATGTTTATTATACTTGTTTTATTGGGTATACATTGAACGTTTGGACTCATGGTATTGTATTTCATCTCATTTTATTTTATTGGAGGATTGTAATATAGTTATAAAACTAAATATATGATTTTTGACATATATTATCATTTTAAATATAATATCATTAATACTTTCTACGTCATGGTATTTTTATGATTTAACTTTAATTATTTTAGGCAATGAGAATTAAATTGAATATAACTAAGTAATAGACAGTTTATTAACTCAATTTATTTTTGTTAGTTGTATAACTCTTAATAGTTGAACTTTTCATGCTGTTATTATTTTTGAATTTTTCATTTAATTTTTTTATTATATATTTATAATTATTATTCATGGATTTATAGTTTATAAACATAATCCACCTATTTATTAATTTTCAATTCAATGATTTGATCGTTGTAAGAGTTATTCCCCTAAAATTACCATTATTTGGGACATTTTTTATGATATTCACATATTTTCTATTATGAGTGTCTATATGACACCATTGATAGGTTACTTCATGAATCATAACATTTAAAAGATATTTCTTTTTTCTCTTGATGTTATTCTTTCATAGGGGTTAAAATTAAAGAGTTTCCAATGTGCAAAAAATCTTATGTTACCTTCCCTTTTGTTTTATTGATTGTTTGTGTTCAAGGATACATAAGAGTAAATTATATTAAATTATTTTATTTTACCACTTATCTTTTATTATCCTGTAATTACAAATTGGTTTTACATGTTTTCCCCATTTATTCAATTATTTTCCTACAAAACATCAATGTTTATTTTAATAATTGATACAAATATTATATCTTACATTTGATCAGGAATCTTTCACTTTTATATCCACATTTTAATTTCTGATATATTCTAAAAATATATAATTTTATAAATATATTTTAAAATATAATTTTTTATTTAAAAACATTAAAAACTAAATTTCTAAACTTTTTTTAAAGGGTAATTTCTTACTCCATATGTAAGAATTTTAAAGGAATGCTTATTTTTTACATTTACAAGATGAATCATATTTCATGTCATCGTGATTATTATATTATATAAATATTTCATTATAGATTTCCATATTCCATTAAAAAAATAATTCGGAATATTTTATTAATTTTTGGGCTTTCATTGTGAATTTTATAATGAAAATGTTATTTTCCTCATGAAATATTAACATTTTATTTTAATATTATTTACCTTCATCAATGCCCCAAACCATTTATTTTTCTCATTTTAAACCATGTATATTTTTTCATTTCACCATCTTCATAATTTATATAGAGGGATACTTATTATTTAAAAGATATTTCAAGGGAGCCCATTTATTTAACATTGATAAATATGATTTGAGAAGAAATATCCTTTTTAACATATATGATGACAATTAAATTTCCTGCCATCAATTTTTTTTTACATTACCTTATATAATTCCATATTTAATTTAATAACAAAACCACGACCTGTTATTCTAAGTGATTTGTATTATAAATATGGTTTTTAAAATGAATGAATATTTCAATATAAATAAATGTTTTATTATGGGTGAAAATATTATTTTCAAAACTACAAGATTTTTAAATCTATAATTATGTAGTGGTTATTTTTCATTAATTTTGAGGATGGGTGGTTTCATTATAAATTGATTGTGGGTTAACCCACTATAGATCTCTAAACTTTGGGTAACAGGATAAGGTTAACTAATTATGGGTACACTACGATATTAACATAATATAAAATGATAATTATTCTTATTGAAATCATGATAGTTGTTTTATTTATAACAATGATTATTTTTCAAATTCAAACAATAATAGTTCTCCCACTTGTAAGACTTATATTAAAATATTGACTCATGTTCTTATATGGTTTACAAATAAAATTTTCATTTTTTTAAAATGTTTTTATTTCAATAGGTAACCTATTGAGTTTTTCTTATAGAAAAAAATATTATAAATCATATTGCTGATAATATATGGGGTTTTAATTATTTCTTATATCTAGATTAATATCACAGGGATCGTGATTTTTAATTTCAGACACTCTTCCATTTTATAATTCTTTAATACATATCATGGGATTGACAATCCAATTATTTATGCTTCAAGAGCCACTCCCTCCAAATATGTCCCTCCTTAGCTGGAAATGGGGAAAAAGATATAATTACCCCCATTTCCTTCCTGATGTAGGCCCCAGAGTGGTGACCAACACTATGTGTAATTAATCTCTCTAAATGTGAGGCATTACCAATTTTTATAAGATAATTAGATCAAGATATAACATGGTACATATCAAATCAACTCCATGAACCATATAAAATAAAAACAAAAATCCACCCCACATGCATGTTTTAATATTAAAATGCTACAAATACAATGAAATTCTACAATGTAAATACCAAAATAATAATGCTACATAGTGACACGGTGGCGATCCCTAATACTGAGAATGTAATTCCCAAAATGGTAAATGTAGTCCTATTGGAATATGAAATCGGTTTTATAATGTAGGTTGAGCATAGAAGTTTACTCATTAGGAAAACCCATGTCTCTCATGCATAATTGGATAAGCATACAAATGCCCCTATAAGAAAACAATATACACCAATAGAATATAACAAGGTATACTAGACACCCCAACCACCCCAAATTCTTGGTCAGTAAATAATGAATGTCAAGTATTATAATATAGAGAACATCGATGATAGGGTACCCTAAACCACTTTCACACTGATTATCCACTCTCACACCCAAACAAAAAATGTCCTACCACCCACACTTCTATTGAATGTGACACTTCACAACCCGCACGTACAAACCAAGGCCTCACATCTATTCCTAAAACTTGGGAAAATGATGTTTTTCTCATCTCGATGGATCACGTGTGGTCATAAACACCATGTCCCGCCCACAAACACTTGTTCTACATACCAGACCACATTCTGAAAACACTTGGGAAATAACAACAGATCTACTCCCAAAGACACTTGGGAAACCACAACATGGAATATGGATTAGGGAATATCCATAAAAAATCCCACCATGATGTTTGGGAAATACACCATTCCCTTTGACATGTGGGTGTTAGGAAAATGGTGCTCAATGAGTTGGTAGGGTGTATATAAAATAAATGAAAACTACAGGTATGTATATACAGTATCAAACACTCAAGCCCAACAAATGGGTTCCCAATCAAACAACCAACCACCCTATGATACTTCCAACTATACTCGTAACTCTAAATATATTATTTAATTCCAACAATAGTCACGTCATAAGATGATCAATTAAATCCATACGAAATAGACAAAATTAAACATACCCCCCAATCAACTCACTTATAAAATTATCATTTTTATTATGGAACAATTTATTCATTCCATCCCTACCTGGGAGACTACCAATAATTGACATTATCATTCATCAAAGTCATTACTCCAAATCTATTCTCCAAAATAGAACAATGGCCATCTCATACCATTCCCCTCCACACCACTCATCACAAAAAAACCTAGATGCCCTATGGCATAACAACACCAAACCCAAAAACATAAACATTAAACCACCTGAATCTACAGCCCCACTGGTCAAACACATAGCATCCATTCCAAAAAATGCAGATCTCCCAACCTAAGATTCCATTACACCACTCGTACCACCCCAGCAATAGTAGTTCTCTCAACACAAGCATCACACAGCCACGCATGGCAGAAGACAATAAATAACCACACACAACACAAAATTAACAAAAAATGTAGGGTGTATTCATATTGTGTAAACACTCATTATTTAAATCCACTTTGATAATTTACGGGTTATCATAGAGAAAGTAAACTCTGGAGTCATCCATTTATGTAATTGGGTATATGTGGTTAATTTATTTCATATATATATATATATATATACAGCCATGATAAAATATAATTCATCACAAGTCAACTGGAGTTCCAAAACAAAGACCACCAATGACCGTTATTTTTAGTGCCCATATAACCAATATAGATCACAATATCAATAAATAATGAAACATAAGAATGTTCCACATTTCCCCATCCCTATTATAATGATATTGAACATGTTTAATTATAATTATTTAATCTGAATAATATTATCTTCAATAGAAAACATTCATACAACCACACTTCATGATACAAAAATTAAAATATATGAAGGGATAACTACATGAAAGTATATAAGATCATTAAATCATCATATCACCACGAGATGGGGTGCACAAGAATACATTAAAACATGATCCAAGGGTAAAAACAAATGCATGGATCCTTGGGGGAAAATTTTTTGGGACACCCTGACACTGAGGGAAAATAAAATGATAGAATTTAAGAAAGGGTTCTAAATTTGATGACCCAGATCCAAGATTGAACGGATATGAACCTATTTAGAACTCCGCATTAAATGTGGATCTTGGTTACACATTTTGATGAACATAAAGCCTCCAAATCATTATGAAATTAAATATATATTCCAAATACATTGAAACAGATTCAAAAACACATAAATATTGTTATAAATTAATTCTACATAATGTAAAATGTTAATGGGGAGAATCAAGAAAAAATGGAGGAAATTAGAATTTTCACAAACTGATGGAAATGACCTGCCATTTGGTGAGTCACCACGATGATTCACTGATGGATGAGTCACTGTTTGTTGAATCACCATTGAATGAGTCACTAACACGAGCTACCATTAGTATGTCACTGACGCGACACACAGATGCAACTCATTGACCCCACTGACCAATGCCACATACTGATTCCACCCACTGATACCGTACCAAAACACCACCCACCATCTATACATAATGTTAGCGAGTTATCATCAGGAGTCATCGATGTGACACAACAACAAGTGTCACCATTGGGGCCTACTAGTGGATGACCCACTATCGGACATGATACAATGAAAAATATGTATCATTGGAAAACTCTAAAAATGAGTAACCATTACCTCACAGAAAACCACAAACTCCTTATTTTTATAATGTAATGAACTAGGGAGGTTAGTGACATTAAATCAGATACCTATCAGACTATTCTAGTCCTTGAGAATCCAAAACTAACCTATTAGAAAAGATGGGCATGAACAACCACATCGTGAGATATCTAATAGGTATCAAGCTATACATGATACACCACTACTGACTAATAATACCAATAGTCAAATATAAACCACCCTATGCTATTTGAAATTTGGAGTGAAACCTCAACATCAAAGAACACCTCCTCCAAAACTGACTACCAAAACTTACCACAAGACACACCACAAAAGAACCAAAAGAAACACTGTCTGGTCAGGGATGTCCTCCAACCATGTAAAGATACTATCTACTCTAGGTGGCACTAAGTTAGCCTCATGGGTTTATTCATATCTCAATTAATGCATCTATATTATTAATCATGTCCTCCCCAATTAATTTTTCAATGATTTATCAGATGTTACAAAATAATGAAACAACTGTTGTCATAGAATCTAGGTTCATACATCTCATTAAAATTGGAAACATGAAAAAGAATAACTCAGAATAAACCTAGGTACTAGGAACACATCTGTGTCTCCCTTTTTCATGTACTGTCTTCTAGGTCACCAAGCCTCTACAACACTTGAACCAAGTGAATGGCCCGTCCATGCATCACATTTTCATAATGATCCTAGTTTCGACTAGCCACTACACAAAAATCACATCATCTTCGACATAAAACTCTCCCCATTAGACAACATGATAGTCATTGTAATGTTACTGATGAAGATGAATGACATGAAAGACTTCATGGACCTTCTCCATCTACGGTGGTAGTGACAAATACTATTCCACCTTTCCTACATTCCTTGACACATCAAACGGTTTAATGAACCTCATAAAAATCATGATTCCTATGACATAACTCCAATTTCCATGTCAATGTGAAACATTTAATAACATTTAGACCCAAAACTCATACTCTAAGGAACTTTTACTGAAATTGGAATATGAACTCAATTGGTAATGTGTTTCCTTTATCTTCTCACAAACAAGATTCCCCTTCTAAATCTAACCTTATGCTTTGTTCGGACTAAGAATAGCTACCTCGACATCTTCTATCCAGCACAATGGTTAATGACATGATAATCCTTTAATATCATAGAATAGATCCATGAAAATTAAGGAGTGGTGGAATTTGTTTAGAAAAAACCACCATGGGAATGTGTCTCTCCCATGAACTATAAATTTCTAGACACTTTCCTGCAACATGTACTCCAATTTCATGATGGTCCACTCTTTATGTCCATCTGTCTGAGGGTGGAAATCAGTGTTGAGGCGTAAATTAGTTCCAATATCATGCTGGAATCCCATTCATAATCATGAGTAAAACCATATATACCAATTTTAGATGATGGATCTTCAAACTCTATGTGGCCATTCTACCTAATCTACAAACCTTTTTGACAAAGAATCCACTGCGAATGATTCTTTAATCTCTATGAAGTGAGACGATTTCATCATCCAGTCCACCACTACCTAGACTGATCACATTCTCCTTGAGATGGAGGAAATTATATGACAGAATCCATCAACATGTTATCAATCTTCCACATGAGGAAATATAAGGGCAGAAGCAAATAGCTAGGAACATGGTGCTCAACCATCACCTACTGGAATACTATGCACTTTTCCACAAACTCTACCACTTCCTATTTAATCCTAGTATAATACAACTACACTATCAATCCGTGGTAAATCTTGGATACTTCTGGGTGAAAAAATAAAAATGATCTATGAATCTCACTAAGAATATCTACATACATCACGACTAATGAAATCAACCATCCACTGAACAACATTATATTTTGACCGTCCCACTAGATCATCAGCATTGTCAATGCAATCAGACATCACCTCTGCCTCCGATTCTCCTGAATAAGACTCCTACACCTACTGTATCAGTGAATACTGCATTGTAATCAAAAATTTAATTCATCTTCCACCATCCATTCTTTCATCTTGGTGAAAGTATTCTAACTCTTTCATCACATTTAAAGCAACCATTGATTATATAACTACCACCTTCTAAAAATTATACCTCATTGAATTTTCAAAGGCATTCCACATTCCTAATGTGTAAGATATTTTTAATTCACTGCCTTGGAAAAAATACTACCTCCTTCGTTCTCTCAAAAAAATTTGTCACTATGAATATGTGTATTCAAAATCTTGTTATCTATGATGAAAAAAAATCTATCCCTAATGAGGTCATGCCGTGACATCTTCAACGCAAAAATGACTGATGCTCGCTCTATATCGTATGAGGAATAGGTAAATACATGTGGATGTAACTTAATAGACCTATAAGAGATCACTCCCAACTATTTCATAATCACGCATACCAAGAACAGATTGGAAACATCACTAGTCACCTTGAAAATCATCCCTTAATCTGTCAACTACGTAACCGGAGCAATAAACAACATCCCCATCAGATAGATGAATGTTTTATAATACTATCCAGTCCACAAAACGGTGTAGTCATTCCTAGTTTAGGCTATCTATTGAGATTCTACATGAGAAAAATCGAGTAAGAATATCAGGTAATATTCCATGAGATTGAGAGAAAATCGAAACTCCACCATTTTCATGGGCTCTTCATAAAAAAACAACATCAATAATTTAAGGGTCAACTGACACACCCAACTATTACACAACATGTCCAAGGACGTTCACCGCTTGCATCTAAAATATAAACATGGAATAAATTTTGTATAGTCGGTGGTGTCGAAGAACATGTACAATTGTTTTGAGATGTTTAATATTCTCCTCCACTGAATCCATGTTGATCAGTATATCATCGATGTATATGATGACGAATGGGTAAAATGCCTCGTGAATGACAGAGTTCATGATCCCGATGAACATGATAGTTGTGTTCTTAACACCAATCATCAAAACCATGAACTCAAAGTGCACAAACCTGAGCCTAAAAGAAGTCTTCACTATATCATCTTTTTTCATCCTTAGCTGGTGATATACATAAAATAGATCAATCTTAATGAACCAAGTATCTCCCATCATCTGTTTCAAGGCTAGCTTATCATTCGGAGTGGGTAATGGTTCTTGATTGTTATCTAGTTCAAAATCATGTAGTATATGCACAACTTTATAAAACAATCCGTATTTCTCACAGACAAGACTTGAGAACCCCATAGAGACACAATGGGCTGGATAAACCCCTTCTTCATTAGATCATCTATTTTATTCCATAACTCTCACAAATCATATGGTTCCATCTGGTAAGGATAAATGGACATCTGTGAGTCATTGGGATGATAGTATATCTCGAACTCAACATCACATCTAGTGGGTAGAGTCACAAACTCCACATGAACATCCACCTAGAACCCCCCCCCCCCCCCCAACAACACTTGGAACCTATTACATCTCTACATCCTTGGATTCAACAAAAATATCGACCAACAAAAGGAAGAAGGGGTTCCATAAGTTGACTACCCATATGGAAACCCTGCTCACTAATGAATGAAAAATGGTACAAATCCACATTGGAAAACACGAATATCCTTCCGAATTAGTTTGTAATAGTAAACATATAATACAACCAGTTGATGTAAAGGTTGATATTGTATGTTTTTATCAATAGAAATAAGAGTTCCCCATAGTAATGATGTGTTCCCACCATCAGTCTACATCCCTGGCATACGTCAAACAAACTGGTCAATCCTCTGACTACTATAATCAACACCAAGTGTATGAGAATCCTTTCTATATATTTTCCCAGATCATGGAATAGAAAAGGTGAAAAAATTATTTTTATTCTCTCAAATCAAAAAAAATATTATAAAATATTCCAAAATCGACTTATTATACTACGAATGATCATTTTCCTTGCTGGAATGGTTGACTCTACAATGGGAAATTGACCATGCCATGCTCCTATGACCCCCAGATAGTGACTTCCTCAACGGAAACTCCCAAGATGAGATCCCCGAGGAACATCCTAAGTTCAACCCCTACATATTCCATCTCCCCCAAGTGGTTCATGATCCAATTGTCCTTAATTCTAAAACAACCTAGCCAACAACATCTTTTGTGGCCGGAACAAAAACTTACCACCTCTAACACACCAAGATTAAATGGCCATTTGGCACTAACTCTGGAGATCCCCATGGATTCCATATATGAAACATGGTGGTCCCCGACCCACAAGATGGGTATTTGGACCATAAGGTAAAAATAGATAGTGTCGAGGCCACATCCCTGACGGATCGAAACACAAAGGCCCTAGTTCCTGAGACCTTATTTTGATATTCATTCCCATCAACGAACAAGCATGACTCCACTCTCATGGTATAACTCCCCATGAGTAAATTATCTTAACTACCTATTATTTCTTATGGACCACCAATAATTATGGAAAGGTAAAGGGATTAGTCATGTACTACAATGATGGAATAAGTCTGTCCTATTAGTGTCTCACATGAGACTCCTCATCTGAGAGGATATTTGGAGAAAAACAATGGAGATCATTTAATTGGATCCCCATATCCCATAAAGACATGCTCTCCAGTTGGAGGGAGAGTAACACCCTCCTTTTGTCAGCATTTATGGTGGAAGAAATGATTTTTTCATGGATATCCCTCTAAAAATCGACCCACAGACGGTCAGCCTTCTAATTCATCCCTACGTATAGAGTCCACCACTGATGGGAATCTCACAGCATCTAGATCACTACCAAGGAAACCCAATACAACTTCGAAGGCTAGGTCAATCTAGTAGTGATCACAAGATCTCGTATCCAACTCTCTATCTCCTTGTATAAAACACTTCCTTCGTACATCCCAAGAGTGGGTTGCTGTAAATCATGCAACATTTTCTGCCACTTTTCATCATCCTCCACTATTTCAATAATCCATCGATAAACCATGTTGACCTATTAAGTCTCCATTTGATTTAATACACTTAGATAATTAATGGGTTCTATATCTGAAATGTAAACAAAAAATTTCCATTACCAAGTAGTATGGTATTTTATTAATGATTAATTATAACTCTTGATTTATTCAAATTCATTCCAAATATCCCCAAGATGCACATTCAAACAAGAACACTAATCATTATGATTCATGAACCATCCCTAGTGTCCCAACCGTATTAAAGGAGTAGCCTCACTGGGTCATTTGGTTGGATAAAACACCATGCATCAGATCACAAGGGGCCCTAATACCAATTTCATTAATGGACTTCTCTATCCTATGTCACATACAAAGATCACTTGACACTATTTTCCTATAAAACCATGCAATATTCACAGTGCTTAACTCCAATCTCCGTCCAATGTCTCAGCCATCATTTTTGATACCATTATGTCATGACCCCATCCCTCCAATGATGACCCTCCAAATATGGAATTGGAGGAGAGATAGTGACCCTTCAGTACTTCCTCTAATAAGCCCCGCGATGGTCTCTAGCACCAAGATTATAGAATATTATGAAATGGGATAACATTAAATTTTTTATAAGAAAACAATATCAAGAGATAATATGCTCCACGTTAAAAAAAATCTAGGCACTATATAAGAGAAAATACAAAAAATCCATCCCACATGAATGTTTTAAAATAAAATGATACAAATACAATGAAGTGTTACAATGTAAATACCAAATGAAAAAACATAACCAATGACAGTGTTGTGGTAACTAGGTCCTAGGTAGTGATGCCCAGCACCATACACATAGTCCACCTAAAACATGAAAGAAGTTTTCTAATATAGGATGAGCATATTATATACTCAGTAGGAAAAAAATATTATCATGGACAAGGGGAGAAGTATACTAATTCACCTACGAGAAAACAACAGAAACCAACAGCACTTAACAAGGTATACTTGTAATGACCCAATGTTTTATCATTTAAAATTCAATTATAATAAAAATGTCATATAATAACATGAAATTGAAAAACAATGAACAAATAGGTACTATGTGACATCTAAACATAATTATATCACTTATGTGATTCGAATTTCAAAAATTGGTCATCTACCATTGTGATCAGTATGTTATTTTAAGATTGATAAGACAAAGAAAATGTTTTATGAATATTTAAATTTCTCTTTTTGAATAGTATCTTTCCATTATGAATATTAATGAATAAAAAACAACAGAAAAATTTCTCGGGTGAATGTGTAAATAGAATTTAGATATCTTAAAATTGAAAAAATGATCATATTATGAGAATTGATTTTTCTGTATTTCAAAAATATTTTATTTATAATTTTATGATTGATTTAATATTTTAAAATGGAAATTTATTTTCATAAAATGTAATAAAAAATTGTTACAATATTTTCTTATGGTTATAATATTATTATATTGGACCTTGATTAATTTTCCAAGCTGTTCTTAAATGATGTATAGTTTTAATGTTATTTATATTAAATAAATTATGATTTTTTTTAGAAATAAATTAAAATAAATTTGAATTTTTTTTTTCAAAAAATGTATTTCATTTTATAATTATAATTGCAGAAAAATGGTTTGGGTGATTTTTTGGGTTTTTTTAAAAATACATGAATTTTTCCTGAATAGTAAAAATATAGTTTTGGGTTTTCTGTAAGTTTATGGACATCAAGATGATTTAATAATAAAAAAATACTAGTAGACTTTTTTAGAGTAAAATACAATATATGGTTTCCCTTCTAGATAATACCATGGGAATGCCCATGGATTATCTAAAAATCCCACTAATCTAGTGTCCTCTGAAATTAATAAAAACGCTCACTTTTACTATAAATACCCACCATTTCCTTCAATTTATTTAATTAAAAACTCATAGTATTTGAATATATAATATTTTTACCACCCTTAGAGCCCTAAAAATTTGTCCTTGGTCCCCAAAATCCCAACCCTCAATTTTTATGAGATACTCTACAACGTAAGGGAATCTACGTCTCTTCTCATTTTCAAGAATTCATTTTATATTAGTATTTTAAATTTCAATTGGATAATGTGGGGATATATAATTTAAATTCCCCATTTCATCACAAATTAAGTAAGAATAATTAGAGAACCCTTTTTCTCTCATCAATATATTTTATGAAATATTATGTGATGTCGTTAGGCTACTGAAATTTCCTAAGGGATCTCTCAACTTTTCTTTCATTTTTAAGTTCATCTTTTTCTTATTCCTCACGTCATTTTATCAAAATGTAGTGATAAATCTATAAATACAAATTTAATGTAATTTTATCGTGATAAATATATAACTCTTCCTCATCACTCTTTTACATTTCATTTATACTAAAAATAGAAACAACATCAAAGATGTTATAATTTACCACATTCAAGGACGTTGGGTTTTCAATTTGCATTACCATGTTAAATTCTTATCATTAAGAAAATTTTTTCATCAGACCAAACCATAATATATGTATTATATCTCAAAGAGGGTTCTAAAAAAAATTACTCATGGTTTTGATTGATAATGCAAAACCAGTTTTTTTTGTGTTCAAAAACTGCAAATTAACCGAAGTTGTTATCGTTAAATATTTTAAATAATGGTTAATCTTATCTCTGAGTACAGAAATGGATTTATAAACCATGTAACCTTATGGAGAATAAATAATAGAATATTACTCTTATTCTAGACAACTATACTTATTTTACATGATTCTCCATTCATGAATATAAGTGAACTGATCATTTAAACTATGGAATCAAACGGACCCGAACAATGTTATTGAACCTCATAACCAATCAAAATGATTATGAATGAACTAAAAAAGGTTTTAATAAATATTTTATATATATAATAGTTTATTAAATTATTAATTAATTAAACTTATTTGATTATTCAAGACATTAAAATCATGTGAATAATACTATCAAACTTCATGTAAGGGATCCTCTCTATTTCATTTTTATTTAAAAATTTCCTCTATGTTATTCCCTTTTACATATAATTTTCAATGACGGAGTATGATTTATCACCATACACATACTTCCCTAATGATTTATAGAATAGGATAAATACATTTGTCTCTCATTAATATCTTTTAAGTACAACCAAAACCATACAGATATTTTGTAGGAGATTCTTCCTGAACTGCATTTATTCGCTCGGGTTGATCCAACATTATTTTTACTGAAATGAAGTTGTCCATTATTTTTAATTATGAGTTATAAATACTATTTATATAATCCAAAATAATTTTTCAGGATCCATAAGTAATTATCTATGGGTAATATATTTGTTTTTTAGTGATTCCCTCCGAAATTCATCATGATAAGCAAACCTATTTTTAGGGAACATCGTGAATTCTTACCTGATTTCAAGTGAACTCTATTTTTTATTTTCATCCATCATTTTATTGATAAAATCAGTCCTTTTCTTATGATAACCTTCCCAGTTCTCTTCTAGTTTTGTATAAAGTATTGTTCACTTTTCTAATTTAAAGGCTCTATAGTATTTTCATTAAAAATGCTCAAAAAAGATTTAATGAAAAAATTTCATAAATAAATATCATAAATGTATTCACATCTACTTGAAATAACTCACCAAGATAAAATCCTACATTACCTTAATAATTTCCTTGTCTATATTAGTTTCATTATTTTATGGACAGTTTTGTGATACGCCCCTTTTGTGATGCATTATGACATGATTATGTTATTGAATTATTTCCATGGATCACCCTTATGTTTATTTTGGAATTATTATGCATGATACTTTATGTACAACACATATTCCTAAATATTAAGATGGGTGCAACCAGATAGATCACCAATTCATTGGGTAAAGTTATGTCTCATGAGACGTTATGTGGAACAGTAATGGAAGTAATCCTTGGCTTGATCTACTATGTGAAATGATTTTGGCATTTATCCATTAATTTTATTAAATTAATGTTTTGTTTTTCATCCATATTACTTTGATTAGAAGTTTATATGATCCTATGAGTCCATATATTCCATGATTTTGTTATTATTATGTCATGTCATCTAACCAATGCTCTAATTCCTTACTATTATGTATACTACCTTTCATGGATTTTTAGCTCATCCTTTTGTTCATGTGTTCCTCAGGGTATCCTATGTAGATTTATGAGAATAATGGAAGGTAGGAGCACATTATACAGTTTAAATAAAAATAAATTTGTTTTATTATGTACCTCTTCTTCCAAGACAATAGACTTTTCGATTCTTGGAATGTACTCTGATTTATAATTATGCTTAAAATCATGTAATGTTATATGTAAAAGGTTATGGTATCTATAGTTGTTATCCATGTAATAGTCTACTTATTTTAATAGATAAGGAATAGAGAACCATAGTGATAACCTAAAGAGTGAGACTATGTATAAGAATAATCACTAAATTTTTGTAAGTATAGAGTATGTGGTTTGTCTTAAAAATGCATCAATGCTTAGATACATATATGTAAAGGTGTATTTGGGATAGATGTAACAAGGAGTAACAACTATGAAAATTTTAGGACTAGAGCTGGGGTTTCCTGGTTTACCAAACAGGCTTTGCTACACAATTGGTTTGACTATCTCATGGGATATGCCTTGGTAAATTCATGATCATGGTACAAACCCTTATAAAGGGGAATTAAAAAACACCCAAAAAAATATATTAAACGAAATAGATCAATGATAACATAGATTGAAAAATAGGTAATCACATGTTAGAGAATACTTTCCCATTAAATTTTCATCCCCATATGTTCAATGTTTTTTCTTCTCAATAGCTATGTATTAAATCCCTCTAATTGTATGTTATTTTTCATAGCCAATGGTGGGAGTTAGAAGAACAAATTCCAACAATAAATTTTAAAGGGAATGTGAAGAATTGTTAAATGATATAAATGATATGCTGGGAATGGGTGCTCAAAACATAATGTCTGTACTTGCTCAGTTTGGTCAAGATATGGATAATAACATCAATAATATGGAACTCCCTCCACCTCTAAAGAAAGATAATGTTGTTAAAGAATTATTCATATGGAAAAGGCCTCCCATTTTATGTGAATTTGGTGATACCATCCACGTAAAATAGAATATTAACTCCATTGAAAAGATATTATATGTTTTCTAGTTTTCAAAAGAAGATAAAGTTATACTGGAGGTCTATCGTTTTGATGGAGAAGATGATAATTAGTGGACATTGATCAAGAATACAATGTCCCAATATAATATTTATTCCATGGATTTTAAGGAATTCATAAGGATATTTTTCTATAAATATTTTCCCCGAACCCTCCGTCTCAAGGTGTAATGAGAGTTCCACGGTCTCTAGAAGAAGGAAGATGAGTCCATTAGGTCATATGAAGCAAAAATTACAAGTCTTTCAAGGCTCACATAAGGATTTTTCATGAACAATGAAAAAAAATTGGATCAATTCTTTAGCGAACTAAATATAGGCTTATTAAAAGTGTTGGTTATACAAAACATTGAATGTTATAATGAGATTTTCCATTGTGTGATCAAGGATGAATTGAATATTGGAGACTCTCAGTAATCTAGTAGGCCCAGAAACAAGTAGCGTATAATAGGGAACAACATGGGTGGTTCAAAAAACAAATCCCATCATAGAAAGAAGCCCAAATATCCCACTTGTAAAATTTATTAGAAGATGCTTCATGAGAATTCTCTAAATGGAACAATGAATTAATTCAATTGTATAATGCTGGGAAATTAGGACAAGAATGTATAAAGGGATAGGAATAATCCCGCCATTGTGGAAGAATAAATGAAGTTTTATTTCAACGAATATATAGTGGTGCAATGTTACAAATACAATGACCATGGCCATTATTCAAACAGTATCATTAATCCATGGGTTTTCAGAGAAAATCAACAACAACCTCCAAGGAAACATGGACAATCTTATGCTACCACAACCATTGAGGTGGATCCAGACAATGATGTGGTGATATGTATGCTAGTTACTCATTTATGAATAGTGAAGATAATATTTGATTCTAATACTATGCATTATTTAAAATCATTCATGTTTAGTGTAAATATTCAAACACCACTTCAAAATTAGGAGGATATATTATCAATGAGAATAGAGAATGGGGAAATTATTGAGTCCATGGTTTATAACTCCTCCCTGATTAATTTTTCTGTATTGAACCCCACAAAAAATATCATCATACATATTTTAGTGGAGTTTGACGCTATTGTGGGCATGGATTTTCTATCATTATACAAATAACACATCAACTGTCGGGAAAGGAAGATCATTATTCTCATCCAGAAGAATCCAACAATTATTTACAAGTGTAAGAAGAAAGATGAATATCCATTAAAATAAATTTCTCATGTATGAATATTAATTCTTTATGAAAAATCATTTTTAGCCCAAATTATTGAGACAAAAGAGAGAATCAATCTTTAATACATTCCCATATTTAGGGATTACAATGATGTATTCCCTAAATTGTTGATCTCTCTTTCTCCTAAATGAGAGTTTGAGTTCTCAATTGAACTTATTCCTAGATCTATGAAAAAATCAAAGATAATGAACCTTTGCATTCACCGTGGGGTGTTTCAGTCCTCTTCTTCAATAATAATAAAGGATCAATGAACCTCTGCATTCATTATTGTGAATTCAATAAAATCATGATTAAGATAATGTATCCCTTGTTATAGATAGATGACTTGTTTGCTCAGTTTTTGGGGCCAATTATTTATCAAAATTATACAATAAATCTGGATATCACCAATTAAAGGTGTGAAAGGAAGATATTCCCAAGGCATCCTTTCGAACTAGATACTACCATAATGGGTTCATAGTGATTCCCTTCGAACTCACTAATTATTTATAAATTTTCAAGGATTTAATAAATAGATTTTTTAAAGACTACCTCGACAAAATATTGGTAGTCTTTGTTAAAGAAATTATAATATACTCTAAGAGAAATTAGGAACATGAGAAGCATTTCAATACTATGTTAAAAACATTTTGAAGGGGGAGGTTGTATGAAAATTATAGTAAATGTGATTTTTGGATGGAGGAAGTATCATTCTTGGGGCATGATATACCTAGAAAAGGGATATCTATGGACCCGTCCAAGAAAAAGGTGATTGTATTGTGGCCCAAGGAAACATATAAAACAAGGATCCAGTTATCTTTGGGTCTTTCTGGGTATTATAGATGATTTTTGAAAAACATTTCATGATTATAAAACCCAATTAACAAGCTTACAAGGAAGGTATTGATGAATTTCTAGACCCTGGAATGTAAAGATTGTTTTATGGAGTTGAAAAAGAAACTAATCATTATGTCAGTACTCACACTCCCAAAAATTACAAGACTCTTTATTGTGTAGAGTGATGATTCAATGAATGGATTAGGTTGTGTGGTAACAAAAATAAAAAACTCAATGCCTACGCTTCAATAAATCTAATTATAAATTAGGAAAACTATCCCACACATGATTTGGAGCTTGTGGATGTGATCTTTGAGTTGAAAATCTAGCGGAACTATCTCTATGGGGGGAAGTTTGAGATATAAACTGGCCTCAAGAATCTCAAATATATATTCCTACAAAAAAATATTAATATGTACCAAAAAATATGGATAATTCTCATCAAGGATTATGACATCTCAATGAACTACTATCTCGGTAAGGAAAACAAGGTGGCACATGCTCTAAGTTAAAAGGTTCCTACATAATTATCAATGATGAGAATTGAAAAGTATCCAATATTTTTTTATTTTAAGTGGATGGTATGGGATTAATTAATGGTGGAACATGATCAATCCTTTCTCAAATGATTTCTCCACCATCCCTTATAGAAAGAATTAAGGATGCTTAATGAAAAGATGTGGAAATTCAGAAAAGGTAGGATGTTACCAGAAATGGGAAATTCTAAGAATTCATGATTGATGAGGAAGTATTTCTATGATTTGGGTCATGATTATGTGTACCATATGATCCGTGTATAAATAAGGAGCATCTGAATGACACACATTGCATGACCTTCCTTATTAATCCAGGGAGCACAATTTTGAATTGACATATCAAAGGGAAATTTTGGTTGTACAATATGAAAAGGATATTGTTGACTATATATCAATGTTCCTAGTATTTCAACAAGTGAAGGCTGAAGACAAAAGTATAAGGGGGTGATTTAACCACTACCCATTACAACATGGAAGGGGGTAACATCATTATTTAATTTTTCAATGGATTTCCATAGACATCCGAAGGAAACAATACTCTATGGGTCATTAAGGATAATCATACAAAGACAGATCAATTTATCATGATTCGATAGGTCTTCTCATTAGATCAAATTTCACAGATATATATCAATAAAGTGGTAAGCCTACATGGAGTACTAATATCTATTGTATCAAATTGAGATCTGAGATTCACCTCAATGTTCTGGAAAAGTCTCCAACATGATATATGCACTGAACTAAACATTAGTATGGCTGATCATCATCAAATTGATGTCCAATATAAGTATACTGTTTAGACACTAGCAGATAGTTTGAGAGCATTTTCATTGGACTTCATAGAAGGATGGGACCAACATCTTCCACCTGTTGAATTTTCCTACAACAATAGTTTCCACTCGAGCATTTGAATGGCACCATACAAAGCCCATTATGGGAAAAGGTGAAGAACACTTGTGTGTTGGGATGAAGTCGATAAGTGTGAAATGGTAGCACCTAAAATGGTCTATGAGATGGTGGAGAAGGTGAAAACCATTCAATGACAGATCAATGTAGCCCAAATTCGACAATAGAGTTATATGGACAACCGTTAATGAGACCTTGAGTTCAATGTTAATGAAATGGTATTTCTACGCATATATTCGAGGAAGAAGGTCATAAGGTTTGGGAAGAAAGAAAAGTTAAGTACTAGGTATATTGGACCCTTAGAGATTCTTGATCTTATCGGGGTTGTGGCCAATGGACATGAAATTCCACCTACATTGTCTAAAGTACACGATGTCTTCTATGTATCCCTCTTAATGAAGTACAAACCAAACTCTTCACATGTAATCTTTTCAGAGGTGGTACAGTTATAGGATGATATTTCTTATGAGGATCATTTAGTGAAGATCTTTGATCATATAGATAATGTTATTTGTAATAAAAATACTCACCTGGTCAAGGTACTATGGTTGAATCTTAAGTACGAAGTGGAAACATTGGAACTGGAGGAAGCAATGAAGGAAAAGTAACCACAGCTTTTTATGTCACGAGATTTAAAATGAAATTTCGATGGAGAAATTTTTTAAGGTGGGGAAGAATTTAATGTCCTAAATGTTTTATCATTGGAAATTAAATTCTTATAAATATGCCATATAATCACATGAAATCATAACAAAATGAGCTACTAAGTACTACGTGACCATTAAACATAAGATTTTTACTTATGTGTTTTGTATATCTAAAAACATTCATGTACAACGGTGATATGTAAGTTATTTGGAGTTTGATAAGATAAATACAAATTTTAATTAATAGTAACAAACCCTTATGAATAGTAACATAACATAAAGAATAGTAATGAATAGAAAATCAGCCAAAAAATAGAAGCTTCACCCCTGAATGTATAAATACAATTTTGACATCTTAAAAGGTAAAACACAATCATAGTATATGAATTGTTATTTTTATGTGTCTAATATATTTTATATTAATTTTTTTATTAATTTAATAATTTAAAATGGAAATTTGTTTTCATAAAAGGTATTCATAATTTTATTCTTTATTTTATTTTGGTTAAAAGAAAATTTTATGGGACCTTGATTAATTTTTCAAGGTGTTATAAAATGAGTTATAATTTAATTGATGTTTTTGTTGAATAAATTATTATTTTATATAGAAATTAAATTAAAAATAATTAGAAAATTATTTTCCAAAAAAAATATTTCATTTTTTAATTCTACATGCTGATAAATGGTTAGGGTAATATTTTTGAATTTTTCTAAAATACATGCATTTTTCATGAATAGTAAAAATATAGTTTTGTGTTTTTAGTATGTTTAATGAAATAATAACGATGTAATAATTAATATAAAATTCCGGAAGAAATTTTTTAGAAAAAGAATATAAAAATTTTCCGAAGTGGCTAATACCATTGGAAAATACAATGATTGAGCCCACGGTTTTGCAAAAAAACAACTAATGAGATGTCCTTTGAAATTAATAAAAACTCAGTAACTTTCACTATAAATACAAACTTTTTCCATAATTTCCTCTCACTCCAAATTCATAATCATGTAATATCTTGTATTTTTACCTCTTTATGAGCCCTTATAAGGGGATATCTATCCCCCAAGGTCCAAACCATATTGCATTAGGAGTTACTCTACAAGGTAAGGGAATCTACCTCGATTCTATTTTTCAAGCTTTCATTTTGTGTTATTATTTTTAATTTCAATTAGATCATGTGGGGATATATCATTTCATATCCCCATTTCTATAAATATTATGTAATAATTAATAGATACCTCATTTTCTCTCATCAAAATATTGTATGAAATTTTATGTGATGTCGTAAGGGGGCCAAATTATCATAAGGGATCTCTCAACTTATTTTATGTTCATCTCGTTCCTTTTTATTTACTCATCTAATTTTACCCAAATATTTTCACAATTCCATTACATTAAATGTAATATAATTTTATCATTATAATGTTATAATTTTTCATCATCTCTCATTTCCCATTATGATATGCTAAAAATGAAAACACCACATTAAAGAATGATTAGTTTTCAATTTCCGTTACATTCTTCAATTATGGTCATGAAACCCTATTCATGGTTGAACCAGAACATAATATATGTATTATGTTTGATATATGGTTTTTTAATCTTTTTTTACACATTTTTTGGATTTATAAATAAAAATTAATTCGTTTTGTTCAAAACCTGTCAATTAACCCAAACAGTTATCATTAAATAATAAATATAAGTATTAATCATCCATCCAAGTAACCAAATAAAATTTATAGCCATGTAACATTATGGATATTAAATAATATAACATAACTCCAATTAAGTGAAACCATCCACATTATACATGTTTCTCTGAACATGAATATATGTGAACTGATCATTATAACAATGGACACAAATAGAACCAAACAATGAAATTGAACCTCATAACTAATCAAAAATGTTATGAATGCAGTCAAAAACGTTTTAATATATAATTCAAATATACAAGAGTATCTGTAATTGTTAATTAATTAACCTAATTTGATTATTCAGGTCATTAATATTGTTTGAATAATACCATCAAACATAATGTAAGGGATCCCCACTATTTCACTTTTTTTCAAGAATGTATTCTTTGTAATTCCCTTTTACATTTAATTACTAATGTTGGGTTATGATTTCCTACCTCAAAATAATTCCATAAAAATTTATAAAATATTAAAAATACATTTCTCTCTCATTATGAGCTGCTATGTACAACTGATACCATGCCGATATTCTCTACGTGATTCTACCCGAACTGCCATTATTCCTTCAGGTAGCTCCAAGGTTCTTTTTACCCAAATGAAGTTATCCTTTTTTTTGTGTAAAAATTACATATAATTTTTATATTCAACAAAATCATGTTTCAAGATAGATCCATCATTATCATTCATTGATGTACATGATTTTAGGTCATTAATTCTTTAGTTCCTCCTTATAAGAAAACTTATTTTGAGGGAACATCCTGAATTCTTACTTGATTTCAACTACACTCTATTTTATGTTTTAATCAACCATTTTATTTATAGAATCAGTCCTTTTACTTTGAAAACATTCCTATTTTACTTCTTGTTTTGTATAATGTATTGTTCCATATTCTATATTAAAAGATCTATAGTGTTTTCTTTAAAACTTCTCAAAAATGTTCTAATCCTAAAATTTCATAAATACATTTCATACATGTTGTCACTTCTACATGACATCACTATACATGATACCTGACAACATTCACTTATGAATGTACATTTATATTTTTGTTACTTTAATTCATGGACATTTTTATGATAAACCCCTTTTGTTATGATTTATAACATGATTATTTTACCAAATTAATTCTATGGGTAACCCTTGTGTTTATGTATGATTGATTATATATGATTCTATATGATGCAAATATATTAACGAAAAGTAATATGGGTTCTCCTAAATAGCACTCTAATTCATTGTGTAGTGATTCGTCTCATGAGATGTTATGTGCGACAGTCTTGGCGGTTAGCCTTGGCTTGTGCTATTATGTGAAGCGACCATGAAAGTTAGCCTTGACACATATTAAAGTCATGTTTTATGTTTTTTTATAATTTAATATGACTCCATGTTTATATTATCCAATAATTCCATTTGGTCTATGCTTTTTTTATCATTATTTTATGCCTTCTAACAAATGTTCTAAAGAATGATTCTTATGTATACTCCCTTTCTCGGCTTTTTAGATCATCCATTTTTTCATGTGTTTCCCAGGGTATCCTATATAGATGTATGAGCACAATGAATGATTGGATCTGATAATGTAGTTTAAATAAGAATATTTTTTTATTGATTATGTATTAATTTTTTGAAGACACTAGATATTATGATCCTTGGCTAGTAATCTAATGCATAATTATGCTTAAAATACTATAAGGATATATGTTAAAGGCCAAGATCATTATTATACTAGACATAACATCCTAAAAAAGGGAACACCCACTATATAACACAAGTAATGTAATTTAATACATATAAAATTAATGAGATGGTACCCACACTACATTCCTAGTTATTAGATACTCTCACATCCAAATAGAAAATGTCATGGTGCTCCCCCCACTTCCAAAAGTATCATGTCAAAACCCACCATCACACACTAGGTCCACATAGCTAGTACCACACCCAATTCAATTAAATATAATCACATCTCACCCACAAACATGGGCCTCACAAAAATGTACTCCTCATAGAAACCTAGGTAAATATCACGCCACATCCCAAAATCTCCTAGGAAATAACCACATATCTCATCCAAAAGAAACCTATGAAACTATAACTCATCTCATTTCAAAGAAACCAGAGAAACCACAACATTCTAGCATACATCTGGACTTCAATAACCACTACCTACCAAAATAATATTGGGCTATCATTGTCTAGATGAAAAATAATATATGATCAAGTGGCTATCCATATATTCACCCACTAGGACGTTTGGGAAAGAAAACCCCCTCACGAAAATGGGGGTGTTCGGAACATAGTGCTCAATGAGGGTGGGTGTGTGTAGAAAAAAAAAGAAAAATATATGTATTTATATATAGTACCAAACACTCAATACAAAACTACTTGTTCTCAATAAAACAACCCAAAATCCTATGATTCTATCATGTCTGTGGCAACCTCTAAACGATTTGTTTAACAAAAATGATAGTCATTTCAAAAGATGATAAAGGAAATCCAGACACAAAATCCACAACTTAAAAAAACCCTGACCACCCCCATTCAACTCATTTAACCAATTATAATTTATTCCAATGGAACCATTTATTCATTTCATCCCGAACCAGGAAACAAAAAACTACAACCATTATCATTCATTAATTTCCTTTTTCCCAATCCATCCTCTGAAACTGTACAACTTAAATCTCATATCGAAACCCATCATCACATATCATCACAACCAAACTCAGAAACCAAAATACATAAAAATACTATACCTAGTAACATTAAAATAGAACAACATGAACTTGTATCCCCGTATCTCAAACACTGCCCATACATTCAACAATCAGTCAATATCTCATCTTGAGATTCCATTACACAACCCTTACCACCCACGAAATAGTCATTATCTCAACCCCAACACTATAAAAACAAAAGGAATAAGATATAACCAAACCCCAAAAAACACACAGCCACACCAAACATGGTATGGTGTATTAATAATTATAAAATACTTTTTCTTTAATTATACTGTGATAACTTTGGGGTTATGATAGTGCATATTCGATCCTGAGGCGTCAATTTATTTAACTATGTATATATGGTTAATAAATTTAACATATATAAATACATGATCAACCACAATCCATCACAATACGTCCCATCTAAACAATCAATAATTAATTTTAGTAGTCATATAGCTCATACAGGAACAAAATAAATAAACTATAAAACATAATATAGCATCACATTTCCCAAGCCCCTATATATCAATATTAAATAAATTCGATGGTGATTATTTATTTTTAATTTATCTATATTCACATAAGAATATTTATTCACAAACCCCACATGAAAAACACCTTAAAAGAGATTAAAGAATCCCTACATGAAATAAAAGATGACCGGAAACTCCTCCTAGAAACAAAATATGGGGTGAAAAAGACTCAATTGAAAAGATATCCAAGGTGGCAACACATATGCATGGATCATCAGGGAATAAGGTTTTTGGGATTTTTGGACACCATGGAAAATGTTAAGTAAGGAACAATGTAATGGGCTCCCGCATTGATGAAGATGATCTGAGACTCATGCGATATGAAACCATTTTGAACTTCCCATTAAAAGTTGATCTTGCCTATGTATTTTGACTAACCTGAAGCCTCTAGTGCATTAAGAATTTAAAGATTTTTTGAAATATATTTTATCATTTTCAAAAATATTTAAACATAATTTTAAACTCATTTAATGATAAATTAATCGCTAAAGGGGAGAATCTGGGAAACCGAGAGAAAACATTAATTTTGAAAAACTATTTGAAATAGCTCACCATTGGGTGAGTCGCCGTCATGAGTAACTAATTGATGAGTCACTATTGGGTCACTCACATTTATATGATTCACTTATTTAATCTACACTTAGTATGTCATCAGCGCCACTCAATGATTCCACTCACCAATGCCACCTACTAACACCACCAAACAATGTCGCCTACCGACAAAAACCACTGAAACCACCTGTTAACATCACCTACCATTAGCGAGTCACCATTATGAGTCACTGACGCATATCACCATTGGGACCTACTATTGGATGACCCTCCATCAGAAAAGATACTTTTTGAAAAACTAGATGTTTGGAAATATTCTGAAATGAGTCATCGTTGCCTCCAATAATACCTAAAACTCCATATTTTCACAATGTAATGGACAAGACAGGTCCTCCTGTGGCATGATGTTCATGAATTCCATAATTGTTTCCTTAAAAAATATGATTATGTAATAATACACTTACAGTCATCTTAATCTCACCAATGACATTAAATTGTTAATTATTATGTTACCCATGCTATGAATTGGAGAACACCCTTCTTATTTTATATTTTCATTAGGTTGTGATTAGTGAAGAAAATTTATTTGTGCCTAAAATGTATTAATATGTGGATAATTTTATGTGAAATGATGAATACATAACATGGAATATGAATGTATTGGTATATTGGGAGATGGTTTTGATCTCTATGAAGTAGTTGTTTTAGAACCCATGTTGTAAAGAGTTTATCGATGTTTTAAAAAATACACAACATTAAATGTCATTGTGTATGTAAACGATGAAATTATTAATTTTTATGTTAATCCTTATTAATGGAAATTATTGGGTCACATTAATCCTTGTCAAATACAGAAATAAAATTTTTATGTTTTTAGCACCATATCCAGGAGTGGGGGTTTCAGGATATTTTAGTTTTTACACAAGATGGTTTTAGATAATGTTAAAGATAACGATATTTCCATGATAGGATATCATAAAATTTGTAAATATACACATGGGGTTATATTTATGAGGTTGATCATATGTTTAGATTCATAAACACCTGTTTGAGGATTTATGTAAATAATGTTAAGGTGGATAATGATATATTGTGGCATTTTTAAATTTTTTGTGGAATATGTAACCATTATGTTTTACATGATGTATTATTTAAGGAGTGATATGTTTATATTTCAAGAATATATGTTTTAATTTTATATATAAACACTTTAGATTATATGATTATTCATTATTCAGAGGAACTTTATACGAATTATAATATTCTATAATAATAATAACATGTAGGTTTGGGGACAACCCATCCCAAATGGTAAATCCATGGGGTTGAACCCATAACCTAAGTGAGATAAGGATTTTATTCCTATAATATGCCTTTTTCATTTCCTTATTATTTATGATTTTTTATTTGAATAAATTATTTAGAAAATATTGATAATGTTCGTTTTGGGAGCATATGTTCTATCATTTAGATATTCATTAGATTGAAAATTTATATGGTTATTAATTGATTAATACTATTTTATAAGAGGATTACTAATTTTAGAATAGTATTTAATAATGTTAAATATTTTATTTTGTGATCTTATTCAAGTAGAAATGTTTTATTTTTCGTTTTTTATAATATATGATCTAAATTTGGTTTTATGGGAAGTTATTTTATTTATAAATGTATTGATTTTGAATAGTTAGTATTAAAATTCAATAACATGGATTAATGTTACATTTCATATTATGAAGGTTTAATAATTTAGGGAATTGTGTTATATTATTTATAACAATGTTTATTTTCCTTAATTTCAAATGATACGTGGATTAACTGGTTACCAATTCATACGTTTATCTAATTCATTATTATATAATTTTAGATATTCAGGAATAAAAGATAATTCATCTTGAATGCTAATAATTCAGAGAAAAAGATGAGATTGTTGTGAAAATTTGTTAATTGTTAAAAAATTTCTTAGAATATATGTATATTACATTATGTTATTTATCTATATAGTAAAAAATCCACATCTCATGAAAAGATATCTTGAAACAAAAAAATATTCCATTTTCTTTTCTTTTTAGGAAATATATTTTCTTTCAACCCATAAAAAATTTACGATTTTCGCATGGTTATCATTCTCAAGACCATGTTTTATATCACTATATTTTAATACATGTACATTATTTTTCACTTTTGTGAATATATTTTCACTTCCAAGTAACGATCTCATATCTGGCATCATAGTCATGAGCTACATCTGATGTTCTTCATATATCCATTTTCCTTTCTTCTTGAGATATATGTATTATCACTTTTAATGAAGTGGGACTCCAATAGATTATTATGTTATCTGATTAGAGATTAAATCTTGAGGTTGAAATTTATTAAACGGTGGATAAATTAAAATCTTGGCATATTTTTTGAAAATAAATTCTTTGATCGACATTATATAATATAATAAAAACAAGGCATAGATGATTCTTATAATATTGTAATTCAAATGTGACCATAGAAACCTAACCATTAAAATTTATTTACGATTTATTTTAACAACTTCTATACATTTAAATAATGTTTCTAATACAAATATCTTGATTAATTATTATGAAGTAAACACTCATTTTTAGAAATTACTTTTTATTCTTAAATGATTAATTTTATTCATAAATTTACTACTATTGTGAAAAAAAAATTATAAATAATTTCTAGAAATTTTTTAAATTTTATATCATAATAATATTTAATTTTTGAAATTATCATTTCAAATGTATCTCATAGTGATATTTTTAAAAATTTCATAAATATTTTATTAATCAATGAAATGTAAAAATATTTTTTTTCAATAGAAATGTATATTCATTTATCATATTTCAAATTTAAAATTATATTTTGGATATTTTTTATGATTTAATTTTTCACTTTTTATTTAAAATAATTCAATAATTACTTTTTAATTTAATTTTATACTTGAATTATGAATAAAAAAAATTTATTCATCTAAAGGAATTTTTCATAAAATATGTATTTCATCACGTTTTGTCAAATTAATTTCATATCAAATTATTTAAAATCATTGTATTGAATTTTGTAAAATTGTTACCATGTTTTTAATTAGTTGTTCAAATTTTCCTTAATAGGGAAATTGTTTTGTAAAAAAATAGATATAATAACTTTTTTAACCACAATAAAGTGTAAATCTAGTAATTAAAGTTAAGGATAGAATCATCATAACACAAAATGGACCATATCAATTTCTATAATTTTATTTTATGACTACAGTTCCTCTATAATCATCCATAATATATTTGTTTCCCCTTTTCATTTTGTTGTCATTATAATTATAATTATATTTTATATAATGAAATGTGAAAATTGTCACATGTTTTTTTAATAAAAAGAACTATTAAATTGAGGATAAATAAATAATAATTATATAAATTAAAATAGACTTTAAAGATAAATTGTTAATCCTTATCATTTTAATTTATTTTTAGTTTTTAGTGATAAGATAATTACATTAAATTACTACACATAGCTGATGCGTCAATTATTCAATTTTGGAAATATAATATAAATTATATTAAAATTATAAGTTTAATATTCATTGAGATAATAAATATGATACCTTTATTTTCTAGATCAGTATGACAGATTATGGATATAATAAAAAAATATCATTCTAATTTCATTTCATTTCTCGATGTCACTAAAGTCAAATTGATTAATAGTTCTATGAATTGACATTAATGTTATTATATAATAAACTTTATTTTTCAGATGATATAAATATAATAAAAATAATGGATTATAAATTTGATTAGTATATGTTTTATAATATTTTCTATTATACATATATATGAAGTTTTTTCATTTATTATATATTTCTTATCCCTCATGGTGTTTAAATCCATGTTGTAAGACTGTAGGTGAAAGGGGTTAACAATGGGTTATAACCAAAATATAATTTTAAATACATGTATACTTTTTGTTGATAGAGAGTATATAGACCCATACTACTCTTATATACCTTAAATAAATCTATCCAAAACCTTTGGTAATTGAAAAATTATTTATATTAATTAAAGATTTCGAGAAAGTCCAAGTTTTACCCTCCTTATCTAATAAACTGAATCTCTTATTTTCTTCACTTCACCATTCAAAATCAATATTTTTAAGAAAATATATAATGAAGGAAAATCCTATTATCCCTACCCATGTTCAAGTGGCTTTATTTAAGGAATAATTTCAATCATTGTGGAAATAAGTTATTAATAATTTGAATTTTTTAAGATTAAGTGTCATTATTAACTCATTATTTCCATTTTATTTCTTCTTGAACCACCGGAAAATGTGTCTTAAATAATAATTAGATAATAAAATTAATATCTCCCACAAATGTAGATTTTTTAATATTAGTGTAATAAACAATATCTACCTCCATCATTTATTATATGATAATGTAGTCTATAGTTTGTGTGTTAGTGAACTACCTTCTTACAGACAATTGTAATTTGTTTTCATTAAATACCTATCACTATAGGTTATATTAATGGAATTAATTTTTATATATGATATAAATATAAATAATTAATTATAAAATAATATATATAATTTACATTCTTACAATCCATTCACTGAAATAGTGTATCTTTATCTGTGTTTACATCTGGAATACCCCCTCCTTGAAGAGATGTGATTCATTTTACGTCACCACGTCACATAGATTATATAAATAATTTTCATTAAAAAATTTATATTCACTAAAAATTGACATTGTTTTTTGTTTGTACATCTGGACTACGACCTCATTTATGTTGGATACATACCATATCAATGGTGGTAATATATTTCATTTTTTTAACCATCATTTAATGATGGATTATATTGTAATACAAATTTACAACAAGTATAATCATTTAAATAATATTTTTCTATATCTGTTATAATAAGGAAACAGTTTCCTACGGTCAACACATCATAGCTATTTTGAAATTATGTTCACAACTTCCTCAAAACACCCGACACATATGTAACCTTCTATGTTTATAAATATGTAATTAAAAATATATATTATATGGTTTAAATATATGGTATTAATTCTTTAAAATATTATTAGGAAAAATAATAATTTTTATATATCCATTATACAAGTGTTAAAGGTAATACATATAATATATGGGCTCTATTTAAGAGATTTCATCTCAATTTCCATTCATTAAGACATATTTTAGTGTTATACACATAATTTTCATCATATGGTGTCTATAAATTCAAATTAAATCATATATCATTAATAATTCAAAATTAATCGTATTTGTAGCAGTAATTTTATATATTTTTCCCATGATGATTTGACATAAAATTACCAAGTTGTAGAGTCTTATAAACCTCAATTTTCTTTTTTTGGGTTATAACTCATTTTCACTAAATTATGTATGTTCATATTATTTTTGAATTTTTATAAATAAATTACTATATAATTATAATTATTATTATTATTTACATTTGTTACACACAATCTTTTAACTGATGAACATTAAATTCAATGATATAATCTTTGGATGGGTTATCCGACTCAAATTCCCTTTCCATTGGACATATGTTTATGAAATTACACTATTTTATATTATATGATATTTATTATGACACTTTGACATTTTATATGATCAATATATTTTTTTCAATGATATTTAATATTTCTTTTGGTGTTATTATTTAATGGGTCATACATTTGAGGAGTTACAAAAGTGGGAATGTTTTTATGTTACAGTGTATTTTCTTTTTAATATTGACGGTGTTTATGGTCCATTGGAAGAAACATATGACCTTAATTTCATGGACCACATATCATTTATTATCCACTGTTTATGTATTTTATTTCTTATTTTGGTTCATGTAAATTCTTTATTGATCTAATTGACATCAAGAAAGTTGTTTGTAAGTAATTTTTATCATGTAACTTTATTTATATTGTCCTTTTTTCATTCCCATGTAGATGTTTTCTGAAATTATGTAAAAATATTTCTTCTCCAAAAGTAATTTATTACCGAAATATTTATTACATTATCTCTTTAATTAATTTTTTTCTTTATCATAATTAAAATTCCTAACATTTTGAAAATAAGTATCTTTTGAATCCCATTGGAAAATACTTGAAGTTAATTTTTATCATTAATTTTTAAAACATAATTATATTTTACTATTTTCATGACCATTATATTATTTGAATCATCCAATATATGTTTACAATGATACATTATGGAAAAATGTTCTTCATAATATTTTATAAATTTTATGTGAATTAAATTTATTTTTAATATGAAATGTTATTTTCCTTTAGATTCATTTTTCATTAACTTGTAATGGTATTTTCATTTAATAATTATAATATTCATTGATGTTACATTTCCAATCATTGGTATAATTGGTAGTTATAAAATCCTAAATATTTCTCTAGAAGATTTATTAATAATTAAAAGAGGTATTTATAGTATTTATTTATTTTCAATGGATTTATTATGTTCTGAAATGAATTATCTATTTAAAAGTATACAATGAAAATGACTTTTACCACCATTGAAAACTTTTTTTATGTTTGGATTCACTTATAAATTTCATGCTTAATTTAAAGAAAAATATTCATCCCCCTATTTTGGTTGATCTATGTTTTCGAAATGATATTTAAAAAGAAATTTATATTTAAAAATCCAAAATGATTTCTTATGGATGAAAATAATATTTTGAAAACAATAATATTTTATTTGTTATGCTTATTTTATATTTTATAAGAATTTTTTATGATGATTTGTGGATATATTATAAAATTTTGGGAGTTTGATTCCATTAATGATCTGTTATATATTGGGTAATGGGAAGGAGTTATTTGATTTTGTTTCACCGAGGCGATTATAGGAATATAATAAAATGTTTACTAAAATATTATCTATGATGGTTATTTTATTTTTAAATTAAATTGTTATTAAAATTGTACATGTGAATGTTATCTCATTTTTAAGATTGAAATAAAAAATTTGGGTCATGTTTGTAAATGATTTCTCTATTCTTCCTATGCGTTTTGACATGAATCTTCTCATTTTACATGGTAAAATAATTAGTATATTACTAAAGGAAAGTATTTTATCTATATTCTTGGTTAAAGGATACGTGTTTTTAAAGATTCATTACATCATGAATTATATCACATGCCTCATTATTATTGAATCTAATGACTCTGTACTGTTTAAAATAATTTTGACTTCTCTCATGATTAGTTATCAATGTATCAATGGGTATGAATTACCTTAAGTTATTATAAAAAACAATTATTTTGTAATTATACCCTAATACACATATTACTCACTTAGTTGTAATTAAATTATTATTTATTTAGTTTACCCTTACTCAGAGTTTGAGATCCCCACTATTATTTTTCTTCTTCACTATGTTATAAATAATGATCAAAAATTACTTTTCTATAGGGAGGTATCTTTTGTAGAGAATTTTATAAGATATTTTGAATTAATAAAAAGGAATAATGATAAATTTGTATAATTTCAGATGATGTTGACATTTCTGAACTTGTTTTTTATGAATTCATATAGATATGAGTATATCCTAATTTTTTAAAACATTAAACTTGAATGTTCTTTGGGTATGTGAGTTTTCCAATATTTCATTTATATTTTATGTTTTTTGGAAGGAAGAAATTAGGTCACATATATCGTATGATATGAAAAAATATAAAGACAATATTTTTAAAATTTGATATGGTAGTGTGGGATAATAGATTTTACAATAATGTTATGCGATAATAGTTTTATAATAAATAATATATAATGATCTAGGACCTTATTTATGTGAGTTTTTTTAATATTATTTAATGAATTTTATTTAGATAAATACATATAAGGAAGAAACATATATGATGTGGTTGTAGTTGATATTCTTTCCAATGTTATAATTGATTTAAACCATGGTAAAGATGCACGAGATGAACATTCTTACTCAACTGGCCTGATTAATGAGAAAAAATATTATCAATCACATCCTAGGATAATAATGAATTTGGAAGTCCAAAACATAATTTATATCATAATAAATATGTTGAAACCAGAATAACATAATATTTTCTTTCAAGTACTTCATTTTAAAAATTGGTTGATCCAAATGATGTAAATGAATCTTCAAAGGATCAATTGTATATTCACACTATAAATGAATAAAATAATAAAATTTATAAGAATAATTCTTGGGAACTAGTACCAAAAATAATTAATAATAATTTGATATATATATAATGTTGGTTTCCTAAATAAATTTAATTAAAATAGTGAATTTACAGGTAAAAAGGAATTAACAGTTTGTAAATAACAGTCACACTTTTATGGTGATGATTTTTTTGACACCTTTACTCAATGGGTAAATTTTGAAACAATAAAAATAATTCTAACTATATCTATAATTAGATATATACTATTTTTAATATGGTTTAGAGTAATATTTATTAGTTAATTCCTCAAGGAAAACGTTTATATTGAGATACTATGTGGCTTCGTGATTGCAAAAGATGAAAGTAATGATTAAAATTTGAAGAATAAATTGTACATGTTTAAGAATGATCTGAGAGAAGGACATACTAAATTAGATACAGTGTTAATGATGAAAAAAATTCATGAAATGATATATCTATAGTGACCTATACATAAAGGAAAATAAATAGGTTTCTCTCACCTTGATTTTTAATGTTTTAGATATTAAATTCAAAAGTAATGAGAATGAAACAAATGAGTTGTTTTATAAAGACATGAATATGATATTTAATATGTCCACGCAAGGAGAAATGAAATACTTTCATGGAATAACAAATTTTCAAAAGATTGAACAAATGTTCATATATTGAGATACACATTCTTGTGAATTATTGATATTGGTTTTTCATGAATGTCTCAAAGCTGGTTTTCATTACTAATCTAGTGAAAAAAACTTTTTCAAAATATGGTGAAGAAAAGAATGTATGTAATAGCTGAGAATTTATAAAAATATTTATTCCATAAAAAAACTTATTTTATCACTATTTAATATTGTATTAAACATAAAATTTTTATTTCATTACATGCAGTACTGATTTTATCAATCTATTTAAGCAACACCAAGTTCAAAAAAAATGTGACATTCTATTAAAATATTATTATTTAATATTATAATTATCACCTATGCATTGGAATGGATGGAATGAAAAGGATTATAAAAATTCCAAAATAATATGTTTTGACATGTATATAAAATTAATTATTTTGGTATCAATTCATTATAAATGGAAATAAATATATATTTTTTAGAATAATAGAAATATTTTTCTTAAAAAACAATTATTTATGAAAAAAAAATTTCTTAGATAAATAAATAAAGAAAATAAAATTTAGTGAATTATTCTAATGATATTTATATATTATATATTCAATAAAAAAAATTAACATTTATCATTTCATTTTTATAGATTATATATGAGAATAAATAAATTTTTATTCTTAAAAAATATATATTATTCTAAAAGATTTTTTTTGACTATTGGACAATACTTTTAAAATTAATTTTGTTCACTTTTAAAAAATATTTTCCAAAAAATAATTTATTAATAATGTAAAAATAATTTTATTGTTAATTTTTTATAATTTTCTCAAAAGATAATTTTTTTGATGAATAATTAACAATACTCATTTCTACAATGAATATATATTTCTTTTAAAGAATTATAAAAAAATAAAAATCATACTGTTTAAAAAGTAATATTATTTCAATTATATATCTATAAATATAATATGTTCATTTGGATCCATTTAATATTGAATTTTTATTTATTATTTTTTCTTATTTTAAACATTTTCCCATTTTTAAAATTAATTTTTTTTTCATATTTTAATAATTATTTATAAATTATAATATTCTCTTTTAGTGAAGATAGTTAATAAAAATTTATTCATGTTTTGGAATAATAATGTTTTATTTAATATATTATCTTCATCTTATTTTTTCCATAATGAACATAAAAATAGTATGAATTAATTACCACATATTAGGTAAAAACTAGATTTGTTGTAGGGGTTATGAAAAAAGGATAACAGTTAAAAATGACCTAAAATGAATCAATTGATAATTTAATTGACGTATTTGTAACTCATCACCTCTAAAGTACTATAATGGCCAATTTCAGAGCCTTTTGAAATGTTAAAAATGTTGGTAAGCCTTTATAATTTAAAAAAATTCAAGTGCATCAGTCACATAACATATACACTGACACACCTTCTTCTATCCTCTAAATATATTAAACACCCAATGGTTCATACAATACCAAAATATTTACTTCCTTACATCCCTAAATAATGATATATTCCAAAATTTGGCCTAAAATTAATCCTGAGATTCCATTTGGGAAAATCCAAATGATGTTTTTTAAAGATGATGTAACATCCCTAAGTGATCATTTTTATTTATTTATTAAACTACCTCTATAACTTAATATGATACCATGATGATATATTATCCTCCATATAATCTATATAATGGGTTTATATTATATTATTTTTATAACCTATATCCTTCTTGTCATTAAAAAATTCATGAAATCACCATTCTTATGTTTGGCAGAATATAGCCTTGCAAATTAATGTGATTGGTTTTTAATCACCCCCTTTAATGGATGGATATAATGAGGAATTTATTTTTTATATATTATATGTAAGATACCATTCTTATTCTTGAATATTTTTATCACATATTCGATCATTCGTTCTATTATGTGGGAATATGATAAAATCATTGGTGTGTAATATAGACTACCGCCTCACGAAGTGATGTGAATTGTTCTTCACATATGCATTAAATAGATAGTCAGAAGGGAATTTTTATATAAAAAATGTTATATTTATAACATAAAAATTATTTGGTAACATTAATTTATTATTTTCCTTTCATGAATTTCATTTTTTACTAAAAATAAAGCAATGTTCATGCGTTCGTACAACATAACGTCTCCATGTACAGTGTATTTCACTTTATATCTTTTAATATTATCAATTTTAATAAATATATATTTAATTAATATATATTATATTTCATTAATTTTTATCATTATTTAGATTGTGTGAACATTATTAAAGTGTTACGAGAAAAACTTCAAATTCAAAACATAGGAAACATTGAAGCTGTTATTACCCAAAACATGAAATTAACATTGCATTGAAAATAAATTTCCAATTAAAGGTTATAAGAAAATAATATATGGTATGAAATATATATGTGTGATTCTGAAATATATATTTATAATTAACTTAGATTAATTATACAATTGGATTGAATGTGTAACAATGAAGTCAGACCTAATAATGGGATTTGTGTCTCACTTTTTACTTTTAATACTGAAGACATATGCACCACCTTTATAATTTATGTGTTTTATATACTGACCATGAATTTAAATATTGATGATTTTCCGAAAAATTATTTTGATATACACATCCACTAATGTATCCATATTTCATGGGGTTTACATATCATAATTTTCCAAATCAATAAGGGGTTTTTTATTAAATCTTCATTTTGTGAGAAATATGTTTTGTTTTACAACAAAATTATATTATGACGTTTATATATAGACCCTTTGAAAGTTAATATAATTTATTTATTTATTCTGATTATATTTTATGATTCATTTGATGTAATTATTTTATCGGGCATATAATTCAATGTTACCTAATGGGTAGGGTTTTATGATAACACATCACCATTTATCTGGATTGTATATGTTTTTAGTTTCTATGATGAAATATAATGATCAATATCTATAAAAACATGAATTTATTTATCCTCTAGTAATTTCATTATAATAAAAAATTTCCATCATTTTCATCTAATTGTGTATTCAATGGGTCCAAATAATTGTTTTTATTAAATTCCTTTTCTTTCTCTCATCATTCGAAATCGCCCATTACGTTCATAACAATGTATTTTTACTTTACAATAAATGTATTAAATAATTAATAAATAATTTTTAAACCATTCTATATTCTTTTATTGTTTTTGAAATGAATTTTCAATATTTTTTCATGAAATTCTCTTTTTTCTTCAAATGAAAATTTGAAAGGAATATTTGTATTCACATGTACAATGTGAACGTGATTCCTCACCATCATGATAATTACATGAGTTGATGCGTATGTTAAATATTTTCAATGGTTGTTTTCATAGAACATTATTTTTAAAAGTTTTTGAAGTTTGAAAAAAAATCAAGGTAGAATGTATATTATCAGTGATAATTTTTTTTAATTATTTTTAGTGAATAATATAAATGATTAAAATATAATTTTCAAAGAAAACCATTTAATAAATTTTATGAATATTTTATTTTTAATAACTAATTTATAATGAACCATGATTTTTCAAAAATAAATTTTCCATGTTCTATTTTATGGTTTGTTTCTATATAACATGACATGATTAGATGTTACTAATTCATTTCTGAGGTTGTGATACAAGGATAAAATTTTTATTATTTACTAAAATTTTATATATTTATGGTGAGAATTTATTTATGAAACTTAATTTTTTCTATGGTTTATACAAAGTCTATGAGAGTTTTTAAAACAATATACATAATTACATCTTGTAATACAAATCAATACATGAATTACAACATATTTTTTTTATAATAAAATAACATTGAGGATAAATCTATTATATATAGAAATATTTTGAATGTCGTTCTTATTATTCCTCTTGGATTACATAGGGAAAACATAATAAGGATAATCTCAAATGATTATTAATAGTTAATTATAGTGATATATAGAATGAATCAATATGAATAATAATTATTCCATGGTAAATTATAGAACACAGACACCATAAAATCAGCAAACTTAGTAGGAGGTGAAAAAACAATAGGGTAAGGTAGTAAACTTGAACACATTCAACATAATCAATTTAATGAATGGATGTGTAAAAAAGATTTAGAGTTTTAATAATAGGAATCACATGTTATTCAAATATATATTTGAGGAAAAATAATTATGTAATGGAAAGAAACAATGTCAATTTAAATTTATATAACTGAAAATGAAATTTATCCCTATATATGTGAAGGAAAAATATAAAGGATGGATTATAACTAAATCATACTAGGGATAAAATTTAATTAATGGACTTCATGTATATGGATCATTGAATCCTATGCGGTCAATACATTTAATAATATTGCTAAAAACTAAAAATAGAAACTCATTTAATTTTACCAAATAGTTTTTCACATGAGAATGTATCAATGCATCAAGGTGCTATATAAATTTTGATCCCCACCCATTAATTCCTCTCTAATGTGTCCCCCTTATTAATAAATAAAGACACGTAAGATACGTTATCATATATCCATATTCAATAAAAATATGAAATTATCAATATTTCCACAAATAATCAGTTAACATTCAATGTAAACTCTATACATAAAATTGTATATGTTTTAGTAAATATTATTATCCAAGATAAATTAAGAGGATTTTTATGGAAAACTCAATATTCAATGATCATAGGAGATTAAATATTTCAAGGGGAATAAAAAATGAATATTGGATGTGAATGTGAATACTATACTTAGAGAAATAATTCAAAATCCATCCAAATGAAGAATAAGTTTGGTGTCGATACAAAAAATCCCATGTGGGGTAATGACAATGAGTTTTGGTCACTAATGAATAAAAATACTATAAAATATATTTTAAACATATGATTGAAGAAAAATAATTTTATTTTGAAAAAAATATTTAAAAATGTTTTATTTGAAAATCACATTGAATATATTTTAACTAAAAAATATCCTTTTAATAATGAAAATGAAGAATCATATAAAATTTTAGAGGTTAATTACATGCAATCTATATGAGGTAAAAATAAAATTCATTTTTCATGATTAAATGATAGAAAAATGCATAATTCAGAAAGAGACAAGAATATTCCTTTTAATATATTGGGAAAAAACAAAAAAACATTAAAATGACAATACTAAATCATTTTAAAAACAATTTTTAATACATTTTAATAAAAGATAGTTTTTAGAATAAAATAGGTTCTCTGACTAATGATTTAACATAAGACATGTTTTATGAAAAACATTGTCTAAAACATTTTTACTACCAATGAGGGGAAAAATAGTACTAAAACATGAAAATGGTAATTAGTAACCATAATTGAGAAAATTAATGGTTTAATGAACTATGTTTATCTTATTGCCTCTAATTTAAATACCAATTAATGATTGTTGCATTTTTTGAGTAAAATAAACATTAAAATTTCAAATTGCCCCACACTAATTTGAAAATTTTTAAACCATAATATTCATAAATTAAAAACATTAAATCAATGTTTAAAGTTACATGAAGAAAAAAAATTAATGATACAACAGAAAAACATTGGTAGTACATACACTAGAAAAACATTGTAGGTGATGAAGGTGACATTTATCTCTTGGATGTAAAAAAGCGAGGGGACAATCCATTAACTAGCATATGACTTGTCTATTGTTTATTTATATTCCGGAATAATAAATTAATGTTAATTATTTATCTAATTTAGATTCTTTTTAGGTTAATCATTACATTTATTTCAATTATTACAATTTTTTATACAACCACTAAATGTTAATGGATTGTCCCTTCACTTTTTTAACATTATAATTATTAAAATTTGTAAGCATTACATTTATTTAAATTATTTACTTGAACTGATCTGATTATTGATAACAAATCTAAAGAATGAATTTTAGGGACTGATATTTTAAGGTCTTATGGAAAAAATCAGATTTATGGAAAGTGAATCTGATAAGCTTTTCTTAAAAAAATATTTAAAATACAAAAAAATATATTAAAATTTTATAATTAAAGAAATGTTCCTTCTAGATTACCAAAAAAATTTCATGTATTGATAAATTTCATCATATAAAATATAGTTTCAAATATTATTTTTTGGAAATATAACTTTTTAGATGCCGTTTTTTAGGTTCTGGGAAAAAATTATAAAATGGATGAATAAACCTATGCACTCCCCCTATAAAATGCCGTGTATTAGTGTTAGGAAATGGGTTTTAAAAAAAGTTAATAAGTATGATTACCATATGGTTATCATTTCTCAATTTTGTTTAATGTATTAAAATCTATCTTAGGGTAATGGTTTTGTAAATATATTAGCATGATGATCACATGTTCTGTTAAATTGAAGATTGATATCTACTTTAAATGTGTAAACCCAAAGCATGTGGTGCCTTATGTATATGTTCTTTGTAAGATAGTGATGTTCATTGTTTTTATTTATGTAAATGTTAGTTGTATTATCACACATTGTCACGACCCGTCCTCGGGGCTCGTGTCGTGACTACCCCAAGCTCGCCATCCATAGGCCAGGGGCTGGCGACTAGCACCAAGGCGTAAATCCCAACAAAAGGGAAGGCATTGCCTTTGAAAAGTAAACAAGCACCACAGAGTAAGCAAGCGGAAAAGTAAGCACTAAGTAAAAACTATAACAAGCCGTGATGAAAGTAAAAGGGCAGGAAATACAAGCCCAACTGTAAAGTACAACTGAAGGAAAAACAACAACTGAAAAGAAAAGCCGCAGCATCGAGCCGTCGTCTGGAAGTCCCAGCTGAAAGGTGGGTACAGATAGACTCCACTCCTCCTCGGGTCCAATTGACCGCTCCAAGTACGTCTCACCCAATGGTCCACCTCCAGGTACCGTCCTTCTCCGCAAGCCTTCACTACGATCAGCGATGTCCGTCGTCTGCAACCAACACAACGAAGTGTAGGCATAGCCCGTGCAGGGGTGAGTATAAGCTACTCAGTAGGGACCCCGAGACCCCCGAAGGTCTCCCAGAATCCACAAAGGATAACCAAAAAGGAAAGATACAATCACGAAGTAACAACCGACACTGCTTAGGTATGTGCCCATACATATACCTAAGTCATCGATTCCCGTTCGGCTCCAACATCCGAGCCCAAGCACAACCCAGTCCACACAGGAAAGCAAAACATATACCCACACAGGATAACCCAACACAATCCACAAGGAGAGTAAACAGTAAATCCACACAGGATAGTTCAACACAATCCAAAAAGGAGAGTAACAGTAAATCCACACAGGATAGTTCAACATAATCCACAAAGGAGAGTAACACAAGATTCAGCTCACACACGTATACTTCTTCGGATGAAGATAAAGATGATCACTGATCCATCTAAGTCGTCGAACCCACAAAGGATCGATAGTTACTAACCCCCGCAATAACCCACACAGGATTGATAGGTAACTAACCCCCGCAAATACCCACACAGGATCGGGCCCACACAGGACCTGTAGGCGCTGGCTCACACAGAACCGCTGAGCGCTGACCCACATTGGATCGGATCCACACAGGATCTGTAGCACTGATCCACGTAGGATCGCTGAGTGTAGTAGTCGTCGCAGTCCACTGAGGATCCCTGCACAATCATCGACGCAGTCCACTGAGGATCTCTGCACATTCGTCAGTGCAGTCCACTGAGGATCTCTGCATAGTCGTCGCTGTCGAAGTAGCAGTCGCAGCCAGCTCTAGGGTTCCCGCACACTACAAGCTCGTTCATGAGGGTCCGCTCAACGAGCCAAGAGGCTGATACATCAACTAAAACAAATTCATAAGTTGATTTATCCAAAAGTTCTGTATCGTCAACAGGAACTCAACGTCGTAGACGGCGCGTCAATCGGACGCCCGGTCTGATAGTTATTGGCTTTTTCGTCCTAGGGGCCCGGTTGGTTTTTAAGGAAAAACCAACCCGACCATACTCCACATGCATCCAAACCTTGGGCGGAGTGAGCCAAAAGATCCATCTCACTTAGAGGAATTCAACAAATTTGATGGCATGTCAATCGGACGTCCAGAGCTCAAGATATGACCGTTTCCGCTCCGAGGGCCCGGTTGGTTTCGTGTACGAACCCACCCGGCTGAACCCAAAGTATTCTGAAACCTTGAGTGCGATATACCGAAATGACCGTCTTGATCCAAGTATCGCGTTACCGCTGACGGCGCGTCGTTCGGAGGCCCTTAGCTCATGTTATGGGAAAAATACCGAAAATGGTATGAAGATGGGGGGGTTAGGGCCCGGGCCGACCCCCCCCACCCCCCGGGTCGGCCGAACCGGGTCGACCCGACACGGCAGGACCCGGTCCGGTCCGGCCAGGGCGCGGCCCAGCTAGTCGGACCGGCCTGGCTCGGCTCGGCCGAGCGGACGAGCGCGGCAGCCGCGGGGCGCCGCCCCCGCGGGCTGACGAAGCCGCGACCCTCGAATGGCCGCGCTGGACAAGCGGACGCAGCTTCTGCCACGTCCCGTGTGGGCGAGCTGGTCCCACGCAGCCGCGGGTCCGCTGGCCGCCGCCACCACAGATTTAGTCGTGGCGGCCCTGTCTGGCATCGCGCCGCGGTGCCCCCACCACCACCCGCTGGCGCCGCCGCGCCGGCGACCCGCGCCGCCGGCAGCTTTTGTGGGCCACCGGAGTTACTCCGGTGGTCCGTTTCCCTTCCCGTCTGCACCGTAGCCCCTCCCGGGTTCCGTTCTTCACTTCAGGATCATCAAATTTCCCTTGCGTCATGTTTTTTCGTTGCCCGCCAAATCCGCACAACCACGAAAAACGACGGAGGGTTGTCGGGCCGTGTTCGTTTGAACCGCACCCTCCACGTTAGAATAATAACAACAGGAGAAATATTCAACACATGAATACAACAATTTTAATAAATTAAAATTTTTCATATGAATCCGGTTCTTTAATTTTAAAGAAATGTTTACGGGAATATAAAAGAATTATTCACAACAACCTCTACCTTGTCAAGTCGTCGCCCGCGGGTTCTTCGCGGAATTGGGGATCTTCGCGTCGCCGCGGAAGGGTGTCGCGTCGACGAACTCTGAGGATCAAGAAAAAAAATATTTAATTAATAATAATTAAATCCTTCTTGAGTTTAAAAACACAAAGGAAATTTAAAAGAAAATCTGAAACTCTCACCTCAACGGATGATCAGAGGTTTTTGTTGCGGATTAAGGAACGTCGCCGAAGAACGTCGAGGGAGAGGAAACGTCGGCGTCACGGAACACGGAGTCGCGTCGTCGATTTCCGCGGGTTCGGCGTTCTTCGTCGGAGGCCGGCATTTTTCACGTTCTTCGCGTTCTTCGCGTTCTTCGCGAATAAGGGTGAAGGCACAAGAACTTCTGTCAAAATCCTCTCAACGTGTAATCCTCCAAAAGTCGGTGTTGGTCTTATATTATTATTACGCCAACAGACGAATAAGAGGTATGTAACGACCCATTAATTCGTAGAATTAATTCAACGAAAGAAACTGCCCAATTAATTCATGAATAAAACCGCCCAATTAAATGGTGCATTAAGAATTTAAGAAAACGTGTCAGTTGAGTTTCATAATGACGGGTTTTCGTGGGTGCGTTACTTAGCAGAAAAGAAATGGCGGGGCTCATGCGGGCCCCACCTCACAAATATCCTACCAATTGGGTAGAATATTTTTGGATAGTACCCTATCTGTTTCAACTCAGTTTAAGTGGCTTTCAGGTGGCTTAAATGAAATAAAATAAAGTTTGACGAACAATTTATTTTATTTCTTAACTTTAAGCCCAAAAATTAAAAACAAAACCCAAGAAAACGCAACTCTAGAGGAGGCGTTTCTAAGAAAATACTGGCACTGCGATTCCATCAGTGCCCTCGGAATTCGATTCCGAGGACCAGTTCAAAAGTTAGAAAAACCCGCTCATCCGTTCACTGAACGTACCCGAGCCAAACTTCAGAAAATGACTTCGGGCACACCGGGCCTCGGAATCAGGTGCTGTCAGAAACTGCGTTCTTGTAAAATTCCAAATAAAATTAAGAAAAAAATTTCCTTGAAATTTACGGGTCTTTACATTACCCCCACCTCAGGGATTTACGTCCCCGTAAATATATATCATAAACTAGGGAAACAAATGTGGGTACTGAGCACGCATCTGAGCCTCCCGCTCCCAAGTGCTCTCCTGGAGGTTCTCATGCTGCCATCTGATGCGCACAAGAGGAATCAATCTTCCAAGTAGGACCCGCTCTTGTCGATCCTCGATCTCCACTGGGACCTCCGTAAAAGTCTCTCCACCATCCACGTCCAGCTCCCCATGGTCAATGATGTGCGCTGGGTCATGCACGTATCTCCCCAGTTGAGATACGTGGAAGACATCGTGCACCCGGTGCAACTGAGGTGGTAGAGCCAGGCGATGAGCCACCTCGCCAATCCTGCTGAGGACCTGGAATGGTCCAATGAAGCGTGGAGACAACTTGTCACCTCAGCCAAATCTCCGTAATCCACGTCGAGGTGAGACACGCAAGAAGACGTGGTCGCCATCCTCGAACTCTAGTGGCATCCGCCTCCTGTCATCATAAGACTTCTGCTGGCTCTAAGTTGTCCTCATCCGCTCCTGGATGACCTGGACCTTCTCTGTCGTGGCCCGGACCATCTCTGGTCCCACAAGTGCTGACTCCCCAGGGTCTGTCCAGCACAAAGGAGATCTGTAAGGTCTATCGTACAACGCCTCGTATGGTGCCATCCCGATGGTGGAGTGGTAGCTTTTGTTGTACATGAAATCCACCAAAGGTAGTTGGTCCTCTCAGCTGCGACCAAAGTCAAGGACACATGCGCGGAACATGTCCTCGAGAGTCTGAATGGTCCTCTCCGTCTGACCATCCGTCTGCGGGTGAAAGGCGGTGCTCAGACGTAGTCGCGTCCCGAACGCCTCCTGCAACCCCTTCCAAAGCCGGGAAGTAAAGTGAGCGTCCTGATCAGAGATGATAGACGATGGCACACCGTGAAGCCGTACAATCTCTTGAACGTAGAGACTCCCCATGCTCTCCACTGAGCCCTACTCTCTGATGGGTAAGAAGTGTGCCGACTTGGTGAGTCGGTCAACAATCACCCAAATGAAGTATTGACATCTGGAAGTGCGTGGAAGACCAGTCACGGAGTCCATAGATATGTCGTCCCACTTCCACTCCGGGACCTCCAAGGGTTGTACCAAGCCTGCTGGTACCTGATGCTCTGCCTTCACTTGCTGGCAGGTGAGGCATCGAGAAACAAACTCTACCACAACCTTTTCATGCCCGGCCACCAGTGCTGTCGTCTGAGATCCTGGTACATCTTCACCACCCCAGGATGTACCGCCAAAGGAGAAGTGTGAAACTCTATCATCACCTCCTCCCGTAAAGTGACTGGTACCAAGGTACGTCCTCTTAAAAGAATGTCATGCTCTGCTCCAAGGGATAAACCATTAGGTGCCTGTCCCAAGGATATCTGTGTACACCGTGTCTCACAGTCAGCGTCCCCACGCTGTGCCTCTCTGACCCACTGTAGTAGTGGAGGAGAGACTGCGAGAGACTGAAGGAAGGCTACTCCGTCCCTATCCACGAAGGATATCTTCAAGGTGGCTAGCTGCTCTGTCGCCACCTCAAGTAGCTGAATACCCATCCTCCTGCTGAGGGCATCGGCTACTACGTTCCCCTTCCTAGGAGTATAGACTATCTCAAAGTCATAGTCCTAGAGGAACTCGATCCATCGCCACTGTCTCAGGTTCAGGTCCTTCTGAGAGAAGATGTACATGAGACTCTGGTGGTCAGAAAAGACTGTAAAGCACTCGCCCATCAGATAGTGCCACCATGTCTTCAGAGCGAAGACCACTACTGGTAACTCCAGATCATGGGTAGCGTAGTTCTTCTCATGTGGCCTCAACTGACGTGATCCATAGGCAATCACGGCCCACTCCTACATCAGGACACAACCGAGTCCAGTCCCCGATGCATCGCAGTAGACTAAGTATCCAACTCCCTCCTCAGGAAACCTCAAGATAGGTGCGCTGGTCAATCTCTGCCTCAGCTCATAGAAGCTCTACTGACATCTGTCTGACCACACAAAGGGTTTCCCCTTCTTCGTCAAAGCTGAGAGTGGCTCCGCAACTCTGTAGAAGTCCGGCACAAATCTCTGATAGTATCCGGCTAGACCCAATAAACTTCGCACCTCTGTCACGCTCCTAGGTGGCTCCCAAGCTAACACTACCTCGATCTTCGCGGGATCCACTGCAACTCCCATCTCAAACATGACGTGCCCCATGAAGTGGACCTCACGTAACTAGAACGGGAACTTCTAGAGCTTTCCATAAAGCTGGTGCTCTCGAAGGGTGTCTAGTACAACCCACAAGTGGTAGGCGTGCTCCTCCTTCGTGGTCTAGTACACCAAAATGTCGTCGATGAAGACCACGACAAATCGATCGAGTTATGGATGGAAGATCCTGTTCATGAGGCTCATGAACACTGTTGGAGCATTGGTTATGCCTAATGGCATAACCAAGAACTCATAGTGTCCATACTGACACATGAAGGTCGTCTTCTGCACGTCCTCGTCTCTAACTCTGAGCTGATGATAGCCTGACCTGAGGTCTATCTTCAAGAACCACCATGGTCCCTTGAGCTGATCGAAGAGGTCATCAATCCTCAGTAGCGGATACTTGTTCCTCACTGTCACCTGGTTCAGGCGACTATAGTCGACACACAGTCACAAGCTCTCTTCCACCTTCTTGGCGAACAAAATCGGGGAAGACCAAGGTGAAACACTAGGTCAGATGAACCCCGTGCCCTGCAAGTACTCCAATTGTACTCGCAGCTCTCGAAGCTCAGCGGGGGCCATCCGATATGCTGGAGTGGATATCGGGGCTATCCCGGGGTACAAATCAATATAAAAGTCTACCTCTCTGTGAGGAGGTATCCCTGGAACGTCATCGGGAAAGACGTCCGTGTACTGATCCACCAATGCACGAAAACTAGGACTCTGCACGTCAACTGCTCCAAGGATGAGGCTAGAAAACTGATGAGTGATGGGATGTCCCCTCCTCTGCGAGAGTCCATCTTGTGCTGAAAAAGCTCCCTTCTCTCCGGTGAAGGTGAACCTTCTCCCGTCGATGCGCACACATCGCACCATGCGCCTAAAATAGTCAATCTAAGCATGGACTATAGATAACCAATCCATTCCCAAGATGACATCGTAAGGCCTCGACGCCGCTACAGGAAGATCCCAGCCGAAGCTCTCGCCTCCTAGAGTAAGCTCACACTACCGACACCAGTGCGTAATCGTCGAGTCTGCTCCCATAGGGGTCTCTATCCGTAAGAATCGAGCCAACGGCTCTGTTGGAATCTCTGAGCTCCGAACAAGGGAAGTGGCTATGAAAGAGGAATTCGCTCCTCTGACTATAAGAACTGCAGCAAGGGTGGAATAGACACATATCGTACCTCGAATCATCTCTGGAGCATCGTGGTCATAGGCCTACGCTGCCTGGAGCTGTGCCTGTCTCTGCCCGCCAGCTCCCTGTGTTCGGGGCGGACCTCCTGGTGGTGGTGGTGGCAGAGCCTCAAAGCATCGCCCACCACCTTCTGCTCGGCCATCTCCCCTGCCTCATCTGCCTCCTCCCTGCGGACCGCCACGGTCGACCCTCTGCCTCTGCCTGGGTGGCCCCTCCACCGTCTGCTGCTCCTCGGTACGGCGGGTCGGGCAGTCACGAGCCATGTGGCCCTGCCCGCCGCACGCGTAGCACTGCCTGCCTCTCGAATGACTGGATCCGTGCTGTGTGCCCCGTACTGCTAAGCCAGTGTCCTGAGGTCGTCTATTAGAGGGTCTGGTCTACCTGGAACCCTGAGTCATCTGTCGGCTACCTGCTGCCGAAGACTCCGCTACCTTCTGCCCTACGGTAGGTCTCGCTGCTGAAGTAGACTCATCCAGAAAGTTCTCGATCAGAAGGGCTTGCTCTAGTACTCCTGCCTGGGTCGGGATGCGGACAGAGATCAGTGATGCCCTGATCTCGTGTTTCAATCCCTACTCGAAGGTCCGGACCCGGAAGAAGGGGTCCCGTACTATATCGTTCGAGTAGTGATAAAGATCAGTAAACCTCACCGCGTACTGGGTGACCGTCAAGCTGCCCTGCCGCAGCTGAAGAAGCTCCTGAATGTGCACCGCACGGAGGGTGACCGGGACAAACTCTGAGCGGAAGAGGCTCTCGAAGTATGTCCATATGAGAGAGGCCTCATCATGCACCTGGAGCATCAAGCTCCACCATCGGCCCGCTGCTGTGTGCAGTAGGCTCGCCGCGAGGAGCACCATGAGTTCTGCTGGTGTCCTCACTAGCCTGAAAACTCGAACGACCACCTCCAGCCAGTCCTCGGCTGCCTGGGGGTCCTTCTCCCAACAAAACCTGGGTGGTCGCTGGCGCTGGAACTCATGCAGAGCTCCGAGGCGACGTGCATCGTTATCGGTCGGTGCTGGAACCATCGGGGGCTCAGCGGGTAAAGGTACCGTCGGTGCCTCTGCTGTCGACATGCCCTGTACCGAGGCCTCGTTGCTCGGCGGGCTATCGTTGCGCTCTACTCTCGGAACCCTAGCTAGCTGCCATCGTGGGGCCATCTTGAAAAGGAAACAAGTGCGCCACAGTCAGAACAGTATACCTGGTGAGCTGACACAAGTAATCACAAAGAAAACTTGAAACACACATGCAATCAATGTTTTCATGCATTAAGTCAGAAATCAGAAGTTAGGGTCCTGGTGTACGGATACGTCGGCCGCCGCACCAACACTGGACTCCTTGGACTGATAACCACACCCAATATGCTAAACACTATTGATTCACATAGAAGAAAGATCAGATTATGCGGTAGAAATGACCACCTCTGATACCAATTTGTCACGACCCGTCCTCGGGGCCCGTGTCATGACTACCCCATGCCCGCCTTCCATAGGCCAGGGGATGGTGACTAGCACCAAGGTGTAAATCCCAACAAAAGGGAAGGAATTTCCTTTGAAAAGTAAACAAGCACCATAGAGTAAGCAAGCGGAAAAGTAAACACTAAGTAAAAACAATAACAAGCCGTTCTGAAAGTAAAGGGGCCGAAAATACAAGCCCAACTGTAAAGTACAAATGAAGGAAAAACAGCAACTGAAATGAAAAGCCGCAGCGTTGTGCCATCGTCTGGAAGTCTCACTTGATGGGTGGGTACAGATAGCCTCCACTGCTCCTCGGGTCCACCTGACCGCTCCAAGTACATCTCGCCCAGTGGTCCACCTCCAAGTATCGTCCTGCTCCACAAACCTTCACTACGATCAGCGCTGTCCGTCGTCTGCAACCAACACAACGAAGTGCGGGCATAGCCCGTGCAGGGGTCAGTATAAGCTACTCAGTAGGGACCCCAAGACACCCGAAGGTATCCCAGAATCCACAAAGGATAACCACAAAGGAAAGATACAATCACGAATTAAAAACTGACACTGCTTAGCTATGTGCCCATATATATACCTAAGTCATCGATTCCCGTTCGGCTCCAACATCCGAGCCCGAGCACAACCCAGTCCACACAGGGAAGCAAAACATATACCCACACAGGATAGCCCAACACAATCCACAAGGAGAGTAAACAGTAAATCCATACAGGATAGTTCAACACAGTCCACAAAGGAGAGTAATAGTAAATCCACACAGTATAGTTCAACACAATCCACAAAGGAGAGTGACACAAGATTCAGCTCACACAGGTATACTTCTTCGGATGACGATAAAGATGATCACTGTTTCATCTAAGTCATCGGACCCACAAAGGATCGATAGGTACTAACCCCCGCAATGACCCACACAGGATCAATAGCTAACTAACCCCCGAAAAGACCCACACAGGATCGGGCCCACACAGGACCTGTAGGCGCTGGCTCACACAGAACCGCTGAGCACTGACCCACACAAGAACAGATCCACACAAGATCTGTAGCACTGATCCACGTAGGATCGCTGAGTGCAGTAGTCGTCGCAGTCCACTGAGGATCCTTGCACAGTTGTCGTCGCAGTCCACTGAGGATCTCTGCACAGTCGTCGCTGCAGTCCACTGAGGATCTCTGCACAGTCGTCACTTTCGAAGTAGTAGTCGCAGCCAGCTCTAGGGTTCCCGCACACAGCAAGCTTATTCAGGAGGTTCCGCTCCATGACCCGAGAGACTCATACATCAACTGACACAATGTCCGAAGTTTATGTGGCCAAAAGTTCCGTATCGTCAACAGGAACTCGACGTCGCAGACGTCGCTGTCACGACCCGCCCTCGGGGTCCGTGCCGTGACTACCCCAAGCCCGCCTTCCATAGGCCAGGGGATGGCGACTAGCACCAAGGCGTAAATCCCGGTAAAAAGGGAAGGCATTGCCTTTGTAAAGTAAACAAACAACATAGAGTAAGCAAGCGGAAAGTAACCACTAAGTAAAAGCAGAGTACAACTGAAAGTGCGGAAAAGTAAAAGAGCCGGTATACAAACCCAAACTGAAAGTAAAGTACAACTCGAAAGGGAAAACAACAACTGTAAAGTAAAAGCTGCAACACCGAGCTGTCCACTGGAAATCCCACCTGAAGGGTGGGTACAGATAGCTCCACTGCTCCTCGGGTCCCGCCGTCCGCTCCGAGCACGTCCCGCCCAGTGGTCCACCTCTAGGTACCGTCCTGCTCTGCAATCCTCAGCTAAGATCAACGATGTCCGTCGTCTGCAACCAACACAACGTAGTGCGGGCAAAGCCCGTGCAGGGGTGAGTATAAGCTACTCAGTAGGGACCCCGAGACCCCTGAAGGTCTCTCAAAATCCACAAAGGATAAACCACAAAGAAAGGTACAATCACGAAGTAACAACCGACACTGCTTAGGTATATGCCCATACATATACCTAAGTCATCAATTTCAAATACGCTCCAACCTCCGAGCCCAAGTACAACTCAGTCCACACAGGAAAGTAAACGTATTCCACACAGGAAAGCAAAAGGAAATCCACACAGGAAAGTAAACGTATTCCACACAGGAAAGCAAAACGAAATCCACACAGGAAAGTAAACGTATTCCACACAGGAAAGTAAATGTAATCCACACAGGATAGCACAACAAAATCCACACAGGAAAGAAACATGATTCAGCTCACACAGGTATACATCTTCGAAAGACGATAAAGATGATCTCTGATCCATCTAAGTCGTCGGACCCACGAAGGATCGATAGGTAACTAACCCCCGCAAAAGACCCACACATGATCGGGCCCACACAGGATCGGGCCCACACAGGACCTGTAGCACTGATCCACGTAGGATCGCTGAGTGCTGAAGTCGTCGTTGTCGAATCCACACAGGATCTCTGTACCGTCGTCGTCGCAGTCACAGTAGCAGTAGTAGCAGTAGTAGCCACAGTAACAGTCGCAGCCAGCACTAGGGTTCCCGCACACAGCAAGCTCGTTCGGAGGCTCCGCTCCACGAGCTGAGAGGCTGATACATCAACTGTCACAAAGTCCAGAGTTTATGTATCCAAAAGTTCCGTATCGTCGACAGGAACTCAACGCAACAGACGGCGCGTCGATCGGACGCCCGGTCTGAGAGTTATTGGCATTTTCGTTCCCGGGGCCCGGTTGGTTTTTAAGGCAAAACCAACCTGACCGTACTCCACCTGCATCCAAACCTCGGGCGGAGTATTCCAAAAGAACCGTCTCAGTAAGAGGAACACAACAAAGCTGACGGCAGGTCAATCGGACGTCCGTAGCTCAAGATATGAGTGTTTCCGCTCCGAAGGGCCGGTTGGTTTCGGGAACGAACCAAACCGGCTGAACTCAAAGTTTTCCAAAACCTTGAGTGCGATATACTGAAACGACCGTATCGATCCAAGGATCGCGATTCCGCAGACGGTTCGTCAATCGAAGGTTTGTGGCTCATGTTATGGCCAAAATACCGAAACAGTCTCGAAAACGGGGGGTCCGGGTCCGGGCCGACCCGGCCCGACCCCCCCCCCCCCCTGGGTCGACCCGAACCGGGTCGGACCGACCCGGTCCGCTGAACCCGGCCCGGCCGGTGGCGGCGCGGCCCGGCCAGCGGCGGCGCGGCCAGGGTGTCGCGCATGCGCCGCACGCGGGGGGTGAAACCCCCCCTTTTTTCGGATCTCGGCCGGCTTTTGCCGGCCGTTTTTAATAACACACGGGACACGCGGGTCCCGCCTTCTAACCAAACCGGCGGCCGGCACAGCCGGCCGCCTTCCTCTTCTCCGCCGCGGCCATAGACGCGGCTCATCTGAACTCTGGTGGCCGGCGAGGTCGGCCGCCCCTGGCTGCTCCGCCGCGGCCGTAGGGTCGCGGTCCTTCTTGATCTCCGGCGCCGGCGGCTCGGCTATCGCCGGTCTTCCCGTCTCGCCACGGCCCGGTACCGGCCGCGGTGTTCGTCGTCCGGCGCGGTGCGACGGCACCGCGCCCCTCCGCCGCGCCTTCGATTCCCCTTGACGCGGTGCGACGGTGTCGCGTTCTTGATGATTCTTCCACGGCGCGGCGCGACGGCGCCGCGCAATATAATCGTACGATTATCCACGTGGTGCGACGGCACCACGCCACCTTGTTTCCACCCGCAAGATAAAATCAACAAGAACGATGGAGGGGGTTCGGCCGTGTTCATGCGGTCCGGCCCCCTCACGTTAAACAATAACAAAAATTTATAATCCTCATGTTAGTCATGCTAGAACCACGAACAAGGATAAATAAATAAACAATAACAACAACCCCTACATTGAAAATTGACGTCGCACGTCGGTTATCGCAGAGAAAGGCGTCGCGGCGTCGGACGTAGATTCCGTGGACGTCGGGGTGCGTTCGAGGAGGAAACGACGTCTCTTCACTTGTCGCTATGACGAAGAAGGGAGGTACGTTGTCGTTGGCGATGATCACCACGGTCGGCGACTTCTCCCTTGTCGAGGAGGAAGATGAAGACGGAAGAATCCGGGACGCCGAGTCTCGAAGGTTGTGGGATCGATGTTCTTTGTCGGAGAAGAACCGTTCTTCACGTTCTTCGTCGAAGACGAAGAAGATCTTCAAGTCTCTCAACGATTCTCCCAATCCTCTCATGTAACAAAGGAACTAACCCAAAAATAAATTAAGCTTACACTTAATTTATTAACACAACCCAACCGTTGAAATTCAAGAGTTTGAATTTCAAAAACTCAAAATAAAACTCACTTATTAACTATACATGAGTTGTATAATTAATTAAAAGTTAAGTTGTCAAGACTTTAAGAGGGAGAGAGGGGAGTTAGGGAATTTGAAAAGGTGGGGCTCGGGTGGGCCCCTCCTCACCTTAATCCTCTCTTAGGTGGTTAAACCACCCAACTTCCAACAAAAGATTAAAACCACTTTTAAGATATAAAATAAATATTGTATAACAAATTTATTTTACTCTTCATTTCATCCAGAAAATTAAACATCGCCTCCTAGGAAAACGCAACTTCGGGAAAGGTCTCCTTAAGCGAATATCGGTGCTGTGAGTTCATCGGTGCCCTCAGATTTTAATTCCAAACACCGGATCAAAAGTTAGGAAAACTCGCTCGTTCGTTCACTGAACGTACCCGAGCCAAACTTTGGAAATTGATTCCAGGCACACCGGGCCTCGGAATCAGGTGTCGTCAGAAACCGCGCTCTTGTAAAATTCCAAAGAAAATTAAGAAAAAATTTCCCTTGAATTTTACGGGTCTTTACATTACTCCCACCTCAGGGCTTTACGTCCCCGTAAAGATACATCAAAAACTAAGGAAACAAATGAGGGTACTGAGCACGCATTTGAGCCTCCCTCTCCCATGTGCTCTCCTGGAGGTTCCCGTGCTACCATCTGATGTGCACAAGAGGAATCGATCGCCCACGCAGGACCCGCTCCTGTCGATCCTCTATCTCCACCGGGACCTCCGTAATAGTCGCCCCATCGTCAACGTCAAGCTCCCCATGGTCAATGATGTGCGTCGGGTCGTGCACATATCTCCTCAGCTGAGACACGTGGAAGACGTCGTGCACCCGGTGCAACTAAGGTGGTAGAGCTAGGCGATAAGCCACCTCACAAATCCTGCTGAGGACCTGGAAGGGTCCGATGAAGCACGGAGATAACTTGCCGCCTCGGCCAAATCTCCGAATACCACGTCGAGGTGAGACCCGCAAGAAGACGTGGTCGCCATCCTCGAACTCCAGTGCCCTCCGCCTCCTGTCAGCGTATGACTTCTGCCGGCTCTGTGTTGTCCTCATCAGCTCCTGGATGACCTGGACCTTCTCTGTCGTGGCCTGGACCATCTCCGGTCCCACCAGTGCTGACTCTCCAGGGTCTGTCCATCACAAAGGAGATCTACAAGGTCGGCCGTACAACTCCTCGTACGGTGCCATTCCGATGGTGGAGTGGTAGCTGTTGTTGTACGCAAACTCCACCAAGGGTAGGTGGTCCTCCCAACTACGACCAAAGTCGAGGACACATGCGCGGAGCATGTCCTCGAGAGTCTGAATGGTCCTCTCCGTCTGACCATCCGTCTGTGGGTGAAAGGCTGTGCTCAGACGTAGATGCGTCCCGAACGCCTCCTGTAACCCCTTCCAAAGCCGGGAAGTAAAGCGAGCATCTCGATCGGAGACGATAGATGATGGCACACCGTGGAGCTGCACAATCGCCTGAACGTAGAGACGTCCCAAACTCTCCACTGAGCCCTGCTCTCTAATGGGTAAGAAGTGTTCCGACTTGGTGAGTCAGTCAACAATCACCCAGATGGAGTCGTGACCTCTGGAAGTGCGTGGAAGTCCAGTCACGAAGTCCATAGATATGCCGTCCCACTTCCACTCTGGAACCTCCAAGGGCTGTACCAAGCCTGCTGGTACCTGATGCTCTGCCTTCACCTGCTGGCAGGTGAGGCATCGAGAATCGAACTCTGCTACTGCCTTCTTCATGCCCGGCCACCAGTGCTGTCGTCTGAGGTCCTAGTACATCTTTGCCACTCTAGGATGTACCGCCAAAGGAGAAGTGTGAAACTCTCTCAGCACTTCCCCTCACAAAGCGACTGGTACCATGGTACGTCCTCTGAAAAGGATGTCGTGCTCTTCTCCAAGGGAGAAACCATCAGGTGCCTGTCCCGAGGATATCTGTGCACGCCGTGTCTCACAGTCAGCATCCCCACGTTGTGCCTCCCTGACTTGTTGTAGTAGAGGAGGGGTGACTGTGAGAGACTGGAGGAAGGATGCTCCATCACTATCCACGAAGGATATCTGCAAAGAGGCTAGCTTCAAAGATTTCTCCTTTGCCAAAAAGTGAAATCCGGTCTCATTCCCTGGATGAACCACGTTCCTTGCCTAATACAGTCAATCCCGTCATGATTAGTTAATTCATGGCATGGATGACGTCGTAAGGCCTCGACGCTGCTACCAAGAGATCCAACCGTTACTCTCACGTCCATGGGTTGAGTCACACTGTCGGCATCAGTGTGTGGTCACTGGGTTTCCTCCAGTACGAATCTCGCAAGTGAGGGTCAAGTCAACAGTTTTTAACCGGCACCTCTTAGTAAAAAAAACAAACAAAAGACAAGAAAACAAAAGTCACCAAGGCAAGTGTCTTTTATTACTTAAACTTAAAGAACAAGGTCACAAAGCAACACAAACTACGAAGCTAGAGGCATTATGGGAAAAGGCCTCTATGCCTGGAGCTAGTCCCGCACTTGTCCACCCGCTTCCGGAGCTCCATGATCGTAAGCTTCAGCTGCCTGAAGTTGTGCTCTCCCCTGAGGTCGGGGTGGACCTCCTAGTGGTGGTGGTGGTTGATCCTCAAAGCGTTGCCCACCACCTGCTGCTCGGCCAGCTCCTCTGCCTCGTCCGCCTCCTCCCTGCGGACCGCCACGGTCGAACCTCTGCCTCTGCCTAGGTGGTTCCTCAACCGTCTGCTGCTCCTCGGCACGGTGGGTCGGGCAGTCACGAGCCATGTGGCCCTGCCCGCCGCACGAGTAGCACTGTCTGCCTCTCGAAATACTGGCTCCTCACTGTGTGCCCTGCACTGCTGAGTCAGTGCCCTGAGGTCGTCTACACGAAGGTCTGGTCTATCTGGACCCCTGAGTCATCCGTCGACTGCCTGCTGCAGATGACTCCGCCACGTGCCGCCCTGCGGTGGGTCGTTGTGCTGGTGTAGACTCTGCAAGGAAGATCTCGATCAGAAGGGCCAGCTCCAGTACTCCTGTCTGAGTCGGTATGCTGAGGGAGATCAGCGATGCCCTGATCTCGTGTCTCAAACCCTGCTCGAAGGTCCGGGCCTGGAAGAATGGGTCTCATACCATGTTGGTCGAGTAGCGCGAGAGATCAGTAAATCTCACCGAGTACTGAGCGACCGTCATGCTACCCTGCCGCAGCTGAAGAAGCTCCTGGATATGCACCGCACAAAGGGTGGCTGGGACAAACTCCGAGCGGAAGAGGCTCTCAAAGTCCGTCCATAGAATAGATGCCTCATCGTGCACCTGGAGCATCAAGCTCCACCATCGTCCTGCTGCTGCATGTAGTAGGCTCGCAGCGAGGATCACCATGAGGTCTGCTGGTGTCCTCACTAGCCTAAACACACGTACCACGGCCTCCAGCCAGTCCTCTACTGCCTGGGGATATGTCTCCCCGCGAAACCTGGGTGGTCGCTGCCGCTGAAACTCATGCAGTGCGCTGAGGCGACGCGCATCGTCAGCGGCTGGTGCTGGAAGCATCGGGGGCTCGGCGGGTAGAGCTACCGCCGGTGCCACTGCTGACAAAGGGCCCTGCACCGAAGCCTCGTCGCTCGGTGGGCTGTCGTCACACTCGACTCTCGGAACCCTAGCTGGCTGCCGTCGTGGGGCCATCCGGAATAGGAAACAGGTGTGCCATGCTCAAACAGTATACCTGGTGAGCTGACACAAGGAAATCACAAAGAAAACATTGAAACATACACACAATCAATGTTTTTGTGCATTAAGTCGGAAATCAGAAGTCAGGGTCCTGGTGTACGGATACGTCGGCCGCCGCACCAACACTGGACTCCCTGGACTGATAACCACACTCAATACGCTAAACATTATTGATTCACATAGAAAAGATCAGAGTTCACGGTAGAACCGAACTCCTCTGATACCAATTTGTCACGACCCGCCATCGGGGTCCGTGCCGTGACTACCCCAAGCCCGCCTTCTATAGGCCAGGGGCTGGCGACTAGCACCAAGGCGTAAATCCCGGTAAAAAGGGAAGGCATTGCCTTTTAAAGTAAACAAACACCACAGAGTAAGCAAGCGGAAAGTAACCACTAAGTAAAAGCAGAGTACAACTGAAAGTGTGGAAAAGTAAAAGGGCCGGTATACAAACCCAAACTGAAAGTAAAGTACAACTCGAAAGGGAAAACAACAACTGTAAAGTAAAAGCTGCAACACCGAGCTGTCCACTGGAAATCCCACCTGAAGGGTGGGTACAGATAGCTCCACTGCTCCTCGGGTCCCGCCGTCCGCTCCGAGCACGTCCCGCCCACTGGTCCACCTCCAGGTACCGTCCTGCTCTGCAATCCTTGGCTAAGATCAATGCTGTCTGTCGTCTGCAACCAACACAACGTAGTGCGGGCAAAGCCCGTGCAGGGGTGAGTATAAGCTACTCAGTAGGGACCCCGAGACCCCTGAAGGTCTCTCAAAATCCACAAAGGATAAACCACAAAGAAAGGTACAATCACGAAGTAACAACCGACACTGCTTAGGTATATGCCCATACATATACCTAAGTCATCAATTTCAAATACGCTCCAACCTCCGAGCCCAAGTACAACTCAGTCCACACAGGAAAGTAAACGTATTCCACACAGGAAAGCAAAACGAAATCCACACAGGAAAGTAAACGTATTCCACAAAGGAAAGCAAAACGAAATCCACACAGGAAAGTAAACGTATTCCACACAGGAAAGTAAACGTAATCCACACAGGATAGCACAACACAATCCACACAGGAAAGCAACAGGATTCAGCTCACACAGGTATACATCTTCGAAAGATGATAAAGATGATCTCTGATCCATCTAAGTCGTCGGACCCACGAAGGATCGATAGATAACTAACCCCCTAAAAAGACCCACACAGGATCGGGCCCACACAGGATCAGGCCCACACAGGACCTCTAGCACTGATCCACGTAGGATCGCTGAGTGCTGAAGTCGTCGTCATCGAATCCACACAGGATCTCTGTACTGTCATGGTCGCAGTCACAGTAGCAGTAGTAGCAGTAGTAGCCACAACAACAGTCGCTGCCAGCACTAGGGTTCCCGCACACAACAAGCTCGTTCGGAGGGTCCGCTCCACGAGCCGAGAGGCTGATACATCAACTGTCACAAAGTCCAGAGTTGATGTATCCAAAAGTTCCGTATCGTCGACAGGAACTCAACGCAACAGACGGCGCGTCGATCGGACGCCCGGTCTGAGAGTTATAGGCATTTTCGTTCCCGGGGCCCGGTTGGTTTTTAAGGCAAAACCAACCCGACCGTACTCCACCTGCATCCAATCCTCGGGCGGAGTATGCCAAAAGAACCGTCTCACTAAGAGGAACAAAACAAAGCTGACGGCACGTCAATCGGACGTTCGTAGCTCAAGATATGAGTGTTTCCGCTCCGAAGGCCCGGTTGGTTTCGTGAACGAACCAAACCGGCCGAACTCAATGTGTTCTGAAACCTTGAGTGTGATATAACGAAACGACCGTATCGATCCAAGGATCTCATTTCCGCAGACGGTTCGTCAATCGGAGGTCCGTGGCTCAAGTTATGGCCAAAATACCGAAACAATCTCGAAAACGGGGGGTCCGGGTCCGGGCCGACCCGGTCCGCTGAACCCGGCCCGGCCGGTGGCGGCGCGGCGGCACGGCCAGGGTGCCGCGCATGCGCCGCACGCGGGGGGTGAAACCCACCCTTTTTTCGGATCTCGACCGGCTTTTGCCGGCCGTTTTTAATAACACACGGGACCCGCGGGTCCCGCCTTCTAACCGAACCGGCGGCCGGCACAGCCGGCCGCCTTCCTCTTCTCCGCCGCGGCTCATCTGAACCCCGACGGCCGGCGAGGCCGGCCGCCCCTGGCTGCTCCGCCGCGGCCGTAGGGCCGCGGTCCTTCTTGATCTCCGGCGCCGGCGGCTCGGCTGTCGCCGGTCTTCCCGTCTCGCCGCGGCCCGGTACCGGCCGCGGTGTTCGTCGTCCGGCGCGGTGCGATGGCACCGCGCCCCTCCGCCGCGCCTTCGATTCCCCTTGACGTGGCGCGACGGCATCGCGTTCTTGATGATTCTTCCACGGCGCGACGCGACGGCGCCGCGCAATATAATCGTACGATTATCCGCGTGGTGTGACGGCACCACGCCACCATGTTTCCACCCGCAAGATAAAATCAACAAGAACGATGGAGGGGGCTCGGCCGTGTTCATGCGGTCCGGCCCCCTCATGTTAAACAATAACACAAATTTATAATCCTCACGTTAGTCATGCTAGAACCACGAACAAGGATAAATAAATAAACAATAACAACAACCCCTACATTGAAAATTGACGTCGCACGTCGGTTATCGCGGAGAAAGGCGTCGCGGCGTCGGACGTAGATTTCGTGCACGTCGGGGTGCGTACGAGGAGGAAACGACGTCTCTTCACTTGTCGCTATGATGAAGAAGGGAGGTACGTTGTCGTTGGCGATGATCACCACAGTCGGTGACTTCTCCCTTGTCGAGGAGGAAGATGAAGACGGATGAATCCGGGACGCCGAGTCTCGAAGGTTGTGGGATCGATGTTCTTTGTCGGAGAAGAACCGTTCTTCACGTTCTTCGTCGAAGACGAAGAAGATCTTCAAGTCTCTCAACGATTCTCCCAATCCTCTCAAGTAACAAAGGAACTAACCCAAAAATAAATTAAGCTTACACTTAATTTATTAACACAACCCAACCTTTGAAATTCAAGAGTTTGAATTTCAGAAACTCAAAATAAAACTCACTTATTAATTATACATGAGTTGTATAATTAATTAAAAGTTAAGTTGTCAAGACTTTAAGAGGGAGAGAGGGGAGTTAGGGAATTTGAAAAGGTGGGGCTCGGGTGGGCCCCTCCTCACCTTAATCCTCTCTTAGGTGGTTAAACCACCCAACTTCCAACAAAAGATTAAAACCACTTTTAAGATATAAAATAAATATTGTATAACAAATATATTTTACTCTTCATTTCATCCAGAAAATTAAACATCTCCTCCTAGGAAAACGCAACTTCGGGAAAGGTCTCCTTAAGCGAATATCGGTGCTGCGAGTTCATCGGTGCCCTCGGATTTCAATTCCGAGCATCGGATCAAATGTTAGGAAAACCCGCTCGTTCGTTCACTGAACGTACCCGAGCCAAACTTCGGAAATTGATTCCAGGCACACCGGGTCTCAGAATCTGGTGTCGTCAGAAACCGCGCTCTTGTATAATTCCAAAAAAAATTAAGAAAAAATTTCCCTTGAATTTTACGGGTCTTTACAGGCGCGTCAATCGGACGCCCGGTCTGAGAGTTAGTGGCTTTTTCGTCCTAGGGGCCTGGTTGGTTTTTCAGGAAAAACCAACCCGACTGTACTCCACCTGCATCCAAACCTTGGGCGGAGTGAGCCAAAAGATCCGTATCACTTAGAGGAATTTAAAAAATCGACGGCATGTCAATCGGACGTCTGGAGCTCAATATATGAGCGTTTTCGCTCCGAGGGCCCGGTTGGTTTTGTGTACGAACCAACCCGGCCGAACCCAAAGTATTCTGAAACCTTGAGTGCGATATACTGAAACGACTGCCTCGATCCAAGGATCGTGTTGCCGCTAACGGTGTGTCGTTCGGAGGCCCGTAGATCATGTTACGGGAAAAATATTGAAAACGGTCCGAAGATGGGGGGTCCAGGACCGGGCCGACCCGGCCCGACCCCCCTGGGTCGGCCGAACTGGGTCGACCCGACCCGGCTGGACCTGGTCCGGTCCGTCCAGGGCGCAGCCAGGCCGGTTGGACCGGCCTGGCTCAGCTCGGCCGAGCAGCCGAGCGCGGCAGCCACGGGGCGCCGCCCCCGCGGGCTGAGGAAGTCGCGGCCCTCGAAGGGCCGCACTGGACAAGCGGACGCGGCTTCTTCCGCGTCCCGTGCGGGCGAGCTGGACCCGCGCGGCCGCGGGTCCGCTGGCCACTGCCGCCGACAGCTTCTACGGGCCACCGGAGTTGCTCCGGTGGTCCGTTTTCCTTCCCGTCTACGCCGTAGCCCCTCCCTGGTTCCGTTATTCACTACGGGATCAACAAATTGCCCTTGCGTCACGTTTTGTCGCCGCCTGAAAAATCCGCACAACCACGAAGAACGACGGAGGGTTGTCGGGCCGTGTTCGTTTGCCCCGCACCCTCCGCGTTAGAATAATAACAACGGGAGAAATATTCAGCACACGAATACAACAAATTTAATAAATTAAAATTCTTCATATGAATACGGTTCTTTAATTTTAAAGAAACGTTTACGGGAATATAAAAGAATTATTCACAACAACCCCTACCTTGTCAAGTCGTCGCCCGCGGGTTCTTCGCGGAATTGGGGATCGTCACGTTGTCGCGGTATCCAGCATCGCGTCATCGCGGAAGGGTGTCACGTCGACGAACTCCGAGGTTCAAGAACAAAAAGATTTAATTAATAATAATTAAATCCTTCTTGAGTTTAAAACCACAATGGAAATTTAAAAGAAAATCTGAAACTCTCACCTCAACGGAAGATCGAAGGTTTTTGTTGCGGATTAAGGAACGTCGCCGAAGAAAGTCGCAGGAGAGGAAACATCGGCGTCGCGGCACATGGCGTGGCGTCGTCGATTTCCACATGTTCGGCGTTCTTCGTCGGAGGCTGGCGTTCTTCGCGTTCTTCACATTCTTCGCATTCTTCGTGTTCTTAGCGAAGAAGGGTGAAGGCACAAGAACTTCTATCAAAAGCCTCTCAACTTTTAATCCTCCAAAAGTCGGTGTTGGTCTTATTTTATTATTACGCCAACAAATGAATAAGAGGTAAGTAACGACCCATTAATTCGTAGAATTAATTCAACGAAATAAACTGTCCAATCAATTCACGAATAAAACCGCCCAATTAAATGGTGCGTTAAGAATTTAAGAAAACATGTCAGTTGACTTTCATAATTACGGGTTTTCGCGGGTGTGTTACTTATCGGAAAAAAAATGGCGGGGCTCGTGCGGGCCCCACCTCACAAATATCTTATCAAGAGGGTAGGATATTTTTGGATAGTACCCTATCCGTTTCAACTCAGGTTAAGTGGATTTCAAGTGGCTTAAGTGAAATAAAATAAAGTTTGACGAACAATTTATTTTATTTCTTAACTTTAAGCCCACAAATTAAAAACCACACATGAGCAAACGTAACTCCGGAGGAGGCGTTTCTAAGAAAATATCGGCACTGTGATTCCATCGGTGCCCTCAGAATTCAATTCTGGGAACCGGTTCAAAAGTTAGAAAAACCCGCTCGTCCGTTCACTGAACGTACCCAAGCCAAACTTTGGAAAATGATTCGGGGCACACCGGGCCTCAGAATCAGGTGCTGTCAGAAACTGCGTTCTTGTAAAATTCCAAAGAAAATGAAGAAAAAAATTTCTTTGAAATTTACGGGTCTTTACACACATTATCTATCTTTTTGTAAAACTCATTCCATATTATGTGAGTGTGTATTGCATCCACAACACTTGAGCACAATAACATCCATATATTATATATTCATCTTCAGCAGTGGAAAGTGCTAATGAGTGTTGTTTATTGAATGAACAAGAAACTAATGAATCTCCTATGAAATGACATGTTTTGTCTGTACATTTACTATCTGTTCTACAAACACAAAAGACCACATCTGAAATGCATTTTAAAATAAAATCCTTTCTAGATGAATAAAAATGACATAAATACCTTGTTCACATTTAAATAGTGAGAAATTATTTGCACATATTTTAAATGGGATTATTTTAGATTTGATTGATATCTTTCACATAATCATACTGAAAACATTATGCTTCGACAACTAGTAATTATTTATAATCGACATTCTATCAAACCTATGAAAGATGATTGATCTACTAGTTTCCTATTGTCATCAAGATCAAAAAAAATTGGGTACCGATTGGAGTAATAATATTATTAGTGCTTTTATATCCATAATTCTTAAGAATATCTTTAATATATTTATTTTTAGATATAATTGTTTCTTCTGGTTTTTGAGAAATTTAATAACCATGAAAAAATGTTAACTCACCCATCATACTCATTTCAAACTCAGATTTCATGAGATTTGAAAATGAATCAATTAAATTTATCTAAGTTGATCAAAATATATTTTCATCAAAATAAATTTGGACAATCAAAACATTTTTCATTATTTATTAAAATGGTTAGATCAACAGTTCTTTTAAAAATGTTTGTAACAATAATCATGTATGCTTATCCGACCATGCTCTAGGGGCTTATTTAAGTCTATATAAAGATTTGAAATGTTTTTAAACATGTTCAATATGTTTTCTTTCATCACAATGTGGCGTTTGTTCAACATAAACATCTTCATGAACATATACATTAAGGAATAAATACTTCACGTCCATTTAATTTTTATTTCAAAACTTGAATTTTCAATTTCTCTCCCATGATCAATACAAATAGTAATCAATGGAATATTTTTCTCATTTTTATCTTATCCTAAAAAATATTTTAAATAAGGAAAGGATTCTTATTTCTTTTCTAGAAAATAGGGCTATATAAATCTAGTGTAATCATCAATCAAAACAAATAAATAGTATCTTCCTCCAATGTATCCAATTTGTGTTGGGCTGAATAGATCCATCACTACGGGAAAAAGTGGTGTTAGCGACATGTTATTTGCGACGGGAATATGTCTCGTTGCAAATAACCCCCGCGATCAGGGTATTTGCGATGGGGCATAATCCCCGTCGCAAATAAAGAGTTATTTGCGACGAGATATTCTCACCCGTCGCAAATGTTTTGGCGCGAATGCCCGCCAAATCGCGCGAAAGATATTTGCGGTGGGATCCCCTTCCCGTCACAAATAACTGGCAACGGTAACAGGTTATTTGTGATGGGAAGGGGTTCACGTCGCTAATAACCTTGCGGCAGGGGTTATTTGCGACGGGGCCCGTCGCAAATAACCCCTTTTATTGTCGCCCATAATAAATGTGGCCGGGGTTATTTGCGACGGTCCCGTCGCAAATAATACCAATTGCGACGGGAATACCGTCACAATAAACCCCGTCGCAAATAATCTAACCCATAAATACAACCAACCTTGACAAGTTTTCTGAATCTGAACTAATTTTTTACTAGTTTATATGTGTTGAGTGAATTTTTTTTTGCAAGCCCATTTCAAGGAGGTTGTGGGGATCATCCTACAAGTACAACAAATCGAAATCTCGAAAACCAGTTTAAGGTTTTTTTCAGAATTTTAATTTAATATTTATTTAATGTTTTTGTTTTATATTTTTACATTAGTTTTTATTATTTCTTATTAGATATAATTATGTTGTATTGAGGTATTAAATTTGATTTGTTAGATTTAATTACGAGTACTTAAAAATATTTAATAATTAAGTGACTTTAATTAGTAATTAATAACTTTAATTTTAATTAAAGATAGTAATTAGTAATTAATGTATGTAACTAGTAGTTAATGAATGTAATTAGTAGTTATTGAATGTAATTTGTAGTTAAATAATGTAATTTGTAGTTAATGATTATAATTTGAAATAATTGGAATAATTCAAAATAAATAGTAATAATTAGAAAAAGATAACAATAATTAGTAATTAGTAACATTAATTAGTAATAATTAGTAATAATTCATAATAATTAACAATAATTACCAACAATTACCAAAAATTAGTAATAATTAACAATAATTACCAATAATTCGTAATAATTCGTAATAATTAGTAATAATTATCAATAATTACCAATATTTACCAATATTTACCAATAATTGCCAATAATTGCCAATATTTTCCAATAATTACCAATAATTGCCAATAATTGTCAATATATGCCAATAATTAGGAATAATTACCAATAATTAGGAATAATTACCAATAATTAGGGATAATTACCAATAATTATGAATAAATACCAATAATGAGGAATAATTACCAATAATTAGGAATAATTACCAATAATTAGAAATAATTACAAATAATTAGGAATAATTACCAATAATTAATAATAATTACCACTAATTACCAATAATTACCAATAATTAGGAATAATTACCAATAATTATCAATAATTACCAATAATTACCAATAATTACCAATATTTACCAATAATTACCAATAATTAGGAATAATTAGTAATAATTCGTTACAACTACAAATAATTACCAATCATTACCAATAATTAAGAATAATTACCAATAATTAGGAATAATACCAATAATTACCAATAATTAGTAATAATTACCAATAATTACCAATAATTAGGAATAATTACCAATAATTTGGAATAATTAGTAATAATTACCAATAATTACAAATAATTACTAATAATTAACAATAATTACCAATAATTAGTATTAATTACCAAAAGTTACCAAAATTTACCAATATTTACCAATAGTTACCAATAATTGTCAATATTTACCAATAATTCGGAATGATTGCCAATAATTAGGATTAATTAGTAATAATTAGGAATAATTACCAATTATTATGAATAATTACCAATAATTATGAATAATTACCAGTAATTAGGAATAATTAGGAATAATTAAAAATAATTACCAAGAATTACCAATAAGTAGGAATAGTTACCAATAATTATGAATAATTAGTAATAATTAATAATAATTACCAATAATTACCAATAATTAGTCATAATTACCAATAATTACCAATAATTATGAATAATTAACAATAATTACGAATAATTACCAATAATTAGTAATAATTACAAATAATTACCAATAATTAGTAATAATTAACAATAATTACCAATAATTAGTAATAATTACCAATAATTACCAATAATTAGTAATAATTAACAATAATTACCAATAATTTGTAATAATTAACAATAATTACCAGTAATTAGTAATAATTGACAATAATTACCAATATTTAACAATATTTACAAATAAATACCAATAATTGTCAATATTTATAAATAATTAGGAATAATTACCTATAATTAGGAATAATTTGTAATAATTACCATAATTTCCAATAATTACCAATAATTAGTAATAATTACCAATAATAACCAATAATTAGGAATAATTATAAATAATTAGGAATAATTACCAATAATTACCAATAATTAGTAATAATTACCAATAATTACCAATAATTAGTAATAATTAAAAATAATTACCAATAATTAGTAATAATTACCACTAATTACCAATATTTACCAATATTTACCAATAATTACCAATAATTGTCAATATTTACCCATAATTAGGAATAATTACCAATGATTAGGAATAATTAGTAATAATTAGGAATAATTACCAATAATTAGGAATAATTACAAATAATAAGGAATAATTACCAATAATTAGGAATAATTACCAATAATTAGGAATAATTACCAATAATTACGAATAATTACCAATAATTAGGAATAAATAGTAATAATTAATAATAATTACCAATAATTACCAATAATTGGTAATAATTACCAATAATTTCCAGTAATTAGGAATAATTAACAATAATTAGGAATAATAACCAATAATTACCAATAAATAGTAATAATTACAAATAATTACCAATAATTAGTAATAATTAACAATAATTACCAATAATTAGTAATAATTACCCATAATTACCAATATTTACCAATATTTACGAATAATTACCAATAATTGTCAATATTTACCAATAATTAGGAATAATTTCCAATAATTAGGAATAATTAGTAATAATTAGGAATAATTACCAATAATTAGGAATAATTACAAATAATTATCAATAATTAGGAATAATTACCAATAATTAGGAATAATTACCAATAATTAGGAATAATTAACAATAATTAAGAATAGTTACCAATAATTAGTAATAATTACCAATAATTAGTAATAATTACCACTAATTACCAATAATTACCAATAATTAGTAATAATTTACAATAATTACCAATAATTAGTAATAATTAACAATAATTAGTCATAATTAACAATAATTAGTGATAATTAGTAATAATTACCAATATTTACCAATATTTACCAATAATTGCCAATAGTTTCCATTATTTACAAATAATAGAGAATAATTAGGAATAATTAAAAATAATTAGGAATAATTAAAAATAATTAGAAATAATTAGCAATAATTAGGAATAATTACCAATAATTAGGAATAACTACCCATAATTAGGAATAATTACCAATAATTAGGAATAATTACCAATAATCATTAATAATTACCAATAATTAGTAATAATTAAGAATAATTACCAATAATTAGTAATAATTAGTAATAATTAGCTAATTGGAAACAACTACCGTGATCATTATCTTTCTCAATTATCTTTTCATCTATGTATTGGTTTTAAGAAAACTTTTGTCTCCACGTGTAATATTTTCATTCTTTTTCAAAATTATCAACCTACTCACCAATAGAGAGGTGAAAGTAAATGCAGATATTACATGTGGAGACAGAATATTAAACACACAGATGAAAGGGGAATTGTAACATAATATAGAAAATTATATTATTTTAATATTAATAATAAAAAATACTAATAATGTAATAATGTTATTATTATATAATTAATATTTATGAAAAAATAATATTAGTATTATTAAAATAATAAAAAATATAAAAAATATTAAAATTATCATTATTTGTAACAGGTTATTCTTTATTTTTAACATGTTCAATTCTTAAAGGGTTAATTTATAGGTCTATCCCAATAAAAAGTTTGCGTCAATCGTGTCTGATGTAAACTCTATAATTATCCTTGCTTGAGTGTTTTTTCTAACAAATTATTCAAAACCAGTAATGCTTTTATATTTTATAGAAAAATATGGAACAATGAGGTCGTCAACAGTCATTATTAGATGACCGCATATGGATAAATAAACGTTTAAATCCAAATGGTTCTAGTTTAATTTAGTATATATAGAGGGTGTGGTGACCTTTTTAGCATTTGCGGCATCAAATCCAGAATTTTTTTCAGAAGGCACAATAAAATGTCCTTGTAAAAAATGTGCACTAAGAACATTGAACATTTTTGAAAAAGTTGGGGGACATCTCTGGCGTTTTGGTTTTCAACCAGATTATGTTTTTTGGTATCAACATGGTGAACGCAGTTCTACAGAAGGTGATACTATCTTGACTCTAGATCCATCCCGGTTTCAAAATTTAGTACATGATGTTGCAGGTCCATCTATTCAACATATAGAAACTCAAGATGATATTGATTCAACTCCTGAGTTGGCACACTCTAAATTTTATTAGTTGTTGAGGTCTACTGAGGATGCGTTATATGCTAGTTGCAAGATAAGAAAATTAGAAGAAGTTGCAACATTTATGGCTATCAAATCAGTTAATGGAATATCAAACATATATTTTGATCAAATATTTTCTTTGGTTAAAACAGTGTTACCCGAAGAAATGTTTTGCATGCAAATTACTATGAGTGTAAGAGGCTGGTTTGGGATTTTGGACTTAGTTGTCAGAAGATTCATGAATGTTAAAATGATTGCATTTTATATTCTGGGGAAAATGAGTCATTGGATAGTTGTCCCAGTTGTGGGAAATCAAGGTATAAAGAAGCTCAACATGGGAAGTTTGGCTTGATTCCTGTAAAATAGTTGAGATATTTTCCTCTTACATCCAGACTTCAGCGTTTTTTCATGTCTAGGAATACAACGACAATGATGTCATGGCACAAAACAAATATTTCAAATGGTAAAAGCTTGAATCATCCAGCCGATGGTGATTCATGGAAAAATTTTGATAAAGTGCATCTATCCTTTTCTTTAGAAGCCCGAAATGTGCGACTGGGTCTTTCCCCTAATGGTTTCTACCCATTCGGATCTTATGGTAGTCAGTATTCATGTTGGCCTGTATTTTTCACTCCGTACAATTTACCTCCATGGATGTTGATGAAGGAACCCTATATCTTTTTGACCTTACTAATCCCAGGACATCCGATGAAGAATGTTGATGTTTATATGAAACCATTGATTGATTAATTAAATATACTGTGGAGTACTGGTGTCAGTACTTATGATGTTTCTATGAAAAATAATTTCATACTAAGAGCAGCATTGATGTGGGGAATCAGTGACTTCCCAGATCATGGCATGTCATCTGGATGGAGTACACATGGGCCGAAATCATGTCATTACTGTATGGGAGAGAACAAGGAATTTATGCTAGTCCAGGGAAAAAACCTTTCTATTTTGACTGTCATCGCAGATTTCTTCCAGCTGATCCTCCTTTTCGCAGAAACAGATTTCATTTTAGGAAAGGCACAGTTGATAGAGATATACCACCAAAAATTCTATCATGTACGGAGTTAAAATCAGTTGTATATTCATTACCTTCTATCACATTTGGAACCACAATAGACCAACAGAAAATTTCTGGTTTTAGTAAAGAATACAATTGGCTAAAACATAGCATATTTTGGGATTTTCCATATTGGTATGATTTGATAGTCTGCCACATGTTGGATGTCATGAATATTGAGAAGTACTGTTTTGATAATTTTTTTCATCCAGTTTTGGATACACTAGGAAAGAGAAAAGATAATGTAAATTCACGATTTGATCTTGCTCAAATTTACAGGTTTCCAGAACTCAAACTGTTTGATAATGTCAGAACAGAAAGGTTAATGAAACCAAAATAAGCTTATACATTGTCCAATGAAATCCGCTTATTATTTTTTCAATGGATTGCATTTTTTAGACTTCCAGATGGATGTGCCTTTAATTTGGGTAGATGTGTAAATAATGGCCATATTACCGGATTAAAAATTCATGATTTTAATGTTATAATGGAAATACTTATACCCATTGGATTAAGAGGTCTGTTTAATTCTATGATATGGGATTCCATAACTGACGAATCATATTTTTTTCAGGACATTTGTGTGGTGACAATAGATTATGATGCTCTATACAAACATGAAGAAGATGTTGTTGTAATTATATGTAAATTAGAATAAATATTCTCGTTGTCTTTCATCGACTCAATGGAACATTTGATATTACACTTTACATATGAAGAAAAATGTGGAGGTCCGATACAGTTTTGATGGATGTACCCATTCGAAAGATGCATGTAGAAACTGAAAAAAAGTACGTAACAAAGCATATGTTGAAGGATCTATTGCTGAAGCATATTTTCAAGAAGAGATATCTTTTTTCTGCTCCCACAATTTTGAATCTGATTGTCCTTCAAAACACAACCACATGAGACGGAACGAGGAGAATATTGATGAAATCGACAATCAATTATCTGTTTTTAACCATTCAAAGCTTGGTTTTGGTGGAATTAATGAGTGATGGCTTTCAGATGATGAACATCACCGAGCTCATATGTATGTTCTGCTCATCTGTGAAGAGATGACATCATTTATACTGTAAGTTCTTCGATTCCTTATTCTAATATTTATGTTACAATAAATAACTTTGTTTTTTAAATATTTTATAATAATCATATCAAGAAACAACTTCCACAAATTACAGTAGCTTCTCTCAAAGAACGCAGACAAAAAAAATTTTCTCAGTGGTTTCAAATACTGGTAACATAAATTTTTCATACTTTAACATCTCCTTCAATTTATAGTTTACTATATTGATAATTATTTCACAAATTTTCAGGTGTCTCGACATGCTGATAAAATTGACAAATGACTTTGTATATTGAGTAACCCACCATCCAAAATGGTGAAATCTTTTAATGCATATGTGGTGAATGGTTTTCGATTTCATACACATGAATATGGACAATAAAAAACAATGAACAGAGGATTTTTCTTGAGAGGATCTCATCAATGAGAAAATGAAGTTTACTTTTATAGCATACTTGATGAAATCATTGAACTCTGTTATCTAGGACACCATTACATAACGATGGTCAAATGTTGGTGGATGGATACTGAGAGAGGAGTGTGTGTTCATCCGAATCATGGAATCATCGATATTAAATGTAAAATTTTCTTGCAGTAAATGAACCACTCTTACTAGCTCAATAGGCACATCAAGTTTATTATGCAAAGTACTATGCTACGTCAAGAGACTTGACTGATTGGTGGAGCATAATAAAAATTAAATTTCAGACAATTAGTTTAGTCAAAGTGATTGTGTTTTCACTGATGTGAAAGGAATTGAAGTTTTTCAAGAGAGTTCTCAAAATAAATCTTTGTTACAAAGAGACAGGAGTATCGATGATGACACCCCTTAATTAAAAGTCAGTGATGATATTGATGGTAATGAAGTCACAAATAAATTTGGAATGGTAAGAGATGAAGCAACTTGAAATCAAATGGATATCAATGATATTGAAGAGGAATATGAAGATGACATTGACAAATATAAAGATGATGAAGAATCTGAACATTGATACAATTAAATTGTTGTTATATATAATCATAACTAATATATATGTATATATAATAATTATTATCAATTATTTGCTAACAACATTCGTTTTATGTTTCAGATGGATGAAGACACATTTCGTGAGTTGGCAGATGTTGACCTATCTTTCTATGCGAACAAGTTGCTGGCACCTGACCCTCATCCTGAAGGCGCTTCAGTGAGTATGCGGAGGGGCTGTGGTCTTCCAGGACTGATGATTCCTGACCCCATCCCTGAGTGACGTCCACATATTGGGTTCAATCAACGCACCCAGAAGTGTGATAACCTGTGCATTTTACTAAGATTTAATTAATCTATTTACATAATAAAAGTTTGATTATTGTTTTTACAGTTTTCCGCATATAGCAGTCAGACCGGGCAGTGCTATTTTGCGCAACTATTTTTCTCATCCATGGATGACATGGGACCATATTCCTGTTGATGTGCAGCAGGCCATTTTCGGTCATTCGATGGTACGTACGTAAATAAATAATTTTTATTTTGAAATTTATTTCATTTATAACTTGATATTTTGAATTATTTTTAGGGTTTATGGTATCCTATCGAGGATACCATGCGTGGCGCAATCCATGAGGCATGGGAGGTGGCCATGCGTGATCGCTTTCGTCAGTTTTTTGCACAATTTAAGAAGAGATGCCATGAAGAAAGTAGGAGTGTCAGATTTTGACGATTCTTGTAGAGCACACCGACAAGAGAACATTTCATCCCACGTATGGGATGGATTATGTGCACAGTGGTTGAGTGGTGGCTTTTAGAGGAGATCATCGGTGGGGAGGTAAAATCGGGGGAGACAGAAGGTGACTCATCGAGCTAGTAGTCTTACTTCCAGTACTCATAGACAACATTTGGTACGTATATTTTTTATAAATATTTTATATAACTTCAAGTATTAACAATTTATTTTATATTCTTATAGGCTGTCGAGCACCCCAATATTACGGAGTATGGCATATATTGGAGGATGTACAATGATCCAGCTACTGGGGAGCTTATAGGTGATCGCCAGTGTCACATCGTTTTCAGTATTATTTGTTTTCAAGTTTAAAAATTAACTCCATAAAATATATTCACAATTTTAATTTTAAATTGCAACTACAGGAGTCATATGAGACCGCAATGTCATAGAACCAGCCTGAGGGTTAGGCTGAGACATCATATCAGACCAGTGGCCATCAGTTTGATGAGGCGGCATGGATGCAGGCGACCCAATATTCTTTTGAGAAGGGCCGGGTAGTTGGTATCAGCTCTCGACTGACTCCCGAAGATTATTATGGGAGTGCTGTGATGTCGGTGTTCAGCTAGAGAGGAGCTCGTGCATCTTCTTCTGCTACACAGTTTGAGGATCGGTTGCGATCTCAGACTAAGTTGATGGAGAGTCTCCAAAAGGAGCATGAGGAGATGCGTCAGCAGTAGCAGTAGCATGAGGAGGAGCGCCGATGACAGCAGCAGGTGTACGAGGAGCAGATGAGTCGGTTGCAACACCAGCAGCAGGAGCAGATGGAGTACATGCGCCGACTCACTCATGCCTTAGGGATGGAGTTTCCTCCACCAGAAGATCCCCTCTCTTCCTCCTCCTTCAGATTAGTTATTGTTTAGATGTTATAATGTTTGTAAATTTAAAATATGACATTTTTTCTATTCAGAGTTTCTGTCTCTCTTATACTGGTGTCAATGTTGTATTATTTAATTTCTATTTATTTTTAATACCTTATTATTTATTATTGGTATTTATTTTAATGTTTGTTTATTTTATTAATAATAATATTACTCTTAGTATTTTATTATTTGTTTATATTTATTTTTGCAAATGTTGTTAATTTTCATATTTTTATTTTCTAATTATTTTAATAATATTATATTAATTATTTTTAATACATAAAAAGTTTCAAAATTTTTATTTAAAATTATAATTTTTTAATTATTTATAATAATATGAATTCGGTATATTATTATTTTTATATAATATTATATTATTTATATTACAATATTAATATGATTAATAATATTATTCATATATTATAATATTAATTTTTTATATATATATTTAAAATTTTTAATATTTTAATTTAATTATAATATTTTAAATATTTGAATGATTATTTGTTATAATATTTGAATGAATTATAATTGTATTTTTAATATTATAATATTAATTAAATTTTTTATTAATAATTTAATGTTTTTTTATTTTTTTATACATATTTGCGACAAGACGGTATCTCGTCGCAATTAAATTTTTTTAAATTTTTTTAAATTTCCTATTTCGACAGGAAAATATTCCCGTCGCAATAGGACATTGCGACGGGCCCGTCGCAATGACTTATTTCTTTTTTTTAAACTTAATCCTTTCGTGATGGTATTTGTGGCCCGTCCCAAAAGTGTTATTTAAAGTTTTTAATATATATATCGATTAGTATTTGTGATGGGACATATTACCATCGCAAATAATATTTTTAGTGACAGAGCCGTCGCAAATAGTGTTAGTTACGACGCCATTTATGGCAACAGGTCATTTGTGACGGACCCCCGTCGCAAATAGGCTTTTGCAACGGGATCCCGTCGCAACTGACACATCGAAAATGGGCTTATTTCCTATAGTGCATATACACTATAAATAATGTATTAGAAGTTGAGACTTCACTAATTGATTTAAAGATCAACACATGTTTTTCCCATATTGACACAGCTGTCAATATTTTATTGAATCAATCCTTTTTCTCGTAGATACAAAAAAATTCTTTTATTTGAGAGTTTTCAAAAATATTATGGATACAATGCTCTAGTTTTTTATTCCATAACCAAGATTTATCTTACATTGCACATAGGAATGATAAGTCTTGTCTCACAAGATCTTCTATGATATGTGTGTAATCATTCTCATTCTTATCGGTTGAGACAATAAACCAATCTATGGGATTGAGTACTTTGCATTTATCATTCCTAAATTTCACAAGTTAACTTTAATCAGGTAGCTATCTTATAATTATAAGTTTGTTCTTCAGAACATTATCCAATAAAACATTTGAAATTAATTCTTTTAAAAGAATAATAATATTACATATACCAACAAATTCTCCATGAGAATTGTCTTTGAAAGTTACTTTTCCACCATTCATATTAATAATATTTTGAAAGAAATTTGCATACTAGTCATCTTTGGTTTATGTTTTTCTATTTAAGATCAGTTTTGATCACGATGAACTAAATGAGAATGTTTAATAGAAATGGATCACATTCGTCGACAGAAAAACTAATAAATCCTTCATATAAAATAATATGTCACAATAGCCTTCCATCACTAATGTTTGAACAAAACTGGGTGTTTGAGGAGCCTGTGATGACATAGTTGAGGTTTCCTCTTACTACCAGGTAGATCTTATTAGGGTGGTGGGTCGAAATAGTTGAAATTACAAAAAAGATTTATCCATAGCAAGCTTGGACCCACCGAGTAGTGGCATAGACATATCTTGTAGAATATGATGGGTGGTGTGAGTATTATTTCCACTAGAATACTCAAGAGTATTTCGATTCCAGTACAAAGGGTTCTAGAATTCGACAAATTAGTGGTAGACAGTTAATGGTTAAATAATCAATTATGTCTAAAATGGTAATCACATTAATGTACAATATACTAATGTTTATTTTTACAGAATGGAAAGAAATAATACAATAATTTTGAGATAAATATTAGGAAAAGATAATCTCTAAATTAAGAATAAATTTCCAAAGAGTTGTATAGGAACTCAGGCACATTATTACTATATCATAAATTCAAGGTGCTTTGTGTCACAACTTGTTAATACACCTAAATGAAGAGAGGGAGTAAAAATACTTACAAAAGACTCATGAATCAAGAATATGATGGTTCTGTCATAATGAAATCATCAATTTTATATATTAGTTGTGGTCGCTGCATCATTACATGGTTTATGTTATATGAAGTCTCATCTCCAAAAAAAATTTCCAGGAGAAAGAGAAGCAATATTTGAATGTGTTGATTGCCCTCGGATTGTGTAAAGTGAAATACAGTTCATAATCGTTAATTTCATCCCATTCATATACATTTGACACCCAATTACTCTTGTTTTGTCTGAGGATACAAACTAATTGTATAGATTAATATCTTCATTACCTTTAAGGATAAATTCACCAAGTGATATGAATGTTATAGTTAGCACAACCTTTTGTTATTATGGAGAATATATTGAATGACAAGACAGAAAGGCCTATGGAATGTTATGCCAAAGGAACCTTCATCGTGTCCTTCAATGAAAATTGGTTATTTATTTAATTTATTGTTATTTTCATCACACACAGAAATGAATTTATGGATGTTTAAATACATAATAGACTGAAATAAAATAAGCCAGTACTCACTTCTTGTTCAGAATATATTCATCAATATAATGTATTTTTCTTCACATACATCATAGGTATTAAATAAAACATGATTTTCACATATATGCATTTGAATACAGTAACCATGTAAGTAGAGAAACATTACTAGATTTAAGGTATCTTCTCTATGTAGCTGAGAAAGGTTAATTCCTAAGTCAATAGTGAGAAAAAAATATCATCTAATTTCCATGTGAATGATTCAAATTGAAAGAGTTATTGATTATAACAAAAAAAATTCTCATTTTCCCATTTGGTCATAATTAATCATTCTTCCATTTTTTATAATGAATATTTCTTATGGTAACGTACTCAACAAATAGTTCATATCTACATGAATCAAAGGAAATACATGATGAATATAAAACATAAGACACACCCAGTTGTGGAAAGATAATTCTTTTTCATGTAAAAACTAAAAGTGTTCATCAAGAATATTCCCAGTATGGTATTTAGGCACGAAACAACTAAAAACATTTGGTATTATTGATATATTTAGTTTAGACAAAGAAAATATTAGAAATAAAGGTATGCCACAAAGCTTACGGGGTTAGTTCAACAAGAAGTTGTGAAATATTTCAAAGGAAAGATAGAGGTAAAGATACTTCTCAAGATTCATTTATGATATTATGGAACGAAATACTAAAGTTTGTTTTTGTTCAGAATATATGAGTTGATTCAGATCGACATTCCAAATAATATCCTAACCAAACATACATTGATCATGATAATGTAGAGTGGAGTAATTCTTAAATGAAAGTTACCTTATCTACATCACTGTAATGATGTTCATAAGGATGATCTATGATAATTTAATACATGTTTACATTGTTTAATAAAACTTAATGTGGATAAATTCCTAAACGCACATTTTATACATCAAATTTATAATGAATGGAGTATAAATGTTACAACATGCATAAATTTCAATTATATTGGAAGAAGTGCTGGGAAAATAACATCAAAAAAGCATAACCAATATGAAAACTAAAATAAAAAATGGATATAATAAGAGACATAGTATGATAAAAATCCATTGTGTCATAGACCATGTGTTAGGATGAAAAATATTATGCTGAGATATAAACAAATATGCATAAAGATGAACAGATGGTGCATCTATGTAATTATCCTAACAGTTTCTTAGGATATTACATAAATCCCTATGATAAAAAAGATATATTCAATTATTAGACTACATTTCTATATTAGGGTACACGTATCTATTAAAGATAGTGGGAGATGAATTGACTTGGACTTAGTCAAAGATCAAGATGCACAAATGGTTGACAAAGTAATTGGTTTCACAAATACATGTAGAATAGGCTTGTTCCAATGTTGCAAACTGTATAGGTAGGATGAAACCATGGTGATGGTTATATATTCACCATGGCTGATGATAAATTTTTCATTAATGAATTATAAAAAATTCCTACAATTATGTAGTATATGGAAATTAGATATGAATCCTAATATTTACTAAAATTAAAATTTGGATTCCATGTATCATATTGAAACGGGGCTTATAATTTGAATACTATGGTGGGTATTAAAATGAGATAATTCAGGGACGGTAAAAGCCAAGTACCAATAAGGCTCAATTTGTTATAACAAGTTGGTATTCCTAAAAAATTAGAATTTTACATGTCATAACTAACATATAAGATATTTTAATTGGTCACTGATGTTGGGGTCATATTTTTTGGAATGTGTCTATACGATGCCACTAGAAATGTATGATTACACCATCAAATGCAAATAAAGGTTGCAACTTAATTAAATCTAGTTTTGGATTAAATAAAGCAACATGATCATAGAGAATTTATTTTAAGTTAACCTTTTTCTTGTTTCCACCAATGTTTGGTGGGAGCAACAATGTTTTCTAAGAGAAACGTAATGCCCCAACCCTAGTTACCCGGAGTCGGTGCATTATTGCGGAACATTGGCATGATCACAAAATATCATGTCTCGAAAGACCGATTTGTTTAGTAGCCTTGGAAACACTCGATACATTCATAAATGTTATATTACACCATAAAGTGAAAAACTACAATAACAAAGTCTCCATAGTCTACACTCATATCCTCTTCTGATTATCCCTACAGGTCATTCATAAAATACTTCATCACATCCTGGAAAATATTAAAACATTGAAAGGGGTGAGCTCAGATGCTCAGTAAGGATAACAATATAGCGGAAGATTTCATAAATAAACATTAACATTTAAGGTAATTTATAACTAAAAAAATCCTTTTTAAACATGAACATCAGCATAATATGGAAAAAATAAAATTAAATAATTTCATCTACTTACTCACATGGATATTATACTAGTGGAATAATCACATGCAATATCAATAACCACTTTCATAATGATGGAATGCATAATGCCAGACTATCACAACCATGTAGCCAAGGCCTCGTGCCAAGACTACAAATAAGATTTTTTCAAGGCCTCGTACCAAGACACTAGTTTGTCTCATGATACCTACTGATGCATCGAGGAGCTATAGAGGGCTCCACCCGTCACATACTAAGTCCAATGCATTCCTCATATGAATAGGTTTAAAAATATCATAAACCATAACATAATTGTATCACATAAAACATGTATAAAGGAAACATAAGATTTCCACACTTCAATCTCAAGATATTAATACAACACATTGATATAATAAAAACATTATGAAAACCATTTTCAATACCATAATAAATGAAAATTAAAACATTGTATTTATTTTTATTTTAAAAAAAGTTATAGCCTATAGAGGAAGCTGAAACTCAAATAATAGTCACGGCGGCAGAGAAGTCGTTGTCACCGCATACGTAAGAAAAAAGCATTCATTTTGTCGTTTAGTAAAAATTATTCATATAAAAAGATTCCTTTTTAATAAAACTAAAAGTCAATGGGGTATATACACCGTATAAATGAAAGTTGTGTATAAAACCAAATATGCCGCAATGAAAGGAGACTGAGACGAAGTCCTTGAAAAGATCATTTTTAAAATAAAATAGATCTATTTTGTGTATTAATTATAAGTACACATAAATAACGTACAAATACAAGATAGTACATAATAATATCATGACAATATTTGATAGTAGGAGATTAACCCAAAGAATGGAAATTGGGTTAAGAAATTCCCTTACCTCATGTCTGACTTGACTCGATCGTTCTTTAATCGCCTGAATGATAAACTAGAGTTAATTTATATTTTCTTAAGAACCCTTTTCATGTTAATTATTTATTTCATATCACATATTAACATGTTATTAATATTATGTAATTATTTATGTTAATAACGGTTATTTTGTCGATCTTTGGTACATGAGTCAAAAATAAACTTCTTATAATGACAAGTTGTTCATGTGGTGAAATATACATTATATCCAAAATTATATTCATGATTTAGAAACCATATATATCATATATATACAGTATATACATGAATTTATAATATTACATAACATTTAGAGGTATGAAATGAAATGCACCGTTCATGGAGACGGTACGTCGTACGTATGCATGAACGCTACTTTCATTTTTATTTCGTATTTAATGGAATGAAGTTATAATTATATAAAGTTATAATTCAATTTCGTTATAATATATTTTATAATACCATTTAACCCATCCTTTATACATCCCACATTTGGCATTAATGATTCAAATCACTTTGAGGGGGGTAGCCCGCACTTCCTAAAAGGAAAATATCGCGATTACCCATAATGGAAATCATAAAGTTATGACATAAATGAGAAATAAAGAAGCATAAGAAAAATATAAACATAATATATATCATATATAAATATATTTACATCTTAATGGCCACCATGAGAGGTGTTAAAAGAAGATTTAATAGTAATCGTTTCGTGAGGTAGAAATTCACCAACCATAGAAATAGTATGTTATTTAACAATTAGACGAAGGTGTGTGTAAGTGTAAATAAAATATATCTCATAAAAAATCCTAGTATATTGAATATACTAGTGTTGTTACAAAATAAATGTATAAAAATAGTTTAAGGGGTTGGAGAAGAAAAATAATACAAAATAACATAACAGAAGGCATTACCTTAAAATCGGGTAACTCTTTTTGATTTGATCCAAAGGCTTCCTTGGGAAGAGTTCTTCCCAAAGTGAGGCTTCTAGGAGTAATAGAAGGAATTTGGGAGAGTATTTGGGCAGAGGTTGGCTGAGCCAAATGGATTTATGGGGTGAATACATTGGTAGAGGTGGGGGCCTTTTATAAGAGGATTGGAGGGGAACTCTTGGAATGTAATGAAATGTTACATTATTATATAATGACTTTCAGATTTTAAATGTCCCACACATATATATTTTGAGGATAAGGTGATAAGGGTTCTAAATATACTCTTCCAATATGTTTTTGACAAGTTTATGTCTTATATTTTACATTATCATTTCATTTCATTTAAATCATTAATTAATGAGGTAATCTCTGCATCTTCGTTGTGTCATAAAAATTTTAATTTATTTAATGTCTAAAAATTATAAAAAAATAGCATGATGTAGGAAATAGTTTTACATTTCTAATGAAAATTTGTACTCAAAACTATGACATGTATAACTCCATTTAAAAAAAAATTGGTAAAAGAACTCATGTTTGTGACATTTTTATTTTAACATTAAATAAATTTTTTTTAATGTCATTTTCCTACCAAAGTGGCTCCATGATGTCCCCAAGTTTACCCATTAATTTCCTTGGTCGGCCATGACTCATCCAATAGGGGTAGGAAAAGTGTAAATGTATTTTCATATTATTATAGCATTATCTTTACCTTAAATTACACTAAATACCTTTAATCGCGATTAATTAAATTTAAAAGTTACTATTCACCAAAAATTATTTTAATCCCATTGAACCACATATTACTTCCAAATTAAAACCTTGTATGTCGGATTTTTGAAAATCAAATCACAGAAGTGGTAATGTTTTATTTAAACGAAAAATCAGTTTATTAACTACCACTTAGTGGTTTCACTATTCATCAAAAATTGAAGTTCTTTAGAACAATGCCAAAATTTCACCCTATGCTATAATTGATATTCCAAATTCAAAAATGATGTCTATTTTACAAAATTCCATACATATAAGCTGAATTGATTAATTTTTTAATTAATTCCCGCTGTCACAACAAATGGCGTGTTTTTAAGAAACAATATATATCAAAATATAGACAATTGTTTATGTCCAATTTCAATGTGAAATTAATTCTAATGACCACCATTGGATAAAATGGTAAAAATATATTCTAATTATACTTTAAAACCACTAAACATTATAATTTATCACTATAAATTCTTTTGATTAGAAAATTTTTTTAAGTATTTTTCACTATTCATAAAAAACTGGAAGTTCTCAGAAAATTACAAAAAAAAATCAACTTAGGGTAATTTTGATATTACGAATACAAAAATGAAGTCCATTTTGAAATATAAAATTTATATAATTTCAAAAAGTGGGTATTATTATTCATAACTGCTACTTTTATTAGTCGCGGTGTGTTAGAACCTCGAACTTGCATACAATGCAAGCTATTGCATTTTTGAAAGAGAAGTGTATCGTGGAAGCTCGGGGTGTTACATTCTCCCCTCCTTCAATAAATTGCATCCTCACAATTTGAAATTTTTCATTGAAAATAAATGGTTGAAAATAGAAAATACCTTTGTGGAAAACCCACATTGAAAATGAGGTTAATAAAAATATAACTTTAAAAGAAATAAATAGAAGTAAAAAGGTCACCTGAGATAGCCCATACTAAGATTATATGAAAAATATGAATATGGAGGAAAAACAAACCATCAAGGTCTGATGGAGAGTCGTATAAAACAGGATTATGAGAAAGTTAAATACAAGAAAATCACAAACTTGTGATTAGTTAAACGGTCATTGATTCCCCAATTAGAAGAGTTAACCGACAACATTTTTGTTTTAAGTTTCCTTTCATAAAGTTGAGGAATTTATTTAGGATATTTACTAAGAACTTAAGTAAATATACTTACTTAACATATAGACTTTCATTCTTTAATAAATTTTTACCACAAAACCATATTTCACTCCAAAAGGTAATAGAACTCAAAAATATTCTATTTATCATAATTGTATATGGTTCCAAATATTAACACATACCATTTAGATTAGGAAAACTATTTTTTAATAACCAGGGACAACTTGTAGGCTAGTGGTAGGTAATAAAGGCGTGTCACACTATGGTTCTGGGTTCGATTCCTGCAGCTTTGTCCGACGCGACGGGTTACCCCCCGACCTGCAGGTTGTCCTTTTCCTAAAAATATAGTTCTATAATATTCCAAAAGTAATCTTCAGAAATGTTTTAAACTTAAACAATACTATCCAAGGTTTAACTTAATCCATTCCAACCTTTATAATTATCCAAAATACCTATGTCCAGACGTTCTCTAAAAGGTCTTTAAATTCAAAAATCAATTGTAACATCAGATTCCCCAAACAAAGTAAATTTTTTCTTATTGTCACATACTAAAAATAAGATTACCTTCATCATATTAAAACATTAATGAAAAAAAACAAGTACTGCAGTACAATCCTTATATATATCACATTATTCTTATAACCCGAATATAATCCTTGAGTCCAAATGCACCAATACATTAATTATTCCACTTCAAATGTAGTAACAACATATGATTGTCCTTGATCCCTTCGCCTTTTCTGAGGTAAGTTTCCCAGACGCTTAGGACATTCATTTGCATAATTACCCATTTCCCTAAAATTGTTGCATTCAACATTGATAGCCTCTTTCTTTCCCTTACAATCACGAGCTTGGTGACCCTTTTCTCAACATTTATAACAAACTCTCATTCCTTTCAGGCTAGTACCGGGATGATTCTTCCCACAATTATCACATAATGGAAAATCCTTCTTTCCCTTTTTCCCTTTATCTATGTCTTGTAACACCGTCATCTTATTCTCTTGCTTTACTTTGTTGTCATAAGTCATAGAGAATTCCTTTTCTATCTTGATAGCACAGGAGACTATATCTTCGTATGTTGAGAAATATTGTGATACTAAAGCTCGAAGGAGAAATGGTTTTAACCCATCAAAGAAACGGTCAATCTTAATTATTGGGCAACGTATATAATCTGCATCATCCCTCGCTAACCTTGTAAAGTTAGCCTCATACTTTGCGACATTCTCATCCTCCTTTTGTCTCAGACTCAGAAATTGCCTTTCCATATCTTCTTGATGGTCATGAGGGAAGTATTTTTCTAAGAAAAGATCTTTGAACACTCTCCATTCCATACTTGATACTTCTTCATCTTCCTTTGTATTTTGAATCAACGAACACCATTTATCAACATCTCCAGTGAGGCGGTAAACTGTCAGGACAACATTCTCCCTTTCGATACTCCCCAAGGCATGGAATATTCTCTCTAAGGAGTTTACCCACTACTCAGCTAATAATGGATTTGCACACCCGTTAAATTTTGGTGGTTGCTACCTCATGAAGTGGTCTAACATTGATCCTCTACGTTGCGGATCAGGGTGCTCCATATGAGTAAGGTTATAATTCATAACCTAAGTGAGTTGTCCCTATATGGTGATAAGTTGATCAGAACCAGCTGTATCACCAGCTCCATTATAATCTTCTTGAGTAGGAGGGAAATCCCTACATAGAGTGCGTGCATTGATATGATTTACATTCCTTCCACTAGGCGCCATTTCTAAAAAATGGCATAAACTAGATTAGTTTATGAATCAAAATACATAATTCCATACCTGTAAAACACTTAACATAAATTTTATAGTTTATGGATACAATCCATAATCATAGAAATGTTTTCATTGAGATGTATATACTCATAATCCCTTCATAATGGTTGGTAAAGAAAACGGATATTATCCTAAGCATATCCCCCGGGAGTGTCGTAACCAAGAGTGTAGCAAGGCCCGTTGTCGTGCACCAGTTCCTGTTCGAGCCAAGCTCTATGCGGTGTTTTCAGGTTTTACCCTTAGGTACATCTGTGCCAGAGCCGACTCTACCTGCTCGTATCCAGACCGGGATGTATTGCTCAGAAAACTCACAAAATCTCCATAATACCGAATTCTAGGAATTTCTTCTATACTAATCCTAAAAGTCTATCTTATGGCTATGTGTTCTAATCAGAGTTTATCTAAATCTTGCTTCCAAGGTTAGTACTAAACTTCCTCTGATACAAACTGTAACGCCCCATTCCCAGTTACCCGGAGTCGGTGCATTATTGGGTAATATTGGCATGATCATAAAAGATCAAGTCTCGAAAAACTGATTTGTTTAGTAGCCTTGGAAACACTAGATACATTCATAAATGTAACATTACATCATAAAGTGAAAAACTACTATAACATAGTCTCCATATTCCACACTCATATCCTCTTCTGACTATCCCTATAGGTCATTCATAAAATACTTCTTCACATCCACAAAAATATTAAAACTTTGAAAGGGGTGATCTCAGATGCTCAGTAAGGATAACAATATAGCGGAAGCTTTCATAAATAAACATTAACATTTAAGGCACTGTATAACTAAAACAAAAGCCTTTTTTAAACTTGAACTTCATAATAATATGGAAAAAATAAAATTAAATAATTCCATTTACTTACTCACATGGATATTCTACTAGTCGAATAATCACATGCAATATCAATAACCACTTTCATAATGATGGAATGCATAATGCCAGACTATCATAACCACATAGTCAAGGCCTCGTACCAAGACTACAATTAAAATTTTGTCAAGGCCTCATTCCAAGACACTAGTTTGTCTCATGAGACCTATTGATGCATCGAGGATCTATAGCAGGCTCCAACCGTCACTTATTAAGTCCAATGCATTCCTCATATGAACAGGTTTAAACATATCATAAACCATAACATAATTGTATCACAAAAAACATGCATAAAGGAAACATAAGATTTCCACACTTCAATCACAAGATATCAATACAACACATTGATATAATAAAAACATTATCAAAAACATTTTCAATACCAAAATAAATGGAAAGTAAAACATGGTATTTATTTTTCTTTTAAAAAAATGTTATGGCTTATAGAGGAATCCAAAACTCAAATAATAGTCACGATGGCAGAGAATTCATTGTCACCACATATGTAAGAAAAAACATTCCTTTTTCCATTTAGTAAAAATGCTTCGTATAAAAATATTCCTTTTGAATACTAGTAAAATTCGAAGGGGTTTATACACCGTATAAATGAATGTTGTGTACAAAACCAAATATGCCTCAATGAAAGGAGATTGAGACGAAGTCCTTGCAAAGGTAATTTTTAAAATAAAATAGATCTATTATGTGTATTCACTATAAGTACACATAAATAATGTAAAAATACACGATAGTACATAATAATATCATGACATAATTTGAATGTAGGAGATTAACCCAAATAATGTAAATTTGGTTAAGAAATTCCCTTACCTCGTGTCCGACTTGACTCGATCATTCCTTACTATCCTGAATGATAAACTAGAGTTAATTTATATTTTCTTAAGATCCCTTTTCATGTTCATTATTTATTTTATATCACTGATTACCATGTTATGAACATTATTTAATTATTTAAGTTAATAACGGTCATTTTGTCGATCTTTGGTACATGAGTCAAAAATAAACTTCTTATAATTAAAAGTTGTTCATGTGGTGAAATATCCATTATATCCAAAATTATTTGCATGATGTAGATATCATATATATCATATATATACAGTATATACATGCATTTATAATATTACATTACATTTAGAGGTAAGAAATGAAATGCACCGTTCATGGAGACGGTAAGCCGTACGTACGCATAAACGCAACATTCATTTCTATTTCGTATTTAATGGAATGAAGTTATAATTATATAAAGGTATAATATAATTCCAGTATAATATAATTTATATTACCATTTACTCCATCCTTTATACATCCCACATATGGCATTAATGATTCAAATCACTTTGAGGGGGTGGTAGTCCGCGCTTCCTAAAATGAAAATATTGCGTTTACCCATAATGGAAATCATAAAGGTATGACATAAATGAAAAATAAAGAAGCACAAGAAAAATATAAACATAATATATATCATATATAAATATATTGACATCTTAATGGCCACCATTAGAGGTGTTAAATGAATATTGAACAATCATCGTTTCGTGAGGCAGAAATTCACCAACCACAGAAACAGTATGTTCTTTAACTATTAGGCGAAGGTGTGTGTAAGTGTAAATCAAATACTATTCATAAAAAAATCCTAGTATATTTAAGATACTGGTTTTGTTACAAAATAAATGAATAAAAATATTTTAAGGGGTTGGAGAAGAAAAATAAAACAAAATAACATAAGAGAAGACATTACCTTAAAATCGAGTAACTCTTTTTGATTTGAGCCAAAAGATTCCTTGGGAAACGTTATGCCCAAAGTGAGGCTTCTATGAGTAAGATAGGGAGAAGTTGTGAGAGTATTTGGGCAGAGTTTGGCCGAGCCAAATGGCTTGATGGTGTGAATATGGTGGTAGAGGTTGGGGCATTTTATAAGAGAAGAGGAGGGGCACTCTTGGAATTTAATGAAATGTTACATTATTATATAATGAGTTTCGGATTTTAAAGGTCCCACACTTATATATTTATAGTATAAGGTGATAAGGGTTCGAAATATATTCATCCAATAGGTTTCTGACAGGTGTAAGTCTTAGATTTTACATTATCTTTTCCTTTCATTTTAATTGTTAATTAATGAGGAAATCGCTCCATCATCATTGTGTCATAAAAATTTTAATTTATTGAATGTCTAAAAATTATAAAAAACTATAATGATGTAGGAAATAGTTTTTTGTTTCTAATGAATATTTATAGTAAAACATATGACTTGTATAACCCCATTAAAAAATTGTTTTAGTAAAATAACTCATGTTTGTGACATTTTTATTTTAACATTAAATAAAAAGTTTTTAATGTCATTTTCCTACCAAAGTGGCTCCATGGGGTCCCCAAGTTGACCCATGGATTTTCTTGGTCATCCATGACTCATAAAATAGGGGTAGGACAAGTGTAAAGGTATTTTCATATTATTATAACATTATCTTTACCTTAAATTACACTAATTATCTTTAATCGCAATTAATTAAACTTTAAAGTTACTATTCACCAAAAATTATTTTAATCCCATTAAACCACATATTACTTTCAAATGAAAACCTTGTATGTCGGATTTTTGAAAATCAAATCACAGAAGTGGTAATGTTTCATTTAAATGAAAAATCAGTTTTTTAACTACCACTTAGTGGTTTCACTATTCATCAAGAATTGAAGTTTTTCAGAACAATGCCAAAATTTCACACTAAGCTATAATTGATATTCCGAATTCAAAAATGATGTCTATTTTACAAAATTACAAAAATATAAGTTGCATTAATTAATTTTATAATTAATTCCCGCTGTCACAACAAATAGCGTGTTTTTAAGAAACAATATATATCAAAATATACACAATTGTTTATGTCCAATTTCAATGTGAAATTAATTCTAATGACCACCATTGGATAAAATGGTAAAAATATATTCTAATTATACTTTAAAACCAATCAATATTATAATTTATCACTCTAAATTATTTTGATTAAAAAAATTGTTTTAAGTTTTTTTTACTATTCATAAAAAATTGGAAGTTCTCAGAAAATTACAAAAAATTCAACTTAGGGTAATTTAGATATTATGAATACAAAAATGAAGTCCATTTTGAAATATAAAATTTATATAATTTCAAAAAGTTTGTATTACTATTCATAACAGTTACTTTTATTGGTCGCAGTGTGTTAGAACCTCGAACTTACGTACAATGCAAGCTATTGCATTTTTGAAAGAGAAGTGTATCGTGGAAGCTCAGGGTGTTACATTCTCTCCTCTTTCAATAAATTGCATCCTCGCAATTTGAAAATTTTCTTTGAAAATAAAAGGTTGAAAATAGAAAATACCTTTGGGGAAAACCCACATCGGAAATAAGGTTAATAAAAATACAACATTAAAAGGAATATATATAAGTACAAAGGTCACCCGAGATAGCCCATACTAGGATTATATGAAAATATGAATATGGAGGAAAAACAAACCATCAAGGTCTGATGGAGAGTCGTATAAAACAGGATTAGGATAAAGTTAACTACAAGAAAATCACAAACTTGTGATTCGTTAAACGGTCATTGATTCCACAATTGGAAAACTTAACTGACAACATTTTTGTTTTAATTTTCCTTTCATAAAGTTGAGTAATTTATTTAGGATATTTACTAAGAATGTAAGGAAATGTACTTACATGTCATGTAGACTTTCATTCTTTAATAAATTTTTACCATAAAACCATCTTTCACTCCAAAAGGTAATAGAACTCAAAAATATTCTATTTATCATAATTGTATAAGGCTCCAAATATTAACACTTACCATTTAGATTAGGAAAACTATTTTGTAATAACCAGGGACTTCCTATAGGCTAGTGGTAGGTAATAAAGGTCTGTCGCAGTATGGTTGTGGGTTCGATTCCTGTAGATTTTTCCGACGTGACGGGTTATCCCCCGACCTGCAGGTTGTCCTTTTCCTAAAAATATAGTTTTATAATATTCCAAAAGAAATCTTCAGAAATTTTTTAACCTTAAACAATACTATCCAAGGTTCAACTTAATGCATTCCAACCTTTATAGTTATCCAAAATACCTCTATCCAGACTTTCTCTAAAAGGTCTCTAAATTCCAAAATCAATTGTAACATCAGATTCCCTAAACAAAGTAAATTTTTTCTTATTGTCACATACTAAAAATATGATTACCTTCATCATATTAAAACCTTAATGAAGAAAACAAGTACTGCAGTACAATCCTTATATATATCACATTATTCTTATAATCCGAATATAATCCTTGAGTCCAAAAGCACCAATACATTAATTATTCCACTTCAACTGTCATAACAGAATATGATTGTCCTTGATCCCTTGGCCTATTCTGAGGTATGTTTCCCAAAAGCTTAGAAAATTCATTTTCATAATTCCCCATTTCCCTAGAATTATAGAATTCAACATTGATAGCCTCTTTCTTTTCCTTGCAATCACGAGATTTGTGACCTTTTTCTCCACATTTATAACAAATTCTCATTCTTTTCAGGCAAGTACTGGGATAATTCTTCCCACAATTATCACATAATGGAAAATCCTTCTTTCCCTTTTCCCTTTATCTGTGTCTTGTTCCACCGTTCTCTTATTCTCTTACATTACTTTGTTGTCATAAGACTTAGAGAATTCCTTTTCTGTATTGATAGCACACGAGACTATATCTTCGTATGTTGAGAAATATTGTGATACTAAATCTAGATGGAGAAATGGTTTTAACCCATCAAAGAAATGGTCAATCTTACTTCTTGGGTTACGTATATAATCTGCAGCATGCCTCGCTAACCTTGTAAAGTTAGCCTCAAACTTTGTGACATTCTCATCCTCCTTTTGTCTCAGAATCAGAAATTGCCTTTCCATATCTTCTCGATGGTCATGAGGGAAGTATTTTTCTAAGAAAACATCTTTGAACTCTCTCCATTCCATACTTGATACTTATTCATCTTCCTTTTTATTTTGAATCAATGACCACCATTGATCAGCATCTCCAGTGACGCAGTAAACTGCCATGACAACCTTCTCCCTTTCGCTACTCCCCAAGGCATGGAATATTTTCTCTAAGAAGTTTAACCATTGCTCAGATAATAATGGATTTGTACCCCCATTAAATTTTATCGGTTGCTGCCTCATGATGCGATCTTACATTGATCCTCCACGTTGCGGATCAGGGTGCTCTATATGTGTAAGGTTATTATTCATAACCTGAGTGAGTTGTCCCTGTATGGGGATAAGTTGATCATCACCAGCTGTATCACCAGCTCCATTATAATTTTCTTGAGTAGGAGGGAAATCCCTACATAGAGTTCGTGCATTGATATGATTTCCAATCCTTCCACTAGGCACCATTTCTAAACAATGGCATAAACTAGATTAGTTTATGAATCAAAATACATAATTCCATACCTGTAAAACACTGAACATAAATTTGACAGTTTATGGATACAATCCATAATCATAAAAATGTTTCCTTTGAGAAGTATATACTCATAAACCCTTCATAATGGTTGGTAAAGATAATGGGAATTATCCTAAGCGTATCCCCCCGGGAGTGTCGTAACCAAGAGTGTAGCAAGGACCATTGTCGTGCACCAGTTCCTGTTCGATTCAAGCACAATGCGGTGTTTTCAGGTTTTACACTTAGGTACATCTGTTCCAGAGCCGCCTCTACCTGCTTGTATCCAGACAGGGATGTGTTGCTCGGAAAACTCACAAAATCTCTATAATACCAAAATTCTAGGAAGTTTTTCTATACTAATCCTAAAAGAATATCTTAGGGAAATGTGCGCTAATCAAAGTTTATCTAAATATAGCTTCCAAGGTTAGTACTAAACTGCCTCTGATACCAACTGTAACGCCCCGTCCCCAGTTACCCGGAGTCTGTGCATTATTGGGTAACATTGGCATGATCATAAAAGATCAAGTCTCGAAAGACTGATTATTTTAGTATCGTTGGAAACACTAGATACATTCATAAATGTAACATTACATAATAAAGTGAAAAACTACTATAAAAAAGTCTCCATAGTCCACACTCATATCATCTTCTAACTATCCCTGTAGGTCATTCATAAAATACTTCTTCACATCCGATAAAATATTAAAACATTGAAAGGTGTGAGCTCAGATGCTCAGTAAGGATAACATTATAGCGGATGCTTTCATAAATAAACATTAACATTTAAGGAACTGTATAACTAAAACAAAAGTCTTTTAAACATGAACTTCAGAATAATATGGTAAATATAAAATTAAATAATTCCATTTACTTACTCACATGGATATTCTACTAGTCGAATAATCAAATGCAATATCAATAGACACTTTCATAATGATGGAATGCATAATGCCAGACTATCATAACCACGTAGCCAAGGCCTCGTGCCAAGACTAAAATTATGATTTTGTCAAGGCCTCATGCCAATACACTAGTTTGTCTCATGATTCCTACCGATGCATCGAAGAGCTATAGCGGGCTCCACCCATCACTTATTAAGTCCAATGAATTCCTCATATGAACAGGTTTAAACATATCATAAACCATAACATAATTGTATCACATAAAACATGTATAAAGGAAACATATTATTTCCACACTTCAATCACAAGATATCAATACATAACATTGATATAATAAAAACATTATCAAAACCATTTTCAATACCAAAATAAATGGAAAGTAAAACATGGTATTTATTTTTCTTTTAAAAAAATGTTATGGCTTATAGAGGAAGCCAAAACTAAAATAATAGTCACAGCGGCGGAGAAGTCTTTATCGCCGCATACGTAAGAAAAAACATTCCTTTTTTCATTTAGTAAAATTGCTTCATATAAAAATATTCCTTTTGAAAAAAAGTAAAATTAAAAGGGGTTTATACACCGTATAAATGAAAGTTGTGTACAAAACCAAATATGCCTCAATGAAAGGAGATTGAGACGAAGTCCTTGCAAAGATAATTTTTAAAATAAAATAGATCTATTATGTGTATTAAATATAATTACACATAAATAAATTAAAAATACACGATAGTGCATAATAATATCAAGACATAATTTAAAAGTAGGAGATTAACCCAAAGAATGGAAATTGGGTTCAGAAATTCCCTTACCTCGTGTCCGACTTGACTTGATCGTTCTTTAATCTTTTGAATGATAAACTAGAGTTAATTTATATTTTCTTAAGATCCCTTTTCATTTTAATTATTTATTTTATATCAATTATTACCATGTTATGAACATTATGTAATTATTTAAGTTAATAACGGTCATTTTGTCGATCTTTGGTACTTGAGTCAAAAATAAACTTCTTATAATTACAAGTTGTTAATGTGGTGAAATATGCATTATATACAAAATTATATTCATGATGTAGATATCATATATATCATATATATATCCAGTATATACATTCATTTATAATATTACATAACATTTAGCGGTAAGAAATGAAATGCACCGTTCATGGAGATGGTAAGTCGTACATACCCATGAACGCTACTTTCATTTCTATTTCGTATTTAATGGAATGAAGTTATAATTATATAAAGGTATAATATAACTCCAGTATAATATAATATATAATACCATTTACTCCATCCTTTATACATCCCACATATGGCATTAATGATTCAAATCACTTTGAGGGGGCAGTAGTCCGCGCTTCCTAAAATGAAAATATTGCGTTTACCCATAATGGAAATCATAAAGGTATGACATAAATGAAAAATACAGAAGCACAAGAAAAATATAAAAATAATATATATCGAATATAAATATATTGACATCTTAATGTCCACCATGAGAGGTGTTAAAAGAAGATTGAACAATCATCGTTTCATGAGGCAGAAATTCACCAACCACAGAAACAGTATGTTCTTTAACCATTAGACGAAGGTGTGTGTAAGTGTAAATAAAATACATATCATAAAAAAATACTAGTATATTGAAGATACTAGTTTTGTTACAAAATAAAGGAATAAAAATATTTTAAGTGGTTGGAGAAGAAAAATAAAACAAAATTACATAAGAGAAGACATTACCTTAAAATCGGGTAACTCATTTTGATTGGAGCCAAAGGATTCCTTGGGAAATTTTTTGCCCGAAGTGAGGCTTCTATGAGTAATATAGGGAATTTGAGAGACTATTTGGGCAGAGTTTGGGCGAGCCAAATGGCTTGATGGTGTGAATAAGGTGGTAGAGTTTGGGGCATTTTATAAGAGGAGAGGAGGGGCACTCTTGGAAAGTTATGAAATGTTACATTATTATATATTGAGTTTAAGATTTTAAAGGTCCCAAACTTATATTTTTATAGGATAAGGTGATAAGGGTTCGAAATATATTCATCCAATAGGTTTTTGACAAGTGTAAGTCTTATATTTTACATTATATTTTCATTTCATTTAAATCGTTAATTAATGAGATAATCGCTGCATCATTATTGTGTCATAAAAATTTTAATTTATTGAATGTCTAAAAATTATAAAAAAATATCATGATGTAGGAAATCGTTTTATCTTTCTAATTAATGTTTATAGTAAAAAATATGACTTTTATAACCCCATTTAAAAAAAATTTCAGTAAAATAACTCATGTTTGTGACATTTTTATTTTTACATTAAATAAAAAGTTTTTAATGTCATTTTCCTACCAATGTGGCTCCATGGGGTCCCCAAGTTGACCCATGGATTTTCTTGGTCGGCCATGACTCATCCAATATGGGTAGGACAAGTATAAAGGTATTTTCATATTATTATAACATTATGTTTACCTTAAATTACACTAATTACCTTTAGTCGTGATTAATTAATCTTAAAAGTTACTATTCAACAAAAATTATTTTAATCCCATTGAACCACATTTTACTTCCTAATGACAACCATGTTTGTCGGATTTTTGAAAATCAAATCACAGAAGTGGTAATGTTTCATTTAAACAATAAATAATTTATTTAACTACCACTTAGTGGTTTCACTATTCATCAAAAATTGATATTTTTCAGAACAATGCCAAAATTTCACCCTAAGCTATAATTGTTATTCAAAATTCAAAAATGATGTCTATTTTAAAAAATTCCAAACATATATGTTGCATTAATTAATTTTATAATTAATTCCCTCTTTCACAACAAATAGCGTGTTTTTAAGAAACAATATATATCAAAAGATAGACAACTGTTTATGTCCAATTTCAATGTAAATTAATTCTAATGACCACCACTGGATAAAATGGTAAAAATATATTCTAAATATACTTTAAAACCACTCAATAGTATAATTTATCACTATAAATTATTTTGATTATGAAATTTGTTTTAAGTATTGTACACTATTCATAAAAAATTTGAAGTTCTCAGAAAATTACATAAAATTCAACTTAGGGTAATTTCGATATTACGAATACAAAAATGAATTCCATTTTGAAATATAAAATTTATATAATTTCAAAAAGTGGGTATTACTATTCATAACTGCTACTTTTATTGGTCGCGGTGTGTTAGAACCTCGAAGTTGTGTACAATGCAAGCTACTGCATTATTGAAAGAGAAGCGTATCATGGAAGCTTGGGGTGTTACAAGAAATATGTTCGGCAACATATGGAAAACATATTAAATTATTATAGTTAGTTATGACCAGAATGAAAGTAATTATCTAATTATTGACATAATGTAGATACCTGTGTTCAAGGGAATATCGTATAATGACGTAGATCTAATGGTTTATTAGACCAAGTCAATATTAAATATAGTTAAATTTTATTGAAAAATACAAGTTGGAATAATTCATGTTTTGAATTGTTACCAATGTCACATGGACTAATCTCTCTGGGATGACATATTGTGAACATTGGAAGAGACTAAATTTTCAAATTGAGTTCCATATGCTTCAATTATAGATCAATCAAATATTCCATAATATGTACAATAATTGATACTGAATGAATAAAAATTTCAGTCGGCAAATATCTATTATATCCAGGAGTTCTTCATGTGATGCAGTCAGAACTATCATCTTGTACTTCGATGAGTACAAATGATATATACCAGGTGTGAGGAGAATATGGTATAATAGTGATGGTGGGACACATACAAGTTATCTGTAAATCAATTTGAACTAGTATCATAGTTATTAAAAGGTGATGAGCGAGTGAAGCTCATAAAAGATAGTGGTATTCATACATATAAATACCGAGTACATTACATCTTCTAAGGCAGCTAAGAAGTAGTTATTATTTTCAATGATTGTTATTTTTCTTGGAATCACACCTAGTGAGAAAAGTATTATCATAATGTGAATTATGATATTCTTTCTAGCCATGTTGTCATGTTATGACAATGAAAAAAAGTGATATACTCAGGGATACCTTATCTTGAGAAGTTTTACTCAAGTAGATGAGGTCACCTATAGAAGATAATCCATGTTGCGAAAACGTGGTAGGACCTGAAGTTTAATACATAACACATAAGGAGCATGATTTTATCAACTGAGTAGCTAAAAATTTTAGTTAGAAAGTTGGATCTACTGTTAGTGGGAGTGTTGAAATAGTGGGTTCTCTAAACCCAAATATGCAGTACATATGATTTCAATATCCTGTACAGTTAGTTATACATGATGTCTTCATACTATTATAGTATATAATTTTCTATATCCAATAGTATAAGGTTAATGATCAAAGGTTAATTGTCATTTCGAGAGGTTATAGAAGATCCCAGTCTATAATGAGAACCTCAAGATATAATGCCATTAATCTTAAATATATGTTATATACTCTAGATACATCTTACTAACTTGAAAACGTAGATCTCTGACTATCAGGTTCTGGGGGATCATATGAACTGAGAATTATTCTCATGAAGATCACAATTGGTTATCTCAAGTAGTGATATCCTGAGGACATACCTACTAATAGGAACACCACGTGTTTTGGGTGTACTTGGTTGTTCCTATCTATGAATATGTGTACTTGTGTGCTGATATGAGACCATTACCAATGTGTATAATTTTTTTATGTACTTTTATGCTAAGAGAAAACCAAGGTATTGAAATCTTGCCGAGGAAGCTTGTGTTGGGTGTGTTTTTGGTGGTATGACATTGGTTGAATGGTCAAGAAAGGATTTGTCGCTTCCATGTTTAGGAAGTTGTGTATCTCTGGCCAAATTAATCAGGATGGTGTTTCCTTCATATGTCTTTTTCAAAAGATGTACAACAGTAAATCCATCTGAAAAGATAAAAAATAATAAAGCAAGAAAAGTATGATGACACAAGGATGCATCCAGCTTTATGAGATATTTAATGACAAAGAGATTATAGTACATGATCAGTGTTTTTGGTTTGGTGGTTGTTTCTATGATAATCCTTATCTCTTTAGGGGCCAGGATGGGTTTCTAGACTCTGATCTTGGTGTGTGGATTTATTCACTACTACCAAAATAAGGGCCTAAAGTGTCACACACAATTGTGTATTCAAGAATCCTCCCTATTCAGTTGTATAAAAATACGGACATAGTGGGCCCCGCCATGGGGTTTGAGTATTGTCTAAATTGTCGATCACCATAATAATTCAATTAATTCATTATTATTCATGTTATGAATATTTGGGATTGATTTTTTTTTGTGTATTTACATGTTTCGTAAATACGAGAACAATATTAATCAATCGATTATTATTTTAATATTTAATGTTCGTTTAATATTATGTGAAATAGTGTGTCAAGTTAAATGTCTCTGTTTTATCACGTAATATATTTTATATATTTTACAAGTATCAGATGAAATAATAAATAATATTGGCATAGTCTAGTTCGACAAAATTATTTATTTATGGACGTTTAAATAAACTGGGGTCGGGGAACCCAACAGAGTATTTCGTAAATCCATTATAAATATTAGAGGAGGCTCTCCCTTATGTTTTTCAATTCAGTATTCAATCATTCCATGCAATGAAATCCATAGACTCTCTCTCCTTCCACTATCTAGAGTGACTTTCCCTCAATCCAATAAGATCAGATCAAGAAATATATCATGCATTGAATTCATCTAAATGCATTGATCATCGGGACATCAAAGGGGTCACCGAATCTATGCACTAGCAACCGTAATTCGAAGATCGACACTCTGGTGGATTTTTGACTTGTGTGTGGATGATATAGAGGGATAATTCATTGGATCCTTCAAGCGACGATCACATTCCAATAGTGGTAGTCAACCATAACTTGGGATTTGAAATGGGTACCTTTTCATTTTAATTTTGGTCTCTTTACAATTTACGATAGATTCTCGATCCTTACTGATTCTCGGATCATCGATGTCAAAAATTATTGTCAATATGCTGATGAAAAATTTAAAATTCCTGGCCCACCGGCCTCCGATGTGTTGTACGGAACCATACAACCTCTCCCAAGGCAGTGAGCCTAGGGGAGTCAATGAAAGTTGTTCGTAGGAAGTAGTGGGCAGTCCGCGAACCTTTTTAAAGGTAGTGTTCCTGGGACAGAGTGACTATTCCTAAACCATTGAAATCCATAGCCAGTGAAATATAGTAGTAATTGGTACAAATGAAAAACTTTCATTATATGCTCCATGGACATAACCCTTAGTGATTATCAATGTAAAAATGTGTCATTTTTCCTTCTTCAAAGGAATTATTTAATTACTATACATATCCATAATATAGGATTAAACACGATCCTACCAATGTGGGAACATGATCCAGTAAAGTTGATAAAATGTTGACACCCTGATCCCCCCCCGGGTGGTCTAGGATCCTTCAAGTGATATTAGAGGGAAAAGGTTTATTTATGTGGTATACTTATCAACAATTATATTCAAAAGATAATTTTAGTTTCTATTTACCATTTCAACAATAAATATCAGTATTGATAAATGTTAAATTATCCATGAGTAGAATTATATACCTATAAAAACCATATTGAATAGGAAAAATAAACAGAATAGATAGATGATGAATTCCCTCATATCTAACGATTATGATGTTTCTAGTTCTCTGTGCCTTCCTAATAATGAAAAAAACACTAGGCATTGAAAATCAATATTATGTCGCTCAAGTTTCCACCAACCAAATAGATTCCATCACAATTGATAATTTTGATCAAATTTTTACCTCAAATTAACTTTCAAGTGTTATAGAGATATTAAGAACCTATCTCCATGATATTCTTGAAGAATTTTTTTTTTCTATTTGTACAATATTTCAATGAATTCCAGTTGAGATCACCCAAATGGAAAGTGAAGCTAACAATATTGAATAGGGATTAATAGGAAAAAATTTAGAATGATATAAGCTATCCAAAAATATTTAAGCCATCGAAAAGAAATAAGGATTCAATAAGACTCTATATGAAAGGATCTATGCACATGAAGATGAGATAAAGAAGAGAATTGAAGATAATGGATTATATTTGAAAGGAAATTTCAAGAAGATCAAGGAACTTGAATATTCTTCTGAAAACAAGGTTAAGATTCATGAACATTAGTTTTAATTGTTGAAGAAGAATTGTGAACAGATGATGATATTGATTGAATATTAAAAGATCATACTCTATATGAAAAGTCTAAAATTGGAATCTCAGATGACAAATCTTTAGAAGAAACATATTGATCCTTTACAAAATTGAAAAAGTTTCTACAGGTACTCATTGTCCACTTTATGATTCTAAATCTGAAATACCTCCGTCATGTGATAAGAATATCATGAAATCTTTCGGTGATATATCACAAGTAGCTAAGAGGAATAAGGTACCATCCAATCCATTATTTAATCATGTTTCTAAATATGTTTCAACATGATGTGTAAACAGGAAGACAAATTCAAAACCAGTGTGGATGAGGAAAGGATAGTATTTACCTACCACAACGCCAATAGTGGATAAGAAGAACAATAATTTGGAAGATGGTTCCCCATAGAGTAAAAAAAATATAGAAGAAGACCCCAAAACCTTATCCATAAAATATCATGAAGTCATGATTTGTGGTCCAATGTTGTTACTATAAAAGGTTTGGGAATTGTGCATTAGATTTTCAGTATAATCTTCAAATTGAAAAAGCCCAAGGGAAGCTCGTCACAAGGGGGAGAAATCTAGAGAGGAAGAAGCCACATAAATAGATTCAGATGCATCTGTATAATATAAACAGATTTTAAATGTTTGAAAAAATATGTGATTTATGCAATGGCATTGTTCACAAGGTCCATATATGAAAATGTTGATGTGCATAAAAATATGATAAGAAATGAAGACCACATTAGCTGACTAATAATGAAAAAGAAACATTTTGATGAAATCAAACAAATATTGTGATCACTAATCTCACAAAAAAATATCTCAATTAGGGAAGCTGAGAATACTCTAGTTTTAATATTCATGAAATTGAATGGTAAATTCATCCATGAGAGAAACTAAGAGGGCTGACACTCAGATGAACCTGTGTCGAAGATCCAAACCAGCTGCAATAGTTCCAAATGACATCAGGTTCATCAAACCTGATGATGTGGAATGAATGAGGAAACATGAAGATGAAATTTCCATGGATAGTGATAATGGATAATAAAAAATTTCACGTGCTGTAGATAAAGTGCATGAGAGAGTGAAAGTCAAAGTAAACACACGTGTTAAAGAATTTATTTGTGAGAGACGTTTTAAATATGGTCACATTACAAAAGGATGTCTAACCATAATACCAGAGAAATATGAATCCATAAATGTAGTAAGGATGTATCATTGATAATGGATGTTAAGAAGAAGAACTCTCCACACAAATAAAGAGAGTGTTTTAAGAGAACCCGACCACATAAACATGGATCAGAAATGATATTCATATGTGCTTGCAGGAATAATGGAGAAAATAGATCCTCATGGTTGATAAAACTATCTCAACCATTCTGGTCATATTGGAGAAGCAATCAGAAACCATCTTATTCCCTTAATCATTGGGGAATTGTATTTGTGTTGATCATACATGAAATTTATGGTGAATCATGCTCTCAGTGCAAGAACCTGAGATGTAATGAATGATGTCAACTTTTAATAGCTAGGATGAAGAAGTTTCCATTCTTGGTTTTTCCATAAATTGATTTTAAAAGATTAAAATGATGAAGTATCATCCTTGATGAAGATGATGAGGAGTGTTTCACTTGATAAGGAGATAAATGAAGAATATTTTGGAAATATTATTTCAATCAGAATCAACTTCAGTTGGTATTAAATTCAATTAATATATAAATTTTATGAATAATGTGTTATTGGAAAAGGTATTTTATTTGTTTATATCTCTCCCTTGGTTACTCATAATGAAGATCAATTTAAAAAGGGGGAGTTACTGAATTAATTTGTGACATATGAAGAATGGAAGTGCCCTAAATCCCTCTATCCTTCAAATTGCACTTGGATGTTATTGATATGTTTTTTGAAGTGATTTTAGGAGTTTCATGTTTATTATACCCTATCAAATTTAAATTATTCATCCCTGAATGAATGTGGAAAAACCTTGATGAAAAATTACATGACTTCTCATCTCATGTGGTATCTTGATTGGTGAATAATGGACAACCTTTTTGTTAAAAATAGTACCCTTGGTTTATACACAGAGAATTGCTCAGGTAGACATAGTGTGAAATGATTTATGGAACATTGCATAAGTATGGATTGATACAATTTTACCATGAACATTGTATTTCTTTTCAATAGGGGCGAGAGAAGAGAAATCAATGTATGAGGATAGATAAGATACTCATTTTCATATTAATACATTAATATGAGGATAACCATATGGCATTGACAACAAAATACAATGAGATGGATTTTTCGGACCACATTTGGTATAAATGTGTATTTATTTTCAATAGTTTTCAATGAATATCACACTCAATAAGGGGATTATGAAGAAGACCAATGATATTGAGAGTGTTGAAGGGATTCAAGTAATAATGTTATCATGCAACATCTCACCATTCAATGTGACCGTGCAAGATCCTACCATAAAAGAAATGAATCATTTCATAGAGGATCATGTGTAGATTTGAAGATTTAATAATGATCATTAAATTTTGAGAAGATGATTCCAATCATATTTAGTGTTGAATGGGATGATTGATGTTGCTGGAAGATAGGGATGTTGTAGTAATTTCCATGGAAAAATATTACGATGTTAAATGTGATCGATCAAAAAATGTATATCATGAAAGATAAGGATCATAATGAAATAATATTATTATTGAAGAATAAAGATGACAATGAAATATAATGGGTGGTCTTGTCGAAGAAAATATTAAAGGATTTTAATATAGGATTGAACAAGATACAGAACGGTGATGGAAATTGTAAAAGGAAGAAAACAACCTACCTTAGAGTATGGACCACATACCAGTTCTGGTAAAGGTTCGTAGCAGAATATCATGTAGCAGGAAAGGTATGTGGAATGGTTTGAAGAACGGGTCGCAGTACTGAAAATGGTTCACCGTGGAAGGAGTTTTGGTACGTGGAATGGGTCATCGTTGGCAGAAGAGATGCAGTATGTGGACCAGAAGACACACAATACATGGTGAAGGTTCAGAGTTCACAATCGGGTCTCAATATGTTGTGGAGGCTTACTGTAGGAGGAAGGAGCTCAGTATGTGATGAATGTTGTATGACATTAAAAATTTTGGTAAAACGGATCTATGAATATTGTGGAGTTATTTTCCAATATAAGGAGTGTTAATCCCATCATTAATAGAGAGCTAATTTGATAAGAAACTCTCACCTTTTTTGTATGAACATGAATAAGTATGACTGTGGTGTGCATGGGATATTCTACATCGGACTAAGTTATACAAAAAGGATGAAAATGTTCGTAAAATTGGAACGAGTAGTCCATGAAAGGGATTTTTCATAAGAAAATATTGTATGTGGGAGAAGAAATAATTCGTAGAGTTTGAAGAAGATGTTTTTGGAAGGAATAAACAGTACACCAAGATGGTATGCAGAGGCGGTATGCAGATTTAGTTTGTGATGGTGGTACGTAGAGGTGGTATGCAGAACCTGTATGTGAAAATTGTATGTATAGGTGGTACAAAGAGGTGGTATGCGGATGCGGTGTGCATAGGCAGTATGCAGATCAGATGCGGAGTGTGGATCAGGAAGGGTGTATAGATCTGGTGTGTTGCACTGAGAAGGCGTGGTTCTTGGAGAAGGTGTGGTGCATGTAGAAGGAAAAATATTCGGAGCATAGGTGGTATGAGGAGCAGAGGTGGAACATGAAGTAGGCATGGTATGATGACCAGACGCGGTACGCAGAGCATGTTTGGTACGTAGTTCAGAGATAGCCCATAGAATCAGGGCCATTTCATGGAAAGTAACACATCACAAATGGATTTTGTGATTATAATGAAAAAGGGAAGAAGTTCTCTTGCATTCAGTAATTGTACTAAATGAGAAAACTAAATATAAAAGATAATCAATTAGGGAAATTTATTCAAGAAGTGTCTCGTGCTAAATAGATACCAAGGCTTTTCCTGCCAATCTGTTGAATTGAACTCAAAGTCGATAAATTGAGTGGGACGTCTCCCATGGTAGTGAGATAAGGGTAGTCAATGGAATTTATCTGAGGGAAGCAGTGGGGTATCCCTTTATAAAGGAAATATTCCTAAGATAGATTGAATGTTCTCAAAACTTTTTAATTTATTGCCAATGATTATTAGTGTAAATTTTTATGTTCAAAAAAATGTCATCATATTCTCCTTGGATGTATCCATTTGTGGTGAACCATGAAAAAATGTGTTGTTTTGTCCTTATGTATGTTAATTTTTTAATTAATTCACACATCCATCACACAAGTTTAATCAAGTTCATTCCAACGTGGGAACAAAATCCAGTAAAGAGGAGAAAAATTTGACAACATGATTCCCCTCCCCCCGGAAGGTCTAATGTCCTTCAAAAGATGCCCCTCCCACATTCGAAGAAGGTGTCTCCACCAATATTTGATGAGTTGGTACAATTGAATATAAGTACTAAGATTGATTTCTAAACCAACACTGATTAGTGAGGTCATGTATAAAGAAAAACGACAAAAATATGCGGATTTACTAAGGTATCATTGTGATGTATATCCGTAGAGCTATGAAGAGATTCAAAGGCTAGATCCGCATGTCACCATCCACCGTATCTGTCTACCAGTTAATCATTGTGGGTCCAAACGACCTCCCATCAAGATTTACGCTTCTAACTGTGCCATGGTCTAGGTCAAGGTTGAAAATCTCATTAAATACAACTTCGTTAAGGAGGTATAGTGAACCATATTGTTATCCAACATTTTGACCTTCCTGAATAATAACAGACTGATCAGAGATGTCATCGACTTCAGGGATCTCAATCATCACTATCCGTATGATGATTCCCCCCGCTCCTGATACAGAGCTACTGATCAATGCAACCACTGGATTCCATGCTCAATCATTCATGGATGGGTATTCTAGATATAATAAAATACGGATTTCCTTAGAGGATGAAGATTCTACCACCTTTATGGATTCACATGGCACTTTTAACTACTAGGAAATTCACTTTGGTCTATAGAATATAGGTTACACCTATCAGCATTCCCTGCACAGCATATACATGTCGATCCTCAAGACATTGGTGGAATTATATGTGGACGATCTGGTGGTAAAATATTACCAGCATCAAGACCATCTCAGATATCTAGATAAAGTATTCATCTTCATATGCTCCCACCATCTGAAGATTAACCCCTTGAAATGTGCCTCCAGGGTCACCTCTAGAATGTTTCTCATATTTTGTATGAGAAACAAAGTTATTGAGTTCTCACTTTAGAATATCACAACTATCAGCCAGATTCCTTCTCCAAGCAACCATTGGAAACTATGTTGTTTTCAAGGCCACATATCCTAAATATTCAACTTCATTGCAAATATGGGGGGAAAGTGTAAGCCATTTTCTAAGTTCATGAGGAAGGGTGTCGATTTTCAGTGGGATGATGAGTGACAAACTTCTTTTGATGAAATCAAGAAATATCAACAACAACCTCTAGTTCTGATGCCACCTATCTCTAGAAAGACGTATGTCCTTTATGTGACCTTCCTCAAATGACCTCTCAATCCCCACCTCACATAGACGAATAATGAGTTGATGGAGAACAATTTATATTATCTCATCCACATTCTCCACAATACAGAGAAAATATATACCTATATCGATAAGATCTTCTTTATAATGGTATTCGTAGTGCAGAAATTGAGACAATACATCTACAACTATGAGATATAGCTTGTTTCCCGATGGATCCACTAAATCACATTCTGAACCACACCATACTGACTGGATATTTTTCATGGTGGAAAGTTCTCATACATCAACATGATATCATGTTTGTTTCCCAAAATTATATCAAGGGGGTGGAATTGGTAGATATTCTTGTCGCCCATCCAGCCCTTGTAGAACAGTCACTAGATCATAATTTCCTAGATGAGGAAATCCTTTCAATGGATCAAGTTGTTCTATGTAAGAAAATTTTCAACAATGGCACATCACACAGTCCACAACGTAGAAGGCTCAATGATCCCAAACATAATTGGGTAATCCTTAGTATCATGTTCACCATGAATGCATAGTCTATTGATTCTTAGTTGTTCATGTTATCAAAAGGATGAACCAATAATGTGACATAGTATCAGTCCCTTATCGCCAGCCTCAAGCAAGCCCTTGATATCAGTTATCATTATCTACACATGAAGGTGGATTCGAAGTTAGTCTTTAAACATATCAATAGTGGAGATATTATTAGGAAGTTAGATCGCGTACCCTTCCTAGAGCACACTCACTGGTTGATGGCCCAATTCAATTCTCTTCTAGAAGATACCCATGTTCCTCAGTCACAGAATGGTCGAGCCGATTCCTTGGACAACCTTGGAACATCCCTTGGAGAGCTTAACCAGGATAACATGATTAACCTTATCGTCCATCGAAGATTAATTTCTCTAATCAACTCAAATGATGGAGATTTCTAGTAAGTAATTCATCTTAAAAATAGTGAATCACCATGGGGACCTTCGGCTCCGCCTACGACAATAATGGAAGGAATTATTGTTTGGACATATCCCTTTATTGAGTATCTCCAGCATCATAATATATTGTCAGCCTGAGCCGAACGTGATTGATTCCTTTGGCATGATGTGTATTTAACCCTCCAGAGTGGTCTCAATCTTGGACATACCCTCAATAAATGGGGGTTTGATGGTGTTCTCCTCCAATTCATTAAAAGATATGAGATTCCCTTGGTCAGACATAAATTTAATGCCAGTTCATGTGGAGGTCATCTGGTAGGGCCAATGATCTCCCACCCAATCTAAGGATTGGACTACATCTGGCACACCATAGTTCGTGACTGCATTGATTTATCTAAAATTGTACATGCATGTTATGATCCATTCCAACATTTTCCATCAACCACCATATCCCTTTTATACTACCAAATATTCTTGGCCTTTTGGTATGGGGAATCGATGTCATGATACCATACCCACCAGCAAATTCTAGCCAGTGCAGGTTCATCCTGACCACACATGATTTATTTTCCAAGTGCGTAGAAGAAATTCTAATCCATGAAGTAAATGATTAATCTATCATTGAATTTGTGATTGCCAATATCATCCACGTATTTTCATTCCCTCATGTTTTTTCCACTGATAATAACACCATCTTCCGAGTATCATAGTTAACTAAATTGTATGCCAAGTACAGAATCTATTCTAATCATACCTCTCACTATCATGTGGAAGAAAATGGGAAGACTGAAGTGTTCAACAAAAACCTCTCCAACATTTTTCAAAATATGGTTGGTCAGAATAAGAAAAATTGTATAGAAAAACTCCCCAAATCTCTTTGGTATTACCCAATGAAGACTAATAATTCCACCATGGTGACCCCATATTCATTAGTGTATGGAATAGAGGTAGTCCTACCCATAAAGGTTCAATTAACATGACATAACATAGCCTTATATGATCAGAAGACACAAGAAATTGTAGAGAATATCTATTTGGATGAACTAGAATCCCTTGATCAAAATATGATTTCATTCATGCATGATTTAGAGAGGCATCAAAACCGTATTTCTAGAGAATGAAAAAAGAATGTTCATCTTCATTAATTTCATCAAGGTGAAATAGTATTGACCCTAATAATTCCAATGATACCTGGAATGACGCTTCCAATGTTGGAAACTATGTGGGAGGGACCTTATATCATTCACATGTTTTACCCCAAAATACATACTCCCTAGTTACTTTGGATGGTGAGATCATTACTCCTCCCACCAATTCCAAATTGCATAGGTATTATTTCTCTTAACAGAACCTACTTCCATATTTACCGCACGATATTAAACTATGTGATCCATCTGGGAGGAAGAACTTGAAACCACTCTGTAGTCATCCTGCATGATGATAAACTGCAAAATGGTCCAAGATCTATGGCTATAGACAATGATCTTTTCTGTCATTACCAAAAAAATGTTAAATTGTGTGAGCTGTAGAGTCTGAATGAAATTAAACCACCCAACACTCATCACATGTCATGATATACTACAAAATGGTATGATATCTTTGACCATTAAGTAAAATATTTTTCATCATTATTGCACAATATTAACCTATTTGATCTATTTGGGCTAAAGGACATAAAACTACCTAGGGCTCATCCTCCTTGATGAAAAACTATAGAATGATCCAAGCTCTATGACCTTAAACTATGATATTTTCCATCTTTACAAAATGGTAGAAAAAATCATGATCCATCTGGCCTGAAGGACATAAATCCCCCATCAATAATCCTACATGATGATAAACATCTAAATGGTCTGAGCTCTACAACTGTAAACTAATATATTTTTCATCCTAACCATAAGACGTTAAACTGTATGGGTAACTCCATGCTCCCTGAATTCACCTCATTTTGACCCACATAATCTTTCATATCTAAAAGGACACCCACATAGATAGGTCATTTTCCACATTGGATCACTTAACATTGTAGGAAAATGTTCTGTAATATCTTGAAGGATGTTTGAGACAGGTCTCCCATTGTGAATATTATCATTAGCATACACTCACTAGTCTATTTCCATTCCAGGTCACACAATATGTTTCATTTTTTGTGATCTAGGTCAGCAGTTATAATTGGTCATTATCACCATCCCCAAGGTCTCCTAAATATCACGAATGGTGATTAACAATTTTCTTCTATATTTTCCCACACACATGACATTAATCTGGTCATCTCTCAGTCTAAGCTATATGAAAATAAAATGTGATCTGTAATATACATTTCACATGATATTAAATTGAAAGGAATTTACAAAACTACACGTGGATTGATTCTCTTCCTCGTGATATGTGAAGGGATGACAAAACATTTCATCTTTGGTTCTATCCCCATTCCCCCATACTTTATAGCCTCTTGGCCCATGTTCTCTCTTGGGATTGAATATAGTGTGGTGTGGACTCATCCTAAACTCATTCATGTCGGGTATTCTATATCACACCATGCACATTCCATTTGAAATCCAATAATCTATTTCCTTACCTCATGACATTAAAATGAACATCATTTTTATAACTATGTATTGCTATTTTCCCATCCATATGTGTTATGTAAAAACGTCCATAAATTTTGTTTTTGGGTATATCCATTGGTTCCTTACCCCATATTCCCCATAGGCCCTTTTGGAAGAATGTTATTAGGTATGGACTCCTCCTATCATCATTCATATAAGGTTAACAAAAAGAAACCCCACATTCCTTCTTTAGGAATATCTCCCCTTCATCTACGTCCATATGGCATGATGTCAAACTGCATGGTATTTCCAGAACTACATATGGCTTGGTATGCATTTTAATGAGATGTGTAGGAATGTCCAGTCATTTCATCATTGGGTCCATCCCCAGGTACATAGACCATTATATCCATTTTTCCCAATCTCTATAATGTGATTGCATATGGTGTTGTGTGGAATCCACCTTTCCACATTCACATAGAGTGTGATTCATCAAACCATGATAATTATTTTAATAACCTCCTAATAGATATACTTACTACATGACGTCAAGTTAAACGATGTTTTTAGAACAATATTATGCTTGATTCCCATCCTTATGGGATATGTAGGAATACCCTGACACTTCATCTTTGGGTCCAAACATGGGTCCATTGATCATTATCGGATCCTTGCCCTGAGGTTCCACCATGGGATTTACCATGGTGTGGTGTTGAATTTTCATGTCCCCATTCATGGCATGTTTTCTTTATCAGTCCATGAACATTCCATTAAGAACCATGATCTTCTATATGAATCCAAACTATGTGATGTTAAACTACTCTACCTAGTACAATGTGATATTAAACTATTGATTATTTATCACAGAGTGTTAAAGTTCATGGGTTAGTCCTATCATATGACCACAAACTGTGATACTATCATCATGGCCACACAATGAAAAAATGTCACTGCATCGTGGTGTCCTCTCGTGAGAGAGAATCATGTGTATAATTGTTTATCCACTATGAAATTTGATAAGGCCTACATATATATATATATATGGATTCATATAAAAATTCCATGATTCCCCATTAAGGGACTGTTGCCCAAAACAACACGAACTCTAATAAACAATAATGATCCATCAAATGCATTCTCATTCGATGAATGGGCCATACCTGCAGAGTAATGAAATTTAGAACTATGTGTGGATTTATTCCCATCCTTATGGGATCCACAAGAACACCCATGCATTTTGTATTTTGGTAAATCCTAAGGAACCTCAAATACTAACTTCTTTTCGTCCTTGTGGGACGAACACTATTGGAAGCACGTTGTGTGGAATGATGCCTCTTTGGTCATCATACACATTGGGTTAGTCTTCCATTCCATACACATTTCTCTCTTGAGAAACATCTACCCTTTTCATCTTTACCACATGATGTTAAACTGCATGGAATTTCCATAACTACTTGTGGCTTGATTCACATCCTTTTGGGATACATATGAATACTCAGAAAAATTCTTCAAGACCAGCCACAAGTTCATCAATATATTTCCCCCTTTTCGTCCACTCACCTCCTTGAGTTTTTTTCCTGTAACTGGACCCCTCAACCCATTGTTATGCCTCACCAACATTCTCAAATGCACTTTATTTTTTTGAATTAAGAGTGTTGGATTCTGAAAGGGAATGATTTAATCCATTTCCATGATTCATGTATCACTTTATTTGTGTTTACATCAACTTTCATAAATTAAAGGATCCCCAAATTGTATGCATTATCAGGCTTATGGCTCACCTACTGCATTGGGCAAATATCCCAGAGGATTTCAAATGACATTATGAGACATGTCCGATGTAGAAAAAAAATTTAGTGGTAGAACCTATTTTGTCGTTCCAATTTCATGTCACAATATACGGATGTTGTGTTTCGAACATGGTCAACAATTATCCACCATTGTTATGTCACAGTCATTATTCCCTAAATATTTCTCCCATGATTCACATAACCTTCCACTCGATCATGTTCAAGTGGAATTTAGACACCATTTGTGTTGTTATCCCTTTTTAAACCTTTGTGCATTATAACTACAAATCAATGTTGTGGGGTCAACTTAGAATCCACACCATATCCCCCTACTAAGTATTCCTAGTGTTGTAAATATATCCTCCACACTTATTTCACACCCCAAAAATAGCTCACATGGGATTAGAAATACGGGTATGGACGGTGCCTGTATGGAAGAACCACACTTCACTTGGTCTAAACCCAATGACCATAAATTTGCATCCTTATCATATGATGTTAAACTACAACTTATTCATCCTTGTTGTGTGTTGATAAAAAACCATCATATGATGTGTTTATTCAAGAAGACATTATTCCTCTGGCATTTCCCCCTTCTCATTCCATGCTTATGAACTATGATTGGCTTGATTTTCATCCTTATAGAATAAGTAGTGAGGCACATGAATTTCTCCTCGAGCCTTGCCCTAGGTCCATTAAAATTATATATTCTTTTTCTATAATCATGATATGTACTCTATGACATTAAAATTTGTGTTCCCAGTTCATGTGACATGTCTTTAAACTATTGGGTGGGGTCCAAGCAGTATGGCCATAAACTCTCTACGACATCCTAATCATATTATGTTAAACTATTCTTCACACCATCCTTAAAGTATTACATTAAACTACCTTTTTATCATCCACATTCACATGGTACGAAACTATAAGCCATCCAAGGTCCTCTCAAGAGAGGTCCCTCCCATAACTAGTCATGATCTTGATTCAGACCAATATGGTCACCTGATGTATTTTTTCCACAGTGGATTAATTCTAAGAGAGTTGGACTCAATTCGAATAGCCCATCGCTCAACCCCATGCATTGCATGTCCCTTATTCGTATCATCACCCTCCATCACATCTGAAGGGAGACCCAGATGGCATGGACGCTCATCCTTTTAGCTCACCTACCATTTTAGACCAATGTTTAAAAAGATATTTGAAGATGTTTCATGTTAGGCCTTGTGTTTTCGAATACGGTTAGTGGATGTGAAACATTTATTTGTCCCCATTTTAGGCTAATGTGATATGGATAATGTGTTTCAAATATGGTAAATAGTTATCATACATCTTCATGTCAAATCTCACCATGTTCATAATATTAGGTATTGTGGTTCAAATTTATCATCCCCCATTGTTCAGATTAACTCTATCGCCCATTAAATCACCATATTCGTGCACTAGAACATGCTTGGAAAGGAAATTCAGTTTTTCTGGGAACCCAATCCTCTAGTTGTTGTCTCTCCATCAACCCGAATGTTTTTTGTGGTTGGTCAACAATGGGATACCCACAAATATTCAATGTATAATTTTCTCTCTCGTATACAGAATAGAGTTTTAGGTAGTCTTCCCATGTTTCTCACACTGGGTATGACCCATGCGAGCATAGGTATTAGTCACTAATTTCATTATATTTTTGGTCAAGATGCGCTAATTAAAAAAAGAAAACAAAAAATAAGTCCATGCCCATAGTTCAGGATGAGTAATTAAGGGAGAAAACATGTTTCATGAGTTAGGATGAAACATGCCCCTTATGGATCATCCTCTTCAATAGACTAGCTCAGTACATCCACACTATGTCATGCAGCCTCCAAAATTGCCTCTTATACCCCGAGATTTGTTTCATCATCATCAGTTGTGGAGCAGAGTAGTTGGCTCTGACTTGCATTCCCTTCGGCTCGGCCTAGAATTCAATCAATTTTAAAATTTCCTACACTAATTGCTCCTTGGAAACTGTCAGTTAGGCCTTTAACTATTTATTGTGGTCAATGTGGATCACAATAAATGATGCTCTTTCAGTTGCTTTCTCTTCAAGGAATAAAATATCCTTCTCTGGCTTAAAGAACATCTGTGTAATCTCATATTCATTCCAAAATTGAGAAATATTAGTTCATTGGATACACTATCATATCTTTTCATCAATATAATCATGGATTATTATATTAAGATAGTGAGCATCCAAACCTACATCGTAGAGAATGTGTAGCCATGTGCGAAGTGTCCCCATATGGCTCATCCAATCTTCATGGGATTGACTGAGGATGATTTTTTTACACTTCCACACCTTCTATCGCATCATATAACTCTCCTCAGCCATGTCAAGATTAGTGTGGTACATATCCTTAGGATATATAGGATTGTACTCTGGCAAAATAGCTAGGAGTTCAGCAGTAGGGTCATCTTCTAGAACTCTCTCTTTTTCAGTGACCTCACCTCCGCCATCATAGAGCTCATCCCTATTAGTATCATCACCCACGATTGCAGCCTCATTCTAACTGGGTGCTAGGTTTGGAACATCATGAATTATTGACACTATATTAAATGGTGAAATCAATGGTAGATCTCCCACATATGTTCCAGAATCAAAAGTTTTTCAGGCCTCTAGCCTTTTCATCACTGTATTGGGAACAAAAAACATGGTCATCCGAGTTCCCCACTAAATTATTTGAGCCTACAAAAGTAGAAACATACAATATCCAAGAGTAACGGTGTCCAATTCACGTGTCACGAGAGAATATTCCACCACAATAGATCCCTTGGTGCTTGTTTATTCAATGATCATCGCTAGATACTTTTGAACCGAGGGAACTTCATGAGACTCTCAGGTTGCCATTTCATCCTCTAATGTAGTCTTGTCTCTAGCCACCTAAATTTTTGATGCTCCTTCAACCGGTTCAATAGTGATCGGTCCTACACCCTACTAGATCCTAGATGATGATTCTGGATGTTGTTCATCCACATCAATCGGTGATTTTTTATCCCCTATAGGGGAGATATTTCTATAAATCATCATCGATTTGTTCCGGAAAAGGAAAATGTTTGGTCTATTGTTTTGAGACTCGGCTTTTACCCTGTATGACTTTTGAATATTTCTACATATAATTCCAGAGCTAGGCGTAAAGACGATATGTGATTCTGAGGCCCGGTGTGCCAGAATTAATTTTATAATAATATTAAGTATTTTTATACTATGCACGTGGTGGGGTTGTTTTTTCTTATAAACAGTATCTTGGATCAGGAATCCGATGGCACAGTTGTGTCTATAGCGTGTATTTTACCCTAGGTGGGGTGTAAAAGATGCAGGCACAGGCCTACTGTGAGATATTTCACCCAGGGGAAAAATCATCATTTTAAAATAATGACTTAGGGATTTGTATCACTGGAATTAATTTCAAATAACCTTCGAACGAAGCCTTGGAATGGAAGTGTGAGACTTACTTTGAGTTGAAATGAGGTGTTTTTCCTAGGCACGATATAAATTGAGAAGGAACAATAGTTTTGGATTCCACGGTAAGCGAATTTTTCTATAAATAGAAAAATAAGGAGTTGGAGTTAAGGTAACCCCTTCTCTCTCCTCTTCTCTCTCTCTCCCTCTCTCTCTCAACCGTTCTTCACCATTCCTCACCGAATCGAGGAGTGACCACCGCTAAAACCATGGCAGATCGATGCAGGAGCATCGTGGATGCACGACCAATGAAGATCGACCTATTTTAGGTAGGATTTATAATTAATTTTTGCACCTTTTTCAATTTCATGAGTTTTTTTCCTATTTGTTTGTTAAATTATATAATTTTAGAATTGGGACGGTGGCCAAACGAACACAACCGTAATACAAGCCTAATTTTAACTATCGTTCTTGGGCGTTCTTCGTCCATATGTTCAGAGACATCATTCGGTGTCAGTTTGTAGATCTGGGGTAGGCACGGCAAAGTCCTCGCCCCGAGGATTCCGAATAATCATTCGGATTTGAAATCGGACCGCCGTAGTGGTGGTGGCGGCTGTCGGACGTCCTGGCTCGGGCAAGGGCGGTGGATGAAGTTTGGGGTGGTATAGCGGTGGAGCCGGCCGAAGGAGTCCGGAAAAAGGAATGAGCAAGCCAAGTCGGATCTCGGAGGGGTCGGTCCGGTGCGGCGGTGTCAGGTGTGGCCGGTGCGGATGGCGTGTGTCCAGAGTAGTCCGATGAAGGAGCCGAGCAGGCAGGGTGGAGCTAGCTATGACGACAACGGAGCGGGGGTAGACGTGGCGTGGTGTAGGTGGGAGGTGGCGCGGTGGCACAATATAGGAGGTGAGGGTGTCGGTGTTGTCCCGTTGCGGTCGGAGGAGGACCCCGAGGTCAACGCCTCGGGGGTGCGGCGTGTACTAGGACCCACTGAACGTGGGTCCTACTGGGCGACAAAGACCAGCCAAAGGGCAGGTCCGCTTGAAGAACCAAACATGATAAGGTCTAGTATTGATGGAGGGGGTCGTGGCCATTGGGATGTGGTGAGTTGGGGCAGAACCACGGCTGGGCCACGGGCAGGCGGTTCGAACCGGGCTGGCTGGGGGGAAGCAGCCCGGTTGGGCCCCCTTGTGTTTAGGGAGCTCTAACTTCTAAACGGAAAGTCTGTTTGAAGAGCTGTCTATGGTTGCAGGTTCGTGTCGGCGAGGTGGCCTTTTTGAAATGGCCTTCGTGTATTTTGAGTTCAATTCCTAAAGGTGGGTGACCCGGAATTCCTAAATTTAATAATATTAAATTGTTATTAATGTTGCGACATCCATGGTTCGTGAGCCAGACGTCTGTTTGATGCGCCATCAAAGGTACTGTGGCCCTGGAGGTGAGAAGTTCCACCCAAAGTTTGTTCAGAACCCTTGCAGTTTTGTTTTGTTGATCGGTGGAATGACACACTTAATGAGCATAAATAAATAAATAAATAAATAAATAATTATTCTTGCGTCAGACCTAACTCATGCTTGGGATGTCTGATTGACGCACAATCGGCGACAGCATGACCCTAGTCCTCATGCGGAGTTTTTGTGGTGCTTACCGAACCATTCAGGTTGGAGACAAGGTGTAGGCCCCAAAGGGCTGGGTTCATGCATTTTATGTTGAAACGCCACTTTTTCACACAACTTCTTTTTGGGGTGTTTGAGTACTCGTTTCAGAGTGTTCTTCTGAGGGGATTGTGACGTCGCAATCTTCCAGCCCAAATTCGGGCCAAAGGCATGGGCCCCACGAGGAGACTATCGGACGTATGCTGTGTTTTTATGACTTATGCTTCATAAGTCAGTCCAGGGAAAATAAATAGCTTATGCCACGTGGTTATCTGTACAGAATGCAACGGTACAATCTATGTAGCGCGTTTTGGGGTCGAGGTGTGGGCTCCACAGGGCCCCATTTGCGTAATGCGGGGAGTTGAAACTTCTACATTCGTAGTCCATTTTAGGCATCTTCATTTTCAATGTGACCCTGATAGTGAGATGAATTTGACCAGGGTGGTTTCAAGCGTTGATGCCGGAGATGAGGTGTGGGTCCCATGGGCCATCTTTGAAGGTGTGAGCAGCGTAGTACGAATTTTCCATCATGCGTTCATTTGGGGCCTATGAATAGTCATTTTGGTGTGTTTTTCTAAGAGCATAACAATGGGATAGTTCGCCTGGCCTTTTTGGGACCAAGGTGTTGACCCCATGATACATCGTATGGGCATAAAGCGGTGTTGAATAACTTGTCCATCGGGATCCCATTTCCAGTTAGTAAATAGTCTATCTCGCATGTTTTTCCATGAGGATTACAATGGTGAAATCCGTTTCGGAGAGAAGAGACTCTTTCAATATCTCATTAAATGTGGAAACATGAAAGGGATTTGGTTGCAGGTTCCTTTTATGCACTCCGAACCTATGCACGGTTGTGGTGTTAGTGACTCCCAATGATGGCACAAGCAGTGCGGAGTTATTGGACAAGTTCCGGGTTTTCCCTCCACCGGGGCTAGGTAGTGGGTTACACATTGACCTTAGTGATTACCCTCTTGCAGGGCTGGGTAGTGGTTTACCCATTGAACTTTGGTTTTATGCTCCAACGGGGCTTGGTAGTTGGTTACATATTGATATTAGGGTTTACCCTCCAGTGGGGATGGGCAGTGGGTTACCCGTTGAACATAGGGTTTATCCTCAAGCGGGGATGGGTAGTGGGTTACACATTTACCTTAGGGTTTACCCTCCATCGGGGCTAGGTAGTGGGTTACCCTTTGTCTTTATGGTTTACCATCAAGGGGGGCTGGGCAGTGGGTTACCCGACGACCTCTTGTGGTTTATCCACCAGCGGGGCTCCACACTGGGTTACATAATGACCTCTTCTAGTTTACCCTCCAGCAGGGCTGGGCAGGGTGTTACCTAACAACCTCTTTTGGTTTACCCTCCAGTGGGGTAGGGCAGTGGGTTACCCAATGACCACTTCTGCGTTACCCTCCAGTAGTGCTGGGAAATGGGTTACCTGACAAATTCTTTCATACATAGCCCTTTCTATGCGGCTATATAGTGACTTTTCAATATGGTTACCAAATTCGGACCCTTGGTTGTACGATTCAGCGATGAGCCAGCATAGGCATGCAGGACTATTGGGCATCAATTATGGATATCTTTTGAACTATTGACGAATTTTCTTTGGTTGAGCTTGGAGATAGAGATCCTTGTACACAATCGTTTGGGCTTTTTTTGAGCGTATATATATATACCCCCCACTTTTGTTCCCACTCAATCAGATCGGTTACTCTCTTACTAGGAGGGGTGAATATGTGTGGGGTATTCCACGTGCTTTCAGTGTTTTCCTCCTCTTGGATTGGACGAGTCTACTTACATTCTTTTGTTGGGTTGAGATGCACTATCCCTCTTGTAGTCTTACAATGTTCTTTTTATGTCTACTATAAACTATTTTAGTATCTCCATTGTTGCTCCCTCGAGATTTCGGGGAGTCCTAATGAGTATCTTTATACTCACTCTTTCTGAGGCTTTGCATGTACTTGGTGTGCCCTTGTTGATGAAATACAGGTCGATCAAGACTACGGAGGAGTGTAGAGGACATTTGAGCTTGGGTTGTGTTCAGTGGTCATAGTAGAATTCCTGGGAGTTAGACTCACCAGCTGTTTACTGTCTTTTACCTATTGTCGGGTTGTGGACCTTTCGGTTTGGGCATCTGTTTTTCCCTTTAATGTTCTGTTTATTTGTCAGTACTTTTTAGCACTATACTTGTTCAATTTAGAAGTTGATACATGATTTTGGTTCGGTAATAGTTGTTTTTCCTTTGGTTTTCTTTTTTACTCTGTACTTCTGCATTTAGTGGTTTGTCTGTGTTTTTACAGGTACATAGGAAAAGGCCTCCCTGAAATTGTTACACCTTCGGCACTTTTCTCCATCCCCTGGCTTATGGAGGCAGGAATAGGGTAGTTGCGGATAGTGACATGTAGGGTAGGTTCGTGACAAACTGGTAAAGAGGTGGTTCATTCCTTGGAGAATTGTTCAGACATCCCTAAAAAGGAATTGGTTGAGTTTTGGGGCAATAGTGTCAATGTGTCTCGAGAGAGGCTCTCAGGTCAGGGAGTCCAGTGATGGTGTGTCGACCGACGTATCCATTCACCAGGACCCTTATAACCCGTTTGTTGACTCTGTACATTGAGACACTTGTTGCAAGGAATTTGGTTCATTCATCATATAGGATTGAGTCTTTGACTGTCCTTCATGAGTCATCTCCCCATCGTTGTTGGTATATATATACTCATTTGACAGTGGTACTCCTTTATCAGATTCAGGATGTCTCCGCGATGATATCCATCTAGGATACTAGCTCCAGTTCATGACGATGAATCCGTGAGCGATGATGCCTTAGTTCATGATCCATCATATGATTACCCATTCTCCAGGAGGACAGGAAGTAGCACCTCCACCCTTGAAGTAGAAGATAGTACTGGCAGCAAAGGCCGATGACGAGCATAGGCTAGGAGAGCTACATGAGTTACAGCATCAGAGACCGTTGAGGTTCCCCGGTGAGCAATAAACATGGATAGTGAAGGGTTGGCTAGAGTTGGCGGGTCGCCGCTTCAATCTTGTTCGGACACTGACAGGATGATGGTGGCTTTGACAATCAGTATTTTTCCACCAAGTAGATTGGCTTTAGTATAGCCAGGGTTACTTAGATGCACGATGAGTTGGTACTCTCATGGGATGACTTCTAGAATCTATTTCATGAGGAGAACTACCCCACCGACTTACGCTTAATATGGTTTCAGGAGCTGCTGGAGTTCTTGTGGGGAGTGATGGCAGTGGAAGAGTATGCGACTAGGTTCGCTGTCCTTACTCGGTACACATTGGATGTGGTCCATGATGGAATCCTCTGAGAAAAGAAGTTTTAGGAAGGTCTATATAGAGGATATTCGTGGTAGCATTTTTCCCTTGTGCATCCTCACCCATCTCGGGGTGCTGGAGCAGGAAATGGTGACCAGGAAATATCTATCAGAGGGACATCAATTGGCAGTGCCTTGGAGCCGGAGGTCTCCCCTTGATGAGACTCAGGCACATGGTTGGGGACATCATAGAGCAATGAGACGACTGAGGGAGGACTAGTGCTGTGATTGTGATGTGTGAGGTCACGTGGCATAATACTACTCGACAAAATGTGCTGAGATTTTCAGATAGTTGGTAGATGTACCACCACGACAGAGGCAATGTCTTGATCAATGAAATCCTAAGTGAGGAGTGGGTGGTCCCTAGAGAGTTGGTGTTGGAAGAAAAACATGAAGAATTGTGGTTGGAGAATGAAGATTCGAGGTCCTTACACCACAACTTGGTGGCCCATGTCAGGCTCCGGGAGATGATTGATGGGGTCACCGGTGGGTGGGAGAAATGGATGTTTACAATCCTACAACGCATGAGATGAAAAGAGGTACGCTCTACGAATTTTTCTACATTTATTTGTATATGTTTTCTGACACTGTGTGAGGTATTATTTTCATCTGAATCCTTGTTCGAGGGGTTACCAAGGGTGACGCAAGGCGTCAGTGTAACCTTATGTCGGTGTTGTCTGACGTAGCTTTGAATGCACGGGAAATATGGGTTCTTCCCCCACTGAGACACATTTTTATGATGCGATCAAAACTGTGAGGGAGAGTTAGTACCACCCAAATAGGATAGTATTGAGGTGCGGTGGATGAGTCCCTCTAACATCTGTATTCATGGCGGGGTTTTGGAGTGGAGTGTTAGGACATGTTCTGGATTTTCCAGTGGGGCATTTCTGCTTGACCTCCCTTTGCATTAGGTGCCACTAGTGGGTTTGTCAGAGTGCATGTTTTGGGGATTAGTCTCCTTCTTAGAGGGGAAAAGACATGAGGGGTATGCCACATTCTTTTCGTGTCTAGCCTCTTGCAGTTGGATGAGTTTGATCGCAATACATTTTCATTGGTACCTTGCGTGATCAACGTCAATCGTGATAACGTTATCAAGTACAGGTTGAGGTTATGGAAACCTCATAAATAGAACTACATGATTCACTATGTGGTGCTGGTGGTGGTGGTCCTTGCACTGAGAATGTAGAGACACTTTCTTATGGGAGAGAACTTCGTGGTTTTCTCAGACCACCAGTATCTCAGGTGCTCCCTCACCCATAGAGACTTGAACATGAGGTAACAGTGCTGGTTGAATTTTATGCAGAACTATGACTTCGAGGTAGTCCTTGTTTTGGAAAATGGAAGTGTTGTAGCAGGTTACTTTAGCAGAAAGTCCCAAACTTGTCAGGTGTGGGATGATTCATTGTAGTTAGCTTCTCTATGGCTGACCTTGGTTGATGATGAGGTTATGGATTTTGTGCAGCCGATGGTGTTGACTCGTCCACTTTTTGAGCATGTAAGAGAGTCTTGGATGTGATGCATTGACTGTGAAAATTTGTTTGACCGGATATCCTTGGGTGTTTCACCAGATGGGTATTCTAAAGGAGGGAATCAATAGATCATGTTACAGAACCAAATCACGATTTCGGTCACAATGTGGAAATTTGAGGTTCGGCCGGGGAAGTCCCCTGAGTTTCATTGGGGCGTACATGAATTTTGAAATCGATTGAGAGGTAGCCTACCATCTTTACCTACCCACCCAATAGTAGGAGTGGGCGCACAATGTCTTCCACTTTTCACAATAGATGAGGTGCATGTATATTCAAATACATTTCCTCAAGAGTAGTAGAACTTATAAGTACAAACCATCCCATTGGTTCGTGTGTTGTGATAGCATGGTGTTGTGCCTTTTTTAATGGACGTGGGAGAGATATGTGTGATCTATGTATCCCGAGTTGTTTTTACTAGTTTTTCTTTTCAGGGAAAAAATATCGAAGGAGTGAATGATGTAGACACCTGGTTTTTACCCTGTAAGCCTTTGTAATACTTCTACATATACTTCTAGAGCTAGGCACAAAGACGGAATACTTTTCTGAGGCCCGGTGTGCTCGGAATTAATTTTATAAAAATATTAATTATTTTTATACTATGCACGTGGTGGGGTTGTGTTTTCTCCTATACAGTAGCTCAGGTCGGGAATCTAGGGGCACATGTGTGTCCGGAGCATGCTGTTTACCCTAGACATGGTGTAAACGTTGCGGGAATAGGCCTACTGTGAGAGAAGTCACCCAGGGAAAAATCATCATTTTGAAATAATAACTTAGTGAATTTCATCACTGGCATTATTTTCAAATAAATTTCGAACAAAGCCTCATAATGGAAATCTGAGGCTTTTATTGAGTTCGCATTGGGGCATTTTTACTCGGTGTGATATAAAGATAGAGGGCACTACAGTTTCAGATTCTGATGTAAGCGGATTTTTCTAAAAATATAGCAATAAGGAGTTGGAGTTAGGGTTCCCCCTTCTCTCTTCTCTTCTCCCTCTCTCTCTCAACCGTTCTTCGCCGTTCTTCACCGAATCGAGGAGTAACCTCTACCGGATCCTTGGAGGACTGAAGCAAGGGAATCGTAGACGAACCACCAATGACACACAACTGATTTGAGGTAGTATTTCTTATTAATTTTCGCACCTTCTTCAATTTATTGAGTTTTTTCCAATTTCATCATTAAATTCTATAATTTTAGAATTGGAAGGATGGACAAAATAACAAGACCAATGTCCGATCCCCATTTTAACTCTCATTCATGGGCGTTCTTCGTCCAAATTTTTGGACACGCCAATATTTTTTGGATCGTGGATTGGGGGAAGGCACTACGAAGGCCTTGCCCCGTGGATTCTGAATCTTCCTTCAGATTTGAAATTGGGCCACCATAGCGATGGAGACGGCCATCAAAAGTCTCGGTTCCGGCAAGGGTGGTGACCGGAGTTCGGGGTGGCGCAGTGGTGGAGCTTCCCGGAAGAGTCCGGTGGAGGAGCCGAGCATGCCTAGGCGGAGCTCGGAGGGGCCGGTCTGGTGAGGCGGTGATGGGTTTGGCCGGCGCGGATGGGGTGCGGCCGGAGAAGTCCGGCGGAGGAGCCGAGCAGGCCGGTCGGAGCCGACTGGGCCGGCGGCGGAGCGGGGGAGACCGGGTGGCCACGGTGCAGTGTAGGCGGGAGGTGGCATGGTGGCGCACTTCATGAGGCAAGGGCACCGGTGCTGTCCCATTGCAGTCGGAGGACGACCTTGAGGTCAGTGCCTTGAGGTGTGTGGCGTGGACAAGGACTTGTCGAATGCGAGTGATACTGGGTGACGAAGACCGGCCAAAGGGCCGGTCTGTTCGAAAAAACGGACCCAAGGGGGTTCGGTTTTGCTGGTGCAGGACGCGGCCAATGGGCCGTAGTGAGTCGGGCCAACCCTGTGGCAGGGCCGCGGGCCGGTAGTTCTAACTAGGCAGGCCGGGGTGAACCGGCCTGGTTGGGCCCTCTTGCATTCAGGGGGACGTAACTTATAAACAACACCTCTTTTTGATGCACCGTCTGTGGATGTAGGTTCGTGTTAGTGTAGAGGGATTTTTTATGTGGCTTTCGTGGATTTTGAGTTCTGCTCCTAAAGGAGGGTGGCCTGGAACACCTTAATTTAATAATATTAAATTGTTATTAAAGTTGCGACAGGTGTGGTTCGTGAGCCGGACGTCCGTTAGACGCGCCGTCAGAGGCGATGTGGCCCAGGAGTTGAGATGGTCATTAAAAAGATGGTTCGGAACCATTGTGGCTTGGTTTAGTTGCTCAGAGGCATGACACGGATAATTTGAATTATTAATTAATTTATTCATTAATTAATTATTCTTGCGTCAGACATAACTCCGGTTTGGGATGTCCGATTGATGCGACGTCGGCGACAGCATGACCCCAGTCCTCGTGCGGACTTTTTGAGTTGCATACCATAGCGTTCGAGTTGGAGACAAGGTGCGAACGCCACAATGCTACGTTCAAAAGATTTATTGTGAAACATCACTTTTTCACCTGACATCTGTTTTGGGTGTTTGAGTACTCGTTTCTGAGTTTTTTCCGTGGGGATTTCGACAACAAAATCCTCCCACCCAAATTCATGCCGGAGGCTTGGGATCCACGAAATGGATTTCGGACGTATGATTCATTTTTTCATCTAATGATTCATAGGTCCATTTAGGTAAAATGAATAGCCTACACCGCATGGTTATCTGTAAGGAAGACAATGGTACGATTTGCGTGGTGCATTTCTGGGTCGAGGTGTGGTCCCCACACAGCCCTGTTTGCGTAACGCGGGGAGTAGCAGCTTCTACATCTGGAGAAATTTTTAGGCGCCTTTAGCGTTGTTTTGACCTTGATAGCAAAAAGAAGTTGACCGATGTGGTTTCAGGCGTTGAGGCCAGAGTTGAGGCATGGGCCCCACGGGCTGTATTTTAAGCTGTGTGTTGCATACTGCAACTTTTCCATCAGGTGTATGTTTGAGGCATACGAATAGTAATTTTGGCGTGTTTTTCTGACAGCACCGTGATGGTGCAGTTCGCCCAACCTATTTCAGGACTGAGGTGTGGGCCCTATGAGACGTCGTATGGCCATAAAGTAGTGTTGAATAACTTTTCCATCGAGATCCCGTTTCCAGCAAGTAAATAGTTTATCTCACGTGTTTTTCTACGAGGATTATAACGGTGTAATCTTATTGGGAGATCAGATCCTCTTTTAAGATCTCATTAAATGTGGAATCTTGAAAGGGCATCAGTTGGAGGTTCCATTGCCACACTCCAAACCTACACACGGTAGCGGTGTTAGAGACACCTAGTGATGGCACAGGCAGTGTGGAGTTATCGGACCAGTTCCGGGTTTTCCCTCTAGTGGGGATGGGTAGTGGGTTACCCATTGAATCCATGGTTTACCCTCCGGCAAGGCTGGGTAGTGGGTTACCCGTTGACCTTAGGGGTTTCCCTCCAGTGGGGATGGGGAGTGGGTTACCCGTTGACCATAGTGTCTACCCTCTAGCAGGGCAGGGTAGTGGGTTACCCATTGACCTTAGGGTTTACCCTCCAGTGGGGCTGGGTAGTGGGTTACCCATTTACCATAGGGTTTGACCTCCAGCGGGGCTAGGTAGTGGGTTACCCATTGACTTTAGGGGTTATCCATTAGTGGGGTTTGGTAGTCTGTTATCTGACGACCTCTTGTGGTTTACACTCCAGCGGGGCTGGGCAGTGGGTTATGGGACAAACTCTTGTGGTTTACCCTCCAACGAAGCTAGGCAGTGGGTTACCTGACGACCTCTTTTGGTTTATCCTCCAACGGGGCTGGGCAGTGGGTTACCCGATGACATCTTGAGGTTTACACTCTAGTGGGGATGTGCAGTGGTATACCCGACGACATCTTTTATAATCTTCACTTTCTATGAGGCCAGACATTGACTTTTCTCTGTGGTTACCAGCGCGGGACCCTCAGTTATATGATTCAGTGATGTGGCAGCTTTGGCGTGTTATACTGTTGGGCATCAGTGATGGATATCCGTTGAACTGTTGGCCACTTTTCTTGGGCTGAGTTTGAAGATAGAGATCCCCTAACACACTCATTCGGGTTTCTTATTCATCACATATATATATATACACCATAATTTTGTTCCCACTAATTGTTTTCGGTTACTCTCCTTCTTGAAGGGGAGAAGACGCGGGGGGTACACCATGTGCTTTCAGTGTCTACCACCTCTTGGAATGGACAAGTCTACTTCCTTTCTTTTGTTGGGTTGATCTGCACTCTCCATCTTGTACTCTTACACTATTCTTGTTTTGTCTACTGCTCACCGTTTTAGTATCTCCTTTGTTTCTCCCTTGAGATTTCGTGGAATCCTAATGAGTATCTTGATACTCACCCTTCCTTGGGCATTGCCCACACATGGTGTGCCCTTGCAGACGATTGAAAAGTCTATCAAGATTACGGAGGATCATAGAGGACACATGAGCTTCAGATATATTCAGTGGTCATAGGAGGATTCTTGAGAGTGAGACTCACCAGCTCTTTACTGTCGTTTACATGTGGTTGGGTTGTGGCACCTTCTAGTTGGGATCGTATTTTTCCCTTTACTGCTCAGTTTACATGTTATTACTCTTCAGCACTATACTTGTTCTATTTATAAGTTGATGCATGAATGTGGTTGAGTTATAGTTGTATGTACTTTGGTTTTCTTTTTAATCTACACTTATTCATTGAGTGGGTTGTGTGTGTGTAATGTTACATAGTCAAATTCCTCCTGGATAGTTTTACACCTTCGGCGCTTGTTGCCAGCCCCTGGCCTATGGAGGCAAGCTTGGGGTAGTTGCGGCTCAAGACCAGTAGGGTCGGGTCATGACTAGGGGATTCAAATTATAAAAAGAGAAAGATGATTAGAGATAATATTTGAGACACACCTAGAGTTTCTTGGAACGTTCCATGTTAGAGCCTATATTTTTTCTACTCTAACATGGTCTTCCCAAGACAATGACTATTTCCAGAGGTCCATCACCACTAGGATCTTAGACCCCCAACATCCCATTATCTCTCTTCAACTTCTCCATATTCCTCTCCATACTCATCTTCAACTATCTCATCTTCCTTCCCTTCATCTTCTTCTACATCCTCATCATCTTCATCCATAGAAGTCATCTTTTTTAGGTCATTGTCTCTTCCAAGAATCACTTTAACTAGAAGAAGCAGTTCTTCATACCACCCCATACGGCAAGAATAAATATCCATGGATTTCAAGAATGCATGTCGGTGATGAATGTTATACCTCTCTACTAGCTGAATGCACCCTATGTCTCATAGGTCATGATCAGTGCACATCAGTCTCTACCACTGCTCTTTATTGAACATAGATTATTACAGCATTATCGAGGAAGACCATATAGATGGGAAAATGGTGTCAGTGGTCAGCTTTTGAAAATGTCTTAGTTTCTTCCCAAGGAGTTCCCTATCCAGCAAATGAGGATTCCTACAGGACCACCATTCTTTCGAAGGTGGAGGTGAATTCTCACCATTTGATACTCATGCTGATAATCATCTAGCCCATGTCATTCCATCTCTCTAGCTTGTTCCTTCTATCAACTCACCAAGATCACCTCATATGATTCCTCACTGTCCATAATCCATGCTAGCCTCCATAATATTTCGAATGCGTTTCCACATAATCATCTATACATACATTGTTATCCAATGGTGAGCATACTCTGTTGATAGGTCGGAATTTACATCAGTAGTGTAAGGTTGATGACTTCACCAAAACTTGTAGTTGTGGACATGATACACAATTGGGGAAGGATTCATCTATGTAACTCTTCCCAAAATTCGAAATATTTTTTATTTTTAATATTCTACATACACATGAATTTCCAAGAAAATTTCATCATCACATAGGTTTGAAAAAAGATTTTTCCATCAATCTTGGATATTAACACACTGATCATAATACTTTGACAGTATTCTCACTAATACAATGGGCCCCACCAGTCATCTACCATTTGGACAGCTAGAGTCTCAAATGGATGAATGTTAATGTTCTCATGGTTTCTAATATGGAGTTTAATCCTTTCATTTTTAAGCATCAACGTGAAAATTCCCGCAATATTCTATAGGGATGGTCTTATAACTTCATTTGGAGGAAAAAAAGAATCCAGGAAATAATATCCACCACAATGAGCTGTAACTCATCCATGAAGAATCTGGAATGGTCTACATATTTTCCTAGGCATACCCCCTCTGCTGAGACACCATAAAATATTGTACAGCCGAGCCAACATGGGGACCCCAAGATTGAACTTGTTCGTCACTTCCAAGATTCTATACATCAACAAAATCCCTGTATAGACCCCCATCTTCATGTCCTATACTAGATGTAGCCACCCACTCAAGAATGTGGCATTAAATTCAACATATCAAACATTCATGTCCCGAAATTAGTTTCTGAAAATACCCCATGATTGGTACTCTCTTGCCTCCATGACCATCCATTATGATCCCGTCATTCACCACTTTGATGTGTTTTGACACTACATCCCTCAGCCTGGAATTTTCTACAGCTAATCGTACTTCAAAAATAGACTAAACCATCCAAGATAGGCTATATCCTTTATTATGTGCTTGATTTTTAGATTTTCCTTGGACAAATCAAATAAATACTATGTCAGAATGGGGGTGCATGACCTCTCCCCACAAATGTCATTGGTTGGAAGGAACTCATCATAATGGTACCATTCTAGTGGAATTCCCCCAATGTAATGGATACCCAAAATGTTGATTCATACCTCCCTATGGTGGAGGTTGAAATTATTTGGGTCGATAGACCAATGTCTAAATAGCTCCAGTACCTGATCATCCTGACAGAATAAATTAAAAAAAATATACACACAACTTCAAATAGCTTGATAGATCGTATCTCCACCCGGAACTCCTCGCATATCTGGTGTACTCAATGAAACCATTCCCATTCACTTGTAAAAATCCTCAGGACATGAATTACCTTTCCTTTGAACCACTGGTCTCATCACTAACTCTTCTTCTGAAGGAGATCACATAATGAGCCAGAGATTCCTTAGGATCCAGATTGCTCCCTACAACAATCCGAGTCTTCAGAATTAGAATGTAAATGGCTATATTATGTGCTTATCTAGATGGGTGACCATTGATCCTAATGTTGTATGGTATAAGGATATCCATGAGTTTTATCCATAACATTGGCATACCTGTCCTGAAGCATGGAATCAAAACCACTTCTAAAATAACGATGTTACAAATCGGTAGACTGTCACTATGAATGAAATCCATTTGATGTTGTGTTAGGATACTGAAAAGCTTCTGATTATTGGAAATAATTATTCTCTCGTGAATAATAAAATGGTTTATGATCATCTAGGTCCTCTTTCAATTAGCAGTAGATTCCCTCCCAGTGTCGATTAATTGAGCATCTATTTCTGTCTGAATTTAGTGTTGAGAAGGGGTATTGGATGAAATAACCTGGTTTCTATTCGTAAGATAGAGAGTTGTGTGCAATATGGGTGTTATACAAGAAAAAATAATCATCTTTATTTTCTCAGATGATTTAAAAGAAGTAAAAAATAATCTATGATTTCATGCAAGGCGCCGAAACATTTATGGATCATTCACTCAGAATGGAAATCTTTTGCACGTGATAGCAAATTTTCATATCGTATGATAATGTCAATGTGTGGATCCATTTACCACTGCATATTTATAGGAATTTAATGGCACTACATGTATGGGGATGTGTTTTGTATATTGAATGGGTACTTTTGTTCTCACCACCATTACTCACACAGATATTTGGTGTTTCCCACATAATCAAAACTTAAGGACCCCCTTCAGCTCTAATTATGGGGGGGTTGATGGAGCCAAATTTAGGTTAAGGCCATGAATATAATTTTTTGATAAAACCAAAGAAATATTTAGAATTTAAAAACAATACTGATATGTCCAATGGAGGTGCATGCAAGATTAATATTATCTGCACAAGGATGAAAAAGGTGCACAAGAACTTTCATGCCCAATGTGATACAAAATTATTCTTCTACATAATACTTATGAGAAATAGCTATGTCATAGGTGCTAAAGAACATTCGAAAGTGCACATGAAGATGGGTCATGCATAAGATCTTTCATTCCCAATACGATGTCACATGCCACATGTATGCTTCCAAAGAAGTTCTTATCTAAAAATAGAAATGTCCCTCTCGTAGTAGGGATGGTTTTGAAAGATGAACCGTCGATCTGTTTCATGCATTATGACCCTTCCTTGACTATGCGAAATACATGGCCTCAAGGTACTAGATCATGTACAATTGGTTTCCCGGGGGTTCTCCTTTGGGGGAACTAGGGCTTGACCCTTGCTCATTTTATTTTACACCATAGAAATTGCACACAAAATATTCTTCTTTCATGCATGTTTTCCCTCATGTTGTTCCAATCTTTCACACAGGGCTGCCTCTATCATGCAACCATCCAATGAAGCACGCATACCCTCGTCATGCATGAAATCCCACAATTTTTTGTGTGACCCTCCCTATGTGGTCCATGTTTTGTCCTTACCCTAGAACACTATGTATGAGCCCCTCCTATATGAAAAACCCATGTATTGCACATACGTCTCTAGTACGGCCCACCAGGAGTGTATAAAGTGATTTCAAAGTTCCCCGATGAGTGTTTCATGTGGTGTCTCCCTTCCTTCTACTTCTTCCACAAGAAGCGCTTCATCTTGTGTTCCCCTGTCTTGCACATACTTCTCCCATGCAGCTTTCCAGGATTGTACAATGTGATTACAATGTTCCCTAGAGGACTTCTTCATGTGGTGTTTTCATGGTGCTATGTGTACTTTGGCCATATCCTCCTCGTACATCGGTACCCCAACTCGGGCTTCAATCCTGGAGTATGTCCCAATATTCTTCTTATGATATTCTAACCATGCATATGACCTTCCATATTCCTCGCAAATGAGCCTTCTAAAATGTGATCTTCATGTCTATTGTTGCATATTTTTTATGACACTGAGCAAGACTCATATGGTCTTAAAGTAATCATCGTCCATGAAATCCTCTATGTACTACCTTAGGGTGTAAGCAAGAAGCCCCTTTTTTGAGCTTCATGGACTTTGATGTCTTCCCATTTCAAGAAATGCATGTAATAAACCTCCCTGAGGTTCAAGTCTATCACCAATTAGTCTAGACCACTTCAGGTCGGTTCACCCTCATCTTGCATGATATATGAATGAATTCCCCCTTATGTCCCGCATGACGTTAAACAATATTTTATTGAACTACGTGGATTTCTATCCATACCACCAAGACAAGGTATGTAAGAATCCTCCATGAGGTTCCACCCCACAGACTAGTAATATTTGGTATCTGCATTGTTGGGACACACATCCTTGGACCACCACTTTGTGATGTCAGACCAGTTCTTGAGACGCTAATTGTGTGTAATCACCACACTCAATACATACTCCACCAACCAAGTGTTACCCTATTGCAACATACTACTAACAATATTTAACCCCCAACACCTCTCTAGGTTTTTATCCTTTGTTAAAACCCAATTATATCCCCCACATATGATCTACGTGGTCTTTCATATTTACCAAATTTGAGAAAGGAACATAGAAATCTTCCCTAAGGTCCAATACCATATCTCATGTCCAATCATGGTATCTCTCTTGAGCCTTTGTCATTTGTGAAGATCATTCCTTAACCCGTTGGTTCCATTTTCTTCAGGTCCTCATCCACACGTCCATTCTAATGAGCCACCTCCTCTGATGAATCAATTAAAATTCTTGAACTACGTGGACATTGATTCCCTTCCACAGAGATTTGTAGGAAACCTCCACGAGGTTCTATCCAAAAAGCATCACCATTGAACTGGTTCTAGATTCCATCCCAACTAATTCCATCCTTAGAAACATCCTCTATATAAAATCTAATTCCACTTGGGTCGCCACATCACAAAGACATCATGTCATTCATTCAGGCAACTGACAATGTTTGAGCTCCATTAATATAATTTCTCTTTGTAGAATCTGGGTCGCTAACCACGTGTAAGCCCCAACATATCTTGGGGTTGATCTAGATTGTGTACAACCCATCCCATGACTCACCCTCTCAAACTACTTGGGTTTTTATACCCTTTTGGGTATGTAGGAAGCCTCATTGAGGTTCAATATATGCAAATGGTAATCCTTGGTGTCTCCATTGCATGGACCCATCCTCTTCTCTAAACCACCAAGTGAGGAGTCCACATAAGCTTTCAGATTGTGAAATCCTTTACTTTGTGGGACACACCACCCTGGGTCCACTATCTTTCGGCATTCTAATCAATCCATTTGGTAAACATTTCTAATGATCCATCCTAGGTATATACCCATAATATCCACTCTAATCAGTGTTTTAATCAACCTCATTAGTCTCGGATAGATGTTAAACTCACGACTTACCCCATGCCAAACATGGGATGACATGTAAAACCTCAAAGATATGCCTCTGGAATAAAATACCCAACACACCCGAGATGCCTCGGGCTTTCACTCCCACAATATATCATAACATTAAAAGAATAAATATTGATTTACTAGAATTTGAGTATCTAGACACGACATGAATGCCCAACATGAGTACTCCCATGACTAAAGATTATTTCCTTGACATGGACCCATGGAATTTCTTGATAGAATAATTTTAATTAACCATTGTCAACAAAAATATGCTACTGGTAAGAGATTCAAAAATAATGTCCTAATTCTTAAGGGATACCCAGACTAGGCAGTGAATTTCTATGAAAAATACCATGAAGAAGAGGCTGACATCCCATTATCCCATTTCAATCAATGAGAAAAAAATATATGAATAGGTGATGAATGACTACTTTTTTGAAAGTGGGAATTCATGGAAAAAATCAGCACATATCGATAGACGGATGTGTGTGCCCTGGTGAAAGAACCCGAAACAGACATACTACATCCTCCGGAAGCAATAAGACTCGTTATTCACATTCACATTACATGAAAAAATATGAAGAATTGTTTAAATAAAAATATTTATATATTTGAGATAAAAATGATTGTATCAGCTAATATATTATTTTATATTTTTCAATTATTCCACTATGAAAATGGAATCATCATTCAAGCGCACATATGGTCGATTATCCCAATGATCAATTTAATTCATTTTACATTGCTTAAAATTATGGATTATTAAAAATGTTTATTTAGTTAATATATATTATATTTATATCATTTTTAATGTTATAGAAATAATTGAACCATTATCAGTATAATAGGGTAAAAAATACCATATCAAATGATATACACAAACAAAGCAGTTATTTCCAAAAACACAAATTTAAAATTGATTTTTTAATAAATATACAAAAAGGTGATAAAATATCAAATATGGTACAAAATATATAATTATGGGTATTAAACTATTTTATAATAAACAAATATTTATTATACAAGAGATTCAACATGATTGAAGGAAGTTGGTATTTATGGTAAGGGATTTTAATCTCACATTTTACATTATTAGATACATTCTATATTCAACACATATTTATTTTATGTTGTAAATATACTACCCTTAATGGAAATTTATAAATATTCTCATGAAAATTATTGGGATATGTTGATCTATTCTAGGATCTATAATTCATGGAGTTTATGGTTCAAAATTTTTCATATCGATAAGGGATATTTGTCTCAATTTTCTTTCTTTGAGAAATATTTGTTGTAATATAACTATATTTTTTATGAGGTGTATATGCAGCCTCATTGAAAATTAATATAATGAATTTATTTATTCTAATGATATTTTACTTTTCATTGAATGTTATTCTTTCTTGGGGATTAATGTTCAATGTTACCAATATGGTATCAGTTTTATGATACATTCCCATTATTTATTTTGTTTATGTAGGTTTATGTGTATGTTTTTACAATATATGAACCATTTCACAAAAAAACAAAAAAAGTTCTTCACCATTTATAATTTTATGAGAATACATGTTTTACCATTACTACACACTCTTTTATTAAAAAATAGATCATCCTATATTTGTTATGAGAAATCATCTTTATTTCCCCATTTGGTCAAATCCCCCTTTTCTTCAAAAATCATTTATCATAAAGGAATAATTAATGTTATGGAAATTATCTAAATAATTTAGAAAAGATATTTTTAGCCATGTTTGACTTTTTTAAAAAAATTGTTTTGAACCAAATCTTCATGTCATATTCTAAACAATTCATTTTTGACTTTTACAAAAAAAAATTAATGGAATCATTATTTTAATATGTACGTCATAAAATGAATTTTATAAAATCGTGACTATTATTTTCGTTAAAGGGTCCTTTAAATTTTTTATACAGTTATTTTTGACTAAAATGGGTTCTAAAATTTTTATATTTTAATAAAATTATTTCAAAAATCGTAATAATATTTTAAATAATAAATTATTTAAATTATTTTTTTTCCACCGTTTGTAAGATTAAAAGATTATTTTCATTGAAATGGATTTCCCAATAGTTTTATGAATTTTTTAAATACTATTAATTTTTACGAAACATTGTTTTCCTCAAAAAATGATCCAACTACCTTTTCGAATTCATATTACATATATGACCACATATGATGATGTTACTTATAATTTAATGGGGATATGATCCAAGAATTCCATTATTATTATTTCTTTAAATGGTTTATATTAATGATTAAATGATGTATTTGAAACCTATTTCATTCCAGGTGTCATACCATTATAAAATTATTATGAGAACTACTCAATTTTTAATCAGTTGTGGTGTGGTGTAATACATATTACACCCATTTAATTTCATGGATTCAGATATGATGGATGTTTTTATGATCTTGTGTAACACATATGAATAATTTCAATTATTTGATGGTGGGTATGAATTAACCATGTATGGTGGTCATATTATCACCAAGGATGTTGTATATATGATAACAAATACGATTGCAACCTATATCTTCCTCAAATTTCATGGGTAATTATTTCCATTACATTAGATCAAATTCTACATGGAAGAGTCGTCCATGACCAATATGGGTAATATGGGAGGATATCCAAAGCCAAAAATAGGTACATTATTGTTAATCCCAACCCTATCATGTTGTGAATGTCTTGGATTATATCCTTAAAATATAATTTTTTATTCTTATGTATGAGCCTCAAATATATATTATGATAATTTTATGATCTCATAACTATTGTTATATGATTAAATTATGATTCATGTCTTCTAAACCTTTAATATTTATTCAATGACTCATGTTTATGATATATGATTTTCAAGGTATTGATTTTAAATGTTATTTTCATGTTCTCAGACCCATATTTTCATTTTAAATAGATATCTCTCTTGCTTACCCTTATTGGGAACACGAGATCACCCTTTATTATATTTAATTTGTAACGCCCCGACCCCAGTTACCCGGAGTCGGTGCATTACTTCGTAACATTGGCATGATCACAAAAGATCAAGTCTCGAAAGACCGATTAGTTTAGTAGCCTTGGAAACACTAGATACATTCATAAGTCTTACATTACATCATAAAGTGAAAAACTAATAACAAAGTCTTCATAATCCACACTCATATCCTCTTCTGTCTATCCCTGCAGGTCATTCATAAAATACTTCTTCACATCCTGGAAAATATTAAAACATTGAAAGGGGTGAGCTCAGATGCTCAGTAAGGATAACAATATTGCAGAAGCTTTCATAATTAAACATTAACATTTAAAGCAATGTATAACTAAAACAAAAGCCTTTTAAACATGAACTTCCACATAATATGGCAAAAGTAAAATGAGATAATGCCATTTACATATTCACATGGATATTCTACTGGTCGAATAATCACATGCAATATCAATAACCACTTTCATAATGATGGAATGCATAATGCCAGACTATCATAACCACGTACCCAGGCCTCGTGCCAAGACCACAAATAAGATTTTGTCAAGGCCTCGTGCCAAGACACTAGTTTGTCTCATGAGACCTGCCGATGCATCGAGGAGCTATAGCGGGCTCCGCCCGTCACTTATTATGTCCAATGCATTCCTCATATGAATAGGTTTAAACATATCATAAACCATAACATAATTGTATCACATAAAACATGCATAAAGGAAACATAACATTTCCACATTTCAATCAAAAGATGTCAATACAACACATTGATATAATAAAAACGCTTTCAAAACCATTTTCAATACCAAAATAAAAGCAAGTTAATACTTTGTATTTATTTTTTATTAAAAAAAGTGATGGCTCGTAGAGGAAGCCGAAACTCAAATAATGGTCACGGCGGCGGAGAAGTCGTTGTCGCCGCATAAGTACGGAAAGGAAAACATTCCCTTTTTGTCGTTTAGTAAAACGCTTCGTATAAAAAAGATTCCTTTTGAATAAACATAAAAGTCAAAGGGGTTTATACACCGTATAAAAGAAAATTGTGTATAAAACCAAATATGCCTCAATGAAAGAAGATTGAGACGAAGTCCTTAAAAAGATCATTTTTAAAATAAAATCGATATATTATGTGTATTCAATATAGTTACACATAAATAACGTAAAAAATACAAAATAGGACATAATAATATCATGACATAATTTGAAAGTAAGAGATTAACCCAAAGAATGGAAGTTGGGTTAAGAAATTCCCTTACCTTGCATCCTGTCCTGACTCGACCGTTCTTTAACCTCCTGAATAATAAACTAGAGTTAATTTCTATTTACTTAAGAGCATTTTTCATGTTAATTATTCCTTCTATATTACTTATTACCATGTTATTAACATTATGTAATTATTTAAGTTAATAACGGTCGTTTTGTCGATCTTTGGTACTTGAGTCAAAAATAAACTTCTTATAATTACAAGTTGTTCATGTGGTGAAATATCCATTATATCCAGAATTATATTAATGATGTAGATATCATATATATCATATATATATAGTATATACATTCATTTATAATATTACGTAACATTTAGAGGTAAGAAATGAAATGCACCGTTCATGGAGACGGTAAGCCGTACGTACGCATGACCGCTACTTTCATTTATATTTCGTATTTAATGGAATGAAATCATAATTATATAAATGTATAATATAATTCCAGTATAAAATAATATATAATATCATTTACTCTATCCTTTATACATCCCACATGTGGCATTAACGATTCACATCACTTTGAGGGGGTCGTAGTCCGCGCTTCCTAAAATGAAATTATCGCGTTTACCCATAATTGAAATCATAAAGTATGAAATAAATGAGAAATATAGAAGCATAAGTAAAACATAAACGTATTATATATCATATATAAATATAGTTACATCTCAATGGCCACCTTTGAAGGTGTTATATGAGTGTTGAACAATCATCATTTCGTGAGGCAGAAATTCGCCATCCACAGAAACCGTATGTTCATTAACCATTAGATGTAGGTGTGTGTAATTGTAGCTCTAATACTTATTATAAAAAAATCCTTGTATATTGAGGATACTGGTGTTGTTACAAAAGAAATTAATAAAAAGAGTTTAGGGGGTTGGATAATAAAAATAAAACAAAACAACATTAGAGAAGACATTACCTCAAAATCGGGTAACTGTTTTTGATTTGAGCCAAAGGCTTCCTTGGGAAGAGTTCTGCCCAAAGTGAGGCTTCTATGAGTAAGAGGGGGAAGTTGTGAGAGTATTTGGGCAGATGTTGTCCGAGCCAAATGGATTGAAAGTTTTAATGAGGTCGTAGAGGTGGGGGCCTTTTATAAGAGGAGAGGAGGGGCACTCTTGGAAAGTATGGAAATTTTACATTATTATACAATGCTTTTCGGATTATAAAGGTCCCACAATTATATAATTCGTGGATAATGTGATAAGGGTTATAAATCTACCCATCCAATAGTCTTTGAACAAGTTTAAGCCTTGTATTTTACATTATCTTTTCATTTTATTTAAATCGTTAATTAATGAGGTAATCGCTGCATCATCATGGTGTCATAAATAATTTAAATTATTTAATGTCCAAAAATTATAAAAAAAATACAATGATGTATGAAATCTTTTTAGCTTTCCAATTACTATTTATAGTCAAAAATATGACTTCTATAACCCCAAGTAAAAATTGTTTTAGTAAAACATTTCATGTTTGTGTCATTTTTTACTTTTACATTAAATAAAAGGTATTTATGTCATTTTCCAACTAAAGTGGATCCATTGGGTCCCCAAGTTGACCCATGGATTTTCTTGGTGGGCCATGGAACATCAAATGAGGGTAAGATATGTTTCATGCTCAAATCATATTATTAAAACATTATTTTTACCTTAAACTACACTAATTACCACTAATCGTGATTAAGAACTTAAAAGTTACTATTCACCAAAAAATTATTTTAATCCCATTGAACCACATTTTACTTCCTAATGACAACCATGTATGTTGGATTTTTGAAATTCAAATCACAGATGTGGTAATGTTTCATTTAAACGAAAAATCAGTTTTTATAAGTACCACTTAGTGGTTTCACTATTCATCAAAAATTGAAGTTTTTCAGAAAAATCCCAAAAATTCACCCTAAGATATATTTGATATTCCGATTTAAAAAATGATGTCTATTTTACAAAATTCCAAACATATAAGTTGCATTAATTAATTTTATAATTAATTTCCGCTGTCACAACAAATAGCGTGTTTTTAAGAAACAATTTATATCAAAAGATTGACAATTATTCATGCCCAATTTCAATGTTAAATTAATTATAATGACCACCACTGGATAAAATGGTAAAAATATATTCTAATTATACTTTAAAACCACTAAAGAGTATAATTTATCACAATAAATTATTTTGATTAAATAAGTTCTTTTAAGTATTTTTCACTATTCATAAAAAATTGGAAGTGCTTAGAAAGTTACAAAAAATTCAACTTAGGATAATTTTGATATTACGGATCCAAAAAATGAAGTCCATTTTGAAATATAAAATTTCCATAATTTTAAAAACTGGTTATTACTATTCATAACGGCTACTTTGATTAGTTGCGGTGTGTTAGAACTCAAAGTTGCGTAAAATGCAAGCTATTGCATTATTGAATGAGAAGCGTATCATGGAAGCTCGGGGTGTTACGTTCTCCCCTCCTTCAATAAATTGCATCCTCGCAATTTGAAATTTTTCTTTGAAAACAAAAGGTTGAAAATAGAAAATACTTTTGTGGAAAACCCACATCGGAAATAAGGTTAATAAATATATAACATTAAAAGAAAGCAAGATAAGTACAAAGGTCACCCGAGATAGCCCATTCTAGGATTCTATGAAAATATGGATATGGAGGAGAAACAAACCATCAAGGTCTGATGGAGAGTTATAGAAAACAAGATTAGGAGAAAGTTTAACTACATGAAAATCACAAACTTGTGATTGGTTAAACGATCATTGATTCCCCAGTAGAAAAAGTTAACCGACGACATTTTTGTTTTCAGTTAACTTTTATAAAGTTGAGGAATTTATTTATGAGATTTACTAAGAACGTAAGGGAATATACATACTTGTCATGTAGACTTTCATTCTTTAATAGATTTTTACCACAAACCCATATTTCACTCTAAAAGGTAATACAAATCAAAAATATTCTATTTATCCTAATTGTATAAGGTTCCAAATATTAACACATACCATTTAGATTAGTAAAACTATATTGTAATAACCAGGGACTTCCTGTAGGCTAGTGGTAGGTAATAAAGGCTTGTCGCACTATGGTTGTGGGTTCGATTACTACAGCTTTGTCCGACGTGACGGGTTATGCCCCACCCTGCAGGTTGTCCTTTTCCTAAAACTATAATATTCCAAAAATAATCTTCATAATTTTTTTAACCTTAAACAATACTATCCAAGGTTCAAATTAATCCATTCCAACCTATACAGTTATTGAAAATACCTCTGTCCAGAATTTTTCCAAAAGGTCTCTAAATTCCAAAATCAATTTTAACATCAGATTCCCCAAACAATGTAAAGTGTCTCTTATTGTCACATACTTAAAATATTATTACCTTCATCATATTAAAAACTTAATGAAATCAACATGTACTTCAATAAAATCCTTATATATATATATCACCTTATTCTAATAACTAGAATATAATCCTTGAGTCCAAAAGCACCTATACATTAATTATTCCGCTTCAACTGTAGTCACAACATAAGATTGGCCTTGATCCCTTGGCCTTTTCTGAGGTAAGTTTCCCTGACGCTTAGGACATTCATTTTCATAATGCCCCATTTCTCTACAATTGTAGCATTCAACATTGATAGCCTCTTTCTTTCCCTTGCAATCACGCGCCTGGTGACCTTTTTCTCCACATTTATAACAAACTCCCATTCCTTTTAGGCAAGTACCAGGGTGATTCTTCCCACAATTATCACATACTGGATAATCCTTCTTTTCATTTTCCCTTTATCTATCTCTTGTTCCACCGTTCTCTTCTTCTCTTGCTTTACTTTATTGTCATAAGATTTAGAGAATTCCTTTTCTGTCTTGATAGCACATGAGACAATATCTTCATATGATGAGAAGGACTGTGATACTAAAGCTCGACAGAGAAATGGTTTTAACCCATCAAAGAAACGATCAATCTTACTTCTTGGGTTACGTATATAATCTGCAGCATGCCTCGCTAACCTTGTAATGTTATCCTCATACTTTGCGACATTCTCATCCTCCTTCTGCCTCAGACATAGAAATTGCCTTTCCATATCTGCTCGATGGTCATGTGGAAAGTATTTTTCTAAGAAAAGATCTTTGAACTCTCTCTATCCCATACTTGAAACTTCTTCATCTTCCTTTGTATTTTGAATCGAATACCACCATTGATCAGCATCTCCAGTGAGGCGGTAAACTGCCATGATAACCTTCTCCCTTTCGCTACTCCCCATGGCGTGGAATATTTTCTCTAAGGGGTTTATCCATTGCTCAGATACTAATGGATTTGTACCCCCATTAAATGTTGGAGGTTTTTGCCTCATGAACCGGTCTAACATTGATCCTCCATGTTGCAGATCAGGGTGCTCCATACGAGTAAGGTTATTATTCATAACCTGAGTGAGTTATCCCAGTATGGTAATAAGTTGATCAGCACCAGTTGTATCTCCAGATCCACAATAATTATCTTGAGCAGGAGGGAAATCCCTACACGGAGTGCGTGCATTGATACGGTTTCCATTCCTTCCACTAGGCGCCATTTCTAAACAATGGCATAAACTATATTAGTTTATGAATTAAAATACATAATTCCATATTTGTAAAACACTTTACATAAATTGAACTATTTATGGATATAATCCCTAATCATAAAAAAAGTTTTCTTTGAGTAAGTATATACTCATAACCCTTCATAGGGGTTTGTAAAGAAATGAGAATTATCCTAAGCATATCCCCTGGGAGTGTCGTAACCAAGAGTGAAGCAAGGCCCATTGTCGTGCACCAGTTTCGGTTCGAGTCTAGCTCAAAGAGTTGTTTTCGGGTTTTACCCCTAGGTACATCTGTTCCAGAGCCGCCTCTACCTGCTCATATCCAGACAGGGATGTATTGCTCGAAAAACTCACAAAATCTCTACAATTCCAAAATTCTAGGATGTTTTTCTATACTAATCCTCAATGTCTATCTTTGGGCTATGTTCTCTAATCAGAGTTTCTCTAAATCTAGCTCCCAAGGTTAGTACTAAACTGCCTCTGATACCAACTGTAACGCCCCGACCCCAGCTACCCAGAGTCAGTTCATTACTTCATAACATTGGCATGATCACAAAAGATCAAGTATCGAAAGACCGATTAGTTTAGTAGCCTTGGAAACACTAAATACATTCATAAGTCTTACATTACATCATAAAGTGAAAAACTAATAACAAAGTCTTCATAATACACACTCATATCCTCTTCTATCTATCCCTGCAGGTCATTCATAAAATACTTCTTCACATCCTGGAAAATATTAAAACATTGAAAGGGGTGAGCTTAGATGCTCAGTAAGGATAACAATATTGCGGAAGCTTTCAAAAATAAACATTAACATTTAAGGCAATGTATAACTAAAACAAAAGCCTTTTAAACATGAACTTAAACATAATATAGAAAATGTAAAATGAGATAATGCCATTTACTTATTCACATGGATATTCTACTGGTCGAATAATCACATGCAATATCAATAACCACCTTCATAATGATGGAATGCATAATTCCAGACTATCATAACCATGTAGCCAAGGCCTCGTGCCAAGACCACAAATAAGATTTTGTCAAGGCCTCGTGCCAAGACACTAGTTTGTCTCATGAGACCTGCCGATGCATCGAGGAGCTATAGCAGGCTCCACCCGTCACTTATTAAGTCCAATAAATACCTCATATGAATAGGTTTAAACATATCATAAACCATAACATAATTGTATCACATAAAACATGCATAAAGGAAACATAACATTTCCACATTTCAATCACAAGATGTCAATACAACACATTGATATAATAAAAACGATTTCAAAACCATTTTTAATACCAAAATAAAATAAAGTTAAAACTTTGAATTTATTTTTCATTAAAAAAAAGTGATGGCTCGTAGAGGAAGCCGAAACTCAAATAATGGTCACGGCGGTGGAGAAGTCGTTGTCGCCGCATAAGTACCGAAAGGAAAACATTCCCTTTTTGTCGTTTAGTAAAATGCTTCATATAAAAAATATTCCTTTTGAATAAACGTAAAAGTCAAAGGGGTTTATACACCGTATAAAAGAAAATTGTGTATAAAACCAAATATGCCTCAATGAAAGGAGATTGAGACGAAGTCCTTAAAAAGATCATTTTTAAAATAAAATAGGTATATTATGTGTATTCACTATAGGTACACATAAATAACATAAAAAATACAAAATAGGACATAATAATATCATGACATAATTTGAAAGTATGAGATTAGCCCAAAGAATGGAAGTTGGGTTAAGAAATTCCCTTAACTTGCATCCTCTCCTGACTCGACCATTCTTTAACCTCTTGAATAATAAACTAGAGTTAATTTCTATTTACTTAAGAACAATTTTCATGTTCATTATTCCTTCTATATCACTTATTACCATGTTATGAACATTATGTAATTATTTAAGTTAATAACGGTCGTTTTGTCGATCTTTGGTACTTGAGTCAAAAATAAACTTCTTATAATTACAAGTTGTTCATGTGGTGAAATATCCATTATATCCAGAATTATATTAATGTTGTAGATATAATATATATAATATATATACATTATATACATTTATTTATAATATTACGTAACATTTATAGGTAAGAAATGAAATGCACCGTTCATGGAGATGGTAAGCCGTACGTACGCATGAACGCTACTTTCATTTCTATTTCGTATTTAATGGAATGAAATTATAATGATATAAATGTATAATATAATTCCAGTATAATATAATATATAATATCATTTACTCCATCCTTTATACATCCCACATGTGGCATTAACGATTCACATCACTTTGAGGGGGCGGTAGTCCGCACTTCCTAAAATGAAATTATCACGTTTACCCAAAATGGAAATCATAAAGTATGCCATAAATGAGAAATATAGAAGCATAAGTAAAACATAAACATATTATATATCATATATAAATATAGTGACATCTCAATGGCCACCTTTGAAGGTGTTATATGAGTGTTGAACAATCATCATTTCGTGAGGCAGAAATTCTCCATCAACAGAAACTGTATGTTCTTTAACCATTATATGTAGGTGTGTGTAATTGTAGCTCGAATACTTCTTATAAAAACATCCTAGTATATTGAGGATAATTTTATTGTTACAAAAGAAATTAATAAAAAGAGTTTAGGGGGTTGGAGAATAAAAATAAAACAAAACAACATTAGAAAAGACATTACCTCAAAATCTGGTAACTCTTTTTGATTTGAGCCAAAGGCTTCCTTGGGAAGCGTTCTGCCCAAAGTGAGGCTTCTAGTAGTAATAGGGGGAAGTTGGGAGAGTATATGGACAGATGTTGGCCAATCCAAATGGCTTGAAAGTGTGAATGAGGTGGTAGAGGTGGGGGCCTTTTATAAGAGGAGAGGAGGGGCACTCATGGAAAGTAATGAAAGTTTACATTATTATACAATGATTTTCTGATTCTAAAGGTCCCACACTTATATAATTCGTGGATAAGGTGATAAGGGTTCGAAATATATCCATCCAATAGTCTTTGTACAAGTTTAAGCCTTGGATTTTACATTATATTTTAATTTTATTTAAATCGTTAATTAATGTGGTAATCGCTGCATCATCATGGGGTCATAAATAATTTAATTTATTTAATGTCCAAAAATTATAAAAAAAATACTATGATGTATGAAATCTTTTTATCTTTCCAATTACTATTTATAGTCAAAAATATGACTTGTATAACCCCATGTAAAAATTGTTTTAGTAAAAAATTTCATGTTTGTGTCATTTTTTACTTTAACATTAAATAAAAGGTATTTATGTCATTTTCCAACTAAAGTGGCACCATGGGGTCCCCAAGTTTACCCATGGATTTTCTTGGTCGGCCATGGCACATCCAATGAGGGTAGGACATGTGTCAAGCTCATATCATATTATTAAAACATTATTTTTACCTTAAACTACACTAATCATCTCTAATCGCAATTAAGAACTTAAAAGTTACTATTCACCAAAAAATTATTTTAATCCCATTGAACAACATTTTACTTTCTAATGACAACCATGAATGTTGGATTTTTGAAATTCAAATCACATAAGTGGTAATGTTTCATTTAAACGAAAAATCAGTTTTTATAAGTACCACTTAGTGGTTTCACTATTCATCAAAAATTGAAGTTTTTCAGAAAAATCCCAAAAATTCACCCTAAGCTATATTTGATATTCCGATTTCAAAAATGATGTCTATTTTAAAAAATTCCAAACATATAAGTTTCATTAATTAATTTTATAATTAATTTCCGTTGTCACAACAAATAGCGTGTTTTTAAGAAACAATTTATATCAAAAGATTGGCAATTGTTCATGCCCAATTTCAATGTTAAATTAATTCTAATGACCACCATTGGATAAAATGGTAAAAATATATTCTAATTATACTTTAAAACCACTAAATAGTATAATTTATTACAATATATTATTTTGATTAAAAAATTTGTTTTAAGTATTTTTCACTATTCATAAAAAATTGGAAGTTCTTAGAAAGTTACAAAAAATTCAACTTTGGATAATTTTGATATTACGGATCCAAAAATGAAGTCCATTTTGAAATATAAAATTTCTATAAATTTAAAAAGTGGTTATTACTATTCATAACGGCTACTTTGATTAGTTGCGGTGTGTTAGAACTCGAAGTTGCGTATAATGCAAGCTATTGCATTATTAAATGAGAAGCATATCATGGAAGCTCGGGGTGTTACATAATTTATCCAAGATGTGAAGTAATTTATTATTTATGACATGCCTAAGAAGGGATCTAGTTATGTATAACTCAGTGGGTTATTTAATAGCTCACTTATTGGTCAGTTTTTTTATTTCCATGTTTCCAAATCCTCTAGACCAAAATAATTTTTTAATTGTTTATTATGTTATGAAATCAAAATTCATCTAAAATATGTAATATTTTTGTATGTAATTAGGTCTTAATGTGTTTAGAACGTGGATTGGGTGTTTATTATATCGGTTGACATAAAGTCCAGATATAGTGTATATTTTTATCCAATTTTCATGGTATAAAAGTGCACTAATGGAAAATTGTATCATGGTTGGAATCATATTATTAGATATAAAAAATAAATATGAAAAATATTATGCATTGTTTTATTTAGTTATATTGATGGAGATTAGGGTTGAAGTGTCAATGATTAAAAATCCACTTCTCTTGGAATTTTCCTATGGGGAGAATATTTTATAAGTTGGAATATAATGAGTAAAAATTCAACCACTATCATCACTAAAGATGTTGTGTATATATATATCACTGATGTAGTAACATTCCTTTCATTTATGATGACACATTTGTAATTTTTTTATTGATGAGATGTTACAACTTATCATTGGTTCAGGTAATATAAGTGAACCATTTATTATTAAGAATATGTTTCAACATTCATATCATATAAAATAGATATAGATAATATATATATCAATGAGATTGTTGAAAATAATGAACCAATACATTAGTTTATTCAAAAAATAGAGAAACTTATTGATATTTTCAAAAAATCAATATCTATTTAAATATTTCATAATATCAGGTTGATAATGGGTGGTCATGAACACTCACATAAAGGCTAAGGTATGTAATTATATTCCCCCTATCATATTGCCTTTGTATAGTGTAATCAATGGGTATGATAATTTTCTCATATAAATATATCGATTAGTATTTAGTTTACCATTGAATGGAATTGATGTATTTATTAGGAGTTCAAAAATGGGGTAAGATATGATTTCATTGTGTCAGTTGTTCTAAAATTTTATATAAGTGAATGTAGTAAATGTATTATTCATACAAGAAGTATTTGTGAATGATTGAAGGGTAAGTAAGTGGTTCCTTAATAATGTGTAATACTGTTCGCTAAAATCACTATTTATGGACTTCATGGTTTCTTTGATAAATGTTTCTTATTTTCTACGCCATGTTCCTTTATATATGAATTGAATTATTTTTATAAAAATATATTTATTGAGTTACATATTTCTATTGATTATGAGACTTTATTGAAAATGAAATCCAAAAGGGTGGATTTTAGGGACCAATATTGTTAAATATTCCACTTGTTTGAAAGAATCCATGATTCCTTAACTACTGTAAATAAATTTTATTTACTAGTCTCTATTAAGTATATATGTCCCCTAAATAAATTTGTAGATAGTTGAAGCTAATGTGAAATTGGAAAGGAAATGTATTTTTACATATTTTACTAAAATTTATAGGGATGATTAAAATTTTGATGAAGGGCATATAAAAAAACTATAATAATAAAATTTATTCAATAATATTGTCAAAAAAATTATATAAATGGAAATTCATTAATGATTTATCTATGAAATGTTTTAATATGCAACTCTGATTGAGGTTATTATAATTTAACTGGATTTTTAACCCGGAAAATATATATATCAGTATGTGGTTAACAACATTGTTTAATTAATATAATATTATTTTCTTGGATTTTTTAAATATTATTATAAAAGTTTATTTACTATTATAGGAAGTCTAGGAATCACATATCCTTGGTTTCACATCCAATGGATGTGGACTCATTCATTTAATATAATCTGAAATTTATTTTTCAATATTCAAATATTTATTTATCAAAAATACATGTTGTTTTTTTATCTAAATGGATTTCCTTATATATATTGAAATCCATTTGATGAATTTAAATGACTATTATGCCGGTATATTTTATTCATTAATGAAAATACATATTCATAAAAAAAATTATTTTCAAATATTATGCCACCATTATTAATGATATATTTTTCTACAATTCTAATCTATATTATAATAATAATGTAATATATAAATTGGATTCTTGGTATTGTATCTCTGTTAAGATCCTTTTAGAAATAATAATGTGATTAAAAATCATTTATTGATATTAAATAAATAATAATAATAATTGAGGAGTAAAATTTTTTATATTCTTATTCATCACTAAAATATATCAATAAAAATGCTTATAACTATTGAAAATATAATTTTAATGAATTATATCATCACTTATAACACAAAAATATATTATAGTGTTTCTAAAATAAAATTGAAAATAAAAAAAATCAAATTCTAAATAGACGAATAATTAATAAAACATACAATAAATGATTCATAAGAAAATAATAATACATGTATTTATTATTAATATTTGTTTTCTGATGAACCACCACATCATTCTATCATCTCTTACACTAATAGATCTCCAAATAATTTTTTTTTTCTCAAAACCCATAAAATATAAATGTCTATGATAGATTTAGGTAGAACAATAATAATTTATTTTTTGACCAATAACACTTGGAATAACCATTATGTCATGTAATACCCACAATCATTTTCTAAAGGAAGCATCTCAACATAGACATAAATTCAGTGTCCATTTTTCAATTAGACAAATTTTTCGGATGAAATTATTATTTTATCCTTGATGGTATCAAGATATAAATAATTATACTTCTTTTCCCAATATAGCCATATAAAAAAATAATAATATAAAGGCATTCAATTTAACATTTAATAACAACAATAAATTTATTAAAATTAATAATAATTCTTTATAATTAACTCTAAATATATCAATCATAGTGAAAAAACATGGGATGTTACATACTCTAAAAAATAACGATTTTCATCATTGAAAAGAAAATTATCAAGTCATATAAATAAATAAAATATAGTAACCAGTGATTATAAAATCATTATTTGAGTGGGTTAATCATAAAATGAATTCATATAACACCATAATAGTAAAAATCACCCCAATCTATTACATTAAACTAGAACATGATGAGAGAAACCCAGTAGATATAACATTAATGTCCATAACTATTAATTAATGAAAAAAATTCATCTCATATGCAAAACTTCAAATATAATTTATTTCCTATTATATAATTCATGTTAAAAATAACATTCCCTTGAAAATGCTACTCTATGAATATAGTGCAGTCAGTAGGTTATCACAATATATATATATAAATAAATTGTTCTCCATATACTATTTCAATGTTTAATGGGATATTATCCAATACCCAAATCCTCATTAACAATTTGATTGTAATATCCCAAACAAAATCTCACATTTCCATAATAGAAAACATGATCCCTATTTATTCTAGGATACAACTCTATCATGATTCGGATCTACTAGTGCTTGAATTGATTGAAATAATTACGTCCCATTTTTTGACCCAAATTATTTTTTAGTGACATCCCATTAATGAAATATTTTTTTGTTTATCCAAAAATTCCACCCCTTTTAACTTATAGAAGGGGAATTCCTATCCTCACATCCCCTCACACCAAATCCACATAAAATCATGATAAACTACAATAATAAATCACCTAAATATCATTATCCTTATTAAATATGTTATATTATTCTGAAAACATAATCCCCAAAGGCATAACACCCATTATAAAATACATAAAAAAGTGACGTATAAGCTCCAAACATATCTTTCACAATTATGTATAAATTTTTTCATTGCTTTATCAAAATATTAAAATACACCCTGTTAAATAAATATAAATATATTAATAATATTATGATATTTTATTATTACTACTGTATAATAATTAAAAACCATTTTCATTTTCCATTATGAAAATGGAAAATTTTAATGGTTCATCATTGTAGACACCACCTCAATAATAGAAGAAGTTTTATTTCCTTAACTACCTATCCTGGATAGAAAATTGAATATGATATATAATTTTTATTTTGATATCATTTTTATTTGTTAAATAATTAATCATTTTATGTATTTATATTATCCCCTGAAAATTGAAATAATCATCCATGCGTTCATTTGAACAGAAACCAACATGGTATAATTTGTCTTGTTTTTTGAACCTCTATTCAGGGATGAATCGATAAAGTGGTAAAAATAATACATATTTTTAATGATATTATAGTATTTATTGAAATATAAATCTTATATAAAATAATTCTATGTGTGATAAAAAATTACTATGAAATTAAACATCTTAAAAATTAGAACTATGTTCAAAAAAACCTATTCATGATATAAAAATATTAATTATCACTAAATTCAAATAATAAATAATTATAATTATGATTTTTCATAGTAATAAATATTAAATTATTTCATTATTAATTTTTATAAAGATATTTCAATTAAATCACCTCATAATTAACAATTAATCACATTCTATTCATGATTCTATTAGTTTCACCAAATACTTCAATAATGTTGTAAAATAATTTCCTAGATTAAAATAGATACATAACTAATGTTGTAATATAATTTTAATATGTAAATAAACATTTCTTATTGATATGGTAAGTGTTATTTATAAATACTCCAACCCCAGTAGATCGTAGATGGTGCCTATCTTTATTACACTTGAATAGATACAATATGTGAATCACAAATTACTAATAAATTTACATGTTTTGGAAAGTATATTATATAAATGAATCATATATAAAATTTAGAATATAAAATAAATAATAGAGAATCCATTGATAAAGCCATTATTCTCCTATAATAAACCTGAATAACAATCATAATAAACATCTGGGCATCGTGTGTAAAAATAAATAATAAGAAAGATTTGAGCTAAGATGCTTAGTATGTGTATTAATATAGTAAAGGATATCATAATTAAGCACAAGTGATTATGGAATGATAAATTACTGAAACACCTTCCATTTAAGTATAATATTGAGCATAATTATGAAAGAATACTTGAAAATAAAATTATTCCATATATGTAATCTCATTGATATTATACTAATAGAATAATCAAATGGAATATCAAAAATTAATCTCATAGTAAAATAATTAATAATAATGTACATCATAAAAATCTATCCAGACTTTGGCTAAGACACCAATAATAAATAGGTAGGGCCTCAATCTATACCCAAGGTAGTTTGTCTCATTAGACCTATCGATGCATCAAGGGGCTATTAAATTCAACACCCAAAACATTAATAAGTCGTATTAATTCTTTATAAAAAATTATTGAAACACAAAATACATAATTATTTACATTAAAATAATCATATATTAAAATTGAATAATTTTACTATAAAAAATTAGTGGTATAAAAATTGCACATCCATAGTCAAACTAATCATAAACCATTCAATAAAATCTTGTAGATGATATCATATGAGATATATCATGATAATGTATAATATAAATTAATTGATATTGACATAGATGAAAATAATGTAATAAAATCATTGAAATATTCTTAATCTTAAAACCTTATTTTAACATGAAAACTTTTATTTAGAAGTCCATGATATTATAAATAAAAAAATTCTATAAAAATAACTGTGAAAAAATTCAAGGGAAGCATCCTAGAATTAAGGTATCATGAATTTAGTAACATATTTTCATGTTTTATATGTTTTAAAATTTATTTTCATAATTTTTATGAAATAGTCACCGAGAACTTCCTTTGGAAAACAACATATAGCTTCCTTTAAAACTTTTTAGTATAAATTTAATGACGTATCAAAATTAAATTAAACAAATTATGAATATGAGTTAACATTTTAAAAATTTTATTTATAAAACATGGACATGGAATAAAACTACTCCTTAGTGGATATATAAACTAAGTAAATCCTGATTAATGACGAGATTGTGATTAAAATGTTTATGTTAGGATCAATTTCCAACATAAATGTCCAAAACTGTTGTGTAGTTTTTTTAAACATATTATTAACTTATACATGAATCATAATAATATTTATGATATCATATATTATCCCTTTATAATACTTTACATTTGTGTGATTTATAATATTTTATTCACAACAATAGAAAAATAATTTTCAAATGAATAGCTTTTTGTTTGAGTGATAAACTTACAAGACATCCAGCAAAGAACTATGAAAAAGAAACATAAGTGGTCTAGACAATGTGCCTCATCCAAGGCAGACATGATCAAAAATGAATAGAAATAAAACAATATACTAAGAACCTACCCATTAACCACCATTCACACACCCCTTTCATGCATCTCATCACCTCATAGATTCAATGACATCCACCACTGCCACCATGATAGAATCCACTGGAAATTAGCATTAGGGAAAAATACAACATTGGTACCCATCCACCCTACACCATGAACCTAAAAATAGCCTCCTCAACTAGCTTGAGTTGTGATCCCAATGCACCCCCTTCCTGTCGTCATACTTTGAGACCACTAGTTTCTTGAGAAGGCTGTCGTGATATAAAAAAGTATATGGAACACTGAAATAATGTGGATTATAGAAAACATAGAAAAAACACAAATATGAAACACATCCATGATAAAGGATGTCCATTATATAGATATCCATTGAAATCACTACATAAATATATATCATATATGAGGGGATTCAACGACACCAATATAGTACAATAGAACTGAAAGAATGAGAGGATAAATGGTTAGGGGATGTGGCTAGCTACGAGCTTTCCTGAGGCTACCTCATGTTACTGCATGATTCCCTGTAAAGATTAATACAACCCTTCTTTGTATGACCTCGACAAAACTAGTTTCCACCAGAAATATCTATATATTATTAATATTTTATTCATTTCACCACTTCATGTGTTAATTTCAATATTTTTTCATTCTTTTTGTCTTAAATGTACATGTTCTCAATTATAGGATATCTATCCAACATGACAAAAATAATATTATTTTCATAAATATCATATTAAATCCTTAAATACATTTTTAACCACTTTTTAATGTTAAACATTGATAATTAATAACATCACGTCATGGGGATTGTAGGCCATACAAACGCACGAGCGAGTGTATCATTCAATTAATGGTAAAATGGTAAGAAATTGAATGGTATATAAACTATAAAGAGTCATTATCATAAAATAAATACTATATATATCCATTATTTCCCTCATTATACACATCCTAGTAATTTAGTGGCGATAAATATTACACCATGGGATGAGAGCGAAAATCTGTACATACTCACCAAAAAGGGTATTGTTTTTTATAGGATTATTAAATCATGAAATATGGTTAATCATAAATTTTAATAACATCTATGAATATAAATGATAATTTAATTTTTTTACTATAATGTAAAAAAATCATGAATAAAATAAGTGGCATAAATGAGCTTGGATGAGTTGGTAAACATGATTAACTTTTTTTGTGGACTCCCAATATATCACTTCTTAAGGAATATAGTGTTGGTATTTTTTGAAGACCATGATTTCTAGAAATTTGATAAGAATTTTGTAAATAGAACTGGGCATGATTTGTTCAAGATAGATGAATTAAAGTGGTTAGAATAATTGAGGTAAGAGGTTCCCTTTAATAATTTGGAAATTTGGTACTTATTGAACCTATCAAAATATTAAACAAATTTAAATTAATTTTCATTAAAAAATGGATTAAAGGATTGTTATTTATAATATAATATATGTATGTGTCAAAATAATAGTGAAAAATTATATTTATACATGATTAGGTCACATTATTACTCTTCCCATTTGGAAATAACCATTATTTATCCTTTTTGTCTCTTAATGTGACTACATATAATTTTACTCTTTGATGATTAATATAGTTACTATATCATTCCAAACAGACAATAATTGAATTAAGTGGGATTATTTCAACATTATAATAATAATTGTGATGAATTTTAAATTTTTATGAAATTTATTACATTTAGTAATATATTATTTATTTTAAAATATCATTAATTTCAATTTAGAAACTATTCATTACTTAAATTTTTAAGAATATCATTAAAAAATAATACATTTTAAAAAAATTCTAAATCAGAGAAAAAATTTAAAAACCACCAATCAAAATGATGTATAATAAAAATAATTACAATTTATATTTATTGTAATATTTTTAAAATAATTTAATTGATAATAAAATTATTTAATAAATTATTGAACCATACCTATGTAAGATTTTATGGTAACTATATAATTCTTAAATATTTAAAATATATTTTCATCATAATGAAAAAAAAAATCCTTAAAATTAATATTTATAGGCTATGAAATGTGTGGAATAAAAAACATATTATGATTTTAATACATAAAAAAAACTTTATTATGACATATTTAACAATTCATAAAATAATATATATATATATATATATAAGGATTAAAGTCATTAATGTGAGTCCAATAGGCCTTAAAATCATCCCATTAATTATTCTGGTCTAACCTCTATTATATACATAAATTAGGACAATATTTAGGAAATTTTTAAAATATTTATATGCAAAGACCTGAAAATTTCAATTTTTTTCATAAATTCTTTGGAATTCTATGAGTCTTCATTTTCTAATGGCACCTAATTTCGAGGCCTGGTGTTTCCGGAATCAATTTATGATGTTTTGTTCAAGTACATTAAGTAAACGTACATGTGGGTTTTTCTATATTTTGAACCGCTGATCGGAATTGAAATCTGAGGATACCGATGAACTCGCAGCCCTGGTATTCTCTTAAGGGGACCTTTACCGCAGTTGCGTTTGGTCGAGAGTAGATGTTTTAATTTGGGGATTCGTAACAAATTAAAATTAAATTGTTGTGTTGCATTAAGTGTACACAATTTTCGTTAATTTATTAAGTGGTGGTTATTTCAAATATGGGGAAGTTAGAGGAGGGTCCCAAACCCCACATAACCTCCCATGAGAGGATGATGTGTGGTGGTCCCCACACGAACTCAAACATTCCACCTTCCCTCAACTACCATTATACCCTCCTTTAGAATTAATGAGGCCACCACACCCCTCATTTATTTGGGCGGAGTCTCTTCATCTCCCATCCCATTAATTGTGCCAATGCATATAATTAATGCCTTCATTAATTAATTTGAATGTTTGAATTAATTTGAATTACATGGAATGTTTATAATTTTGGGGTAGGCCTTATTATAATATTTTCTTGGAAAATATTCAGTGGGAACCATTGGTGAATTAGAGGAAAGCTTCTACCTTCCAATGAAGTACCACCGAAGAACGACGAAGCCGATTTCAATCTTCGTCCAAGACACAAGAGGAGCAGCCACCCACAAGGAACGTCAGATACGCTTCCTCCTCAGACGCACCCCGATGTCAATGGAATCGATGTCTATCTTCCGCGACGCCCGACCTCCATGACACTCATCTTCCGCGACTCGTCGACATGCAACTTTCTTGATATTAAGGTAGGGGGTTGTTTTATGATTTTAGTTTAATAAAATTATAATCTTGTCATTGATAAATGCTTAGATTGTCTTCGGCCATTTGATATCACCTAACACAGAGGTCGCGGGCCGAACAAACATGGTTCGACGACCCTCCAAAAATTCTAGTATAATTTGGCAAGGGAAACCGAAGACAGTTGCGATCGGAGGTGGCGGACATGCATCGACCGCTTGGAGGAAAACCGCGGCACGAAACCACGGGCCGCACGGGCTGAAGAACCAGCCGGCCATAGCTGGCTGGGTTGGTGAACCGCGACACCCGTAGGTTCCTCCAAGAGGAGGAGTAGCCTGTATCCGCGGGCCACCTGCTGGACGAACCAGTCAGACAGGCTGGACGACAGCAGCGCCCACTTGGCGCCGCGCTGCGGATGTATGTTGCCCACATCCACTGGCCGCTATGGCGGGCGAACCGGCCAGGTTGAAGGTAGTCACGGCTCCTAACAGTTTCTTGTGGGAGAACATCGACCCACCCATGTGGGCCGCTCACACTAGAGAAGACTGGTCATCTTTGGCCAGCTGGGCAAGAGGGGAAGCACAGCTCAGTGCCGCCGTTTCAGGAAACCGGGTGGCCGCACCCCCCGCACCTCTTGACCAGCTGGCCGGGCGACAGTCGGCCGTGGGTAGGGCCACCTACCTCCGGGCCGAGACGCACCCTGTCAGGCTGGCCGACCCCTCACCCCGGTCGAACCCGCCGAGCCAGGATGGGCCGACCCGCCACCCCACCGGGCTTGACGGGCTGAGCCCGTTTCACTTAAATGTGAATAACTTCTTAATTGTGCATCTGGTCGATGGATCGTCTGCGGCACTAGGACGCTTGCGACAAGGTGGTACTCTTGTGATAATCTATGTGAGTTTTGGAAAACTTTGAAAAATGATTGAGTCTGGAATGAGCATAATTCCAACCGGGCCTCTGAAATGGAAAAGCCAATAACTCTCAGACCAGGCTTCTAATTGATGCGGTGTCTATCACGTTGGGTTCTTTTTGATGAGATGGAACATCGGGATACATCAACATTGGACTACATTATTGTTTATATATCAACCCCATTGCTCAAGGAGTCGACCCTCCTGGAATCGAGCACGTTGTGTGCGGGTACCCTAGAGTTGGCTACGATAGTGACGACTATTATACTGGAATCCTCTGTGGGTGTGACAGTGATGAATATTGTACTGGAATCCTCCGTGGGTTCGACAGAGAGGACTACTGTACTAGAGTCCTCTATGATTTCTTCATCGACGACTACTATACTGGGATCCTCTGTGGGTTCGACAACATTGACTACTGTTCTTGTATCGAGTGTGGGTCCTGCAGTTTATAACAATGACTATTGTTCCTGTATCCTGTGTGGGTCTGGTAGTTTACATCGATGATTACTGTTCCTGTATCTTGTGTGGGTCTAGTAGTTTGACCTCTTTACTTGTATCCTGTGTGGGTCCCATAGAGTAGATGGTCTTGTATCCTGTGTGGGTCTGACATCTTAGCTAGTCTGGTATTCTATGTGGGTCCGACAACATAGATGAATCAGTGACTACATATGATCATATATAACACTATTTGAAATATGTATACCTATGTTATCTGAGTCTTGACTTTCAATCATTATCATCGATGTGGTTGACTTTACTTCTTGTGTGGTCTGGTATGTGCTTGGGCTGGAGAGTTGGAGCCAAACCGAGATTGATAACTTAGGTATACGTATGGGAATATACCTAAGATGGTTTGGTTGATATTTTGTGTTGTATATTTCATATTTTACATATCCTTAGTTGATATTGTGAGACCTCGCGGGTCTCGGGGTCCCCACTAAGTATCGTTATTGTCACGACCCGCCCTCGGGGTCCGTGTCGTGACTACCCCAAGCCCGCCTTCCATAGGCCAGGGGCTGGCGACTAGCACCAAGGCGTAAATCCCGGTAAAAAGGGAAGGCATTGCCTTTGTAAAGTAAACAAACACCACAGAGTAAGCAAGCGGAAAGTAAACACTAAGCAAAAGTAGAGTACAACTGAAAGTGCGGAAAAGTAAATGGGCCAGTATACAAACCCAAACTGAAAGTAAAGTACAACTCGAAAGGGAAAACAGCAACTGAAATGTAAAATCCGCTACACCGAGCTGTCCACCGGAAATCCCACCTGAAGGTGGGTACAGATAGCTCCACAGCTCCACGGGTCCCGCCGTCCGCTCCGAGCACGTCCCGCCCAATGGTCCACCTCCGGGTACCGTCCCGCTCTGCAAGCCTCAGCTAAGGTCAACGTTGTCCGTCGTCTGCAACCAACACAATGTAGTGCGGTCAAAGCCCGTGCAGGGGTGAGTATAAGCTACTCAGTAGGGACCCTGAGACCCCTGAAGGTCTCTCAAATCCACAAAGGATAAACCACGAAGAAAGGTACAATCACGAAGTAACAACTGACACTGCTTAGGTATATGCCCATACATATACCTAAGACATCAAATTCAAATACGCTCCAACCTCCGAGCCCAAGTACAACTCAGTCCTCACAGGAAAGTAAACGTATTCCACACAGGAAAGAAAAACGTAATCCACACAGGATTGCACAACACAATCCACACAGGAAAGCAACAGGATTCAACTCACACAAGTATACATCTTCAAAGGACGATAAAGATGATCTCTGATCCATCTAAGTCGTCGGACCCATGAAGGATCGATAGGTAACTAACCCCCGCAAAAGACCCACACAGGATCAGGCCCACGTAGGACCTGTAGGCGCTGGTTCACACAGGACCGCTGAGCGCAAGGACCCACACAGGATCGGACCCACACAGGATCGGGCCCACACAGGACCTGTAGCACTGATCCCCGTAGGATCGCTGAGTGCTGTAGTCGTCGACGTCGAATCCACACAGGATCTCTGTACTGTCGTCGTCGCAGTCACAGTAGCAGTAGTAGCAGTAGTAGTCACAGTAACAGTCGCAGCTAGCACTAGGGTTCCCGCACACAGCAAGCTCGTTCGGAGGGTCCGCTCCACGAGCCGAGAGGCTGATACATCAACTGTCACAAAGTCCAGAGTTGATGTATCCAAAAGTTCCGTATCGACAACAGGAACTCAACGCAACAGACGGCGCGTCGATCAGACGCCCGGTCTGAGAGTTATTGGCATTTTCGTCCCCGGGGCCCGGTTGGTTTTTAAGGCAAAACCAACCCGACCGTACTCCACCTGCATCCAAACCTCGGGCGGAGTATGCCAAAAGATCTGTCTCACTAAGAGGAACACAACACGGATGACGGCACGTCAATCGGACGTCCTTAGCTCAAGATATGAGCGTTTCCGCTACGAAGGCCCGGTTGGTTTCGTGAACGAACCAACCCGGCCGAACTCAAAGTAATCCGAAACCTTGAGTGCGATATACCGAAACGACCGTCTCGATCCGAGGATCGTGTTTCCGTAGACGGTTCGTCAATCGGAGGTCTGTGGCTCAAGATATGGCCAAAAGACCGAATCTGATTCGAAACGGGGGGGTCCGGGTCCGGGCCGACCCGGCCCGACCCCCCCTGGGTCGGCCCGAACCATGTCGACCCGGCGCGGCGGCGCGGTGGCCGCGGCGGCCTGGCGCCGCACGGAAGCAGCGCGGGGGGCAAAGCCCCCCCCCCCCCGTTTGATTGAAGGGGCGGCACGGCTATATGTCGCGCCCTTGTTTTAAAAACGCCCCCCCCCCCCCCCACGTGGGGGGCCTGTTTATGCGGAAACCGGGGGGCCTCCTGCCCCCCCCCCCCCCTCAAGGAAACCGCCCCCCTCATAAATGAGGGGGGGTTTTGTGTGCTGGCCGGGGGATTAATTTCCCCCGGTTTATTACCATCCGGCCGGCCAGCTGGCCGGCCGGTTTTCTCCAACAGGACCGGAAAATCTGGTCCCCTCTTCGGCTTCCGACGCCGGCGGCCCGACCGCCGGTCTTCTTAATCCGCCACGGCCCGGAACCGGCCGCGGTGTTCGTCATCCGGCGCGGTGCGACGGCACCGTACCCCTCCGCCGCACCTTGATTTCCCTCAATGCGGCGCGACGGCGTCGCGTTCTTGATGATCCTTCCATGGCGCGGCGCGACGGCGTCGCATAATATAATTGCACGATTAACCGCGTGGTGCGACGACACCACGCCACCTTGTTTCCACCCGCAAGGTAAATCAACAAGAACGATGGAGGGGGTTCGGCCGTGTTCATGCGGTCCGGCCCCCCTCACGTTAAATAATAACGCAACTTAAAATATTCAAAATCCTTACGTTAGTCATGCGAACCACGAGCAAGAATAAAATAATTAAACAAGAATCAACAACCCCTACCTTGGGTATAGGTTCGAAGATTTGTCAACGTCCCGCGGAAGACAACGTCGCGGAGGTCGGGCGTCGCGGTAGTCGTTCGTCAAATCCGATGACGAAGAGGTGCGTCCGATGAGATACGTCGTTGGCGAAACTTCGTATGCCAACGAAGGGAGTCCGAGGAGGAAGCGACGTTCCCTCTCGTTGACACGGAAGACGAAGAAGAGAGGAGCGGCGTTCTTTGTCGGAGCTTGAGCGTTCTTCGTCAAGTTGAGCGTTCTTCGTCAAGTTGAAGAAGGAGGAGGAGGAGCTCTCAAAATTCCTCACAAGTTGGCAAAACAAGACTAACCAAATAAAATAAGGTTCCTCCTTATTTTATTTACCAAGCCAAGGAATTCAAAACTTCAAATTCAAAAACATAACACTTAATTAATTATACATGTCATGTGTAATTAATTAGATGTTAAGTTAACAAACTTTTAAGAGGGAGATAGGGGAGTTTAAGGGGGAAGATGAGAGGTTTAGGTTCGTGTGGGTCCCACCACACTTAATCCTCTCAAGGGAGGTTAAGTGGGTGTGGGTCCCACCCCTAACTCCCTTTGAGAGGAGTTAACCTACAAAAGTGAAATATAAAGAATTCCACATTTTTTTATTCAACTTTTTATAATTATCCCAAAATCTAACTCTCATCCCGAAACAAACGCAACTTCCGAAAAGGTCTCTTTAAGAGAAAATCGGTGCTGCGAGTTCATCGGTGCCCTCAGATTTCAATTCCGAGCACCGGATCAAAATTTAGGAATTCCCGCTCGTTCGTTCACTGAACGTACCCGAGCCAAACTTCGGAAATTGATTCCGGGCACTCCGGGCCTCGGAATCAGGTGCCGTCAGAAACCGCGCTCTTGTAAAATTCTAAAGAAAATTAAGAAAAAATTTCCCTTTAATTTTACGGGTCTTTACATTACTCCCACCTCAGGGAATTACGTCCCCGTAAAGATACATCAAAAACTATGGAAACAAATGAGGGTACTGAGCACGCATCTGAGCCTCCCGCTCCCATGTGCTCTCCTGGAGATTCCCGTGCTGCCATATGATGCGCACAAGAGGAATCGATCGCCCATGCAGGACCCGCTCATGTCGATCCTCTATCTCCACTGGGACCTCCGTAAAAGTCGCCCCATCGTCAACGTCAAGCTCCCCATGATCAATGATGTGTGTCGGGTCATGCACGTATCTCCTCAGCTGAGACACGTGGAAGACGTCGTGCACCCGGTGCAACTGAGGTGGTAGAGCCAGGCGATAAGCCACCTCACCAATCCTGCTGAGAATCTGGAAGGGTCCGATGAAGCGCGGAGATAACTTGCCGCCTCGGCCAAATCTCTGAATACCACGTCGAGGTGAGACCCGCAAGAAGACGCGGTCGCCATCCTCGAACTCCAGTGGCCTCCGCCTCCTGTCAGCGTATGACTTCTGCCGGCTCTGAGCTGTCCTCATCTGCTCCTGGATGACCTGGACCTTTTCTGTCGTGGCCTGGACCATCTCTGGTCCCACCAGTGCTGACTCTCCAGGGTCTGTCCAGCACAAAGGAGATCTACAAGGTCGGTCGTACAACGCCTCGTACGGTGCCATCCCGATAGTGGAGTGGTAGTTGTTGTTGTACGCGAACTCCACTAAGGGTAGGTGGTCCTCCCAGCTACGACCAAAGTCGAGGACACATGCGCGGAGCATGTCCTCGAGAGTCTGAATGGTCCTCTCCGTCTGAACATCCGTCTAAGGGTGAAAGGCTGTGCTCAGACGTAGCTGCGTCCCGAACGCCTCCTGTAACCCCTTCCAAAGCCGGTAAGTAAAGCGGGCATCTCGATCGGATACGATAGATGATGGCACGCCGTGGAGCCACACAATCTCCTGAACATAGAGACGTCCCAAGCTCTCTACTGAGCCCTGCTCTCTGATGGGTAAGAAGTGTGCCGACTTGGTGAGTCGGTCAACAATCACCCAGATGGAGTCGTGACCTCTGGAAGTGCGTGGAAGTCCAGTCACAAAGTCCATAGATATTTCGTCCCACTTCCACTCCGGAACCTCCAAGGGCTGTACCAAGCCTGCTGGTACCTGATGCTCTGCCTTCACCTGCTGGAAGGTGAGGCATCGAGAAACGAACTCTTCTACTGCCTTCTTCATGCCCGGCCACCAGTGCTGTCATCTGAGGTCCTGGTACATCTTCGCCACTCCAGGATGTACCGCCAAAGGAGAAGTGTGAAACTCTCTCAGAACTCCCTCTCGCAAAGTGATTGGTACCATGGTACGTCCTCTGAAATGGATGTCGTGCTCTGCTCCAAGGGAGAAACCATCAGGTGCCAGTCCCAAGGATATCTGTGCACGCCGTGTCTCACAGTCAGCGTCCCCAAGCAGTGCCTCCCTGACTTGCTGCAGTAGTGGAGGAGTGACTGTGCGAGACTGAAGGAAGGCTGCTCCATCTCTATCCAGGAAGGATATCTGCAAAGAGGCTAGCTGCTCCGTCGCCTCCTCAAGTAGCTGAATGCCCATCCTCCTGCTGAGGGCATCGGCTACTACGTTCCCCTTTCCAGGAGTATAGACTATCTCAAAGTCATAGTCCTGGAGGAACTCGAGCCATCGCCGCTGTCTCAGTTTCAGGTCCTACTGTGAGAATATATACCTGAGACTCTGATGATCGGAAAAGACTGTAAAGCGCTCGCCCATCAGGTAGTGTCGCCATGTCTTCAGAGCGAAGACCACTGCTGCTAACTCCAGGTCATGGGTAGCGTAGTTCTGCTCATGCGGCCTCAACTGACGTGATCCATAGGCGATCACTGCCCGCTCCTGCATCAGAACACATCCGAGTCCGGTCCCTGATGCATCGTAGTAAACTACGTACCCTACTCCCTCCTCAGGAAACCTCAAGATAGGTGTGCAGGTCAATCTCTGTCTCAGCTTCTGGAAGCTATGCTGACATCTGTCAGACCACACGAAGGGTTTCCCCTTCTTCGTCAAAGCTGTGAGTGATTCCGCAACTCTAGAGAAGTCTGGCACGAATCTCCGATAGTGTCCATCTAGTCCCAAGAAACTCCGAACCTCAGTCACGCTCCTGGGTGGCTCCCAAGCTAACACAGCCTTAATCTTCACGGGATCCACTACAACTCCCACCTCAGAGATAACGTGTCCCAAGAAGTGGACCTCACATATCCAGAACTGGAACTTCGAGAGCTTACCATAAAGCTGGTGCTCTCGGAGTGTGTCTAGTACAACTCACAAGTGATAGGCGTGCTCCTCCTCTGTCGTAGAGTAAATCAGAATGTCATCGATGAAGACCACGACAAACCGATTGAGGTATGGCTGAAAGATCCTGTTCATGAGAGCCATGAACACTGCTGGAGCATTGGTTACACCGAAAGGCATAACCAAGAACTCATAGTGGCCATACCGACATCTGAAAGCTGTCTTCTGCACATCCTCGTCTCTGACTCTGAGCTGATGATAGCCTGACTTGAGGTCAATCTTCGAGAACCACCGTGCTCCCTTGAGCTGATCAAAGAGGTCATCAATCCTCGGTAGCGGATACTTGTTCCTCACTGTCACCTGGTTCAGGCGACGATAGTCAACACAAAGACGCAAGCTACCGTCCTCCTTCTTGGCGAACAAAATCGGGGAAGCCCAGGGTGAAACACTGGGTCGGATGAACCCCTTGCCCTGCAAGTCCTCCAACTGTACCCGTAGCTCTCGAAGCTTGGCGGGGGCCATCCGATATGCTGGAGTGGATATCGGGGCTGTCCCAGGGTACAAGTCAATATAAAAGTCTACCTCTCTGCGAGGAGGTAGCCCTGGAACGTCGTCGGGAAAAACGTCCGCAAACTGATCCACCACTGCAGCAAATCCAGGACTCCGCACGTCAACTGCTCCAAGGATAAGGCTAGCCAACTAATGAGTAATGGGTTGTCCTCTCCTCCGCGGAAGTCCATCCTGTGCTGCAAAGGCTCCCTTCTCGCCGGTGAAGGTGAACCTGCTCCCGTCGGTGCGTACACATCGCACCTTGCGCCTAAAACAGTCAATCTGCGCATGGACCGTAGATAGCCAATCAATGCCCAAGATGACGTCGTAAGGCCTCGACGCTACTCCAAGAAGATCCCAGCCGAAGCTCTCGCCTCCTAGAGTAAGCTCACACTGTCGGCACTAGTGCGTAATTGCCGAGTCTTCTCCCGTAGGAGTCTCTAGCCGTAAGGATCGAGCCAACGGCTCTGTCGGAATCTCCGAGCTCCGAACAAGGGCAGTGGCTATGAAAGAGTGACTCGCTCATGTGTCTATAAGAACTACAGAAAGGGTGGAATAGACACAGATAGTACCTCGAATCATCTCGGGTGCGCCGTGGTCGTAGGCCTCTGCTGCCTGGAGCTGTGCCTGTCTCTGCCCGCCATCTCCCTGTGGTCGGGGTGGACCTCCTGGTGGTGGTGGTGGCAGAGCCTCAAAGCGTCGCCCACCACCGGCTGCTCGTCCAGCTCCTCTGCCTCGTCCGCCTCCTCCCTGCGGACCACCACGGTCGACCCTCTGCCTCTGCCTTGGTGGTCCCTCAACCGTCTGCTGCTCCTCGGCACGGCGGGTCGGGCAGTCACGAGCCATGTGGCCCTGCCCGCCGCACGAGTAGCACTGTCTGCCTCTCGAAAGACTGGCTCCACGCTGTGTGCCCCGCACTGCTGAGCCAGTGTCCTGAGGTCGTCTGCCCGAAGGTCTGGTCTGTCTAGACCCCTGAGTCATCCGTCGACTGCCTACTGCGGATGACTCTGCCACGTGCCGCCCTGCGGTGGGTCGCTGTGCTGGTGTAGACTCAGAAAGGAAGCTCTCGATCAGAAGGGCCTGCTCCAGTACTCCTGTCTGAGTCGGTATGCTGAGGGAGATCAGCGATGCCCTGATCTCGTGTCTCAAACCCTGCTCGAAGGTCCGGGCTCGGAAGAATGGGTCCCGTACCATGTCGGTCGAGTAGCGTGAGAGATCGGTAAATCTCGCCGAGTACTGAGCGACCGTCATGCTGCCCTGCCGCAGCTGAAGAAGCTCCTGGATACGCACCGCACGAAGGGTGGCTGGGACGAACTCCGAGCGGAAGAGGCTCTCAAAGTCCGTCCAAAGTAGAGATGCCTCATCGTGCACCTAGAGCATCAAGCTCCACCATTGTCCTGCTGCTGCGTGTAGTAGGATCGCAGCGAGGATCACCATGAGGTCTGCTGGTGTCCTCACTAGCCTAAACACTCGTACCACTGCCTCCAGCCAGTCCTCTGCTGCCTGGGGATCCGTCTCCCCACGAAACCTGGGCGGTCGCTGGCGCTGAAACTCATGCAGTGCGCTGAGGCGACGTGCATCGTCAGCAGCTGCTGCTGGAAGCATCGAGGGCTCAGCGGGTAGTGCTACCGCCGGTGCCACTGCTGACAAAGGGCCCTGCACCGAGGCCTCATCGCTCGGTGGGCTGTCGTCACGCTCGACTCTCGGAACCCTAGCTGGCTGCCGTCGTGGGGCCATCCTGAAAATGAAACAGGTGCACCACGGTCAGAACAGTATACCTGGTGAGCTGAAATAATTAATCACAAAGAAAACTTTGAAACACACACGCAATCAATGTTTTCGTGCATTAAGTCGGAAATCAGAAGTCAGGGTCCTGGTGTACGGATACGTCGGCCGCCGCACCAACACTGGACTCCCTGGACTGATAACCACACTCAATACGCTAAACATTATTTCTTCACATAGAAAAGATCAGAGTTCGCGGTAGAACCGAACTCCTCTGATTCCAATTTGTCACGACCCGCCCTCGGGGTCCGTGCCGTGACTACCCCAAGCCCGCCTTCTATAGGCCAGGGGCTGGCGACTAGCACCAAGGCGTAAATCCCGGTAAAAAGGGAAGGCATTGCCTTTGTAAAGTAAACAAACACCACAGAGTAAGCAAGCGGAAAGTAAACACTAAGCAAAAGTAGAGTACAACTGAAAGTGCGGAAAAGTAAATGGGCCAGTATACAAACCCAAACTGAAAGTAAAGTACAACTCGAAAGGGAAAACAGCAACTGAAAAGTAAAAGCCGCTACACCGAGCTGTCCACCGGAAATCCCACCTGAAGGGTGGGTACAGATAGCTCCACACCTCCACGGGTCCCGCCGTCCGCTCCGAGCACGTCCCGCCCAGTGGTCCACCTCCGGGTACCGTCCCGCTCTGCAAGCCTCAGCTAAGGTCAACGTTGTCCGTCGTCTGCAACCAACACAACGTAGTGCGGGCAAAGCCCGTGCAGGGGTGAGTATAAGCTACTCAGTAGGGACCCCGAGACCCCTGAAGGTCTCTCAAATCCACAAAGGATAAACCACGAAGAAAGGTACAATCACAAAGTAACAACCGACACTGCTTAGGTATATGCCCATACATATACCTAAGACATCAAATTCAAATACGCTCCAACCTCCGAGCCCAAGTACAACTCAGTCCTCACAGGAAAGTAAACGTATTCCACACAGGAAAGCAAAACGTAATCCACACAGGATTGCACAACACAATCCACACAGGAAAGCAACACGATTCAGCTCACACAGGTATACATCTTCAAAGGACGATAAAGATGATCTCTGATCCATCTAAGTCGTCGGACCCACGAAGGATCGATAGGTAACTAACCCCCGCAAAAGACCCACACAGGATCGGGCCCACGTAGGACCTGTAGGCGCTGGTTCACACAGGACCGCTGAGCGCAAGGACCCACACAGGATCGGACCCACACAGGATCGGGCCCACACAGGACCTGTAGCACTGATCCACGTAGGATCGCTGAGTGCTGTAGTCATCGTCGTCGAATCCACACAGGATCTTTGTACTGTCGTCGTCGCAGTCACAGTAGCAGTAGTAGCAGTAGTAGTCACAGTAACAGTCGCAGCCAGCACTAGGGTTCCCGCACACAGCAAGCTCGTTCGGTGGGTCCGCTCCACGAGCCGAGAGGTTGATACATCAACTGTCACAAAGTCCAGAGTTGATGTATCCAAATGTTTCGTATCGACAACAGGAACTCAACGCAACAGACGGCGCGTCGATCGGACGCCCGGTCTGAGAGTTATTGGTATTTTCGTCCGCGGGGCCCGGTTGGTTTTTAAGGCAAAACCAACCCGACCGTACTCCACCTACGTCCAAACCTCGGGCGGAGTATGCCAAAAGATCTGTCTCACTAAGAGGAACACAACACGGCTGACGGTACGTCAATCGGACATCCGTAGCTCAAGATATGAGTGTTTCCGCTCCGAAGGCCCGGTTGGTTTCGTGAACGAACCAACCCGGCCGAACTCAAAGTAATCCGAAACCTTGAGTGCGATATACAGAAACGACCGTCTCGATCCAAGGATCGCGTTTCCGTAGACGGTTCATCAATCGGAGGTCCATGGCTCAAGATATGGCCAAAAGACCGAATCTGATTCGAAACGGGGGGGTCCGGGTCCGGGCCGACCCGGCCCGACCCCCCCTGGGTCGGCCCGAACCGGGTCGACCCGACCCGGGTCCGACCCGGCCCGGCCGGCCGGCCGGCCGGCGGCGCGGCGGCCTGGCGCCGCACGGAGGCAGCGCGGGGGGCAAAGCCCCCCCCCCCCCCCCCGTTTGATTGAAGGGGCGGCGCGGCTATATGTCGTGCCCTTGTTTTAAAAACGCCCCCCCCCCCCCCCACATGGGGGGCCTGTTTGTGCGGAAACCGGGGGGCCTCCTGCCCCCCCTCAAGGAAACCGCCCCCCTCATAAATGAGGGGCGGTTTTGTGTGCTGGTCGGGGGATTAATTTCCCCCGGTTTTCTCCAACGGGACCGGAAAATCGGGTCCCCTCTTTGGCTTCCGACGTCGGTGCCCGACCGCCGGTCTTCTCAATCCTCCGCGGCCCGGAACCGGCCGTGGTGTTCGTCGTCCGACGCGGTGCGACGGCACCGCGCCCCTCCGCCGCACCTTGATTTCCCTCAACGCGGCACGACGGCGTCGCGTTCTTGATGATCCTTCCATGGCGCGGTGCGACGGCGTCGCGTAATATAATTTCACGATTAACCGCGTGGTGCGACGGCACCACGCCACCTTGTTTCCACCCGCAAGGTAAATCAACAAGAACGATGGAGGGGGTTCGGCCGTGTTCATGTGGTCCGGCCCCCCTCACGTTAAATAATAACGCAACTTAAAATATTCAAAATCCTTACGTTAGTCATGCGAACCACGAGCAAGAATAAAATAATTAAACAAGAATCAACAACCCCTACCTTGGGTATAGGTTTGAAGATTTGTCAACGTCCCGCGGAAGACAACGTCGCGGAGGTCGGGCGTCGCGGTAGTCGTTCGTCAAATCCGATGACGAAGAGGTGCGTCCGATGAGATACGTCGTTGGCGAAACTTCGTATGCCGATGAAGGGAGTCTGAGGAGGAAGCGGCGTTCCCTCTTGTTGACACAAAAGACGAAGAAGAGAGGAGCGGCGTTCTTCGTCGGAGCTTGAGCGTTCTTCGTCAAGTTGAGCATTCTTCGTCAAGTTGAAGAAGAAGGAGGAGGAGCTCTCAAAATTCCTCACAAGTTGGAAAAACAATACTAACCAAATAAAATAAGGTTCCTCCTTATTTTATTTACCAAGCCAAGGAATTCAAAACTTCAAATTCAAAAACATAACACTTAATTAATTATACATGTCATGTGTAATTAATTAGATGTTAAGTTAACAAACTTTTAAGAGGGAGAGAGGGGAATTTAAGGGGGAAGATGAGAGGTTTAGGTTCGTGTGGGTCCCACCACACTTAATCATTTCAAGGGTGGTTAAGTGGGTGTGGGTCCCACCCCTAACTCCCTTTGAGAGGAGTTAACCTACAAAAGTGAAATATAAAGAATTCCACATTTTTTTATTCAACTTTTTATAATTCTCCCAAAATCAAACTCTCATCCCGAAACAAACGCAACGTCCGAAAAGGTCTCTTTAAGCGAAAATCGGTGTTGCGAGTTCATCGGTACCCTCAGATTTCAATTCCGAGCACCGGATCAAAAGTTAGGAATTCCCGCTCATTCGTTCACTGAACGTACCCGAGCCAAACTTCGGAAATTGATTCCGGGCACTCCGGGCCTCAGAATCAGGTGCCGTCAGAAACCGCGCTCATGTAAAATTCTAAAGAAAATTAAGAAAAAATTTCCCTTGAATTTTATGGGTCTTTACAGTTATAATCACCCCTACACTGGCTGTGCCTGCACATAGTTGTGTTGGATGCAGATGACGGAAAATGTTGACAGAGGTAGAGAGTGAGCTAGGACCGAACGGTACCGGGAGATAGACCACACGGCGAGACAATACATGGAGTAGACCAATATACGTGGAGTGATGAGTTGGAAATCTATACATACCCTTCAGGTAGGATACTCGACAGACATTCCAAGAGATTCACTTTTTAGCTGTTGTCCCTTTTTCAGTTGTACTTGTTTTCCATTGTACCTGTACTTTACTATTGGGCTTGTATTTCTCTCCCCCTTTACTTTCAGTACTTCATTTTTTTGAGTATTCACTTAGTGTTTACTTTCTGTTGTGTACTCTATAGTGTTTATTTACTTTCATAAAGAAAATGCCTTCCTAGCTTAGGGAATTATGCCTTTGGTTCTAGTCGCCAGCCCCTGACCTATAGAAGGCGGGCCTGGGGTAGTCACAGAACGGGCCCCAAGGACGGGTCATGACAAATTGGCATAAGAGGAGTCAGTTCTACCGCATAACTTAGGACTATGATCTATCTTACTATGAAGAAAGATTGTTAATAGTATTAAGTGTGGTTTTCAGGCTAGGGAGTCCAGTGCTAGTGCGACGACCTATGTGTCCATACACCCAGACCCTGACTTCTAGTTTCTGACTCAGTGCACAAAAACTCTTATTGCGTGTGTGTTTCATGAGTTTCCATTGTGGTCTCTTTGAGTCAGCTCACCAGGTATATCTTTTTGACTGTGGCACACCTGCTTCTTATCAGGATGCCACTGTGAAGACAGCCACCTGGGGTTCTCGAAAGAGAGTACATGATGATGGCCCACTGAGTGATGAGACTCCGGTGCATGGCCCTCTTACTATGTTGGCACCTTCGGGTTGTGTACCAGCAGCACCATCACCCGTTGGGAAGAAGATGCCACCAGCCGCACTGGAAGACAGTGCACGCCGATTGAGCACGTAGCTCGAGTTCCAGCGGTAGAGGAGTCCAAGGATTCGAGGAGAGACAGATTCCTAGGTAGTAGAGGACCATATGGAGATGATTACTGGATTTTTTTTCCTAGTAGAGACACTAGTAGAGAAGATGTTGATCTTATATACTAATATTTTTCAGAGAGTGACCATGAGGATGGTCCGCATAATGCTGAAGTTTCAGTACTTGGACCATTTTTTGAATGGTATCTTCGGGCAGAGTTCGGACAATATCACTACCCGTTGGTCAGAAGAAACTACCAGCGGTACCGGTAGAGGACACTTGTAGGCTTAGTGCCTTATATGTGTTTCAGCACTGGATATCCCTTATGTTCTGTGGCGAGCCCGACCCACAGGCAACCGAGGTCTAGATTTAGGAGGTGACCAAATGTTTTCTAGAGCTTATACAGCTTCGGCAGGATGACATGTCAGTAGTGGGGTATTCATCGAGGCATACCGACAATTCCTAGCACTCGATGAACATGATGAAAATAGTTATTTAGAGCTCAAATCTCTGAGCGAGGTTTGTTTAAGGACATCTGGGCCAACACTTTTTCCTTTGTGCATTCCTACTTATGTTAGGGTGCTAGAGAGAACCATTATGATTGAATGTTAATTGGCTGAGCGGATACATCCAGTGAATGTTAACAGTTTGAAATCAATAAACTAGCATCAGTCTTATATAATTGAGCATTTAAAATGTTTCGAGAAGAGGAAGTGTTAAGGAAATATGAATCTGCAAGGCAACAGACGTGGAAGCAGAGATATGAGAGAAACATGAGGTGGTGAACATTTAGACATTTTACAACCACCCGCCATTGTAGTCCCTACTAGGATCATGGATCTAGAGGGTAGGGGAAAATAGTAGCGGTATGAAGTCAAGGAGTATGACCTAAGGGATCTAAGAATGATTTGAGATACAGTCTGTGTCTACTACTAGCTTCCGTATCAATAGAAATAGGAACCAATCATTCATTCCTTCCAAGAATCTTGTCCAAGACCTAGAGTTTCAACTTAATCTGTTAACATGACCCTCGCGTCTAGAGATACCAATGGGAGGATACTCGATAATCACACTTACTCCGACAATGTGATCTAAACCTTGAGGCGAGAGTTTCGGTTGGAACCTCATGGTAGCAGCGTTGAGGCCTTACGACGTTAGATTGGGTATGGACTGGAAAACCACTGTTCATACACAAATTGAATATATTAGGAAAAAAGGTTGTGGTTTAACTAAAATGTTGGGATGAGGTTTTCCTTGGTCGGTGAAAAGGAAAACTGAGGCAGCACAGGATGGAATCATGCATATGAGGGTTCATTCGATCACTCAGGAGTTGGCCAGATTTACCTTTGTGCCAGAATTCTCTAGAGTTGTAGCACCATTATCATCTTTGATGAAGAAGGGGAAACCCTTCGTATAGTCAAAGAGATGATAACAGAGTATGTCTCTCAATGCCTCACTTGTCAGCAAGTGAAGGCAGAGCACCAAGTACCGACAATCGTGGTACAACCCTTAGAGGTCCCCGAGTGGATGTGGGATGGGATATCCATGGATTTCATGACGGGGCTTCCATGTACATCCAGAGGACACAACTCTATATGGGTGATCGTAGATCGACTCACCAAGTCGGACCACTTCCTACTGATCAGAGAGCATGGCTCAGTAGAGAGCTTGGGATGCCTCTACATTCAGGAGATCGTATGACTTCATGGTGTTCCATCGACTATCGTCTCAGATCGAGATGCTCGTTTCACATCCCGTCTATGGAAGGGATTGTAGGAGGCTTTTGGGACTCAACTTCGCTTGAGCACCGCCTTTTATCCTCTGATGGATGTCCAGACTGAGATAACCATTTAGACTCTCAAGAACATGCTCCGTGCATGTGTCATTGACTTTTGTTGTAGCTTGAAGGATCACTTACCCTTGGTGGAGTTTGAGTACAACAACAGATATCAATCCACCATCGGGATGGCACCTTATGAGGCATTGTACGAATGACCTTGCATATCAAATCTTTGTTGGACTGACCCCGGGGGATCAACACTTGTAGGACCAAAGATGGTTCACGCTCTGATGGAGAAAGTGCAGATCATTCAGGAGCGGATGAAGACTGCACAGAGTAGACAGAAGTCCTATGCTGATAAAAGATAGATACCATTGGAGTTCGAGGATGGCGACAAAATCTTCTTACGTGTCTCAACTCAATGAAGTCCACAGAGATTTGGAAGAGGTGGAAAGTTATCTCTGCAGTTCATTGGACCATTCCAGTACCTCAGTAGAGTAGGTGGGGTGGCTTACCGTCAGGCCCTACCACCTTAGTTGCACCGGGAGCATGACATCTTCCACGTATCTCAGCTGATGAGATACATACATGACCCATACCACATCATCAACCACGAGGAGTTAGACATCGATGACGGGGTGAAATTCACAGAGGTCTCACTGGTGATCGAGGATCGATAGAAACCGGTCCTATGTGGACAGTTGCTTCTTCTGGTGCGCATTCGTTGGTAGCATGGGATCCTCCAAGAAAGAACATGGGAGTGGGAGGCTCAGATGCATACTCAGTAACTCCATTTGTTTCCCAAGTATGTGTTGTAGCTTTATGGGGATGTAAATCCCTAAGGTGGGGGTAATGTAAAGACCTAGAAATTTCAAGGAAATTTTTTTCAGAAATTTGTTGGAATTTTAAGATTCTGCAGTTTCTGATGGAACCTTATTCCAAGGACCAGTGTTCCTGGAATCAATTTTTGAAGTTTTGTTTGGGTATATTCAGTAAATGTACGTGCAAGTTTTTCTATCTTTTGAACCGCTTCTCAGAATTGAAATCTGAGGATACTGATGAACTCACATAGCTGATATTCTCTTAAGGGGACCTTTACCGTAGTTGCGTTTGGTTGAGAGTAGATGCTTTAATTTGGGGATTTATAACAAATTAAAATAAAATTTTTGTGTTACATTATGTGTACACAATTTTATTTAATTTATTAAGTGGTGGCTATTTCATACAAGGAGAGGTTAGAGGAGGGGCCCACACCCCACATAACCTCCAATGAGAGGATGATGTGTGGTGGGGCCCACATGAACTCAAACATTCCACCTTCCCTCACCTCCCATTAAACTCAAGTTTAGAATTAATGAGGCCACTGCAACCCTCATTTTTTTGGGGGAGTCGCTTCATCATCCTTCCCATCAATTGTGCCAACGCATATAATTAATGCCTTCATTAATTAATTTGAATTTTTGAATTAATTGAATTACATGGAAATTTTATAATTTTTGGGAAGGCCTTATTATAATATTTTCTTGGAAAATATTATGTGGGAAACTTTGGAGAAATAGAGGAAAGCTTCTACCTTCCAACGAATAACCACCGAAGAATGACGAAGCCTACTTTGATCTTCGTCCAAGACACAAGAGGAGGAGCCACCCGCAAGGAACATCATCTATGCTTCCTCCTCGAATGAACCCAAACATCAACAGAATCGATGTCTGTCTTACGTGATGCCCGACCTCCATGACACTCATCTTCTGTGTCTCATCGACGTGAAACTTTCTTGAGATCGATGTAGGGAGTTTTTGTATAATTTTAGTTTAATAAAATTGTGCTCTTGTCATTGATGAATACTTGGATTGCCTTCGGCCATTTGATATCGCCTATCACAGAGGGCCTGGGGTGAACAAACATGGCTTGAAGACCCTCAGAAAAATCTTCTTTAATTTGGTGGTGGTGACCAGAGACGATGGTGATCAGAGGCGGCGGCCACACACCAGAATCTTGGAGAAAAACTGTGGCCCCCAATAGCAGGCCGCTCGGGCTGAAGAACCGGCCAACCATAGCCGGTCGGTTTGGTGAATTGTGGCACCCGCAAGAGCCGCGTAGAGGAGGAGAAGCCCGCATCTGGGGGCTGACTACTAGAAGAACTGGCTGGCCGGGATAGAGGACTGCGGCGCCCACTTTGCGCAACGCTGTAGAAGACCGCGGCCCGCTTCCGCGGGCCGTACTGGAGGGTGAACTGGCCAGCCGCCTCCCTACGAGGTTGAAGGACGCCATGGCACCTGAATGTGCCATGTGGGAGAACATCATCCCTCCCATGCGGGCCGATCATGCAAGAGAAGACCGGATATCTTCGGCAGGCAAGGCAGGAGGGGCGGCACCACTCGGCACCAACGATTTAAGAAATCGGGGGGTCGCGCCACCCGCACCACTCGACCACCTGGCCGAGTCACGGCCTTCCGTGGGCCGGGCCACCTTCCGCCAGGCTGGGTTGCGCCCTACCAGGCCGGTTCGAACCATCACCCATGTTGGACCCGCCGAACCAGGACGGGCCGACCCGCCAGCCCACCGGGCTGGACGGGCCATGCCCGTTTCTCTTAAATGTGAATAATTTCTTGACTGTGTGTCTGATTGATGCATCGTCTACGGCACTGGGACCCTTGAAACACGAAGTTCGTTTTGAAATAATATATATGAGTTTTGGAATAATTTGGAAAATGGCTGGCTTTGGAACGAGCATAATGCCAAGCGACCCCTGAAACAGAAAATCCAATGACTCTCAGATCGAGCATCTAATTGACGCACCATCTATCGCGTTGGGTTCTTTTTTATGGGACGGAACTTCGGGATACACCATCTCTGGATTTAATGATAGTTTATGTGTTGACCCCTTTTCTCATGGAGCGGACCCTCCCAGAATCAAGCGTGTTGTGTGCGGGAACCGTAGAGTTGGTTGTGACAGTGATGACTACTATACTGGAATCCTCCGTGGGTGCGCAGTGAAGAATACTATACTAGAATCCTCCATGGGTTAGATAGAGACAACTATTGTAATTCAATCCTTTTTGGGTTCGACATTGATGACTACTATACTGGGATCCTCCATGGGTTCGACAGTGATGACTATTGTTCTTGTATCCTGTGTGGGTCCGGCAGTTTACATCGTTTAATAATGTTCTTGTATCCTGTGTGGGTCCAGCAGTTTACAGTGATGACTATTGTTCTTGTATCCCTTGTATATATGGTGGTTTGACCTCTATACTTGTATCCTGTGTGGGTCCAACAGAGTAGCTGGTCTTATATCCTGTGCGGGTCTGACAGCTTAGCAGTACTTGCATCTAGTGTGGGTCTGATAGCTTAGATGAATTAGTGACTACATATGATCTTCTAAAATGATATACGAAAGATTTATACCTATGTGAGATGATTCTTGACTTTCAATCATTACCATCTATGTAATTGAATTTACTTCTTATGTGGACTAGATTGTGCATGGGCTCGAGAGTTGGAGCCAAACTGAGATTGATAACTAAGGTATATGTATGGACATATACCTATGTAGTGTTGGTTGATATTTTGTGTTGTATATTTCTTCTTGTTCTTATCATTAGTGGATATTCTGAGACGTCGCGGGTCTCGTGGTCCCTACAAATTATCGTTATACTCACCCCTACACGGGCTATGACCGCACTTCGTTGTGTTAGATGTAGATGACGGACAGAGTTGATGGAGGCCGAGAGAGAGCTAGGACCAGACGGCACCTGGAGGTGGACCACACGACGAGACGGTAAACTGTGCAGACCGATAGACGTTGAGTGCTGAGGTGGACATCTGTAATAATCCACAGACATTCCAGAAGCTGCACTATTTAGCTGTTGTTCCTTTTTCAATTGTTCTTGTTTTATGTTGTACCTATACTTTACTATTGGGCTTGTATTTCTGGCCCCCTTTACATTCATCACTACTTTTTGTGTACATTATTCACTTAGTGTTTACTTCATGTTGTGTACTTTGTTGTGATTGTCTACTTTCATAAAGACAATGCCTTCCAAGCTTAGGGAATTACGCCTTTGATGCTAGTTTCCAGTCCCTGACCTATGGAAGGCGGGCTTGGGGTAGTCATGACACAGGCCCAGAGGATGGGTAGTGACATTATATTATTATTTTTACCCTTAATTTAAATATTAATGCTTAGATGTGGTGAAAATAATTACAAGTTTTTTTATTCTTATTGTAAAAATATAATAGAGATTAATTTAATAAATTTTTAACTTATAATTTCAAATCTGGGATCCATTTTTAAAAATAACTGAAAAATATTTCAATAAAAATAATTTCAATTTATTCTTGTTGATGGGGTGAGAATACAGGTTAATAAATAGAAAATTTTCTAACGATTGAAATGTTTTTATATAAAAATAAAATTCATAATTGATTCGAGTGACCTAAAATGCATTAAAAAAATTAAAATTTATCTAATGATAGTTTAAAACTAAAAAATACATATTTTAGTACTATAAAATATGTATATTAAAAATATAATTTCAATTGAAATCCAATATTTTTTTTACTATTCATCAATACATGAATATTATTAGAAAAAAAACATAAATTCCACACAAATAAATTTTAATATTAATATTTAAATTAAAAATTCTATCTTATCAAATCAAATTTATAAATTGTTAAAAACTATATTTAAAACATGTCCATTACAAAAATGCTCCAAAAATGAATTTATAAAAATATTTCATTTTATGGGTAAAATTTTGATTTATTTTTCTAACATGTTATGAAAAAATATAGGATGGTTGATAAAAATTAAATTGAATATATTTTTATATAAATTTAATTAATATATTTTTATGATAGTAATTAATTTAATTTATTATGATAAAACACATTTAGAGTGTAATAATTGTTTTTATAAAGAATTTCCTTCATATTAAGTTGGTGTTTATATTAAATTTTAATTAAATTTTAACCAATTAATTCAATAATATATTTTCATAAGATAGTGAATCATATTAATAACACCCACTTTAATAGTTATAATATAAATTCATTTAAAATAATATTATTAATAGTATATAATGGTTTCATTTAAGCATGGTGTTGAATGGAATGTATGCTATCTAAGATGTTAAATTTAAAAATAGACCTTCAAAAAAATATCATGGTGTTACATTCTCCCCTCATTCAATTAATTATGTCCCAATAATTTAAAATTTATTTCAAAAATAAAAGGTTAATACATGAAAATTCATCCGTGAGAATCCTATAGTGGAAATAGGTTTAATAATATATCCTCTTAATGAGTGTGAAATAGAAAAGTGATGGTGAACACAAAATTAGGCTTTCTAAAATTATAACATTAATGGGAAGTGAAAAAATTAAAATTTTAATGAAATCATATTGTTACATTGTGATTGATAGTGATAGAAATCATGTTCATTAGAAATTTATCCATTATGAATCCATTAATCTGTGATTTCTTAAAAGAGATTTTACACCTCTAATAGAAATGTAAATAGATAATATTTTTGTTTCACAATAGTTTCACTAGTGATTAGGGTCTTCTATAGAAAATAGCATCATATAATAAAATTACTTTATTTCATTAAATTTTATAACCATAATATAATCTATTGAATATGATTTGATTTATTTTAAATTCATTTATTACACCTGGATATGGGTATTCATGATGATTTATTCATACTCGAAGAATATTAAATGAATCATATGGTCTTTATGTCATTCCTTCATCCTGTAAATTTTTATGAAAACCAAAAAAAATTAACTCATGTTATTATCAGAATATAATTTTCAATGTTTAACTTAATAAATTGCACAAATTTTTACTCATATGGCTCATCCAAAACATGTTTCTCCACATTCAATGACCATAAATAGAGACAAACATTGAAAAAATTTAAAAAAACAACTAGGCATATGATTCTCTATGAATTATGGTTCTCTTATTCTCATGTACCTAATATATGAATACTTTATCACCTCGAACCCATAATGAAAACATAATTATTTTAACTCTATAAAGCTGAAACACTTCAATACAATTACTATAAATATCATGATTCTTATAACCAAAATAGCCTAATATAATTATTAAATCCAAAAACAAAAATAACATTAATTATTCCACCTCAACTGCAGTAACATCTTAATCGTGACCTATGACCCCTTTTTTTGGAGATATATTTCCTTGTTACATGGGAAATTAATTTAAATAGAACCCCATCTGCTAATAGATTAATAATTTCACATTTACAACATATTTTTTCCCTAAAAATCATAATCCAGGTGACCATTGTCACCATACATATAACTAACTTTAGTTCACATCAATAAATAATCATGGTATTTTTTCCCCAAATTATCACAGGTGTGAAATTTTTTTTTTTCTCATTATCTTTATATTAATCCAACATTATCTTCTACTATTGTTTTCCCTTATAATAATAAGACATAGAGAATAATTTCTGTTTCATGACATTACATGATAAACTATCTTCATATGATGAGAATATTGAAAGACCAATGCCTTTTAAAGGAATGGATTTAACCCATTTTAAAAATGTTCAATCATACTCCATGGGTTGCATAAATAGTCCACCACATACCTTTATATCCTTGTAAAGTTAGATTAATATTTTACAACATTATCATAAATATTTTTTATATCATTCAAAAAATCAATATCCATATATGTTATCTCATCATAATCGAAATTTTTTTAAATGAATATTTACATAAATTTATTCAATTACATGTTTTCTATTTTGTATTTTCCTTATTATTTCAAATAAATGGCCATTATTTATCAATATATCCAGAGTGATGATAAACATCCATGACAATATTCCCCCATTCCTTATATCTTGAAGTGATAAATATATTTTTATATGGAACAAATTCCTTGTACAACTAAATATAGATTTTCATTCATATTAAATGATCGTGGTTGTTTTCTTAAGAAGTGGCCCAAAACATTTTCATCAAAATTTTTATCATGATACTCTATATGAGTATGTTTATTGTTTATAACCTGAGTTAGTTTTACCAGTGTAGTTATATATTTTTCTTCATGAATTCCAATATCATCTAAAACATCATTATCTCTAATTTGAAGGACAACTCTACATGGATTATGTGTGTTCATATCGTTTCAATTCCTTACACTATGATATATTTATATAAAAACAAAACATAATAGATTAGATAATAAAATTATAATAGATAATGTCTAATCATAAAACTAGTGATTCACATCAATTAAATATAAAATTATGGAATAACTAATCATAACATTGTAATCTATGTTTATATAGATATATTTCCCAACTATTAAGCAAGTTATTGTTCTCTAAATTGTGTTTTCCTAAATCATGATCCCAATGTTTACATTTAAATTTCAATGTTACTAACATTAATGAATCTATCCCCACTATCCATGATATGGTTCCTCAACTTATTATATTATTATATATACATGATTTGAATACTAAATTACCAATCTGTTAAGTAGTTTTTGAATCCAAATTATGTACATTAATATTACATTTAAATTTATAATATATTATACATCATGGATAATCCGTTTAAAAATCCATTATTCTCTTAAAGAGAGTTGTAATAAACATCTTAAAATAATGGGGGAAAACATAATAAATGGTGGAATTTAGATGCTAAGTAAGGGTATACATAAAATGGAATATGTCATTAATAAACGTAACAAAATATGGAGTGGTTAATAACTGAAACTCATGCCATTTATATTTAATATTGAGCATAATATAGAAAAAATAACGATAATCCAATAATTCCAACTTTATAATCACTTGGATATTCTACTAATCAAACAATCATATGGAATATAAATAACTAATCTAATAACGATGTAATAAATATTGTAGGAAATCATAAACATACTTTCAAGTCTTCATCCAAGACACCATACATAATTGGTTAAGGCTTCGATCAATACCCAAATTAGTTTGTCTCAAAATAACTATTAATGCATCAAGGTTAAATAGTGGGCCCCATCCATCTCATACTATGTATAATTTATTCCACATAAGAAAGGGTTGAAACCAATTCAATATATACATTGTTCTTGAAATATTAGTATTCGAAATGTGAATACTTCATCTATAAACCATGAATAGTATGAAAATAGCACATACAATGTCAAAGTGAACATAAACTATTCTACAAAATATTGTAGATTATATCATTAGTGATCAATCTCCATAAGAAATAATATACAACAATATAGTTTTACATTAATGAAAATACTAAAATAAATTCATAGAAAAATTATAAAAAAATACACATTTTTTAATCATTTATTTAAAAAGACATGTAATTATAGAAAAAAATATATTTTATTTGAAAATAATAATTTCTGATTTTCTAAGAAGATTATATTAATTATGTAATAATTAAAGTGTACAAATTTATTTATTACATATAATTTGGAAAATAAATTGTTTTTATTCTTTTGTCGAAAAAGACTCAAAGAACCTCTTTTATGAAAAAAAATATTCTCGAGAAATTTAGTAAAAATTCACACATATGTAAAAATGAATTTAAATAGTTGTATATATAGATTAGAAATATTTTAGAATTTATTTTAAAAAACATTTACATGGATGGTAAAAATTCACTAACAGAGACTTAAACAGAAACAATCATGATTAAAGATAAGATTATGAATTAAACCATTAACATATTTCATATCTCCTTTGTAACTATCTGAAAATCATGTATATTTGTTTTATTATAACTATTAACATAAAATATGATCAAAATAAAATTTATTATATCATATATTATCCCATTATAATGTTTTACCAATTTTTTATTAATAATATTTTGTTTATTTTACTATTTCTAGTGTTAATTTCTATATTTTCTAATCACTATTTTATAATGAAAGTATGATTTTTGATTTATTAGATATATATATATATATAAATATATAGAAAATTAAAAAACCCATAAATATAATATCTAATAATTAAATAAATTCTTGTAAATAGTTGAAAATGTTTAACATATATAAGGAATCACATCACTTCAAGGAGATGGTAAGTCATATGTACAATTGAGTGACAATATCATTCCTCTAATGGTAAAATGGTAGTGAATTAGTTGGTATAATAATAATAATGTTTACAAAAAATATCATATTTACAAAATAAATAAATTATTTATATCATTATACCCATCCAAGTATAGAGTTGGTGAATAACAAATTTCACCACGACGTGGTGACGGAAAACCATACATTTGAACATGTGGTGCTTTTGTTTTTAATACGATTGATAAATCATGGAATATGTTTGAAAAATAATCATAATTAAAAATTATTATTTATATTATAATTTAATTTCTACATTATCTAGGAAACTACTCATAATGAAAATTATAAATGGAAATGAACTTCAATGGGTTGGTAGAAATGATTACGCCTTTTAGTGTGGACTACTTTTAGATTTGTTCAAAAAGAATTTACAGTCGGGTTTTCTAAAAGAACACAATATTCCAAATATGTATAAGGATTTTTTGGAAGAGAAATGGGTAGATTTGGTTGAGATTTATTTCTAATAGTGTTTTAGATATGTTGGTGGGAAGTGTCACATTAAAGAATGAGATGTGATGATCTTTTGGAATCTCTAAAAATATTAAAATAATATAAATTAATTTTTAAAATTTTTTCTGAAAGGTAAGTTATATTAATTATAATATTATTATGGGTATAAATAATCTCATACAATAAAATTTATACATTTTTTTGGAACATTATTAACGTTATCTTTTTCCATAACCCTTATTTAACCTCTTTAACTGTTACTGTGGAAGAAGGTTTGTTTACTATTTTAATGAAAATATAGTAACCATATGTTAAAAAACTATTAATGAATAATTGAATATTATTTTCATCTTATAATAATAATTTTTCAAAATTTTATATTTTTATAAATTTTATATCCTTTCATAAATAGTTATTTATTTAAAATTTTCATTATTGTAAATTTTAAAAAATCCATTGCATTATTTTTTTTATATTGTAAAAAAATATAAATTAGAAACAAATCCTCTAAAAATATCTAAAAATTCCATTTCATCTCTAAAAATATTTTAGGAAATTAATTATTTCATATTATAATTATTTTATTATTTTTAATTTCATTTATTTGATATTTCTATTAATAAACAAATAACTATGTCATCGTTTTCCATGACATTAAGGTAAATATATATTATGTACAAATAAAAAATTACTTATAATGATAAATATAACCACATTAACTTTCATGTGACTATTTATGGTTAAATATAGGGCCTGGATAACTATATATTAAAAATAGAATACATATTAAAAACATGAGTTTGTTATATTTGACTTTTTAAAAAATATAATATTATAAAAACAAATTAGTAAATAATGTGGCTATATGGAGCCATAAAATAGGAAATAAGATTATTTTGGTTTAAATTAACTCAAAGAATCATAATAGAACCATTTTTGGTGTAGTTTTACAATATTTAAAATAGAATTTTGACCTATAATTACCTGATTTACCCATAATCGTGGTAATAAAAACTACAAAAGTTACAATTGATTTAGTAAAAAACTAATACTAATGTATTTAATAAATATGGAACTTCTGATTCCAAATATTGAATAAAATTTTAAAAATTAAGTTTTCATGATTGGATAAATTTAATTTGAAATTAATCTTCCTGATGGTGTCAGAAAATTGGTTATAAATGTGAAAATGTTCAAATGATAGAAATAGTTTTTATACACAAATTTAATGTGAAATTTTTTTACATTTCATAAATTGGATTTAATGATATTATTTTTCATAAATCTACATCAGAAAAATTAAACTATATATTTTATCACTATAGATTATTTTGATGAAAAATATTTGTTCCATTAAAATCCAGTAATTTTCACTTTTCATCAAAATCTTAAACATATTAGAGAAATACCACGAATTCATCCAAATTAAATTTAAATATTACAATTTTAGAAAAGTATTTTATTTTTTTCAAATATAATATATAAGTTTCATAAATAATATTTAAGATAATAGAACCATCAAAATGAGAGAAACCCACGTTAATAAAAATATATCTTTTTTATGCATAAAAATTAATTTTCTTTTTTTAACATGTCTAGGTAACACATAGGATAAATGTTAAAAATTAGATTGAATTAATTATATAAAAATTTATTTAAAACAATTATCTCATAGTAATTATTTTTAATTTATTTGGATATAACACATTTAAAGAATACCTATAGTTTTTAGGAAAACAATTACATTATATAGAATGGGTTTATAAATTTATTTATCACTAATTGAGAAAAATTGATTTCGAAAATATATTTTCATAATATAGTTAATCCTATTAATCAAAACTAATTTAAATATTTTCATATAATTAAATTTAAAATAAGAATGTTAGCAACATATTTTTGTTCTGTTTATGCTCGGTCTACTGTGAAATGTATGTTATCAATAATTTAAATTTAAAAAGATACATACTGAAAAATATTGTGTTGTTACATTATATCAAAATTTATTTCATTAAATTTAAAAACATACATCTTTTGTTAAAATTCAACAAAATATGCATGTTTTCAATTCATCGTTAAAGATATATAATATAGAACTCCTGAATAGAAATTTATGATTCATATATCATTATAAATTATCCCTTATTGGGCCATCAATGATTTGGCATAGATTAAATATTGAATAAGAAAAAAATACTAAAATCACTCCAATGAAACTATTATAAACCATAAACCCTAGACTTTGGATAATAGGTATAACTAAATGTATATATATATATATATATATTTGTGTGTTTGTGTGTAAAATATATATCAATGTGGATAAAAATGGTTATAATTATGAATATGTTTCTTGGGTGTGTAAATTATAATAATAATGTAATTAATTACGATTTTTCTCATGTGTAAAAAAATCAGGACCGTGGTAATGGTTTTCATATCTAGTTCCTCCCATTGAGCCATTTTTTATATTATGAGCATTTTTTAGTAAATTTGGTTTATATTTTACCTTCATGTGATATTATATGAATAAATAATATTTATTTATGGTAACTTATATTCAATTTAAAATTTTCTCTTTCAAGAGGTTTTAATTAGAATTCTCCTCAATTTGTGAGGGTTTTGTTATGAAAATTCTCAATTATTGGGTATTAAATATTATTCATGAAAATATTTCATATAATTTGAGTAAATTAATCCATGTTATTTCATTATGTCATATTTTCAATTTCTTTAGGTTTATTTTCATTTTAACTCATAAATACATTTTTCAAAATATTCATATGTCAAGATCATTTTTGTATGTAGGTGACAATGGTATCTAAAATCTATTTCATTAAGTTATATGCTTTATTTGATCTTAAATCTTAATGTTTTCTTCATTTAATTGATTTTACACTCTATATTATATTCTATTTTATCATTCTATGGATAATATATATTTCTATTTGAAAATTCGCACATAATTGTTCACTAGCTAAAAAATATATCATTAATAATCTTCTATATATTAATTAGATATATAATTCAAGTGAATAATTATTTCACAAAAATTTTCCCCCTACATTGGGTAAATATAATATGGATTGTTTTCTATGATTCTAATAATCCTTTTACCCCCATTCAAATGTATAATCTGATACATTTTCTATTATGTGAGTTTACAAAGAAAAGTATTTGAAATCGTTTTCCATCATTTCATAATAAAATGTATTATTTTCTACCCCACATTTCAATTCATAATCTTATATAATATCTATGAAATAATATTTTAGACCATATTTATAAATTTAATGAGTTTTCTAATGTTTTCATTTAACCTTTTTGAAAATAATGTATGCATGTGAAGTGTAACTTCATCATTAAAGGAATATGTCGAAAATTTTATCTTTTTACGTTGTCTAACAGAATATATCATTATTCCACCATTTTTTCAATTAAAAATATTTTACATTCATATTTAAGGATAATTAATTAAATAATTTTAATCAATTATTTAGAAATGTATCTTTTAACATTCTTTCAGAAGATTAGTTGTATTTACTATTTCTAATGTAATTTTTTTAAAACACAATAAAATAATTTTTTATATAGATTATTATTGCTTTGAAATATCTTATTCTTCATCAATTTTGTTTTTTATTTTTACAATCAATGTTATTTATGTGGATATATTATGTAATTTATTTCCCCTTTGGAAAATTTATTCATCATTTTTTTTGCTTTCATATTTATTATCACTCTATAACTGTAATTTTTCATCCAATGTCATTCTAGAGTAAATATCATGTTTAAAATTCACTATATTAAAATTTGAACAAATAGAATACATATAGTGATTTATTATGGAAAATTATTACCATAACCAAATTCCTGATATCTATATAGTGTATATATATTATGTAATAATGTATTGATTGGATGGAATTTAACATGAATGTATTATGATGTTATTTGATACCAATTCAAAATTACATTGTTAATAAAGTGTTTATTATTGATTAAATAATAAATTATTTTCCTATATTATTCAATTGGACCAGTACTTTAGATCAATTTTGTCCCTTTGTGTTCTTAACACTATGAAAAACTTGAATGATTTTAATTTGAATGTTTTATAAAACAGATACATATTCCTATATTTTAATTATGTGATGGTTGATTCTTCCCATGTGGAACACAAGAATATGCATAAAAATTATTTTTTGGTTGGCCTCTATAAATACTTAAAATTAATTGGGTAATTCATTACATCTCATGATAGAATGGTAAAATAAATATTGACGAGTGATCTAAAATGGGAATCTAGTTATGTTCTATTATCTGATATGGGAAAAGAGATAGTATGGATCAATAAACCTAGGGAAACATGTTATTGAATCATAATGCACTATGGGAAATAGGTTTTGATAAGTAATAAATCTTTTTCTTATTTCAATGATTATTTATATTCCATTATTTTGAAGTATACCATAAATTTATGATATAAGGAATTTTCTTAATTTATTTTTATGTTGCATCCTAATTTTTGATAAATTATTATTTGGTATATTATTTTGTATCTTTTTTATAAACATAAGCTTATTCTCACCTATGATATTTTATTATTAAACTATTTATTTACTCTAACAAGGCATCTAGTGTCACACCATAATTTTTTTTCTATTTCGATAAGATATAAATATTACAAGTTTATATAATATCTATAAATGTTTCTTATGTATAGAATTTATGCAAGACATTAAATACATATTATAGAATTTGAATAATAATATATTAGTGGAAAAATGTATAAATGGTATACATAAAATATGTTTTCATTGTTAATATTTTTTTTCTAATTCTCTAAAACTCTAAAAATACAGTCACATTATCTTGTATTTTAATGAAATATTTTCATTTTGATGGGTATTTATATGGAAACATATAAGAGGTGAAATAATTATTGTCCACATTGTAATTGATAATATCTATAATTAATATTTCATAATTATTATAGATATATATAATAATATAAAAAAATACCTCATAAGAAGTTCAAAATATCAAAAATCAACAATGTATATCACATCAACACATGAGGTATAATGAAACGTAAAAAGTGTAAAAATGAGATTTTAATAAAAATAAAATTATGATATTTTTTTCAACTATAATATATCAAGCCAATATAACTCATCTTATATTAAATCTAGGTAAACATGATAATCCATATAAATAATGGAGAGTAGAGATGAACATTTTCATACTGGATGATTAACGAAACACAACATGGTCATTGTAGGTAGAGAAAATACATTAAAATAAGTAAGAAATATATGCTTTCTCAAGAAACAAACAATATAAATTAATGATACAATTTTATAAAAAATGGGAAAAGATTTCATACATTGCTGAAGCCACATATAATTTCTTACAAACATACTCAAAGAATAATCCATGTGAAGGAAGTGAAATCACATCAACTGGGAAATATCATATTAATATTATATTTATAGTGGGGGAACCATACATCACCGTTAAATTGTTCATAGATCAAGGGAGAACTGTCTACGTAGATGTTGGAACCACTCCCCACTATGGGGAAATACATTGATTAATTAAGTACTATTAACTTCAATAGATGAACCAATGATCATATTTTGGGGGAGAAAAATACTATATTAATAAAATAGGTGTACCACACATTTTAAATAATATATTGATCATGAATGTACCCAAACCCTATTTTTGATATGGAGTACAGACACAAAACCTCTAAGAGAGTAACTAAATTAATGAATTTTTAGAACCCACACATTATTCATCATAATTCGATCACTTGAGTAGCTAACGCTTCAAGGTGTTTAAATAATTCATCATCTCATGTTCACATATATTATTTTTAAGATATGGAGATTACTTTCTTAAACATAATAAAAAAACACAACTTTGGACATTATATGAGGAACGAATAGTTAGATGGATTTCAAAATCTGACTCTACCTAAAGTTAGAGAGTTAGTATTATAATAAATAAATCTTTTCAAATTCACAATTAATATCAAAAAAATAGATTCATAAATGATATCCATAGATTAGTTTCACAAATCCTTGAACATACATAATGCATAATTAGTGAGGAGATAACAGATATGAAATTAACGGATGTCCAAGTGAATCATTAATAAGGTCATCATCGAAACAACAAATAACACACAACTATAATCCTTTGAAGAACATGTTATTTGATTAAAATAAATATATTTCTTTTCAATATATTTAAATTACACTACTAGATAGACAAATAATTAGTAGATGGATCTCCTCCACCACTATAGAAATTATAGATCATCTAAAAGATACTCATATCTTACCCACATCATAAAATTATTTTCATATACTTTTAATTTTCTATGTCATCCCCATAAGTATTTTATTTTAGTTTTCTTTATCCTCTATTAATATTTTTAATGTTCATATGAGTTTTTAAAATATTTTAACCAAACACATTCTAAATTTATCTTCATTACTAATACATCTAATTTGTCACATCAATTTATTTTTTTAATATTTTCCATATTTATTATTTGAAAAATAATAATGGGATCAATCAATATATTATGTCTTGGCTGAAAAGAAACCATTACATACAGAGTTTGTTATAATTTTACTATACATGGTTATCAAATTTCAGTAATAAAAGACCATATTTTTATTTTAAATCCTTTTCACATTTGGTTATGATTCATTTAGTCAAATATAACATTTAGCAAGGTAAAAAATATGTGCTTAAATAAATAAACATTCATATAATGTCTCATTTAATTAATAAATAGGTACATTAAAAATACATTTTAATATTTCCAATTAACATCAATCGATTTTAAATCAATATAATAAACCATCATAAAATATTTTATTAAATGTGATCATGTTTTATTATAAAATGATATAATATGTGCTATAAATTTGTTTCATACAAATTTAACATTATATATATATTTGTAAAAACACATAGACATATATTTATAGACATATTATTTAATATAAATAATATAATTTTAATAATAATGTTTAACAAAATAACGATTCACTAATTAAATCCACATGTCAAGACATTTTAATAAAACATTTAGAGGAATTAGTATTACATAAATTTAATAACTACCAAACTCTAATTTACAATTACTCCCTTTATTAGTATTTCTATCATCTATAATCATGAGCATTAAATAATTATTAATATTCAATTTTAAAATATTCAACCTACCCAATAAAAATTAATTATTTACATTAATAAATTCACCTATTCATTAATTTTTGACATTCTATTCAGAATAATCAACTTAATTAATTATTTTAATTATTTATGAGAATAACTCACAATATTTTATTAATATTACACCATTAATTAAAAAAAATATCCATACATTTTTGTGAAAAAAATCTTGAATGTACATCAATAAAATTATTATTTATTTTTTAATAATATTTTTTAAAATTTATTAATAATAGTTACTCAATAAATTAATTTTCTCTTACAATTATAAGGAAAATATACCAATAATGGTTGTATTAACTCTATGGAATTGGGTCATGTCCACTTAATTGTTTGTTTTCTTTAATTTTTCTAAGCTACCATATACTCTGATGTGTCATAACCTCCATGTTAAATTTAGTATCTTCAAATACACTCCACTACACACCACTCACACTAGTTTTTTTACCATAATAAGGTATCTTTGATATATCAGGATGATATTTAATTGAAAGATATTCCTCTTCATAGTGTAACATGATCTATACATGTATCTTGACTCTCATGTGTGGTTACAGGGAATCAAATACACCATCGAATCATTAATATTGAACAAAAACATGAAAAATTTACAATGTACTGAACAATATGAATGGAATGGTGATGCCTCATATTTTTTGAAATTTTTGATTAGATGGCCTAGGTCCCTTTTTAATTTTTCAATCATTATATACTCCCCATACACTACCTCTAATTGTGGAACCCTATAGATAGAATGTATCTAATATTTATCAAATTATTAGATTTATTTCCTTTACACTACATTTTTTTGATCATTTTATGTTTTTTTATTATTTTAAGAACTCAATGTTAAGGGTAATTCACCAGTTATTATCATTAAGATAAAATTATATATGTTTTGGTGCATCTAATGGAAGTTGATTATTCTATCCTTCATTATTCTATCCATGTGTTATTGGAACCCTCTCCCAAAAATTACTCCCCATTTTTTCTAATTCAATTTTATTGGACATGACCTGATTTAATAATATACTGTCAAAATAATTTTCATGTCCCCCATATTTAATAGTGTTATATTTATTTTTAAATTTTAATCTCTAAAATTTCATTATATAATTTCAAAAAATACCTACATCATATTTTAAAAAACCCAATTCCAATGTAATTTTATAAAAAGAGAGAGATATATATATATACATATATGTGTGTGTGTTTTCATTTAGTTTTAAAAATTATGGATATTAAATTAAGGAAAAATGTTTTAAAAAAAATTATTTAATCAAATGGATACCTTGTAATCTGTTCATTGTATTATTGAGATTATAATTCTAAAATAATTTTTCATAAATTAAATATTTTGATTCCATCAGTTTTCATTGATATTCAGTATATAAAAATTATAATTGAAGAGGAAAATTATTTATAATATAACCGATAACTATGATATCTCAGAAACTGTCGGTTAAATTTATGATATTCATAAAAAAATTCATTCATAACATTGGCACATATAATTTATTGTATCTTATTATTATAAAAATATAATGTAGAAAAATATGAAGAAAAATTAAAATTCTTATAAAAACATAACAAATATATCATAAATTATTTCTTTTAGAATATAGGTATCATACATGGATGCATAATTGATCATTATTATATTATTATATCAATATCGCCAGTCAGGTCCTTAATAATTGAATATAAAAATATTTTATAGGGTTATTTAATCCCCAAAAATATGACTTATTTGTGGAATATTGGTTAAATAGTTTTCATTTAATTTATATAAAATAGTACCAAAAGAGACAATAGTGTCTGGTAATGCCCAAAATATCACCTAAAATAAAATAGTCTATTCCAGACTCAATATTTTAGTTCATTTTTTATATATAACATAAATTAAGATATATATATATATATACAATTACTATTCTTGAGATATCAATTAAACAGATTTATTCTCCCAACATAACATCGCAAAAAAATCAACGTTATATATTTCACATTTAAAAAGAATAATATATCCCAAAAAATCAAAACTCGAGCCATAGATTTATGGTAAATTTAATGTCATTATGGAATGCCATGATATAATAAGTATTTAGATGGATAATTGATAATTTTTAAATATAAATTTTTATAATTATTATCTTTCACATTTCATAGATATATTTAATTTCAATGATATATATATTATAGGTATACTAGATATTTAGAGATACATAATTTGGAATCACGCATATACATACCTATGCAAGATAGACATTTCACCAGATCTCTTTCAGATTGAGTAGTATTAACTATTCTATATAGGATTATCTATAAATAATTTTATATATTTTAAATTTATAATTATTATTAATGATTAAATATCCCATATTGTTCACATAACAGATATGTGAATATGGATATGACAATTTTATAAATGTGTTTTCTAAAATTATGATCTTCTATATTATATAATATTCATAACTTTGGGAATCAGTTTATAAAGGTTGCAGGTAAATAAATATATTGGGAAAATATATATAAAGTCTGAGAGAATTAAGTTCTTGAATGATATTAATAGAAAGTTTTAAAATAACAATAAAAACCCCCATTATGGGATATACAAAACAACGATCCATTTAGTATGAAATTTTATTATGACATGAGTATATCTCTAAGAGAAATATAATTATCGACAATCACAATATGAGGTATCACATCATGTGATATTGGATATCAAATAAAGATCCCATATCATATATATTCATAATTAATCCAAAATATTTGGATAACTCACCATATAATGATGTGTAAATGGACTAAATAATTTTTATACAATGTAATTTTTTATTAAAAAATAATGACATCTAAGGATCATTATTATGATATATGTTATATAATTCCTAACACACAACAATTTATTATAGAGGATTATTGAAATTATTGAACAATTGTTAATCCTTATAGAATCTCATTTTTGACCCATTAAATCACAAAAAACAAATATGATTTGTTGGTGGATGATCCCACTAAAATATTCCTTAGTATATGTCCTCTTTTCAATAAAATAATATTTTAACCAATGATACTAACATACAATAATGGACCAGAAGTTAGGTAAATATTTCACAAGGATTACATAGAACGTGGTCATTTTTTCTGACTTCACTTTTATCCTTCACCATGATAAAAGATACATCCCACCAACGATTATAAGAATTGAATACCCATTAAACATATTTGTTTTCTTATCACTAGCATTTTCATCATTACAGTACACATTCAACCTAGAGTAGCATCAAAATCATCAACATTGAACCATAATAATTCTAGAGAAATATTTTAACATAACAAATATTTGATAAAATCCCATTTTCACATATCTACAAAAAACTAGAGCCATTGTTGATGGTCTCAATAATGAAACCTATTATCTCAAAACTGCATCATCATCACTCAAATATTCACCTATCAGATGATTTTGCAGCATTACCCTCATTTCCAGGACAAACAATAAACAATGTCATCACCTTCACAAACCAAATGTCAAATATTCTACATTGAGACCACCTTACACCACCCTAATTCACAACCATACATAATTAATGACTTATAGAACAAAAAGGAAACAAATAAAACAAATCGTATACCAACCTCATGAACCAACACACTAGACCAACATGGGGAGGAGTGATGGGACATAATGACACTACAGAGTTGATGTTTTTTATGGCCTCCATAAAGAGTCGTAACCATTACCCAAAATGAGATCATTGAAACATTGAGAAGCTACATAAATGATTCCACATCAAAATCCAACCATAAAAAATAAAAATGTAGATAAAAAAATTAGAACACATAACAATAATCTATAAATCAGTTGAAAAATAAAAAGCAACCATGAAAAGAAGATGAAGAAACCAATTCCAATTAAGAATAAGAACAAAGACTAATGTAATCCCAAAAACAACAGTCTCTCATGTTGTCCCAAAATCCACATCAGTCTAGAGAATAATGGGGTTGAGATGAATCGGTTGGATAGTAAAGGTGGGGGAGGAGAAAATAGAATTCCACAACCAATGCAGACTCAAACTGTCAGAACCACTAGAACATAGACCCATAATAGAGGCATGAGGTGCATGGTTTTGAAGAAAGATTGGAGTTGAGAGGCTTACTATATCTGCAACATTGAATAAAACCAGTCAATAAGGGGTAAGGATAAAAAATAATGGGGAAGGGTAATAGATTTTAAGAGAAGTGAGGACCATCATTATTGGCCAACTAATCCACAAAAACCATAGGATGTAGGGGATGACGAAGGAGTGTTAGTAGATCTGAGAGCTCCGGGAAAAATGGGAGACATCTAAATTGTGGAAAATATATTGATGGTTGTTTATTCTATTTTATAATCCATGTTACTAATCATGTATTTTGAAAATTAAAGAATCATTCAATTAGAAATACATATTTTTTATTTTAGTCTTATTTAAAAAATCACAATCTTTGAAAGGTTTTATCATTTTATTTTTGTGTTTTACACTTCATTTAGAGTAGCTTGGGACCTTGGATGAAGAAAATGACATCACTATTGAAAAACTATAATTATCATGATAATTTTTGAAATCATATAAACCATTTACATATGGTTAATTTCCATTACCTAGATCATGAAATATATTTTTTACATAAAAAATTATATGTATAATGTGTGAGTAAATTATAAAAGGTAGAAAGACATTAACAAACTGATTATAACTTCCATATTTCTTTAGAAAAGTATATTTCAGGGAATAAATTTTTATCTTCTATAGCTCTATATTCTATCCTATTAATGAACGAATATGAAACATATTGAAGAGAATGTATTCAACTAATACAAGTCAATTTCATAACTACCTCATCATTAAGATGAACATAAATTATTTTTTGGGTATTTTTTCTCTAAATATAGAAAATCTATAAAAATGTGATTTTTATTTTAGAATGTTGAATAAATAAAGAAAACTTTAATGATATTTGATAACAACATTCCCTTGTGATAATCTAAAGCATCCAAATTATTTTTTTTATTTTAATTAAATATTAAATTGAAAAGAATGTTGTATAGATAATAAGCATAATAAATTTTATGTGTAATTAAATGGGAATAACATAAATATGATTTATGGATTTTGGATATTATTATGGAAAATATGGTTATACAAATATTATTTATATGATTAAAATATCGGAATTAAAATTCATCAATAAAGGATAATTTATTTTTATTTTCATATTTAAATATACATATACTTATATGATGTTAGTGCAATTAATATTTGGAATTTTTATGATATACAAGGGAACTATTTTGTTCCATTTTTAATACTTGTTTTATAATAACGATAATTTATGAAAAATTATTTTAATAAATGATATATTTTTTATTAAAAATGTATAAAATAATCTTACAACACTATGAATATGGAAATTAAATTTAATAATTTATTATCATTAAGGAATAAAACGTCATAAATTTTGGTTCCTTTAATCTTTTGATGAATTTATTATTTGATTCATCAAAAAATGAATAATTTTTATATATTTTATTATATAAATAATATTTAGCAATATTTTGTAATAAATCTAGTAATTTATCTCTACAATAACATAATGAATAGTGGTGATCAACATGATATTGTAGGGGAATATTTTTCTATATGTTAACTTGTTAAAAATGAAATTACCATTATCATATAAAATATGGCCATATCACTAAATCATTATGCTATAAAACTATTTCAATTTACAATGGATCTCCTAATTAGAGAACCATAAATATTCATTTTTTATATATTTTATTTCCTATTTTTTTAATCCTTTAACCTCTCTAAGATAACATGATATTATTTTCATGTCATTATCATACATCAAAATATATAATAAATATTAGTAAACCAATTATTAATGATAATTTTAAATAAAAAACAAAATTATAATGAAATAAATTTAAAAAACTTATAAATTGATTTTTTATGTTTTGATCAACTGTGAATTATTATAACCATGCCTACTTTTGTATAAACCAATAATTTTTTTGTGGGATTCTATTTCAATTAAAGTGATTTTGGTCACTAAAAACAACAAATAAAGGAATATATTTTTATGACATCATTAGATACTATCTCAAATCTGGAAAACTAAAAAACTCTCTCAGATTAGCAACAATATAGAATACTAAAAACAAAATTTTATTTCTCTAAATAAAATGAATTCTACAAACCACCTCATTTCGATTTACTATATGAAGAAAATTAATTACACTTAAAATAATTGAAATTATTATAAATCTAAACGAGATGTAATAAATATACTATAATTGTCTTTTTGAGAGATAAATAGACTCTAAATGTTCCTTAAGAACAAAAATGCATTCAATGGTGCATTAACACGCCCCCAAATTGGATGAATCTTACAAAAGTGGTTTTTTAAATTGTCTCTCTTGTGGGTTTATGAATATTCAACATGTAATGGGACTTGGACTCCCATTTCTCAAAGTCAAAGATGAATTAATTTTTGGAAACTAAAATTTCCTCATGTTTGTGTTTTAATTATATAAAAAACTCATTATTTATATTATAATTTAATTGTTAATATTTACATAAATAAAAATTTGAAATGTATTATAATTAATTATTCATAATTTATAGAAAACATAAATATATTATCACACAAACTAATGATAATAATCATAAATACAGATTATCAATTTCTTTTTTATGAACACCTGGAACAACTGTTAAATTGTAAATAATTTTGAATCTCATTCACAGTCATATAAAAATAATAGAATTTAAAAATATATCATAGATCTCCATATTTAATTTTTTTTGTAACATAATCCACCAAGTGTCTATTATCTATGTTTAGTGGTCCTATAAATCTAATTTTATGTTTGAAATTGATCATGACTCTCAAATATATTTTATCATTTAATCATTTTATATGATTTTTAATTAAATAAAAATTATATAACATGTGATTATATTATCATAGACATGAATATAAATATTTAAAAAAAATTAAGAATAAGATATCATATAGATCATATTTGAAATACCTCATGTAAAACGAAAAACATATAATGTTGTCATAAGTAACACCAACTACACATATATGTATTTTGGTTTCATACACATTATGATGTTCCACAAAATTAAATGTTCACCAACATACATTCCATGAATGACTAATTATCGATCTATATGGTTGATCATACTCAATTCAATTTTAAAATCTCATCATATCCAAATATTAAGATAATAAACCAAGAATAACATAAAAATACTAATATTAAATGGTGTTGTTATTATTTTATATCCCATAGTATAAAAAATGAATGTATGACTATATATCTCCAATAATATACTTTATATAATGTAAAATTTCCTTAAGGAGAATATGACGACCTATGTATGGTATAATTATCATTCAATGTTGTTTGTTCAAAATAATTTAATGGTTTTCATGTATTGTTTGAACTCTTTAGAGGATACATCAAAAAATTATTTTGAATATTCTTTTAGTTTTATGTTCGTTGAATGATTTCCTATTAAAATTATGAATCATTTATAAGAAATTATTAAATGTAATTATTATTTGACATCATTTATGGATTGATATATTATTCACAACTGATTTCAATATTTAATTTATACATTCGGGAACCTTGTTGTTTTCATTTAAATGTATCGAGTATCACAACATGAATGCATATAACATACCCAAAATAAATTGTTCTCCAAATATTAAATTAATTCTATTTCTCCTTTATAACCCATTGTGTTCATCCTTTTTTCCTAAATCTCAAATGATTATCTATGCATTTTTAGTCATTTCACTCTACTTGGAAGATGATTTCGATGATTCTATGAGAATTGGGCATATGGAATCAATGTTATGGAATAAAATTATTATTAAATAAAGTAATATCTTTATTTTATTTGGTGTAATACCAATATTTGGGTTTCTAGGGATACAACTATAGTCTATGTCTTTTTTGGAAAGAAGGTTATTGGGAATCATTGATGCAATAGAATCAAGAGCTAAGAACTATGAAAAACTGAATGACTTTTCATTCCAAATACATTATAGTAATGTGGATTCATTTCATCACAATATATGCTTGAAATTAAAAACATGGATTAAAAAAATTAATTTTTTTCATTAAAATGATGATGGTTCCCTCATGGGAGGTGGGAATTTCACAAAACAGTTTTTCTAAAATGATTAAATGGTAAATTATATTTTATGAGATTTATAGGATTTATAACAGTTAATGAAATTATGTTGAAATTTTTTATGAATATTTTTTCCTTATTGAATTTAATTATTTCTATGATGAAATTTAGGGGACCCTTTATTATACCACCAAGTGACAATTTCGGCAAGTAGGGGTGGTTTCGACTTATTTCTTATGATTTTTTATTTAAGAAATGTGATGAGATACTATTGGATGTAAATTTTCATTTGGTATGTATGTTCATCATAAGGTTGAGCATCTGATTTTGAGATATTTTTACTAATTATGTGTATTCACGCCATAGAAAACTATATTATATTTTATACTACAATTCTAAAGTAATTGTTTGCTAAAATTTTCTTCTTCTAGTGGGGTCTTTGAGAATATTTTAGGATTTCATACTAGGTTGTATACTTAAGCCCTATATATTCACATTGAAGAGTATAAATATATATTATTGTGAACCAATCCTTTTAAATACATTACTTCATTATCTTTTGAATGGATTTACACTAAGATAAAAAAATGATATAAAATCCCCTATTTAGTTGTAAGAAGAGGTTTATAAAACATATAAATGAAAATATGGAATCCTTATTTTTTTCTCGAATATAACCTCTTAAATCCATTAAACCTACTTAAATAAAATAGGATAAAAAAGGTAATACGTAATAGAAATGGGTGTTCTAAAAATCTCAGCGAGGGAATAATCCTCATAAGGATTCATAGCATGTGATTCAATGATTTCCATTATATCATAACAGAAAATTCTTATGTGTCAACACATGGGATAATAACATAAATAAAATGATATCATAACATTATGGAATCATATGAAATGTGAAAAAAAATAAAACGATACAAAAACAAAAGTCATGGGAGATTGATGAAACAAATGAACATGGTGGATTGAGTCCCACAATGGATTATGCTCAATCCCTAACCACATAAAAGACATATCATGAGAGTAAATCATATCCCATTTCATTGGAGGGGCATATAATTAGAATCAAAATTATCACATTCATATCATGTAAAGAAATATGTGTTCCATATGATAAAATCAATAATAAGTCATAAATTAGAATTATCCATAGAATGAAATAAGTTTCCTAATCTTTCCACCATTCATAATAAAAATAGATTTATAAAATGAGTAATTGTTGTAATTATAAATTGAAAATGTATTCCCCCATAAAATAAAGGAAATTTATAGTAGTTATAAATATAAGAAACATATTTTTGGGGGGAAACCATTGATGTTACACTGTAGTGTTCTTGGGAAGTTTTTATTGTTGAAAAATATAATTGAAAATGTAATTTTGGAGTTCTCTATATTATTTTGATAAGTTATGTTGTGAATGATCCAATATAGAGGTATGTAAGATTTGGATTATGATTATAAATTTGTGTTTAAAAATTGGTTCTCTTTCCCAGTGTTTTCTAGATTTTATGTATTCACAATTTATGGGTCATATAAGTTCAATGAATGTTTTATTTCAAGGGATAATTCATTTAAATATGAAAGTCATATAAATTATGGTTGTTTTGTTAATATTTTTTTTTCAATATTTGAGGTGTTCTGGTTATGCATTAAGAATGACTAATTTGTAATGGAAATGCATTATGTAACATGATTATGTGATGTTTTTTAAATGAAATAATTTTCTCAAGAAGAAGAAGATATAGATTTTCCTGAAAAGATATGAAGATTATTATGAAAATGTAATGGTGATCATGGACGTTCTGAGTCATGGAAGAAAAATTTATAAATATTTGACTAACCCCCTCATATGATAAGTGGATTCCTTTATTAAAATTTTAATGTCTCCAAATTCATGCAGGATATTTCCAAATGGTTTTTCTTTCATGATGGGTTTCACTATACCATCATATTTTAATAAATTTATGTTTGTCAAAAATTATGTATTATCATAAAAGGTGGTGGGTTTCACTAATGTTGTGAGTTTCATGAAATTTGGATGATTTGGGAATTTTTTTAATGAATTGTGTAGTTTCATGAATGTTGAGAATTTGTTTTTGTGAAAGTAAGTCTTACATGAAATTAAGTGATTTCTGAATATTTGTTTCGTAAATAATAGTGCATAATATGATATAAATTAAATAATAGTGATTCACCAATTGAGGTATAAGATATATTGATTCATAAGATCAATAGAAGAATCTTATGGACGATCTCTGATCACAGTTTAGTTAAAAGAGATATGATCTTTCAAATTGTGAGTATTATGGAACAAGGAGTGATATAATGTTTCTTCCATCCTTTGTCAAAGTATTAAAATTTAAAGTATTTGGTATATAATAACATTTTAAATATATTATCCTTATACATAGTCCACTATAAGTGAACTGTGTAATATTATTGTGTCCCATTCATGGTTTAAATTATGGTTAAAATTTTCTCTGGGAAAGGATTACAGTAGTTTTTAACAAAAAAACATTGTATAATGTGATGTTTTTTTATAGCTTTTCATACCATGATTCAAAAAAAAATTCTCGATTTTTCTGACAATTACTATTGGAAGTAATAATTGAAAAATAAATTTCATTCTATTTCATTTTATTAAATGTTTTTAATTACAATCATATTTCGATGTTCAATTAAAGAAATTTTCAGTTGTGGGAGAATCAATTAATACACTTATTCATAAATTTAGGCATGTTTTACTCTATAGTTGTGATGTATTATAAGGACCCGAACTTAAACATTATTAAATCTTGAATTATGGTAATAATTTATATTTAGGATATTTTTAGGTTTAGAGTTTTATAGAATTTGTCCATAAATATTACATTACATCTCAATTTTTACAAATCAGACACTTCCACTCAGTATCCATTTTTTATAAAATAAAAACTCTTAAGAAAAAAAGAGTTCTTTTCTTGATAAAAATCTTCTGGAATACTTCCTTTCTCTCACCCTTCCTTATATCCTGTGAAAAAAATTTCAAAATATTTGGATGAACATAAAAAGCTTAGTAAGGGTTATCAAACAAGGAAGGAAGACATTAGTCCATTAATACATAAAATCAATCAATGCATAATTTTCAATAATTAACATACCCAAAAAATCATAAGATTTATGAATAACAATTTGAAATAATAAAACATAAAGGTAACTTTTAGAATCCATAGCATACATACATTGTTTCTTTCACAGCTATATAGGGATTTACATTTGGAATACTCATCGAAGTATATTCAATAAATCCCTTTGGATAAACATTAATGTTTACCTCCATCATGTTACCCAATGCATTGGAGAGCTATCTCAGGGTCACCTACCCTAGGTTTATCACTGAACCACCTGTATATGTAAACAATTCCTCTAAACCATAAAATTTTAATTTCAAAAAAAACAAACATAATGAAAAGAAAACATTTCAAAATTTTAATCACAATATATCATTTATATATATCTACATAATCAATGCATTATCATACCATTTTCAAAACCGTTTAAAACATTTAATAATGATATTTTTGAATCAATGTTTTCTATATAAATTTGAATATTTTAAAAGAAGTAACAATTTAAAAAATTAATGTCATTATAAATAAATCCTTAAAACCATTTAGAAATCATGTACATAAAATATATAGATGAATATCATTTTAAAACATTTAAAATGATGTTTTAGTTAAAGTATCTATTACAACATAAATAAATACTTGAATAAAAATAATTAACGAATAACATCAAACAAAACATGTAATATCATGAATATAAATAGATTTAGGATAAGATATTTAAAATGGAATTGTATACACCATATAAATGTTAATTGGTGCATAACAACAAATATGTCTCAATATAATGTAAATTTAGATGGAATCCCTTACAAATATAATACCATTAGATTAAGGATAGTTAACTGAAATTATTATGTGGGAAAAATATCAATACAACCAATATAGGTGGATACTATTTATAAAACAATAATAGGCCATTCCCATATATTAATATCATGATATAATGAGGAAGTAGAAGTTTATCTCGAAGAAAGGAAATTGGGTTAAGAAGTTCCCTTACCTAATGTCTGATATGACTCGTTGGTTCATTAATCTCCGGAATATTTAATTAAAGTTAATTTAAACTTTCTTAAGAATATTTTTCATGTTTATAATTCCTTTTATATTACTTATTATAACTTTTTAAACATTACATAATCATTTTACGTTTGTTGAACCCTCTGGAATTAGGTTGCTTTATTGTGTTTTGATAATCCCAACCATTCTTTCTTTATATCTTGATTATGCTTAATAAAGTCCAAATATACTTTAATATATGTTGTTACCTTCATTATGCTTAAATTAAGTCTTTTGAATTATATGATATGTGTTTACTATGACTTAACTCATTCTGCCAAGAGAATCCTCAAACAGTTTTCAGCTGCCGTTACAAACTAGCTACCAATACCGAGTAGAGAAACCGTTAGATAGTAGCTACTGTCAGAACAAATAGCTATCGTTACTATGTAGAAACCGTTACATCTCACAGTGACTGATACAGTTAGGTCTACTGGTAAAGGCAGAGCTACCGCTATAAGAGAGCTACCGATACAGCTCCCGGTACAGCTACTGATACCCAAAGTCCATCACTGCATCAAAATCTACTGATAGAGCTACCGATACAATGAAGTTGTCAGTTACTGATATGCTGAAGTCCACCGTTATGCTACCGATAAAGAGATACCGCTACCGATACAAGGCAGAGCCACAGCTACCGATACAGAGTTACCGCTACTAGTAAAGGCAGATCCACTGCTACTGTTACAAGTCCACCGCTACTGATACATCAAGTCTACCGACAGACAAGTATACCGTTACAAATGTCTACCGATACTCAGACCTATAGACACCTACTGTAACACAAGTATACCGATATCAAGAGCTACCGTTCCAGAGACAGAACCCGACACTGCTTTAATTTCTTTATCTTTGTTTAATCAAACCAACAGTTATATCAGGTAAATTTTAATACACTGACATTTATTTAATGTGTGTTGTTGGATGTCAGGGAACCATACCTCATACCTGCAAAAAGTAAATCATCCTTTGCCGGAGCACGAGCTTTAAATAAAGGAAGTATGTGCTACTACAAGATAGAGGTATATAGACGAATACATGAGATATACATACAATCAGGTGTGCTAGAAGAACAACAAAGCGTGAATTCAAAGAGACGACTGAACTTACATGAGGAACTCTTTCATCAATGCTAACCAGTGAAGATCTGAGAATGAGAACATAAAACATGAACTTCAGTGACTACTTATTCTCTATATCTGAACCTGGAAGTCAATGAAATAGACGATACTCTGTTTTCCAGACAAAAATCAGAAGAGGACTCAGAGCGAAGTCTGATCAATCAAAGGAGTCGAAAACTGCACGAAAATCACTAGAGCCATTTATAAACTCTAAATAATTTCCCTGTGATTTATCTTTTTACATATTGAGCAGTGTGTTTTATATGCTATATTTTACACACACAATGTCTCATGTGCCTTAACTGGAGGATTTTTAAATCCTCACTCAACTCTCTTACTTCTTCCCACTGGGATAGTGGTAGAGGTCGTGTGACCTGGACAGCTGGTTACTGTTGTTCCTGTTCCCACGGATAACAGTGGTAGAGGTCTTGGACCTGGACAGTTGTATACTGTTGTAATCCCCGATCCAGGGTGTGGATAACTTTTATTCAAATTGTTGAGAGGACTATGTCTCGTCTTGAGACCGAACCTCTTGGTTATATCTGCTGTACGCTATCTTTCAAAGTTATTCTTTATTCCGCTGCTAATTTCTTTAAAACCAAAACTGTTTTAAAGTCACTTTGATAATTAAATTCGCAAGTGTTTATATTAGTTGTAAATCAGTAAGTTTATTTCAAAAGTTAATCAACCTTTCTGTTTTGATTTACTGGGAAATAATCAATCCCTTGAGAACCCAACTGAAGCCTTACTTTGATATAAATTCACTACAGTTTAATTTAGTATTCTATTTGGGGGCTTTTAAGACAATGTTTTTAAAACAGAAATTATAATTGGAACTCAATTCACCCCCCCTCTTGAGTGTCCACTCCAACCAACGTGTGGTATCAGAGGTTGTTAAAATATTTTCTTAAGTAATCTGTTTTTCAACTGTGATTTTAGTTGGATTTTAAAGTTCTTAAAATTTTAGTTATTTCTAAATTTTTATCTCTTTAAATTCATTGATTTAATTTAGTTATCATGGACAATAGAGTTGAAGGTGTTGCTACCAATAGACCACCCTTTTTCAATGGCACCAACTATGCTCAGTGGAAAATCAAGATGAAAATTCATTTAGAGAGCATGGGTTTTGATATTTGGACTGCTATGGAATCTGAATAAAAAATACCAACTAATGTTAGATCTACTTGGAATGAAGCTACTAAGACAGCCTACAATAATAATTGTAAAGCTATGAATGCTTTATACTATGCTCTAGGAGATGAGGAATTTAATAGAATATCTGCTTGTAAAACTGCATATGAAATTTGGGATACCTTAGCTATTTCTCATGAAGGAACAACTAATGTTAAGGAGATGAGATTTAATACCAATACAATTAAGTATGATAACTTTAAGATAAATCCTGATGAACCCATTTCTGATATGTATCCCAGGTTCAATGAAAATGTCAACACAATGACTTCTCTGGGAAAGGATGTTCCAGCAAAGGAACAAATCATGAGAATTTTGAGATATCTACCTGAAAGATGGAGAGGAACCTCTGTCTCCATTAGAGAATCATGTGACATTGGAGAACTTCCAGTCAAGGAACTAATTGGAAAACTGATGATGTATGAAGAGGAACTCATGGTTAACAAAGATGAAGATGATGAACCTATAAGGATGTCTATTGCCTTCAAAACTACAACCTCAAATAATAAGGATAAGGAAAAGCTTCAAGCTATTAATGAAAGTTTAAGCTGTGAAAACAGTGAGAGTGATTATGACAGTGATGCTGAGGGGGCTCACATTTCTAGAAGGTTTAAGAAATTTTATAGGAAGAAGAAGTTTTTCAGAGAGTCAAACTACAAAGGTAAGTATGATAATAAAGGACATTGGAAAAAGGATTGGAAGAAGCCTGATAAATCAGATGAAGTTGTCTGTTATGAGTGAAAAAGGAAAGGACACATAAAAGCAGACTGTCCAAAGCTAAAATACAAGAAGAAGTATGAATACAAGGATAACAAGTATAAGAAAGCCATGAAGGCTACTTGGAGTGCTTCTGAGGACAGTTCTATTGAATCTGAAGTTTCTGAAACTGAACACAGAAACAAGGCAAACATGTGTTTTATGACAAAAACATCTGAGGAAACTTGCTTAAAGAGCTCCTATAAAAAGACTTGGTACTTGGACATCGGATGTTCAAGACATATGTCAGGATACTTCTCATGCTTTAAAATCTTAGTCAGAGTTGATGGAGGGTTTTTCACTTTTGGTGATAACTCAAAAGGAAAAATCATCGGCTTAGGCCAGATTGGTAACACTGACTCAGTATTAATTTTTAAAATTTTATTTTTCGATGGACTTAAATACAATTTGTTAAGTATTTATCAGTTATGTGATGATGGTTTTTATGTTAAATTTGAAAATGATTCTTGCAGTGTTTTTAATTCAAAAAATGTTTTAGTGATTGCTGCTTTGAGAAATGAAAATGTTTATGCTGTTGATTTAAATTCTTTAGCTAAGAAAAATATTACTTGTTTAAATTCATTTCATAAAGAGTCTTGCCTTTGGCACAGAAGATTAGGACACTGCAATGTGCATTCACTTAGAAAACTTTCTAGGAAGAACTTTGTTAGAGACCTACCCAAACTTCAATTTCCAGCAGACAAAGTTTGTAATCCCTGTCAAAAGGGAAAGCAACATAACGTTTCTTTTAAATCAAAGAAAGAAGTGTCTACATATCAACCTCTCGAGTTGGTTCACATGGATTTATTTGGACCTTCTAGAATTTCTAGTTTAAATGGGAAGCATTATGTATATGTTCTTGTAGATGACTTTTCTAGATATACTTGGGTATATTTTATAGCTCACAAAAGTGAAGCTTGTTCTTGCATTGTAAAATACTCCAAGTCTGTAGAAAACCTTAGTGGAATTAATATTAAAACTCTGAGAAGTGATCATGGCCATGGGTTTGAAAATCATGAGTTTGAATCTTACAGATCACACAATTTCTATAGTCACAATTTCTCTGCCCCTAAGACACCCCAACAAAATGGTGTAGTAGAAAGGAGGAATAGAACCCTGCAAGAAATTGCTAGAACTATGCTTAATGAGTATGACCTACCTGTTTATTTTTGGGCTGAATCTTTAAATAAAGCTTGTTATGTTATTAATAGAGTCTTGATTAGACTCGTTCTTAAGAGGACCCCTTATGAGTTGTGGAACCATAGGAAACCTAAGGTTAACTACTTCAATGTTTTTGGCTGCAAATTCTTTATTATTAATACTAATGATAATCTTGACAAGTTTTTATCGAAGAGTGATGAAGGAATTTTCCTAGGTTACTCTATTTCTAGTAAATCCTATAGAGTGTTTAATAAGAGAACCAAATGTGTGGAAGAATCTGTTCACATCAAATTTGATGAAACTAATCCACATGAACCGAAGAACTCTCTTGAAAATCTTGAATATGATCTCTCTGTGTTGAACCCTAATGATAAAGACAATGGACCTGTAGTTAAAACATCCAGTTCTGGAAATTTTCCAGAACATGCTTTTGTTGAACCTCAACTTGTTGATGAACCTGAAATCTCTAGCCCTACCCTTTCAAGACCAACTAGGATTCTGACGAACCATCCTTTAGATGCTGTTGTAGGAAATCTAGATAGAGGAACACAGACTAGAGATTCTCTTAGAAATCAGGTTGAACATCAAGCCTTCATGTCACAGCTAGAACCTAAAAATATCAATGATACTATCAATGATGAATTCTGGGTAATGGATATGCAAGAGGAACTAAATCAATTTGAAAGAAACAATGTCTGGAAAATAGTAGAAATACCTAAGGACACTATCACCATAGGCACAAAATGGGTATTTAGAAACAAAGTTGATGAATCTGGAAACATCATTAGAAACAAAGCTATGCTAGTTGCACAAGGTTACAATCAAGAAGAAGGAATTGACTATGAGGAAAACTTTGCAACTGTAGCTAGATTAGAGGCTATTAGGATCTTACATGCCTTTGCATCACATCTGAATTTCAAGTTATATCAAATGGATGTGAAAAGTGATTTTTAAATGGTTTTATTGTTGAAGATGTTTTTGTATAACAACCACCTGGTTTTTAAAATCCTCATTTTCAAAATCATGTTTTTAAACTTTCTAAAGATTTATATGGTTTAAAACAAGCTCCAAGAGCTTGGTATGAAAGACTTTCAAACTTTCTTATTTCAAAAGGATTTACAAAAGGAATAGATGATCCCACTCTTTTTATAAAAAGAATTTCAAAAGTTGTATTAGTAGTACCAATCTAGGTTGATGATTTTATTTTTGGATCTTCTAAAAATTCTTTATGTATTGATTTTTCAAAGGTTATGCAAAATGAATTTGAAATGACCTTAATGGGAGAGCTTAATTATTTTCTTGGTTTTCAAATTTTTCAAACTAAAGATGGAATTATTTTAAACCAAAGTAAATATAATAAGGATTTATTAAAACGTTTTTGTTTGGATAGTATTAAAGAATGTGATATACCTATGAGTACCACCTGTAAATTGGATGTTGATGAATTTGGGAAACCAGTTGATCAAACTAACTATAGAGGAATGATTGGGAGTTTACTTTATCTTACTGCTAGTCGACCAGATATTATGTTCAGTGTATGTATGTGTGCTAGATTTCAAGCTAATCCTAAAGAATAACACTTGCTTGTTGTTAAAAGGATTTTTAAATATCTTAAGTATACTGTAAACTTAGGATTTTTTATCCAAAAGGACTATCATTTGACTTAACAAGTTATTCAGATGCCGATTTTGCTGGCTGTAAGTTAGATAGGAAGAGCACATCTGGAACATGTCACTTACTTGGAAAATCCCTAGTATCATGGTGTAGTAAGAAACAGAACTCGGTTGCATTGTCTACAACTGAAGCAGAATACATCGATGCTGGTAGTTGCTGTGCACAGATTCTGTGGATGAAACACACACTACTGGATTATGGATTTGACTTTAAACATGTTTCAATCAACTGTGACAACACTAGTGCGATTAATATCTCTAGGAATCCTGTGTCTCACTCTATAACTAAACATATTGATGTTAGACACCATTTTCTAAGAGATCATTATCAAAGAGGTGATATAACACTTGAGTTCATAGGCACTGAACTTCAATTAGCTGATATTTTCACTAAGCATTTATGTTTAGAAAGATTAAGTTTCATCAAGCATGAATTACGAATGATAACTTACCCTTGAAACCGTTAGGGAGACCTCACCGTTAGGGAGACCTCACCGTTAGGGAGACCTCGCCGTTATGGAGACCTCACTGTTAGGGAGACCTCACCGTTAAGGAGACCTCACCGTTAGGGAGACCTCACCATTAGGGAGACCTTACCGTTAGAAGACTTTACCGGTACATTTGCACGATGTATTATTCTGTAAAGCCGAGTCGTCGAACCATTTTATTTTATTTATGATTTATGTGATTTATTAATCATAAATGATATTAAAACTCAAACTAGACTCACTCAATCTCACTGCGAACCTGTCTGCTCAAACTCTCCTAAACCTAATCCTCTCGACCTTCAGAACCCTAGCCTCAAATCCGTAATGGCCCACGTCAAGAGACCTCAGATGACTGATGGAAGTGAAGTGCCGGCAGCGAAGAGACAAAAAGTATCTAGTACTGATGTCAGTGGAAGTGGTAGTGGAAGTGTAGCTCAGAGAAGACCAGTAAACCCACACCTATCGAAGCACGACATAGTTGTTGAAAAAGGGGTGTGTGAAGAATGGCTTATGGAAACAAAGTTGTTGGTCCCTAGAGTGTTAGAAGAACAAGGTTGGATAGAATGCTTCGCGAACAACAACAGACCTTATTATCCAAGACTAGTGAAACAATTCTACGAATTTGTTCATTTTAAAAAATCTGAAGAAGAAAGCAGAATGGTTTCATATGTGAATGGTCAGGAAGTGTCGTTTACTTCAGAGGAATGGGCTGAGAGCCTAAGAGTTCCACAAGAGGGCGATTTTACTTATTATTCCAAGTCTGTACCTTCGACCAGTGACATGTTTCAATATGAAGATGATTTTCTGGAACTCACAGGGAATGGGACCCCTAGAAAGGTGATTGCTGCAGAGATGGAAGGAGAAGATAAGATGTTATTTAAATTTTTTCAGCATTTTGTTAGTCCGAGAAGAGGAGACTTTGCCACTTTGAGATTCCAAGATGTATATCTGTTACATTTGCTGAAGCACAGAGTGAGAATCAATCTATGTAGATTGATTATGGTTCAAGTGGAAGATATGACTATACCAAAGTCAAAATAAAATGCCTTGTTTTTCTCAAAGCTAATTTCTGTGATGCTGAAAGTGAAGGAGATAGCTGGACCTCAGGATGAGCTGGTAGTGGTTAAGGATGACTTCTGTATTACTAGAACTATATGTAAATGCATGAAAGTCAGCTGGAATCCTTGGAAGAAATCATGGGTGAATGATGATGGAAAAATTTATGAGAAGTTCACTCCTGTGGATCATCCGTCTAGACCAAAGGATGTGAGAGATCCTGGTATTGGACCAGATGAGCCAGAACCAGTATACAGTGATGATGAAGCTGAGGAGGAAGAGAATTCAGTTGAGGAAGGAGGAGACCCAGACTTACCCCCTAGTCCTGAACATCAGGTTATTTCTTATGGAGAAGCTAGCCCTCAAAAAGAACTACCAAAGAGAGGAACTGTCTTGAAGGACACTGATTCAGAGACTACAGAAGAAGGAGAAGAATCATGCCAATATTTTATTAAGGAAACCTCTGAGGAGGATGAGACAACCGAATCTGATCATAGAGAAAAGTAGGATGATGATGAAGTAGATGATGAGGAAAATGTAGAAAAAGAGCTCAGTTTGAGTCCTCTAATAGTCAGTACAGTCAGGATAGTTCCTAATCTAGAAGACATAGCAGCAGCACCTGTTGATGAGAGAGTCATTAATGACTCAGAACAAATGGCTACTGAATCAGCTATAATTGTAGAGGAAATTGTAGAATTACCTCAGAAAGAGGAGTTGGGAGAGATACCTCAGGAGAATGTTCCAAGTGAAGGAGAGAATCTTGGATCAATATCAGTATCATATGACATTGAAGGTTGGACATCAAATCCCAAATATATGATTCTTGGACTTTCTTATGGCGATTATGATGAGGAAGACCAACCCTAAAAAGAATCAGTTACCTTACCCACGGTGGCTGACAATGTGGAAACCAAGGAGGACCTTAAGTCTTCAAAATCTGAATTGATAGAAGCAATAAGAGAATCAATGGAAGATATGAAGAAAAGTATGGTTGAAGAGATGAAAAGCGTGGAGAAATCCCTTGAGTTATCCATTGGATGTAGTGTGTCTAGTCCTGTGAATGAAATGGTGGATGAACTTAATGTGTGCCACACTCAGATTGAGAGTTGGACAGGAGCTGTAGTTGCTCTTAGACAATCAATTGCTTCATTGACTGCTTTGAACAGTTCTAAAACCCAAGTGCACACTGACATTAGATATATCAAAGAAGTGGTGAAACAGTTTGTGGAAGTTTTTTAGGCCTTTAAGAAGTCAGTTAAAGAACATCTGAACAGTCAGGATGAACTTGTTCAGAAGGTGGTTAGTAGTCTGACTCACTCTTTCAAGGAGACAGTGGCATTCTCAATGAAACCTCTTCCCTCATCCAGCACAAATGTGAACCTTGAACAAATCCACACTATTATTCAGGAAGAATTGACTAAGGCCAGTCTCAGTGGTGCATCAGATACTCAGATTCTTTCTACCACTAGGTAAGTTAGTAGTTTTGTTAGTGATCACCTGCGGCCAGCTACTGCTTCTCAAGAGGCAATCAAAAATAAGGTGGATGCTTATTTGGAAGAAGTTTATACCAAGATCCAAATGACAAACCATTTCAGTCTTTTGATTGAGAATATGAAGTTACCTCCAGTTACCCAAGCCTTCAGAGAAGAGATTAGTAAGCTCAGGGAGCTCACTCCTGCTTTAGATAAGTTTATTGAGAAGAGAGATGATTTTTTATCTGCTATTCAGAGAGGTGGAAGCATCATCATGGATTTCAGGAATCTCTTGATGCCTTTCCTACATGTGGATGATCGGCCAGTTATTGTACCACCTGCCCTTCCACCATCTGCCTTTGGGAGTACTCCTCAACTGACTCCAGTTCAAGCCATCGAGAACTTGACACCTTTGATCCCTTAGAGAGAGACAGATTGCTGATCTGGTACTGTATCAGTTGCTAATCCACCAGTAGTTCTTTCAGGAATTCCCAAGCATGCTGACTCTACCTCTGCACCCTCTGCTGATCCCAAGGGAAAGACACCTGTTCAAGAGGATGATTGAGTGCTTCTAGCCATTTTTTATGGGATTCATTGTATTTTTGTACTTTTCTGATTTTCCCAAATGTATCTTTTTCTTATCAAGAAAATACTTCATTCCTATCTTCACTGTCTATTTTACTCTGTATATTTTCTTTCCTAGTCCTTATTTTTTCTCTGATACCCTCCTTTTTGTTAATCACAAAGGGGGAAAAATTATTGGAAACCTATACCTAGAGAGAGAGAAAGAGAATGTTGTTCACCTAAGGGGACAAAGGGGGAGAAAATCACTACATTGGAGGAGAATCCTGTAGTTAAATTGATAGGGGGAGGAATATGCAAACCAAAGAATCTTTCTTGTGCTTTCCTCTGATACTACATTATTTCTTGATATATTCATGTTTTCATATTTTTCCTCTGATACTACATTATTTCTTGATATATTCATGTTTTCATATATTTCCTCTAATACTACATTATTTCTTGATATATTCTTGTTTTCATATTTTTCCTCTGATACTACATTATTTCTTGATATATTCATGTTTTCATGTTTTTTATTGGATATTACTCTATTTTGGCATAAGTTGTGATTATCAAAAATGGGGAGATTATTGAACCCTCTAGAATTAAGTTGTTTTATTGTGTTTTGATAATCCCAACCATTCTTTCTTTATATCTTGATTATGCTTAATACATTCCAAATATACTTTAATAAATGTTCTTACCTTCATTATGCTTAAATTAAGTCTTTTGAATTATAAGATATATGTTTACTATGACTTAACTCATTCTGCTAAGAGAATGCTCAAACAGTTTTCAGCTACCGTTACAAACTAGCTACCGATATAGAGTAGATCAACTGTTAGATAGTAGCTACCATCAGAACAAATAGCTACTATTACTAGCAAGCAATTGTTACAGCTCACAGCGACCGATACAGTTAAGTCTACTAGTAAAGGCAGAGATACCGCTATAAGAGAGCTACCAATACGGCTCCCGGTACAGCTACTGATACCCAAAGTCCATCGCTGCATCAAAATCTACTGATAGAGCTACCGATACAATGAAGTTGACAGTTACCGATATGATGAAGTCCACCGTTATGCTACCGATAAAGAGCTACCACTACCGATACAAGGCAGAGCCACAGCTACCGATAGAGAGTTACCGCTACTGGTAAAGGCAGATCCACCGTTACTGTTACAATTCCACCGCTACCGATACATCAAGTCTACCGACAGACAAGTCTACTGTTACAAATGTCTACCGATACTCAGACCTACAGACACCTACTGTAACACAAGTCTACCGATATCAAGAGATACCATTCCATAGACAGAACCCGACACTTCTTTAATTTCTTTATCATTTTTTAATCTAACCAACAGTCATATCAGGTATATTTAAATACACTGAAATTTATTTAATGTGTGTTGTTGGATGTCAGGGAACTGTACCTCGTACCTGCAAAAAGTAAATCATCCTTTTTCAGAGCACCTGCTTTAAAAAAATGAAGGATGTGCTACTACAATATAGGGGAATATATACGAATACACGAGATATACAGACAATAAGGTGTGCTCGAAGAACAATAGAGCGTGAATGCAAAGAGACGACTGAACTTACACGAGGAACTCTTTCATCAATGCTAACCAGTGAAGAGTTGAGAACGAGAACATAAAACAAGACCTTCATCGACTACTTCTCCTCTATCTCTGAACCAGGAAGTCAAGGAAACAGACGATACTCTGTTTTCCAGACAAAAATCAGAAGAGGACTCAGAGCGAATTCTGATCAATCAAAGGAGTCCAGAACTGCACGACAATCAGTAGAGCCATTTCTAAACTCTAAAAATTTGCCATGTGATTTATCTTTTTTACATATTGACCAGTGTGTGTTATATGCTATATTTTACACTAACACTGTCTCCTGTGCCTTAACTGGAGGATTTGTAAATCCTCACTCAACTCTCTTACTTCTTCCCACTAGGATAGTGGTAGAGGTCGTGTGACCTGGACAGGTAGTTTATATTGTTCCTGTTCCCACGGATAACAGTGGTAGAGGTCTTGGACCTGGACAATTGTATACTATTGTAATCCCCGATCCAGGGTGTGGATCACCTTTATACAAATTGTTGAGAGGACTAAGTCTCGGCTTGAGACTGAACCTCTTGGTTATATATGTTGTGCTATATCTTTCAAAGTTATTCTTTATTCCGCTGCTAATTTCTTTAAAACCAAAACTGTTTTAAAGTCACTTTTATAATTAAATTCATAAGTGTTTATATTAGTTATAAATCAATAAGTTGATTTCAAAAGTTAATCAACCTTTATGTTTTGATTTACTGGGAAATAATCAATCCCTTGAGAACCCAACTGATCCCTTACTTTGATATAAATTCACTACAGTTTAATTTAGTATTCTATTTGGGGGATTTTAAGACAAAGTTTTTAAAACAGAAATTTTAATTGGAACTCAATTCACCCCCCTCTTGAGTGTCCACTCCGACCAACAACGTTAATAAAATACGTTTTGTCGATTTTTGGTAATTGAGTCAAAAATGAACTTCCTATAATTAAAATTTGTCCATTTGGTCAAAATTAGATAATATATATAATTATATTAATGATTTAGATAACATATATATCATATATATCCATTATATATATGTATTCATAATTGTTCATAACATTTGGAGATAAAAGTTGAAATGCACCATTCGAAGTGACGGTAAGCCGTGCATACGCATGAACACTACATTCATTTCTACTTCATATTTAATGGAATGAAAACTTAATGATACATAGGTATATTATAAATCCATTATATTATCATATATAATTTATTTAATGCCATCCATTACACTTTTCCTGTAGGTCATGAATGATTCTTGTCACCTAGAGGGGAGGTAGTATGTGCATCCTCAAATGAAGTCATCATATATATACCACATGAAAAGCATAATGGTTTGTTATAAAATAGAATTATATAGGACTAATGATATAATAAATATCATAAATATCTTATATAATTAATGTTTCATCATAATTGAAACCATAATAGGTGGTAGGAGATGACTGATCAATCACCGTTTCATGAGGCAGTAGTTCACCATCCACTAAATCATTATATTCTATAATCATTAGATGGAGGTGTGTGTAAGTGTAGTTCAAATACTAGTCAAATAAAAAACCTATAATATTCAGTATACTGGTGTTGTTAAGTACAAAATGAATAAAAATATCATTACGTGTGAATATGTAAAATAAAGGAAGAGAACTTGATGGAAGACATTACATTTAAATCGGGTAACTCCCTTTGGTTTAAACAAAAATGCTTTATCGAAGTGAATTATTTCTACGGTGAGGCTTATAAGTGGAATCGAGGGATCTTGGGAGATTATTTGGGACAAGGTTGGATAAGACTAGGGGCATGAGAGGTGTGAGTAATGGGTTAGAGCGGATGGCCTTTAATAAGGGGGTATAGGGGCTCTTTAGGAATGTTTGAAAATATTATTTTATTATACAATGATATTCTATTTCTAAAAGTCAAAAACTTATTTAATTTTAAGATAAGGAGTATATATGTTTTAATAAAATTATTCAATAAGTATTGGACATGGATTGGATATTTTGTAATCCATATATTTTTTATTTAATCCCCTATTACCTTATTTAACTTTTACTATGTCCTCTTATATATTCATACTATATGGTTAATATATTTACTATAAAATTTTAAGAGACCCAAAATGGATCATTAATTACATTTTTAACATCATATATGTCATTTTTATGAAATTTCGTTTTAAAGGACTATTTTATCATTTAATAAAATATTGATTTATTTAAAAACTCTTTTAAGTCAATTTTTATACTATTCATATCCAGACATTTTAAAAAATTCAAAACAACTTGATTCATTATAAAAACGTTCATTAATTAAAATATAACAAGTCATAATATTGTATAAAATTATTTTATGGCCGAAAATTTTCAAAGTAAATTTAATTGAATATTTGTAATATCATTTAATTGAATCCTTTATTAATGAAGCAATTACTATATCGCTATTGTGTCAGAAATAAGATTATTTTTTTAAAAAAAAATTGAAATAAAAAACCATGAGGTAGGAAATCTGTTTATCATTAAAATTAATATTTATAGTCAAATATATAACTTTAAAAATCCCATATAAAAAATATTTTAATAAAATTATTCATGTTTCTATTATTTTTATCCTAACATTAAATGAATTAATATACAGTGTAATTATCACTCCAAAGTGTCTCCATGGGGGTCCCAAAATCTAACCATGTATTCCAATGATAGTAAATGTATCATCAAATAGGGGTAGGAGATGTGTTAGAGTAATTTAATATTATTATCATATTATTTTTACCCTTATTTTCCAGATTTACCATTTAACCCTGGTAAATAATATATTTTCTGAACTAAATATTCATAATGTCTGAAAATAAAAGTTAAATATTTACACAATTTGGACCTCCTAATTCCAAATATGGAATATATTTCTAAATATTCAAAACAAATAAGTGGCATAAATTAATTTAAAATTAATTCTCGTTGTCAAAAGAAAATGCATTTTTTTATGAAATAATACATATCAACAGATTAACCATTTTTTCCAATTTAAGAGTGAAATTTCATCCAATTCACATAATTGGATTAAATGGTTAAAATATAATCCAATTACAATTTCAAACTAATTAAAATAAAAATCTAATATATAAATAAATTATATTGAAATACAAGTTTGAAATAAAATGCAGTATTTTTCAATATTCCTTAAAAATTTAACTTTATCTAAAAACTACCAAAAATTTACCCAAAGGAAATTTTGATGTCCCAATTCTAAATAACAATTTAATTTTGTCAAAAATAACATATAAATGTGACAATAAGTGGATTTAGAAATGGTTCTCCATCAAAATGGTGTAAATATTCCCTTTAATAAATATTAGAGTATTTATGCTTAAAATTGGATTCAATTATCATTGTAAGACACTAAATATTATTTGATAAATGTTAGAATATTTAAAAAATATAAATAGTCATATTTTAGTTATTTATGTTCATTCCCGCCAATAAAAATTCTAGGCATTGACTTCCATTTTAAAATAATTTTATATTATTATTTTTCAGTATGACTCAACGTTGTGAGCAACGTAAGATTTCAATAAAACATACTGTTGCGTATCAGGTATGCCATCGAACATAGCATCCCCTTTAAAGTAAGATAAATAATTAATTAAAAAATTTAATAAATATGAAAATTTAATGTTCTTTATTTTCCTGTGAGGTTACATCCTTGCACCCTTTAGTAAATTGTGTCCTTGTAATTTTAAAATTGGGCTTGTAAATTTCATTAAAACCCCCACATCTGGAAAAGTGTCAATAAAATTATCACTTTAAAATAAATAATTTAAAGTAAAAATGTCATCAGAGATAACCCATGATTGGATTACATGAAAAAATTGATATGGTATAGAGACTAACTATCATGGATTTATAGAGATTGAAAGTGAAATTGATCAACGAAAGTTAACTACCAAAATACTATAAATTGGTTATTGGATAAATATCTAATGATAAAAGAAAGAATATAGCATTTTTCCTTCAATATCCTTTTTATATAGTGGAATAAATTTATTACTTACTAGACTATGATCTGAAGGAAATATAATTACTTTAAAAGTACGGTTTCATCCTTTAAATCTAATTTCTACCACAAACAAATATTTTCTAAAAATGATGAGTGTTCAAGATAACATCGTCACACCTGAAGCACTATAATCAACTTCTTGTGAATCACATAATCCACAAAATATTAAATATATATTTCCCCTATATTTAAAAATTAACCAAAACCAAAATGGTTAGTATGAGGTCAAATACTCCCGAAAACAGATAATCGATTATAAAATGAAATACGACTCATAATCCCCAAAATTATATAAACATTACAAAAAGTTCAACAAAGACCATTCAATACACAATTTCCCTTAAAATTATTCAAAATAATCCAAACTAGTTTTGAAACCTGAAACACAGAATAATATGATCACATTGTATTCCACAATAAATCTTATCATTTTTCTCCAAATAACATCGACTACTCATAAAGTCTAAAAATAACGTGTAATTAACCTAATCATATACATTATTTTGAAAAGGTTAATCATTTACATAAATAACCAAAATCTACATATTTCCACAATAAAAATATAGATTCATCCATAATAAAATTTCAACCATTGCACCAAAAATGTGTTCCCATAGTAATATATTTACCTTAAGAATATAATGCTCCCCAAAAGATAGAATGTCTTCCAAAATAACATTTATATCTTAATCACAAAATCATTTTTCTATATTATGGATACCCATTTGATAAAACATAAGTTCCCAAAATAAACTTATTCATGATAAATAATATCATTCAACTAAAAAGAATAGGTCATAATAATCAAGGACTTCACCAAGTCTAGTGGTAGGCGATATATCCAAATCAAACTTTGGTTGTGGGTTCGATTACTATAGATTTTTTCGAGGTGATGGGTTGTCACATGGTCTCGTTGTTGTCCCTTTTCCAAAACTATAAAATTTTATAACATTCTCCAAACTGAGATAAACTCTTCAAAAATAAACATAACCTAATTTAACCTCAATAGTTTTCTTATGCCTATCATATTTATCCAAAGTCATAATGGCCACAATATATTAATTCATGAACTATTATAAATTTTAATTTTTTTACCACCATTTAATTACACTATCTCCAAAGAAAAACCACCATGCCATGATCATGGTGTCCCCCTGGTTTAATCGTCATCTTGTTCATGTATATAGAAGATCCATCCATTCCAAAAATTATTTTCAGATCCTTCAAAATCATCTAATTTCTTTATCCAATTACACGTAATATAACTTGGGTCATATGGGTTATCACAGAAAAAACCCGGAAGTTATCATGTATGACATATAATTTCAAAACATTGACAAAACATTCATTCTATAAAATAGTTTGACTGAGTTCGAGTTGAAATATTCAAGCAGTGGAACTTTTAAAATACCATATGTATGTTATAAAAGACTATAATTTAAAATAAAATATAAATAGGTTGTTCAAGGTTCTCATTCTTCATCCCCGTTTTCAAAATCATAATATATTTCAAGATATTGTGATAATGTAAAATATTTCAAAATTTCTTGATAATATTTAACTTTATTGAAAATATGAGAATATTGGGAAATTATGATTTGATTAAATACAACCCATGATACAAGATTGTATTGAGGTATATTGGAGGTATTTGAAATCTCAAACAATTGCTTGGAAGTGAGTTGTATGTTTTAAAAAGTTTCAGAGTCTTCAGGACATGACTTCACAATACTTATTTCAAGAAAGTCATTAGGAAGTGATAGTAAAAACGTTAGAGATCATCCTACTCAAATTTGTAACCAAAATTATTTGATCTGAAAAGTAACAAATTAAGGATTAACATAAATAATATACATAGACACTAACCATGTGTCTAACAAAAACTCATAATTTGTAATGTTGTCTAAACAGACCTCTAATACCAACTATAAGGAATTGACATTAAACATTATGTAATCATGAATTATGTTACTAATTCACATTGAAGATCTCTTCAAGATTAGAGTTTTATATTATTAGGACATAACTATTAATTTACATCTCAATTGTTACAAAGTAGACACTGTTGGAACCACTTTGTGTATAGGTTTGTATTTGTTGTCAATAGTTGTCAATGGAATTTCAAAATGAAAGAGATCAAGAAGTACTCCAATAAAATGGAGGAATGGAAGCTCACAATGAAGGAAATCATGAAGTACTCCGATGAAGTAGAGGAGTAGTGATTCAGATGATTGTTGTGATGATCGTAAGTTCAAAGAACATGTGTCAAAGGTGATACATGGTTTACAACAATGAAGAATGTGAGCAGTAATCCATCCAAGGATGATTAAAGCATGATGGTGTTTTTAGATGAAGACCATGCAATTCCTCCTTGTTTGATGAAGGAGGCAATGTTCCAATGATTTGACTTATGAAATGGCCATGCACATCACATTATCATAGAAGGTGATGGTAGTAAGGTTGTTCCTTCAAAGAATTCTTCTCGCAATAGTCGAGTCTGTGATAAAAGCAAAAGAGTTGCTGAAGGATATAGATCACCAAGAAGAAGTGTTGTTGAGGTGATCGTGCTTGTCGACAAAGAAAACAAACGACATACAAATTTGTTGACAAAGGAGATTCCATGGTGACATGTCGAGTTCAAGAGTTGTGGTCAACAATCTATGTTTGATTCAAGAACATCGACAGAGGAATGGATGATCTGGAGGCGGTACAAAAAGAGCAGATACAAGGTGATGTCGTTTTCCAGTGTTTGGAAAAGGGAATTGCGTGCCATACTCTTGGAGGATAGGAAACCTGTGCGTCATATGTTTTTGAAGATCAGAGCATCAAAATATGGCAAAGGGATAAGGGTCGCGCATGTTCTGCTGAGGTCGCACAGGTGAATTATGTGCCGGGAATAAACTTGCGCGCCGACGCCTTGAATGCATTATAACCTGCGCGCCTATGGTTTTTCGAGATCAGAAGATCCAAATTTGTCAAAGGCAAGATGTTCGCGCAAGTTTGGATGTTGATCTTGCAAGTGCCTAGTGGGGGCCGAGACTTGCGCGCCGATGGATGACTTGCGTGCCGCCGCGTAGGGGGTCCAGTTTGCCTATAAATACTGGACCACCCCTCCTCATTTCTGACAGAGCTCAAGGCTTTGAGATTGTTTGAGCTCTCGTCACTTAGGTGGTTGATCCGCGCAAGTGGTAGTTGGGTCACGCAAGTAGAGGTTGTGTGCCAACTGATGGTTGAGCGCCCCAGGTGATTTGGGCAAGGAAGGAAGTGAGTCGCGCAGGTTTGAAGTTCAAGAAGACAGAGTCGCGCAGGTGCTTTGGTGACACTTGCGCGCCAGGTTATACTTGCGCGCCTAAGACTGGCGCTCCAGGGGAGACTTGCGCGCTGGGCTTGAAAAGAAGAGCCAGATATTGTTAAAGCACGCCCTCCTTTCTGGAGCTACACAAGAGATGAAATATTTCCTGATACTTCTGATGCAAAGTGAGATTGAAGAAGAAATCTAAATGATACATGCATGATCTCATGCATACATGGAGAACTGATTCTGACAACACCGAGTAAGCTGAGCTTCATTAAGTAAGAAATCATATCAGTGATTGTGATTCAAGAAAACGAAGACAAGGGGATCTAGTGCATTCATTCATTGCACTAAAGAAGAAGGATTGAACTAAAAGGAGCATCAAACCTGAACCCTGATGCAAGCAATGTCTCATGCTGAACAGGAGACAAAGAACTTTAATGCACACCTATTGAAGAGACCATCATGTATATAAACTGAGTGGGACTTCACCAATGGCAGTGAGCCTGGGGGAGTCAACGGGAGTGACCCGAGGGACGCAGTGAGCTATCCCTGAACAATTGTAAAGGCAGTGAGCCTGGGACAGAGTGTCTGTACTCGAACATTAGTATCTGCAGCTAGTGAAGCATAGTGGATTTAGGTATGACTGGAAACCTGTAGGCGTATACTCCTTGGACGTAGCCCTTTGTGGTGAACCAGGTAAAAATAGGTGTGTCATCTGTCTCTGCATGTGAATGTTTAATTGCTGATCATATCCATCATACAGGTTTAAGTAGTTCCTACCAACATGGGAACAAGATCCACAACTTAAAGAAGAAAAGGTTGCCACCCTGATTCACCCCTCCCCTCTCAGGGTGTCCCAAGGTCCTATAAGTGGTATCAGAGGCAGGTTAACGTATGTTGGATATTCTATAGTGATTATATAAAGAATAGGATTTGAGTTTCTTTCCTAAAGTCAACAATGAAGAGCAGTCTTGATAATGACGCAATCATTTCTGAGCAGAAGTCTACATCTAGAAAGACCATGATGAATAGGAAAAAGAAAGAGAAGAAGCAGTTGAAGAATTCCCTCATATCCAAAGAAGATACAATGTCTTGTTCTCTATGCCATTCCAATAATGAAGAAACATTAGGCTTGGAAAGTATCAAACAGGTGGCTCAGAACTCATCCAGAGGAAAGGATGATACCCCTAATTCAAGCTTTCAGGAAAAACTCAGAACATATCTGCATGATATTCCAGAAGAAAGGGTTGCTATTATTTGTAGCCTATTCCAATCTATGCAGGTTGAGATCAATCGATTATAAAGTGAAGATGACAATATGGAAAAGGGGTTGGAAAGAAAAGTTATGGAAAGTATGAAGCTCATCAAACGGGTGAAATTCTTTGAAGAAGAAGAGGAAGTCTATAAGACTTTAAAATAAAGGATCCATGCACTTGAAGCTGAGCTGAAGAAGAGCAATGAAGTCAATAATTTTTGTTTGGAAGAATCTTCCATTAAATTCAGGGAACTTGACTCTTTGTTACAAAACAAGGTTAAGTTGCATGAAGATGAGGTTGAAAGGTTGAAAATACTTGTGAAGAGAAGATGATCACGATTGAAGATCAGAAGATCATCCTCAATATTGTGGATCAAAAATTGGAAGCTCAGTTGACCAGTATTGAGAACACACATATTGAGACTTCACAAAAGAATGAAATGAGTGATGCTTGCACTCAATGTTCGTTGGAGGAGTCTAAAGCTGAAATGCCTTCAACATTTGATAAGAAGATTATGACTACTCTTGATTATCCACATCAAGAATCAGTTGCTGCTGGTACTCAATGATCACTGGAGGATTCTATTTTCAAAAGAACTCCAACATGTGATAAGAAGATCATGAATTCACTCTCTGATCTATCACAAGCAACTGAGAAAGTGAAGGTACCATCCAAACCATCTTGTACTCATATTTCTGAATACACTCCTACAATCAGTGCAGGTGGGAAGAAAAGTTCTAAACAAGTATGGATGAGGAAAGGTGAGAAGAAGAAACCTAGCACCATGGCTAGGGTGGATGGAAAGAAAAAGGAGGAAGTGGGTTCCTTAAATAGATCACAAAAGATTAAGCAGATGGCCCAACAACATTATACAGAAGACACAAAGAAGAAAAGATTTGTGGGTCAATGTTGGTGCTACAATAGATTTGAGCACTGTGCACTGGATTGTCTTTATAATCCCTTACATGGAAAAGCACAGAGAATGCCTATATCAAAGAGAAGGAAGCCAGAGAAAAAGAAGCAACATCAGCAAGTCCAGAAGCATCTGTTTACTGCAAATAGATTTGGAATTCTTGATAACATCTGTGATGTATGCAATGACAGCGGTCACAATATAGGCACATTTCCACATCAACATGCATTCACTGTCGAAAAGAAAATAAGAGCCCTGATTCCGTTAAAGAATGAAGCAGCTACCTTGGGGAGAAATCCGAAGAATGTTGTGAACACAAATTTCCCCATGAAGATCTCAAGTAGGGAAGCTGAGAAGACCCAGGATTTTAGATCCATGAAATTGATGGGTCATTCATCCAAAAGAAACACTATATGGGATGAATCTTGGATGAACCCATGTGGAATACCTAAACCAGCTGCAAAAGTTCCAAATGACATATTGGTCATCTGGCCAGAAGATTTTAAAATAATAAGGAAACTTGAAGATGAGAAGGCCATGGCTGGTGACACAGTAAAAAAAACTTTAACATGATGAAGACAAAGTGCAGGAGAGATTGCAAACAAAGAGAAACACACATGTCAATGAAGTTCTGTGTGAGAGATGCAAGAAATCTGGTCACATTGCAAAAGGTTGCCTACCCTTAATACCAGAGCAAGATGCCGTCCTTAAGAGGAGTAATAATGTATCATTCCTGATGGATGCTAAGCAGAACAATTCTCCACACAAAGCAGAAAAGAATGTGAACAGAGCCATGCCACACTGACAGATGTCAGAACATATATTCAAATGTGCAGGCATGAAGACTGGAGTGAAAAGAGGAACTTGGTTGAGAAAAGAACCTCAACCAAGCAGGTCTTCTTGATGAAGCAAGAAGGAACCACCTTCTTCCCGTTATCATTTGTGTATTGTATTTGTGCTAATAATGTAGGTAATTGAAGGTGAAGCATGCTCTCAGGGGGAGAACCTGAGAAGTAGTGAATGCTGTCAACTCTTGATAGCCAAGATGAAGAATTTTCCATCCTTAGTAGATTATTAAATTGATATTCAAATATTATGATGATAAAGGATCACTCTTGATGAAGATGATGAGGAGTGTTTCCCTTGAGGGGGAGAAGAATGAAGAAGCATCCATAATCATTGTTTCAATCAATATCAACTCCAGCTGGACTCAAAAGCGGTTACTCTGTGAATTTCTTGAAGAACACGCCAATGGAGAAGGTATGTCATTTCACAATCACTATCCCTTGGTTACTCAGATCAAAGATTATTTTACAAAGGGGGAGTAACTAAATTGATCAGTGACACAAAGATAATGGAAGTGCCCCAAGGTCACTTATCCTGCCGATTGCACTTGAATGTTTTCGATCTATTTGCTGATGTGAGTGCAGGAGTTTTAGGTTGATTATTATCTATCATAGTTGATCTTATTATACCTGGAATTAAAGTGGTAAACCCTTGAATACAAGATAGATGATTTATCATATCATGTTGGTATCATGATCTGTGGGTAATGGACAGCCTTGTTGACTTAATCAAATCCTCTTGTTTTCTACATCGAGCATTTCTCAAGTAGACTTAGAGTGAAATGATTAATGAAACATTGAATAAGTGTGGATTGATACCCTCCCTGCCATGTGCTTTGTATTTCTTGTCAATAAGGGGGAGAGAAAGTGAAATGAACGTTTGAAAAGAAAAGATGATTAAATAGAAGATTCTCATTTTGACATTGACAAATTCATTTCAGAAGATGTTTAAGGTATTGACAAGAAAATACAATGGGGGAGATTGTTGGAACCACTTTGTGTATAGGTTTGTATTTTTTTCAATAGTTTTCAATGGAATATCAAAATGAAATAGATCAAGAAGTACTCCAATAAAATGGAGGAATGGAAGCTCACAATGAAGGAGATCATGAAGTACTCCGATGAAGTAGAGGAGTAGTGATTCAGACGATTGTTGTGCTGATCTTAAGTTCAAATAACTTGTGTCAAAGGTGATACATGGTTTATATCAATGAAGAATGTGAGGAGTAATCCATCCAAGGATGATTAAAGCAGGATGGTGTTTTTGGATGAAGACCATGCAATTCCTCCTTGGTTGATGAAGGAGGCAATGTGCCAATGAGTTGACTTATGAAATGGCCATGCACATCACATTGTCATAGAAGATGATGGTAGTAAAGTTGTTCCTTCAAAGAATTCATATCGCAATAGTCGAGTCTGTGATAAAAGCAAAAGAGTTGCTGAAGGATACATATCACCAAGAAGAAGTGTTGTTGAGGTGATCGTGCTTGTCGACAAAGCAAAAAAACGACATACAAATTTGTTGACAAAGGAGATTCCATGGTGACATGTCGAGTTCAAGAGTTGTGGTCAATGATCTATGTTTGATTCAAGAACATCGACAGAGGAATGGATGATCTGGAGGCAGTACAAAAAGAGCAGATACAAGGTGGCGCCGTTTTCCAGTGTTTTCCAAATTTCAGGGCCTCAAAATCAACAAATGAAGAAGAGTGATTTTGGAAAAGGGACTTGCGCGCCATACTCTTGGAGGATAGGAAACTTGCGCGCCATATGTTTTTGAAGATCAGAGCATCAAAATATGGAAAAGGGATAAGGGTCGCGCAAGTTTTGTGGAGGTTGCACAATTGAATTATGTGTCGGGAATAGACTTGCGCGCCGACACCTTGAATGCATTATAACTTGCGCGCCTATGGTTTTTCAAGATCAGAACATCCAAATTTGGAAAAGGCAAGATGTTCGCGCAAGTTTGGATGTTGATCGCGCAAGTGCCTAGTGGGGGCCAAGACTTGCGCGCCGATGGATGACTTGCGTGCCGCCGCATAGGGGGTCCAGTTTGCCTATAAATACTGGACCACCCCTCCTCATTTCTAACGGAGCTCAAGGCTTTGAGATTGTTCGAGCTCTCGTCGCTCAATTGTTTGAGCCGCGCAAGTGGTAGTTGGGTCGCGCAAGTAGAGGTTGCGCGCCAACTGATGGTTGAGCACCCCAGGTGATTTGGGCAAGGAAGGAAGTGAGTCGCCCAGGTTTGAAGTTCAAGAAGACAGAGTCGTGCAGGTGCTTTGGTGACACTTGCATGCCAGGTTATACTTGCGCGCCTAAGACTTGTGTGCCTGGGTAGACTTGCACGCCGGTCTTGAAAAGAAGAGACAGATATTATTAAAGCACGCCTACCTTTCTGGAGCTGCACAAGAGCTGAAATATTTCCTGATACTTCTGATGCAAATTGAGATTGAAGAAGAAATCTAAATGATACATGCATGATCTCATGCATACATGGATAACTAATTCTGACAACGCCGAGTAAGATGAGCTTCATTAAGTAAGCAATCACATCAGTGATTGTGATTCAGGCAAACAAAGACAAGGGGATCTAGTGCATTCATTCATTGCACTAAAGAAGAAGGATTGAACTAAAAGGAGCATCAAATCTGAACCCTGATGCAAGAAATGTCTCATGCTGAATAGGAGACGAAGAACTTCAATGCACACCTATTGAAAAGAACTCCATGTCTATAAACTGAGTGGGACTTCACCAACGGCAGTGAGCCAGGGGGAGTCAACGGGAGTGACCCGAGGGAAGCAGTGAGCTATCCCTGAACAATTGTAAAGGCAGTGAGCCTGGGACAGAGTGTCTGTACCCGAACATTTGTATCCGCAGCTAGTGAAGCATAGTGGATTTAGGTACGACCGGCAACCTGTCGGCGTATACTCCTTGGACGTAGCCCTTTGTGGTGAACCAAGTAAAAATAGTTGTGTCATCTGTCTCTGCATGTGAATGTTTAATTGCTGATCATATCCATCATACAGGTTTAAGTAGTTCCTACCAACGTGGGAACAAGATCCACAAATTAAATAAGAAAAAGTTGCCACCCTGATTCACCCCTCCCCTCTCAGGGTGTCCTGGGGTCCTACAGACACCTCTACTCTGTATCCATTTTTTAGTAAAATAAAAACTCTTAAAAAAAGAGTGTTTTTCTTGATAAAATTATTTTTGAATTCTACCTCTCCCATACCCTTCCTTATATCCTATGAAAAACATTTATAAAATTTGGAATAAGAAAAAAGCATTGTAATGGTTATTAAACTTGGAATGAATAAATCAGTCCATCAATACACTAAAATCAATGTAATCATACTTTTCAGTCGTCATCTTACCACACAAAATCATAGGATTTCAGAATAACAAATGTAATAAAAAAACATAAAGGAAACTTGTGGAATGTAGAACATCTTTACATTTTAGATTTTCCTACTAATTAGGGTTTTACATTTGGAATACCCATCATAGTATATTCTCTAAATATATTAGGAGAAACATTAACGTTTACATCCCTCACATTATAAAATTCATTGCAGAGCTATCTCTGGATCACCAACCTTAGGTCTATCATGAACCAGCTGTATATTTAAAAATTTCCCAAGAACCATAAATAATTAATAACACATAAAATAAACATACATGAAAGATAACATTTCCACATTTCAATCACAATATACCGATAAAATATACTCATAGAATTAATGATTTATCAAACCATTTTCTAAACCATTCAAAAATTTAATAAAGATAATTCAGAATCAATGTGTCTGATACCACATTGTATATTATATATGAATTATCATTTTAAAACATTAATGTTCATATAAATAAATCTTTAAAACCATTTTAGAAACATGGACATTAAATATTTATAAGAATATATCTTTGAAACATTTAAAATGATGTTTTAGATAAAGAACATGATACCACTTGTGGAAATACATGAATAAAAATAATTAATGAATAAAATCAAACAAAACATATACGATCATGAGAATAAAAATATTCATGATATAATATTTAAAAGGGAATTATATATACCATATAAAATGGAATTGGTTTATAACAACATATAATTTTCAATGGAATGTAAATTAAGACAAAATCCCTTACAAAGATTGTACCATTAAATTAAAGATAAATTACTTAGATAATTATGAGTAAAAAATTCAAATAACCCCAATATAAGTGGTTTATAAGTGTAAACAAACCATATATCATTGACATATATTGACAGAATGACACAATAAGTAATTATAGGTTTAACCCAACGAATTGAAATTCGGTTAGGAAGTTCCCTTACCTCATGTCCGACATGACGCATTCATTATTTAATCTCATGAATAATAAACTATAGTTAATTTATAATTTTTTAATAACCTTTTTGAATTTTATTATACATTATATATTACTTATTACCATGTTATAAAAATTACATAATAATTTATGTTAATAACATTCATTTTGTCAATATTTGGAACTTGAGTAAAAAATGTACATCCTATAATTAAAAGTTGTCCAAGTGGACAAAATTCCATTATCTCAAATATTCTATTCATGATTTTGATATCATATATTTAATATATATTCATTTTATATATTTATTTATAATATTATATAAAATTTGGAGATAACAAATGAAATGTACTATTCATATAGATGGTAAGTCGTAAGAACGTTTGAACACTACATTCATTTCAATTTTATATTTAATAGAATGAAAACATAATGATAAATAGGTATATTATAATTCCAATATAATATAACATATAATTTTAGTAACTCCATCCTATACGTGTTTTATGTATGGCATGAACATGTCATTTATCTTTATGGGGGCGGTAGTCCGCACTTCCTCAAATTATATTATTGTATATATACATCATTAAAAGAATAATGTAATGCTATAGAAGATAATTACAGAAGAATATAGATGAAACTAAAATCATAAATATAATATATAATTAAATTTCCATCATAATGGCCACCATAAGAGGTGGTATGAGAATATTGAACAATCATCATTTTGTGAGGCAGTAGTTCGTCGTCCACAGGAACAACATGTTCTATACCAATTAGATTGACGTGTGTGTAAGTTTAGTTTGAAAAATTTTATTAAAACCTGTATTTTGAGGATACATATGTTGTTATTTAAACAATGAATACAAATATCATAGGGATTGAAGAAGTAAAATAGAAGAATAGAACTTCAGGTAATACATTATTTTAAATCAGGTAACTCCCTTGGATTGAAAAAAAATGATTTATTGATGTGCCTTATGCCTAATGTAAGGCTTCTTAGTGGAATAGAGGGATATTGGTAACTTATTTGGGCATAGTATGGTTGCGCCAAGGGGAATGATAGGTTTTTCTAATGGGTTATAGGGGATGGTATTTTATAGGGTGGCCCTTTAAGATAGATTGAAAATATTATTTTATTATATAATTATTTTTGGAAGATAAGTTTAAAAAACTTATTTTATTCAAATGTATGATGTATATAAGTCCATATAAAATCATCCAATATTAATTTTATATTATTTAGATATTTTTTAGTCTTTATATTGTTTATTTAGCCCTTTGTTAACTTATTTAAATATTACCATGTCCTCTTGTATATTCACACTATATGGTTAGTATATTTACAATAAAATGTAAATAGACCCAAAATGGATCATTAATGACATTTTTGACATAATATATGTAATTTTTTTGAATCTTCAATTTTTAGTACTATTTTATCATTTAATAAAATATTGAATTATTTAAAAACACTTTTATGTCAATTCTAATACTATTCATATAATGAATTTTTAAAAAATCCAAAACAACATGATTATTTCCAAAAAAATCAATACAGAAATGATAAAAATTCATACTAGTGTATAAAATATTTTGATGGCATCAAAATGTTCAAAATAAATTTATTTTAATATTTATAATATCATGTATTTGAATCCTTTATTATTGAAGCAATTCTGCATCACCATTGTGTTATAAATAAGATTATTTATTTATTTTATAATAATTATAAATAAAATACCATGATGTAGGAAATATTATTATCTTTAAAATTAATTTGTATAGTCGAATATATTGCCTATACAACCCCATATAAAAATTGTTTTAGTAAAAAGATTCATTATTATGTTTTTTGTCCCTAATTTAAATTAATTAATATAAAGTGTCATTATCATTCCCATGTGGCTCCATGGGGGTCCCTAAATCAACCCAAGTATTCCCATTATCAGAAATGTATCATAAAATATGGTTATGACAATTGTATGGGTAATTTAATTTTATTATAACATTACTTTTCACTCTTATTTACAAGATTATCCATTTTACCATTTTAAATAAAATATTTATTGAAGTATTTTGTAATGACCTAGAATTTCCTTGTAATTATTTTTTAATAAATTGGAATTTTATGAGTCCTTGATAATTGACGGCGGGTGATTCTGAGGCCCGAAGTGCCCTGAATGAATTTCTAAGCTATCTTTTCCAGTACGTTCAGTAAATGTGCGAACATGTATTTATAACATTAGAACCAGTGATCAAAATTGAAATCTGAGGACACTGTTGAACTCGTAGTTCTAGTATTCACTTAAGGGGACATTCACCACAACAGTGGTGGGTCGAGGGTGAATGTTAATTTTAGTGTTTTTTGTGAATGAATAAAACAAAATATAATTTATGTAACATTTTATTTTATTTTATTTTGAAACTCTCATGTGGATGTTTCATAGGTGGTGACCACATAAACTACAACTCCCTTCAAAGGTCATGGTGCTGGGGACCACCCGAGTATAAACCCCTTGAACTTCCCTTTAATTTAAGAAACCCTCAAACATCTTATTCAATTTTCGGGAGCATCTTCAACTCCTCTAACATTTATTATGCCATACTAGTTAATTAATTTATCCTTTATGAATTTATGAGAACAAACTAATTAGACAAAATATCCTACTATGTGGGTTACTTGGCATTTTTGGAAGAATTGGGAGGATGAAGCCTTGGGAGAAATCTCTCCAATGAAGAACTCCAAAGAAGAATGCAGACATCGGTTCCGAATTCTTCCATGGGACATTTGTTGATAAGGAATGTCTTCAACATGTCATAACTGATGTTCGAGGAAACATTGATGTCACCAATGTCCGTATTTTACCAATGATATCATCTCCTTCCCCGCGGGCAATCTTCAACGAATCAGACGAACAAGGTAGGGGTTTACTTCTATAGTATTATCACATCCAATGTTCTCCCCTTCTAATTCTTTTGCGGGATTGTGAATAGTGATTGAAGAGGGTTGTTGGGAGGGTGTTTGAATTATTTCCTTTACCCATTATTGATATTCTTGTTCTTGTTGAACTATTTACTACCGCTCTAACATGGAGGGTGAGGGTCAAACAAAGATGGTCGGACCCCTCCATCATACATCTTGAATGGTGTATCCTTCTTGATGAATTAAGACAACTTTGGTGATGGCGATCGGTGCAGGTGGTTGGAACCAGTGTAACTTGAGAACCGCCGATGAAGGAATAACACCCTGCCGTCCAGTGGTGCTCTACCGTCTGCGGCCATCGCTGCCCTGCAGCCTTCACCCTCCTAGTCGAGCGGCCCCAGGCGAGTCGCCCCGGATGAGTCGCCCCGGCCGAGCCGCCCCGCGACCTCCGCCCTCCCGGCATAGCCACTCCGACCGAGACACCCCGCAGACTCGAACCTCACGAAACCCCCCTGCAGCCGAGCTTCCCTGTTCCCTCACTGCACCCCCCACATCTGAGCCACCCGGCGCCCTGGCAGCACCCCCGCGGCCGAGCCGCTCCATAGCCTCGCGCCCTCACAGCACCCCTATGGTTGATCCACCCTGCTACCTCGAACCCTAGTGGAATCCCCACTGCCAAGCCTCCCTCCATCCTTATGGCCTTCCGGGCTAGACCCAGTAGGTCGGGTCGGGTATGTCCGAGCGAGTCGGACCAGACCCGGATCAGATACGACCCTATACATTACATGGGCCTTAACTTAGGCACCAGATGTCTGTCTGACGAACCGTCTGCAGCTCCATAAACAATGGAGCGAGATGGTCCCTTTGGTACAACCCACTATAGTTTTGGATAATGTTAGAGAATGGTCAGGTTGGATCGAGAACGAATCCAAACCAGTCCTCAGGACAAAATGGCTAATAAATCACAGACCGGACATCTAAATGACACATCATATGTTTCCTTGAGACCCCTATGACATGGTGGTACTTTGAGATTCATCCAAGTGTGTCTTTGTATGAGTTTGAGTATCGACTAGTGACTTGTGGAGTAGATCCTCCAGGAGACGAGCATGCTTAGTGCGGGAAGCCAGTAGCTGGCTGTGATGACAAGAATGAAGAGTAATCACGTGTGGTTCATCTCCTAGTGATCAATTATGGGTCATATGCTTGGCATACTCTATGGGTCAGCTCTTATAGAACCTGTTTGGGTTAGCACCTAGTGATCCAGAGTGGGTTAGCTCCTAGCGATCTGGTGTGGGTCAGCTCCTAGCGACACCCTGTTGGTCAGCTCCTAGTGATCCTGTGTGGGTCAGCACGTAGTGATCATGTGTGGGTCATCTCCTAGAAATCTTGTGTGGGTTAGATCCTAGCGATCCTATGTGGTTCATCACCTAGAAATCCTTTGTGGGTCAGCTCCTAACGATCATATGTGGGCCATCTCTTAGAGATCATGTGTGGGTCAGCACCTAGAAATCCTGTGTGGGTCAGCACCTTGCTATCCTCTATGGGTCAGCACCTATAGATCCCGTGTGGGTTAGCCCCTAGCGATCCTCTGTGGGTAAAAATCATTATAGAGTAATATGATTCAGTAGTTACATCTAATCGTCTCTACTATTGTACTTATGTCATACCTAGTATGAGATGAGTTCGTACCTATGTGGTAATTTCCATTGTGGTAATACCTTGGTGGTATTCTTCTATGTGGAGTAACTGTGTAGTACTTGCCTTTGTGGTTTTCCTTCCTTTGTGGAATAGTTGAGCTTTTGGTTTTTGGGTTGGACCTTGTGTTTGATAAGGATTGAGATTGGTACAACTGATAACTTAGTTATATGTATGGGCTTAGTCCTAAGTAGGGTTGACAGTTGAATTCATGCTTGGAGGTTTATCCTTTGTTGATTCTGTGAGACCTTGAGGGTCTCAGGGTCGCTATTGAGTATCTTTATACTAACCCCTACACAGGCTATGGCCGAAAATTGTTGGGTTTGGTGCATACGTCAGACAACTTTTATAGAGACTGAGGGTACCAGGACTGGACGGTGCCCGGAGGAGGACCTTATGAAGAGTCGATACATGGAAGAGACAGACAGACATGAAGTGCTGAGGAGGTGATTTGTACCTACCCCTCAGTTAGGAACCTCGTAAGATAATACAACAACTGTCTTCATTTTTTCTTCAGTATACTTTTACTTTCTGTTTCTTTCACATTCCAATTGGGAATGTATTTTGGCCCTTTTTACTTACTGTACTCACTCTCTTTACTATTCAGTTTACTTGTGTTCGTATCATGATGTGAGATTGGTTGTGTGTGCTTACAGGTTATAAATGCAATGCCTTCCATGTTTTGGAGATTATGTCTTTCGGTGCTAGTCTCCAGCCCCTAGCCTATTAAAGGTTGGCATGGGGTAGTCACAACATGGTCCCTGAGGGATGGGTCGTGACTAATTGGTATCAGTGAAGTCAGTTCTACCGTAGAACATAGGACTCCGATTTTTCTTTTTTACAACAATAGTGTTATATGTAGTGAGTTTGGTTATCATTTTAGGGAATCCATTGTTGGTTCGGTAGCCAACGTATCCATAAACTAGGACCCTGAATTTTGATTTCCAACTCAGTTCATGAAAACACTTATTGAGTGGGTGTTTTCAAGAGTTTTATTGGTGATATCTTTTTGTTAACTAACCAAGTATAACATATTAACCATGGAACACCTGTGTTTTTTCAGGATACCTCCATGCAGACAGCCATCTAGGGTTCTGTGAGTAGTATGCATTGAGATCCCACCAAGCTATGAGGCCTCAGTGCTGGGCCCTCTTCAAGTAGAGACACCTGTAGAGGCAGCAGAAGAACAATTACCCATTGGGCCACTAATGCCACTAGCCCCAGCAGTAGATAGTGAATGTCACCTGACCGTGTTTCATGAGTTACAACACTATAGGCAACCCATGTTGAGGGAGATATGGACCCATAGGTAGCTAAAGATTGGTTGGAGGCTACAGTGAGATTCCTTCGACTGGTAGGGACACCATCCGATCTCATGGTGATCCTTGTCGCTATCCTTCTACAGGAAGAAGTAGGCAGATGGTGGAGCTTGATGCTCCAGGTTCATGACGAGGTGACTCTTCTCTAGGAAGACTTCGAGAGCTAGTTTTGGGAAGAGTTTGTTCCATCAACTCTTCACGCAGTGCACATACAATATCTTCTTCATCTGCATTAGGGTATCATTAATATATCTCAGTACACTGTGAGGTTCATAGAAATCTCATGCTAATCCATTGATATGGTGAATGTCCCATTTTTTAGGGAACATACCATCGAGTAGGGTCTTAGGCGAGAGATCAGAGCTTTAATGATCTCACTCAACATCCCAATACAGGCCGGGCTGTTAGAGCAAGCCCTCTTAGTGGAGAGTTTTCTTGCTGAGCAGTCACCATCTGTGAGACCCAGCACCAGTCATTACATAGCAGAGTCTTCTTCAGTTGGTAGCAGACAGATGATACAGAGTTCCAAGTGGACCAGACCTACCAGTGGACGGCCGCATGACTCAGATTCTGTTGTGCGGGGCACCCGAGTTGGATCCAGGCATACCAGGAGCGGTCAGTGTTAAGAATTTATCGGGTTGGGATACATGGATCTTGACTGTCTAACCTGCCATACTGATTATCAAAAGATGGTCTATGAACTGCCCAAGAAGAGACAGAGGTTTGACCAAGGATGTCGGTAGAGAGCAGGAAGACGTGGCAGAGGAGTTGGTCTTGCAGCCGGCGGTGGGAGATAATTCGAGAGGTTACCATCACCACCACCAAGTGGCCCACCCCGACCACTAGGATCAAGAGTACATAGGGGATCTTAGCCTCAAGCAGCTGAGGCCTATGATAACGGTGCTCTGGAGATGATATGAGGTACGATCCCTATCTACTCTACCTTAGTTGCAGTACTTATAGACACAGGTGCCAGTCATTCTTTTATTTCCACTACCCCAGTTCGGAGCTCGGAGATTCCAACGGTGTCGTTGGCTCAATCCTTACGGCTAGAGTCTCCTACGGGAGTGGATTCAACGATTACGCACTGGTTATAGCATTGCAAGCTTACTCTATGAGGAAAGATCTTCGGATGGGATCACCTAGTAGTGATGTCTATGCCTTATGACATCATCATTGGAATGGCCATGGTATCTATATTCCATGTTTATATTGACTGTATTTGGCGCAAAGTGCGGCGTGTCTGCATGGATGGGACCAGTTTGACATTCACCGGTGATAAGTGAACCTTTGCAGCACAGGATGGACTTACCCAGAGGTGGGTGAAACCGATTACAGATCAATTTTCTAGCCTTACCCTCGTAGAGGTTGATGTAGAGAGTCTGAATTATCCTGTAGGGGTGGACCAGTACGCAGATGTCTTCCCTAAGGATGTTACAGGTCTACCTCCTTGTAGAAGGGCATAATTTTAAATTGACTTGTAGCTAGGGATGGCAACGATATCGACAAAATCATATCAGATGGCCCCCGTGGAGCATTGTGAGCTGTGGGTACAACTGAATGACTTACAGGGGAAAGGGTTCATCTGGCCCAGTGTTTCCATTTGGGTATCCCGGATTTTGTTTTCCACGAAGGTGGATGTTACCTTGGGGATTTTTGTTTACTATTGATGCCTAGACCTGGTGACCATGATGAAAAAGTACCCACTCTCTAGGATTGACGATCTATCTGATCAGTTGAAGGGAGCACGGTGGTTCTCGAAGATAGACCTCAGATCAAGCTATCACCTGATCAGAGTACAAGACAAGGATGTGCAGAAGACAACATTCTGATGTCGGTACAACCATTATGAGTTCTTGGTTATGCATTTGATCATGACCAATGCTCCAACAATGTTCATGGAACTCATTAACTGGATCTTTCAACAGTACCCTGATCACATTGTAGTAGTCTTCTTAAACGACATTCTGATCTACTCAACAACTTAGGAGGAGCATGCATATCATTTGTAGGTAGTACTGTACACACATTGATAACACCATAATTATGGTAAGCTCTCAAAGCACCAGTTCTAGATCTGAGAGTTTCACTTTCTAGGACATGTCATATTAGAGGCTGGATTTGTAGTGGATCCAATGAATATTGAGGTAGTAATTGCTTGTGAGCCACCCAGGAGTGTGATAGATGTATGGAGTTTTTTGGGTTTGTATGGATACTACTGGTGGTTTGTGCCAAATTTCTCTAGAGTTTCAACACCTCTATCAGCATTAAGGAAGAAGGGGCAACCCTTCGTGTGGTCAGAGAGATGCCAATAGATTTTTCAGGATCTAAGGAAGAGGTTGACTAGCGCCCCCATCTTGAGGCTTCCAGAGGTGGGCATAGGGTAAGTAGTCTACTATGACGCATCATGAACTAGGCATGGTTGTGTGTTCATGTAGGTGCGAGCAGTGTTCAAATATGGTTCTTGACACCTGAGCCATCAGGAGCAGAACTACGCTACCCATGACCTGAAGTTAGTAGCAGTGGTCTTCGACTTGAATATGTGGAGTCACTATATGATGGGATCAATTTTTACAGTATACTTGGATCACATGAGTCTCATGTATTTCTTCTATCTGAAGGACCTGAACATGAGACAACAATATTTTCGTGTGTTCCTCCAAGACTATGACATCAAGATAGTCTATACTCATGGGAAACAGAACGTTCTAGCATATTCACACAGCACGAGGTCTAGTATAGAGCTGCTAGGCGAGTCGAGGACGAAAATGGCCGCTTCGTAGATATATTTTGTGGATAGAGATGGAGCAACATTATTCAGTACCATATAGTCACTCCCCCACTTCTTCAGCGATTCAGGGAGGTGTAGCGTGGGGACACAGATTGCGAGACATGACGTGCTAAGATATCCATAGGACATGCACCAGATGGATTTTCTATAGGTGGGGAGTATGTCATTCTCTTCAGAAGACATACCATGGTACTAGTGTCACGTCAACAAAAATTTTTGAGGGAGTTCCACACATCCCTTCCAGCAGTACATCTAGGAGTGGTGAAGATGAACCAGAATCTCTGACGATAGCACTGGTGGATGGGAATGAAGAAATCAGTAGTAGAGTTTGTCTCTGAATGCCTCACTTTTCAGCAAATGAAGGCGGAGGATAAGGTACCAACAAGATTGGATCAGCCTTTAGTGGACCTAGAGTTGAAGTGGTATGGGATATCCATGGACTTCGTGATAGGGAATTCACATACTTCCAAGGAACATGATTATATCTGGGTGATCATCAATCGACACACCAAGTCGGTGAAATTACTACCGATCCGAGAACATGGGTTTGTAGAGAGAATGGGATGCCTCTATGTACATGAGATTGTGCAGTGATATGGAGTACCCTCAATGATTGACTCTGATTATAATGCACATTTTACTTCCCTACTATAGAAGGGAATGTAGGAGGATTTCTGGGTGCAACTTTATTTGAGCACATCCTTGCATCCTCAAACAGATGGTCAGAATGGACAGACCATTCAGACCCTCGAGGACATGCTAAGTTCTTGTGTCCTCGATTTCGGTTGTATCTTGGAGGATCACTTTCCATTGGTGGAGTTTGCATACAATAACAGATATCACTCCACCATTGGGATGACAACTTTCAGTGCCTTGTACGGGCGACCTTGTAGATCACCATTGTGCAGGACTAACCCAGGGGAGTCAGCACTCTTGGGACCAGAGATGACACGAGCTACCACACAGAAGGTACAAATCATCCAAGAGTGGATGAAGACTGCACATAGTAGGCATAAGTCTTATGCTGACAGGATATGGGGACCTTTGTAGTTCGTGGATGGAGACCACATCTTTCTACGGGTCTCACCCCGACGAGGTTTGTGGAGATTTGGCCAGGGATGAAAGTTATCTTCAAGATTAATCGAACATTTTCAAGTCCTCATAAGGGTCGGTGATGTGGCACACTGATTAGCTCTTCCACCCTAAGTTGCACCGGGTGCATGATGTCTTCCACATATCCCAGCTGGGGAGATACATGCATGACCCTTCTCATGTCATCGACCATGGCCAGCTGGACCTCGATGATGTGGCGACATTTACGGAGGTTCCATTTGTGATTGATTATCAACAGGAGAGGGTCCTTCATGGAATAGTTTATAACTCTAGGGCTTGTTTGCGGGCAGGACGGGAACCCTCAGGAGAGCACATGCGTGCAGGAGGCTAAAATGTATTCTCAGTACCCCCACATGCTCCCTTAGTTTGAGTTGTGGCTTAGGGGGACATAATTCCTTATGGTGGGTAGAATGTAAAGACCCAAAAATAACTATGTAAATTTATTATATTAAATGGAATTTTTATGAGTCTGTGAAAATTGACGTGGAATGATTCTGAGGCCCATAGTGTCCATAATGAATTTTTGAACATTATTTCGGGTACGTTCAGTAAATGTGCGAGTGGGTTTTTCTATCTTTTGAACTACTATATGGAATTGAAATCTGAGGACACTGTTGAACTCGCGGCACCGATATTCTATTAAGGAGACATTATAATCGGTGATAATTGGTTGAGGGTGAAAGTTAATTTTTTTGGTTTTTTTGTGAAAAAAAAATAAAATACAATTTGTGTAACATTTTAATTTATTTTATTTTGAAACTTCCTTGTGGAGGTCTCGCAGGTGGGGACCAGATGAACAAAACCTCCCTTGAGAGGTTATGGTGGTGGAGACCACCTGAGTATAAACCCCCTTGAACTCCCCTTTAATGGGAGAATCCCTCAAACATTGAATTAAATGTGGGGGAGCCTCCTCATCTCCCACAACATTTATTATGCCATCCTATTTAATTAATTAATCCTTTTTGAATTTATTCCAATGACCTAAATAGATAACATATTCTATTACGTTTGCTACTTGTAATTTTTAATGGAATTGGGAGGAAAGAGCCTTGGGAGAATTCTCTCAAATAAAGAATGACAATGAAGAACGCCGACATTAACTTCGGCTTCTTCCATGGGAAATTCATTGATGAGGAATGTCTTCAACGTCAACAGACCAAAGTTTGAGGAAACGCCGATGTAACAAACGTCCATTTATTCCCAACAACAACATCTCCTTCCCCGTAGGAAATATTCAACAAATCAAACCAATGAGGTAGGTGTTTACTTATATATGATTATCACTTCCCATGTTCTCCCCTTCTAATTCTTCTTCGGGATTGGGAATAATGATTGAAGAGGGTTGTAATGAGGGTGTTTGAATTATTTCCTTTACCCATTCTTGATATTCTTATTCTTTTTGAACCTTTTTCTACCTCTCTAACGTGGAGGAAGCTGGCCAAACAAACATGGCCTGACCCCACCACTGTTCTTCTTGAGTGCTAAATGCATCGAGATGAAAGAAGACAAATTTGGTGATGACGACCAGTGCCGGTAGTTGGCACTGGTGGAACTCAAAAACCACTGATGAAGGCACGATGCCCCACTACCCCACAGTGCTCTGTCATCTATGGCTATTGCCGACCCACAACCTTCGCCCTCCCCATTGAGCTACCCTGGATGAGCCGCCCTGCAACCCTCTCCCTCCCGGCCGAGCCACCCCACAACCTTGCCACTCGAGGAACCCCCCCCCCCCCCCCCCCCGCGGTAGAGCCTCCCCGCGCCCTCGTGGAAGCCCACACGGCAGAGCTGTCCCGCGTCCTCGCAGCCGAGCCACCCTGTGGCCCCATGCCCTCGTGGCACCACCGTGGGCAATCCGCTCCGGTCGAGACTCCCCACGACCTTTCTCCCTCGCTGCACCTCACAGCCGAGCCGCCCCACTCCCTCGTGGAACAGCCACGGTCTCGTGGCCTTCATGGCTAGTCGGGCCACCTAGAAGGCCAGGTTGGGTCGGGTCAGTCTGACTGAGTCGGACCTTACCCGGACCAAATACAAGCATATACCTTACATGGGCCATAACGTAACCCCCAGACGTCCGTTTGACAAACTATCAGTGGCACTAGAAACCATTGTTCGAGATGGTCCCTTTGGTATACCCCACTAGGGTTTTTAATAAAGATGGGGAATGGTCGAGTTGGATCGACACGACTCCAACCGGGCCCTCGGGACAAAAAGGCTAATAACTCCCCGACCGGGCATCCGAATGACATGCCGTATGTTACATTAAGACCCTTATAACATGGTAGTACTTTGGGATACTTCTTCACCGGAATTCGTAGTAGTTGGAGTATCGACCAGTGGCTTATGGAGTGGATCCTTTTGAAGACGACCAAGCTTAGTGCATTAACCCAGTAGGAGGTTGTGACGAGAAGAATGAAGAGCGATCTTGTGTGGGTATGCTCCTATCTATCCTGTGTGTGGTAGCTTCTAGTGTACCTCTGTGGGTCAGCTCCAAGTGATCATGTGTCGTTTAGAACCTAGAGATCCTATGTGTGTCATCTCCTAGTGCTATTGTGCGGGTCAGCTCCTAGAGATCATGTTTGGGTTAGCTCCTAGAGATCCTATGTGGTCCAGCACCTAGAAATCGTGTGTGCGCCAGCACCTAGTGATCCTGTGTGGGTCATCTCCTAGCCATCCTGTGTGGGTCAGCTCCTAGAGCTCTTGTGTGGGAGATCTCCTAGAGATCCTGTGTGGGTCAGCACCTAGCGATTCTATGTGGGTCCACTCTTAGTGATCATGTGTGGGTTAGCACCAAGAGATCCTGTGTGATTCAGCTCCTATAGATCCTATATGGTTCAACTTCATTAGAAATTAATATGATTTAGTAGTTATATCTAATCATCTCTACTACTATACTTATGTTATACCTGGTGCGAGCTGAGTTCATAACTATGTGGTACTTTCCTTTGTGGAAATACCTTGGTGATATTATTCTATGTGGTATACCAGTGTGGTACCTACCTTTGTGGTTTTCCTTTCTTTGTGGAAAAATTGATATTTGGGATTTTGTGTTGGACCCTATGTTTCCTCATGATTGTGATGGGTATAATTTATAATTTAGGTACATGTATGGGCATATACGTAAGTAGGGTTGACAGTTGACTTCATGCTTTTAGGATTATCTTTTGTGGATTTTGTGAGACCTTGAGGGTCTCGGGGACCCTACTGAGTATCGTTATACTCACCCCTACATAGGCTGTGAAGACACCTTGTTGTGTTTGGTGCAGACATCAGACAATTTTGATCAAGAATGAGGCTACCAGGACTGGACGATGCTCAGATCAGGACCTTATGAAGAGTCGGTACACAGACGAGACAGATAGATGTGGAGTGATAAGGAGGTGATCTGTACCAACCCTTCAGGTAGGAACCTCAGAGGATGACCTAGCAGCAGTCTTCTTTTTCACCCAGTATACTTGTACATTCAGTTTCTTGTACATTCCAGTTGGGAATGTATTCTGGCCCATTTTACTTACTGTTATCACTTTGTTTTCTATTCTGTTTACTTTTGTTCATATCATGTTCTTTGTTTGGTTGCGTGTGTTTATAGGTAATGAAGTCAATGACTTCCTAGTTTTAGGGATTATGCCTTTCGGTGATAGTATCCAGCCCCTACCCTATGGAAGGCGGTCTTGGGGTAGTCATGGCACGGGCCCCGGGGGATGGATCAATGCATAAATATTCATAATTTATAGAAATAAATGTTACCTATTTACAAAATTTGGACCCCCTGATACCAAATATGGAATCAATTTTTTGAAATTCAAAACATTGATGTTGTAGAAATTAATTTAAAATTTATTTTCGTTCTCAAAAAAAAGAATGTTTTTAAGAAATAATACCAATCAAAAGATTGACCTTTTTTTATATCGAATATAAGAGTGAAATTACATCCAATGACCTAAATTGGATTAAATCATAAAAATATAATACAATTACTCTTTAAAATCAATTAAAATGGCAATCTATCTATATAAAAAAATTAGATGAAAATTTATTTTTTAATTAAAATGCACTATATTTTTCAAATTTCATTAAAAAAAATTTACTTTAGCCGAAAAAGGCCAATAATTTACAGAAAGAAAATTTTGATGTCCCAACTATAAAGAAGAATTTTATTTTGTCATATAATACGTATAAAAGTGAAAAAAACAAGATTTAAAAATGGTTCTCCATTAGAAGGTAGGAAATTGACATTTTAATGAATATTATAGAATTTATGCTTAAAATTTGATTAATTATCATTTTAAACCTCTAATATTTATTGGATAAATGTATAGGCCTTTAAAAAATATGTATAATAATATTTTAGTTAGATCTGTTCTTACCCTCCAATATAATGGTTATGCGTTACCTACCATTTTAAAATTATATTATATTATTATTTTTCAGTTTGACTCAATGTTGTGTGAAACATATGCTTTAAATGAAACTCGTTGTTGCGTATAGGGTACTCCATCAAACATATCATCAATTTGAATGTAAAACTAATATATAATACAAAAATATTAATAAATATGAAAATTTCATATTCTTTATTTATCTGGGATGTTACATGTATGGTATTTCTACATGATTAGAAAGTGTTGTTCTATAAGAATATGTTGTATTGGAATTTGATATTGATTCAAAATGATTGAATTTGAAAAGAATATATTTATCTAACACTGTCTCTATGAATGTTATTTCATATAAGTCTATGAATTACATGGGGGGAATATACTAGATACCATTTTAGGTGATCAAACAGTAAGAGAATGAAAATCATTGGTTATATAGAATAAATATGGGGACCAGATATTAAACCCTAATGAGTCTATAGAGTCATTATTTAACCAGTTTAATGTTATTGTGTAATACAAGCATGGTCTAGGATATTTTATTAAAAATTAAAATATCCCTACGTGAATATTGATAAGTATTCCACCTTGGTACAATCTAATTTTTTATGTATTTGAAGATAATGATATTAATGAGTTGACATTGGATTGATTTTATATGACTCATTTCCCATACAATAAGATAATATATGATAATGAATCAATGGAAAAAATGATGTCCTAAAATGTGGAATTAATGTCTATGAAGTAGCTCATTATTGACGGTATTAATTAAAAATAAAATAATGATGAATTCATGTCATTCATTTCATCCAATCCATAAATACGAAATGTAAATTTAAATGGGGTACTTCCACTTGTAATTTGTTTAATGTTGAATGGTTGGACATTTTGCATCAAGTTCCCCAATGAAGTTTCAAGATATTACTGATGATGAAGAAAAAATTCCAATAAAGAATCATAAAAAAATTTGAATGGTAATAAAAATTTAAAGGGAAAAATATTCAAAAAGAATAATCATATTTCACAAAAAAAATAATAGTTTATATGTGTTTGAGTTTTAAGAGCTATATTACTACAATAATGATAGATATAATGATATGTTTGTATTCGTATTTAACTTTAAGATAAGTATGGAAAAAATCATATGGAGAAGTTGATGTTATATTTGATCTCTTGAAGGAATTTGAATCTTCTATTTATGATATAGTTGTTTATATGACAAATAAAATTATTTCCAACAAATTTGTTCATGAAAAAAACTCTATATATAGCCACTGGAAGAATATATGTATGAGTTGAATGAATAAATTTAAATACAGAATACCCCAATGCTAGAAAACTGAGAAAAAGGTCATTGATTACTTATTAATGATGAATAACATATTATAGTGATCAATGGTTCTCCTACCATATAAAAATATAAAATTAAATGTATTTAATGAAATGAAGTGTAATTATTTGAAATGAGGATAAATTAGAAAATACAGAGACACTATTGAATCCTAGTATGACATGGGAAAAAATATCCCTAATGAAACAAATAAGATAGAAGTGTAGAATAGAGGTCTCATATAATAGATGAAAAACTCATATGAAAATGACCAAGCATATATGGGTCTGGATCACCAGTAATACTATTTGATGAATTATTTCAAGCTGTAAGTGTCCACTTTTGAGGTTGAACATTGAGTTGAATAAAAATTATAATAGAAGTCTTAGATAATCCCTGGAAAAAACTGTTCCTTTTTATAATCACTCACTCTAATTCACCTTGTATTATGTTTTATTTCTATGTAATATGGGGAAACTCTCAAATATTACATTCCATAGATAAATTGTACTGACATTAACAAGATTAAAAAATGAGGCCACATAGTGTTCATTATTCCATGAATGATTTTGATGGTAATAGTATCGGGTATGGAGGATTCAAAATCATTTATAGATATTCCTCATTTGCAATATAGAGGAATATGAAAAGGAACCCCCAATGTGATTGTAAGTGGCTACCTACTGAATCATCAAATTAGATGAAAATGAAAATTCATTTAGATCTCTATAAGAAAAAGTTATTAATCCATACTATTAGGTTGATAAATAATATCATTACACTATATATATGATGTCATTGATGTGGATAAAATAGAATAGATTTGGGAAGTATGTGGTTGTTGATATTTACCTAATATAATCAGATTGTCTTGATGTTTGGAACATTGATAGTAAATAAACATCCAGTATGAGAGAAAATAATGAACATTCAATAGGAATCATAAATGGCAAGGAAGGAATTATCAAATTTGGAAATGGGGAAGGACATAATATTATTTATTAAGAAAATATAAAATTTTTAATAACAATATATTAGTCATGCTAATTTCTTGGTTTTTCATTGTCCATGTCACCACTTTCTATTTATTATACAATTGGATTCCTCTAGTCATTCTATAAAATTTACCAATATGTTGTTTATGTTCATAGTAAAAAAATATGGTTGTTTTATATGAAAATCTCTTGAAAGGGAATACGTACCTAATTATTAGAAACCATGATATGTGATTTATATCTATAGAGGATGAAAATAATTTTTGAAAAAATGGATTATCCCTCTATGTATAAAATCAATAAAATATTTATTAAAATGAATTGAAGCTCAATATATCCTTAGGCTATCTTGTGATCATACTGGCATGTATCATTATTCGCAACAGGGAAGATTATATTAAATATATATAAGGAAAAAACTTATCCATAGTTATTAAATTGGGGCATGACAATTTTTGTTGACCATTCTCTCCATGATCAATTGATGGGTGGTGAAATATATTATTTTCATTGATAATTTAATTAGGGTATAATTAATATTTTCCATTGACCATATGTCAGACATGTTCAGTTTTATAAGCCTATATAAGATTGATGCTAAAAGGATGCTGAGAAAAAGGACCCTATTGTTTCTAATTAATCATTCTATCTAATTCAAAAACAACCAACCTGTTTATTATCTAAAGAAATAGCTGATAAGAAAGAAATTTTTGGTAGTGATAAATCCTCAAAAAATAGAGTTTATTTAGAGGAGAAATATCATTATAAAAAAACATCTATTGAATAATTATTATTTAAAATGACCTATCAAATAAGTTGTAGAATGAAGTAGTACTACGATCAATCAACATATCAAATATTGAGTTATTTATTCTAAAATAATAAAATACTATGTTCATGTTGTGGAATATAAATAATCTATCATTTAAATACATTTGAATCATTTGTTGTGACTGTCATATTCTCAATAAAGATAAACATAGAACGTTTGAGTCTCATAAATATGCAGGGATATTATTTGTATACTAATGAAAAATAAAATCCTATAAATTATTCAATAATAGGTTGTGAATAGTTGTTTTATGTAATAAAGACTGTATTGAAGAGAATGAACTATATCTTCAACAACACAGTGAATAGTTCCCAGATGATAGTGATTAGGAGGTAAGAAACTCAGGTGTAGTCAAAGTGGAAATCCTAACTCAGAAGAAGATAATGATTATAAGACAGATGAATTTTAATCTTTATCTATATAGAATCTGAAAATTCGAGATCAAATTGAATGGTATCACATCATTGGTTATTATAGAATGTTGGAAAAAACATGGACAATGACGTTGTAAAAATATAAATCCTTCTTATCTTAGGTGGATCCTAATTATTTTTATGAAATTAATAGAGTTAATATATGGGTTTAGGATATAAACAACTAACTCGAACAAATTTATAATATATAGATATATGATTTTTTTTTGGTCATTTGTTAAGAATTTCATTGGAACAAAATTGATTTTAAGGAATAATTTAAATTACTATGGATAGGAAATTAAAAAATTTCCTGAAAATCATGAAAGTAGAGCTCCAAGGTAGAATTAATTGATATTGATGAGAAATTTACACATGTTCTTTGGATCAAGAAACCTATTTATTAGTAGATAAGATAAAAATATGTACATATTATTCTAGACGGATGAAAATTTTTTATTTTTAAATGGGTATATAAAAGAAGATGTTAACATTAAAAGAATAGATGGTTTTATTTTACACTAATATGAGAAAAAAATTTGTTTGATGAATAAGGTGTTATGTGGAATAAATTAAGAACTATGAGTGTGGTATTCAATAGTTGATAAGTATTTGAATATGCCCAGTTTTCAGTGTGGGGGATATGACTAGAATCATTTTTTTCAAAATTGATTGTAATCATGGGATAATTTTTCAGGTGTGTATTGATGATATAATATTTGGTGGACCAGAAGAACCCAGATGAAAAATTTTCATATAAATACTGAAAATGGGATCTAATATATAATTTAATGGGGAAAACACTTTTCCATGTTTTAAATTTTATAAATGAATGAAATGGCACATTATTTTCTCAATATAAATTTTACAAGGATGCTCTGAATTGATTTTGAAGGGATAATTCCAATGAAATAAAAAATCTTGTTACTACTCATATGAGACTATCATGGTATGGTGAAGGAAATGTTTTTAACACCACCTGACATAGGAAAATTGGGGAATTTCTATAATAATTAATAGATACATGATCTAATATGGATTTTCATACATGAAAAGTAGTGATGTATTGACACATTCATAAATAAATCCACTTACTCTTAGTAAATAAGGCTAATTCAATATATCAAGGGAATAATAGATTTTTTCCTCTATATTCAAAGAAATATCAAAAAGATTTATTGGTCTAAATATTTTTAAATTGGTTTTGTTCAAATGTCGATAGAATATCAATAATATGTGGTGCATTTCATAGTGGTCTATTATTAATTTTATAGATAAGGGATAATCATGATTTTATTTCATTAAAAACATAAGATGATTATTACATTGGGGAAACTAATGATTTAATATATTTAATATTTCTGCTACTACAATTTGATGATATTGGATTTAAATTGAAGTCTTTTATCAATATCTATTATGATAATTAATGTTCTATAAATAACATAAAAAATATATTCCATCACTCATGGTTAATTTATATTGAAATAATATAACATTTTATGAAGGAGAATGTGGATCATGGTTAGGTCATGTTGGTGTATACACCTATAGAACTACAGTTTTTAGAAATCCTGATGGAGTCCTTAAAAAATATCAATTTAAGAGGAATCTATATGATCTTGGAGTTTACTCATCATCCCATACATGAACATATGTCGAAGTGAAACCCCCTCCTCATGAGCTATGGTGTACTCTTCCCTATCAGATTAATTTTTTTTTCATTGCCATGTTGTAACCAAAATGGAGTAACCATTATGTTAACTGAAAAATGGGGATAGAATATCCTGATCATGAAATTGTGAGAAGAAGATAGTGTTAATTGTGTCCTAGGGAGATTTCATAAAGCGAACGATCATAAAGATGATAAATCAAATTATTTTTATCATGAAATATAGGATTTATAATGAAAGTAGTTGGTTGTTTTTGTAATGAATTGATTCTTCAATTGTATTTTCATACTAGTCTTGTTTCCCACTCCAAAAATTGTTCATGTAGTCTTTTATTTTGTTTTGATTAAATCATTGATCTTGTTCTGGAATAACAAAAAAATAAATTTTCATATAATATGGAATAATAATCAATGTGGTATAAATGGTTTAAGAGTTTTCAATAAACCAAAAGGGGGATATTTTTGGGGGAAAATCCGACATGGTAAAATTGATGTGTTTTTTTATATTTTGATTGCTATCATAGTAGGATGAAAATTTAATTCATGGAGTTCCAGAGTGATTTTTGACCTGGTATTTTGAAAAATCTGAAATATAGAGGTATGGAATATATTAGAGTGGTTTAGGATGTTCATATAATAACTGGCGCCATTTCCATGTGTTTTCCAAATTGTTTGGTGTTCGATATTTGGACGATGGGACATGTTTTTCAAAATTTTATTGTCTAATGTTGTTTTTGGATAATATGAAAATCGAATGTAATTCATAAAGGTTTCATGATTTGAGAATATTTGGTGATTTATGAAGGTTTAGAGATTTGTGAATGATGACTGAGTCCCTAATGAAATAGAATATGTTATGAGAATATCAAATGTTTTTTGAATATAATATTTCTTTGATGTTTCACAATGATTGGGAGTTTCAGGAATACATATTAAGATTTTTGGAAAAATGATATGGTGATATTGACGGTTCTAAAATTGGAGTAAACTTTCTTAAATAACTGGCTACCCCCTCATTTAATAAGAAGAAGCCTTAATAAAAATCCAAAGGCTCTATATATATGAATTTTTTTCATGAAGGATTTTTATTACCTGATGGTTTTATATGTCCTTGAGTATCACATATAGGGAACTTTTTTCAAATGATATGTATGATTCATGAAATAGGTGAGTTTTTAGAATCTTATGAATTTTTTTAAATATTCTGCGTTTAAGGAATGTATACTGTTTTTAAAAGATTATTATTTTTTGAGAAATTTTACAAAGGGATTACATGAATGTTTATCATATATGAATTATAAGACATTTCACATTAATTATTTGTTGACAAGATATTCATCGTGTGAATGAATGTAGATCTTCGTAATGAAACAAATTTTATGAAATCTATATTGTTGCATATGATCAATGGATTTATATTTTGAAGGAGTAGTGAGAAGACATAATTTAAAAAATAATTGGGTTGAATCCTCTCTCTATTACAAAATAAAATTCCAATTTCTATAATGGTAGTGGGAGATCCATTACCTAGAATATATGCCCATCTGAATGTGGCCCATGAACATGGACCAAAGGCCTAGTGTATGTTCATGCCTGCAGCATCCTTCATGTTTCATCGGGACTACATAATATTAACTTCCTAAATCCCCCAAGGGGATTTCTAGGATTCGTACCGAGGTCTTTTTTATAATGGATTATTGGTTATTTCATTATGGTTACACCCCAAATGTACTCTTCAGTTTATAAGGATGTGATCTTTCATATTTATAGTGGTATTAAACCAGTCAGGATAACGATTATACCTTGATATTTGCATCCATAGTGTACTTTAATGGATTTGGAACATAGTCACATTTCAAATATTTTCTCCATGGAAGCATCCTATTGTCGGTGAAGCTTGAAAAAAAAATTATCTTATGCATGCTTAAATTATTTCTCATACATTTTTATGACCAAGTGAGATAATTTCTTTTAGATTATTAGTGAAACAAGTTAATAAGGGGATGTTTTTTATATATGTTAACATATTCTAACCCCTTTTACGGTACTTAATTGAGTTGGGATAAGACATGCATATATATATAATTTATAATAAATCAATAACGAAAATGGTTGGTTTCCTTAATGAATATAAATACTATAAAATTTCTAAAAACATTTTTAAAGAGTATAACCCTTCTAGATTTATAATCACATTATAAAATATAAAAATTTAGAATATATTGGAGAAATATTATTATCTGAAAATAATCATGGGGAAAAATAATTTAATCTTCAAATAAAATAATTGTTATTATTCTTGTTAATTTCATGATTGATGTATAATCCAAAAACCAGTAAATTAAAATTATTATATTGTGATTAAAAATTACATAACACATAAAACAACTACAATATTCCAATCATATAATTTTTTAAAGTAAAATAAATTAAAATTTAAATATCAATTAATATGGATAATGTTAAAACAATTCTTGAAAATATTTTTAGAAAACATGTATATGATGGAAATAATAATTTTAGACGGTAGAGATAAGTGAAGTAAACATATCATAAAAATATTGACACAATATGTATAAGTACGACTGAGTGGGAAATTGTAATATTTATTGAAAAATTAATTAATAACCTAAAGAGAATAAAATTAAATTGTTTTATTAATCATCTATCAAATAATTTTCTACGCCTTATATTCTAGCAGATACAATCCCAATTAATATGAGATTGAATCATAAACCCTTACACATATTTAAATTTTTTTAATAATAACTTTTATGCCTAAAGTAAATTAATTGAAATATAAAATTTCATTAGGTGTAAATGATAAATTATATAATATGTAATGAGGTATTGTATAAAACATTAAAAACAATATTAGGTGAATTAATGAATATGTGTCTCAATGAATAATTTTTTCAGATGAAATATTTGCCTCGAAGATGGAATTTGTTGTGTATGAATTTTTTCCCCATTATAATGAAACTATATCAATTATCTAATTTTATTAAAAACCACAATATTGATGACTAATTTATACATACACCATTTTATTAATTTATTTTAATGACATATTTTATTAATTATTTATTTATGTCCACATTAGGTGTATTTAGGATTATTATTTCAAAATTTCTAAAGGCATTAGTGTATTGAATCTGGTCAAAAAAGAAAATTTTCCATGAACACTAGAATAGATTTTCATAATAATCATTTGTATACAAAAATTGTACTTAAAAAAAACAATGATTTATGATTATAAAAAAATGAACTATGTTATAATCAAAAAGATGGTAGGTCGTATATACACATGTGTATCATTTCAATTTTGAAACGGTCATGGTTGAAAGATGGTAAGTGTTATTTTATCATTCAATAATTATTTTAAAATAATATACATCATACTTTTCATTATACATTCTTAAATTTACAATACATGTGATGTGATAATAAAAAAATAAATCTCATCACATCGTGAGGTAGTAATACAACGTATACTTGAACGATGTTATCATTTTTACATGAATGGTAATGTAATAATATATATGATATATTAATTTTCCCTAATTATTAATATGTTATTAATATAAAATATATTTATAAAATGAATAGTCATAAATATCCATGAGAGAATATTATGGAAAGTGAATTAGATTAGTTTGTGAGGCGGTAGTCCACAAAAAAATGATTGATGATTTTGTTTTACATTTGATGGAAGATTGGATGAATTGAAGTTATCCTAATAAAATAATAACATCATAGGATATGTTTTATACTGATTATAATATATTAGTAATATTTTTTTAATATTTAAAGGAGTTCGAAGAAGAAATATAACTAATATGATCAACTAAGAATGATACCTCTTTAACTAACATATACTTTTGTGATATACCTAATGCCTCAGTAGATTGTATTTATGAAAAAAGGACTCAATGAATGAATAGTTAATTAAAAAAGGTATTTAGGTAGTTCTTGGAATACCCTCTTGTATATTTAATTGTAAATAGTATAGGATAGAGGGTGCATATTTGTATGTGGGGGGAGGGAACACATGGAACATTTTAAAAGAACGCTATATGCTCACATTTTAAAAATTCCACGATGATCCAAACTGTCTCAATAACAACATATAAATGTTAAATGGGATAAATATATCAATGAAATAATATTTATACAGTAATTTAGACCATTTTAAACATTATATTTAACTTTAGCCCCATATAATCTCTTTCTATCCTTAAATGTGGTAATTTTCCTTTAGTTTTATTTTAGTTATCCATAATGGCCCAAAATAAAGTTGAAACATTTAAACGAAATGCAAAAACACTTTTCCAAAGAATATATATTAATAATTACTATGTGTTTTTATATCAAAATTGAACATGTAATATTGTAAAATTTGAAAATGGGATTAATAATAAAATAACTATACTAATCAAAATTTTATAACATTTTTTTAAAAAATAAAACATTTTGAATGACTTAAATGAAATTGAAATTTACCACAAAAACAATGTTTTTAACATTTCCTTATAAATTTAATCTTTTTAGGAAAATCCAATAGGTTTGTCGAAAGATGGTTATAAATTGATTATTCCAAAAATAATGTTCATAATTCAAATACACTTTCTAAAATTAAAACAAATTAAATTATTAGTTCTCAAATATAATACAATTATTTTTTGGAGAGAGATGTATTTTCAAAACATATAATGTAACCACGAGTTAGTTACTCATTTATTATTGTATCTTCATTGTCCATAAAAATTGAAATTAAAATTATTTTTCATTGAATACCTATAAAAAAATTGATTATTTAGGATATAATAGTCATGTTTTGAAAATAAATTTTTAATAGTATGTAATTATGAATTTAGATTTACAATTTATTGTTTTATATATTATCAAACATTTTGTTATCTTAATAAACAATGTGGTTAAATTCTACCCCCATTAAATAAATTTTATCCTTTAAATTTTAAATTTCGATTTGTTTCACATTAAAATTTTTTTCTATGGAATACCAATATTGTAAAATGGGTTAATAAATGTTCCTCTTAAGATATGATATGGGAAATAAAAGGTTCATATAGAATAACACATAACAGGGTTTCCATATAATATAAAAATAGTTGGAATATCAAATATGGGTATTGAATAAAATCCTAAATAATTATGAAGAGTGTTGCAGATCAATGATCATAGGAATGCAATTTATCAAGATAATTTTAATGAACACAAAAACATAAATTGGTGATGAGTTAAGAGAACATTTATTCACCATATATGTAGAAAATTTCATTAAATTTTTATATCAAAATAAATTTCTTGGGTTTTAGGTATTTGTATACTATTAGCACAGGGAGCACTAGAAAAAATACCTACATGATATATTTTTATTTCATAAACCCAATTTCATCCTTTATTATTCTGATATCACATTCCACATTACCTCTTACTCTATAGAATGAATATCCAAATTGATATTTTTTAATCGTAAATTACTAATAATTTTATTTTAATAGAACATAGTATATATAAAATAATAACAAGATATTACTCGTATTTGTATTAAAACCAATATATATTTGAAAATAATTTAATAAAATATTAATATGATTTTATTAATTTTGAGAAATCAAGTGTAATATAAATTTTTTTGAAATTGGTTATTCCTTAAATAAATAACCCTATATCCGATGTAACCTTAATAAAATGATTGTGAATGATGTTTTTAACCTCAACAGATATCTCATACATCTAAAAATACATATCCAAGAACATAATAATGTTCTTACTGAATAAACCATTCTAATAAAACTAAATCCTATATATATCTTAACCTAATAAAATATTTATCAAGATATCATTAATCACCTCAAAATAGAAAAACATCAAAATGAATTCATGCCCTAATATGTTTCTAAAAATCAATATAATTTTATCAAGAAAAAATGTTAAAAATACTCAATTACATACCAAATTATTGATCCCATGGGTTAATGGTACATTATGGACCCATATCATCCTTAGGATGTGGGTTCAAGACCCATGGACTTTCCATATGTGATGTTGTAACGCCCCGGTTCCTGAAGCCACCCAGAGGCACCCTGTACCCGGTTGGTCCCATGGACTCAAGAGCATTTAATTGAACGCCCGAGGCTACCGAAAAGTAGCGAGGGCCTAGTGTGTGATAGTGGGGAAACTATTTCCTCCTTGGCAGAGTACACTCCAGAAGATAAAAACAATAAACAATAGCGGAAGCAGTAAACATTCCATACACAAGTGAACAAGGGAAGGCTAATTATGATAAATAACAGGATCACACATATATATGATGAATGACCAATATGTCTAGGAAAGCATCCAAACAATTCACAATTCTATAAATACAAACAGTACTAAATACAAGTAAATGTAATGATAAAATCTCCTCAACATCAAAAGCCTATGCTTGGTCACATGCTCTCCAACTCCACAGTAATTCATGTACCTAAAGTTGAAGGGTGCTTTCCCTTGTCTATTCTTGCAATAATATAGTATGTTCGGTCCCAAAATCATGACCCAAACAGGGTGTGAGACTGAATCCCAGTAGGCAACCACCTGAAGTTTTTTTCCAAACAGTCTGTTAATATATGGCAGGTAAAAGCACAAGAAAAATAGTAAACAAGAAATTTCTGAACAATAATCAATCCACAGATCCAAATTCAAGCAACGACTAACATACAGTAAAGCACAACAGGTAATCCTCTGGTCCTACCTAGAATAAACCAACAACCCTTTGGGCAGTGCACTTTGCCTGACCCCTCTCTTATGGTCATATGTACTTATAAAGACTCTTAGAGGAAGCACAAGCAGTCAATTCCTCTTATAGTCTAGGGTAGTCATGAACTCTCTGAAGAAACTCGCACAGTCAATTCCCCATACAGCCCCAAGGTCAAGGAATCTCTGAGGAAGAACACTTGGTCAATTCCCCTTATAACACAGGTCGTTCATATACTCTATTAGGAATCTCACATAGTCAATACCTCCTATATCCTATGGTAATTAGGTGATTCAAACAAACAAAACAGATACTCTCTTAGGATTATCACATAGTCTCTCTCTGTATAGTTTTAAATAGCCAATGACTCTCTGAGAAAGAACTCCTAGTCTATCCCTTTATAGCCCAATGTAATCCTAGGCTCTCTGAGGATTCTCTCTCGGTCAATCCCCATATAGCCTAAAGTTCAAATCCAATCTGAGGAAGATCACTCGATCTATCCCCTTTTAGACTATAGTGCTAGGTTCTCATGGCCTCGGGTAGGTCAATGCATAATAATGTTATATAGAAAAAGTAACCCTACAGAACTATTTGGCTAAACAATCTACAACATCTCAAGCATGTTAGAAAACAACCCTCTACCCTACGATCACAAGGAATGGAAATGATGTAATTGTCCAAATAGGCTAAACAGGGCCAAACAGTCATAAATAGAATGAAGCATGAGCAGTGCTACCCAAGTTATAAAAATCAACCCAAAACATGTCCAATTTACCTCTACATAGGCATACAAGCATAGAAGGAATACAATATGGGTAAAATAGTAAACACACAATACCCCATTCATGGTTTTTGAAAAAATGTGCACATAATATTCAATGACTTTCAACGGAAATGAAAAAACCACATACCATGACATTAAGAGATAGATATACTATAATCTCGAAGCTTGATTCTCTTTGGAACGTCAACGATCTAAAAACGCATAAAACGTTCAACCCATGATAACATGGAAAAGAGGAGGTATTGGAAAACGAAACTCTAAGAGAAGGAATATCTTACCACGGTGATTCCAATGCACCCAAAGGTGTTAGAATCGGAGGATGAATGGATTCTTTGTGGATCATCGGGTATCCGTGGCTGTACAGAATCTCTTGGATGAAGAACACCTAGAAGAAGGTGGTTCTGTCCATAAGACACGAACCTGGTGCTTTTAATGAAAAAAAAAACAAAACACATGGCCTATACTTTTAGAGTACATGGAATGTACTTACTGTTTCTGAACTCCACATTGGGTGGCCTCCAAGTAAAACCACACGAACGTGTGTTTGGCCCTTACACGGCCAGCACATGGCCTCGCACAGCAACAAAGTACACAGCATGTACTCATAAAGTTCACGGCGTGGAATTAAAATTTTTCCAGAAACTCCACTTTTCTCAAAAACTCCCGAAAAAAGAAAAAAATACCTTAAAAGAAGGCCCGGGTTATTACAAACTTCCACCCTTAAAGGAATTCATCCTCAAATTTCCCTAGCAGGGCGTTGAAGAAGAAACCCCAAACAGCTCTGTCCACTATGATCGTACATCGGTCCCCCTCTCCCAAGTCTCGTCATGTACTCGCCCGTGCTATAATAACACTTGTACTAGAGGAACAGACCAGCCATAAATAACCTTTGTACTGCGATCGAAATTCTGGATATGATGCTCCTCAAATGATGCAACCACGGCGTTCTCATCCTCCTCAGGTTGAAAGACATGAGATGGGTCTGAAAAGTAACGTCAGATCTGAGAAACATGGTAGACTTCATGCATTTTCTGGTAACACTGATGTAACTGCATCATATAGGCAACTGGACCAACTCTCTCTAACACCTCAAACGGCTCGACATACCTCCATGAAAGCTTATTGCATCTATGAATCATCTTGTGTCCCATCCTCAGTGCGACACACATGAAAACATGATTCCTGACCTTGAACTCCAAAGGCCATCTCTACAGATCATCATAATACTTCTGGAGATACTGTGCCTTATCCATCCTCTTCCAAATCAACTCTATATGCTCCAAGGTCTCCTGAACAAGATGAGATCCCAGAAAAGCTGACTCTCCTACCTCCAACCATAATAAGGGTGATAGGCATGACCAACCGTACAAAGCCTCATAAGGTGCCATCTGAATAGTTGCTTGAAAACTATTATCGTAGGAGAACTCCATTAGAGGTATATGATTCTCCAATGAACCTCCAATGTCCAGAATGAAAGCTCGGAGAATATCCTCAAGAACCTGAATCATTCTCTTAGACATGCCTTCTGTTTGGGCATGGTATATTGTACTCAAAAGTACATGTGTACCCAAAGCCTTATGAAGCCCCTACCCGACACGAGCATTAAAACATACATCCCTGTCTGAAACAATGGAGTGTGGAACTCCATGTAGATGTACAATCTATCTAATGTACAACCATCCTAGATCATCAATACTAAAGGTATCCTTTATCAGGAAGAAGTGAGAAACCTTCGTAAGCTAGTCGATGACAACCCAAACTTCACCATTCCCTCGAGGTGACCTCGGAAAACCAGTCACGAAGTCCATCACGACATCATTCCACTTCCACTCTAGAATGGGTAACTGCTGTAAAAGACCTACTGGTCGATGATGCTCTACTTTCACCTGCTAACATGTGGAACAACTCATGAAAAAACTAGCAACATATCTTTTCATACTTGGCCACCAATACTGGCGGTGTGGATCACGATAAAACATTGTGATGCCAGGATAATCTTCACAAACCAAGGAATGGAAATCTTGCATCAGCTCCTCTCATATGTCTACTGGAACCCATACATGTCGCTGGAAACACAAGATCTCATCCTCTCCTACTGTCCATCCAAGAAGTGGGTCCACTTTTGACACACTCTCCCACAGGACTAGCTCTTCTGAGTCTATAACTGCCTCATCTGTACCCAATTGGGAAGAGTCGAGGTAACAACTACTGAATATAGAAAAGTCCTCCCCTGTCTGTCATGCACCACCAAATACATCTCATAGAATATAGATATATGCTTCCACTCACTGCTGGCCTTTTGAACTGCATGTATCTGAGTTATCCTAATCAACGCGTTAGCCATTTTGTTGCCATTCCTAGTTATATAGGCAAACTAAAATTCAAAAGAATGAAGATACTCGACCCACCTGCGATATATCAGATTTAGATCCAACTGAGTGAATATTTACTTGAGACTCTTATGGTCAGTGAAAACCACAAAATTCTCTCCCAAAATATAATGTATCCAACAATTTAAGGCATTAACAACAGTTTCCAACTATAGATCGTGTGTCGGGTAATTCCTCTCATGTGGCCTTAACTGCCAAGACCCATACGCAACGAATCCCTCCCCCTGCATCAGCACAGCTCCCAGCCCAATACCTAAAGCATCATAGTAGACAGTGTAGCTTTTCTTGGCTTTGGAAAGACTAGTATTGGTTCTAACATCAACCACCCCTTCAACTCTTGAAAGGCTGACTCAAAGAATCTGACCATAAGAACGTCTCACCTTTCTTAGTCAGACCTTTCAGTAGTGCTGCTAAGAGTGAAAAGTCTTGTATGAAGCATCTTTAGTATCCATCCAGCACTAGGAATCTCTGTTCCTCAAAGACGTTTTTCGGCTGCTCAAATGAAACTACCACTCTCACCTTCTTTGGGTCTATTGATACTCCTGTCTTTGGGATAACATGACCGAAAAAGTGAATGTTATCCATCCAGAAGTTTCATTTAAAGAGCATAGAATATAATTGAAGCTCTCTTAGTGTACTAATTATGATCTCAAGATGGGTAGCATGGTCGTGTAACACCCCAAACACACAACGTGTTCTAAAACCACACGACATGTACTTGAACTATATTCCCCTTCCAAAGTCTCCTTACACGACTAACACACACTGTCCTCTTAATCATTTACAACACGGTGTGTTTACTAATGAAACGGATGGTACTAGACATGTTTCAACGACCCGAATTGCTAGTTACATAGACGGCTACACGGTTCACTCTACACAGTGTGCTCCATGTGCACATGGCACGTACTTGATGGATTTCCTGACCCGTGGTGTTCGTGACACGACCAGGTACTTAGGTTACATGGAACGACATGTAAAACATGAAACAACTTTTAAAGCCAATGTTTCATCCATCTGTGTCGTTAGTCACATGGTTAGACACATGGTGACTACCACACTACCTGTACATACCGTACAGGGTGTGTTCCTAAAATTTTTTTCATAACCCTGTGTCTCTGCACACACAGTCAGTTACACGGTTAAAAACTACACGATGTGTTTTCATAAAGTACACGCCATGTATTCTGTGTTTTTCCATGTAGTAGCCTCAAAAACTTCTTCGGAGCCCAGAAAACACAGAAAAATAAGCGTTACGATGCCAAATTCTGACTCATGAGGGCCCACACTCCCCGCGAATCAAAGTTTGGAACCTCAAACATGTTATAAACAAGGTAAACATGAAATGATCCAACAAATTACTATCCATGAGGGCCCATAACAACTCAAAAACCAATTTTTGGCATAAATTTAAGAAAATTATTATACAGATATATTATCTAACAAATAGTATAGATTTTATCAAAGAATCTATCACAACAGTATACATAATCTACACAACCTTTATCAAAACAACATGCAATTGCTAATAAATCCTAGATAGAATGTCAAGAAAGCATGGAATGTGATTTCTAACAAGTTCTTATATGATGCATGAGATGGAATACCCTCATCTCATCGGGTTGATACATAAATAGAACCACAATAACAACAACAGTAACAACACAAAGCTTGAGAATCACCCAAGGGGGAAATAAAATCAACTGTAAAATTTGCAATCCATTAAAATTGAAATAAACGAGGTAGTATGGATTTTCCCTATACACAGGTTAGATACTCCAAGGCACAACTTTTTAAAAAGTACTGATTCTGTCCTGTCCCCAACTAAGGCTACAAATAGTCAGTCAAGAGAAAAGAACCCTCTTATACAACTTTGTAACGCCCCGGTTCCAGAAGCCAGCATAGGCTCCTAGTACCCGGTTGGTCACATGTCCTCAAGCGCATTTACCTGAATGCCAGAGGCTACTAACATGAAGTGAGGGCCTTGGGTGTGATAGTGGGGAAACTATTCCCTCAATGGAAGAGTACACAATGGAAGAGAAAAATAATAACCATTAGCGGGGGCAGTAAACTATCGACACACAAGTGAACAATGAAAGGATAATTATGATAAACATTAGGATCACACATATATATATATATAATGAATGACACATATGTCTAGGAAAGAATAAAAACAATTCACAATACTGGAAATACGAACATTAATATAAATATGTACAAGGAAAGATAACAGCTCCTCAGCATCTCAATCCTATGCTTGGTCTCATGCTCTCCAGCTCCACAACAAGTCAAGTACCTGAAGTAGAATGGTGCTTTCCCTTGTCTATACCAGAAACAATATAGTAGGTTTGGGCCCAAAAGAATGACCCAAACAGGGTGTGAGACTAAATACTAGTAGTCAACCACCCAAAGATCTGTGGCTAATAGTCAGTAAATCTATGGCTGGTAAAAGTACAAAATAACAGAAAATAGAAACATGCTGAACAATAAAAAATCCACAGTTCCAAAGTCAAGATAAAGCTAACAAGATGCAAAGAACAACATGTAATCCTATGGTACAACCTAGAAAAAACCAACAACCCTCTGCAGAGTCCACTCAGCCTAACCCCTCTGGTTTGGTCATACGGAATTATAAATACTCTCTGAGGAAGCACCCGCATAAAATTCTTTTTATAGTCTAGGGTAGTTAGGAAATTTATGAGGAAGCTCACACATTCAAATAACCTTATAACCCCAATGTCAAGGAATCTCATAGGAAGAACACTAATTCAATTCCCATTATAGCCTTGGTCATTCATAGACTCTCTGAGGAAGCTCACAAAGTCAATCCCTCCTATAGCCTTTGGTAATCAGCTGATTCATACAACCGAAACAGAGACTCTCTGAGGATTCTCACATAGTCTATCCCTATACAGTCTAAAATATTCATTTTCTCATTGAGGAAGCTCTCATGGTCAATCAACTTATAGAACAAAGTAATCCTAGGCTCTCTGAGGATGCTCACTCGGTCAATCCCTTTTTAGTATATAGCACCAGGTCCTTATAGCCCTGGGTAGGTCAATGTATAATAATGCTATATGGACAATGTAATCCTACAATAATACTTGTCTAACCAATTTTAAGTGTCTCAAGAATGTCATAAAACAACACTACACCCTATAATCATAAGGCATGAAAAACAAGTAAGTGGCCAAATTGACTAAACAGGACCAAACAGTCGTTAACAGAACGAAGCATGAGCAAAGCAACAAATTTATAACAGTCAACAAAAAACATGTTCAATTTACCGCTGCACTGGCATACAATCATTGAAAACATACAATGGGGGTAAAATAGTAAACACACAATACCATGTTCAAGGGTATTGGTAGAATTTTTACATATTATTCAAGGACTTTCAACGGAAAGGCACAAACCACCTACCTTGATGTTAGGAGATCGATATACTGGAACCTGGAAGCCTGATTCTCCATGGAACGTCATAGATCTACATAAACTCATAAAATTTTTATCCCACAATAACTTGGAAAGGAGGAGGAATTGGAAAAAAAGATCTAGGAGAAGGAAGAGCTTACAACTACGATTCCAACACACCGAGCGATGTTAGAATCATAGGAAGAAAGGAGGCTCAATGGATCATCAAAGATCCACGGCCATACGGACTCTCTCAGATGAGAAACACCTAGAAGAAGACGGTTCTGTCTGTCAAACGTGACCCCGGTGTGTTTAATGAAAAAAAATTACACGAAGTGTACTTTTGGAGTACACGGTGTGTACTTACTATTTTCGTACTCTACTTTAGGCGCCCTCTGCATCACCCCTCACGACCTCGTGTGTGCCCCATACAGGGCCAGCACACGGCCTCACTTGTCAACAATGTACACGACATGTACTCATAAAGTACACGACATGTTCTTCAAAAATTTCCCGAAACTCCTCTTTTCTCAAAAACTCCAAAAAAGGAAAAACATAACTAAATAGAATTCTCAGGTTCATGCAGATGTGTTTTCACCAAATGTAAAATTTGTCCTATTTATGAATCCATATATACAATTATTATAATTTTTTGAAAAATTTATTCAACACTATCAAAATAACATCTACCATCAAATAAGTTTTTAGACATTATATTCTTCTATACTACTTTTTTCTACACCAAAACTAAAATATTCATAATAGACCATGAGAAACAAAACATTGTGTAAATTTTAATGATTATCTTATCCTAAATATTGTTTTTTGTAAAAAAACATCATCTGACCATTAAATAACATTACAAGGCCATTAGTACCTATCAACATATTCTTGAAAATATTTCACGAAAAACTACCTTTGGAAAATCTTTAGAATTTTGGTTATTATTATAACAAGCATACCATTTATAAAAATACCACAAAATTGATAATATTTTCCAACACCTAAAAACATATATCATTAAAATTCAATTATTTTCATAACATATAATCAGAATAATTAATCCTATGATTAGAAAATCGAATCAGATAATGAAAAAGTTACTCACATATATCATTTTTAATTATTAGTGGATCTTTGGGTTAAAAATCATTTCCCAAAATCTTGTGACCATAATATTAGTTTTTCATCAAAAGTTAGATTCTTTGTGCCCTCATTTTACACATATAAAGAATATTCATATTCATTCAATGAATGTTCCTAGGGGAATATTCCCATGTGTTTAAATATAGGAAATTTATATTCTTCTCATTAACAGCATTTACACATTAACTTTCATGATACAACATCATTCTATTCATTAATTTATTTACAAAATTAAATATGTTAAAATTTTAATCATAATTCGATATCTATCAATTACAATAACCATATGATGTCTGAAAACTATTCATATTATGTTAGTCATTTCATTATACATATCAATATATCTCCCATCAAATTTTCATTTTCATGATTTCTCCTATTTCCCATCATTAACTCAAAACAATAATAGATATAATATTATAATTCAATAAAATAAAAAATTGTAAACTTATAAAAATTGAAGGAATAACGTATATATATGATAAAAATATCATAACATATGAGTTTATGGGTTTAAATACAGGTTATAAATGTAGAAACTCCATATTATAGTATCATAACAAATTTGTTTTTCAAATTTTCAATAATGGTTCATAATTTTTTTTCAAAGAAATATCCCATGGTAGTGTCATACTAATTCTACAGTAAAGCATATTTTTTAGAACCAGGTGATGATGAAGTCAAATTTTAATGTTCCTCTTTTAATGTAATTTCTAATAGGTTCAATAGTACTAGATCCACATCCAATTTTACGATCCATAAAGGGATGTAATTTCATAGAAACCACTCGCTCTATACTTCACCACATGTTCTGGATATTTTTATGTACATTGTATTGTCCACAGACATATCCATGTGTTTTTCACTAAATTATTCGATTTCTAATCCCCAAATTTGTCTAGGACTTGATTAGATACCAACTATAGAAACAAAATTCTCTCTTTTAAATTGTTTCTTGATCATTATATAGAGTACCATTATTAAAAAACAATGATAAAAAATCATTAGTGTCTTTGGAAGATGAGTTTTATAATACATAAAAAGGAAACTCAAACATAACATCATTATTTTATTCTCAATAATGAGTCACTAAATCTATTTCAGATCCTAAAATATCCTAGAATAACCATTTTTATATATAAAATAAATGGGTGACATAAAAATCCCAATGATGGAATACATATGATAAGGAAACATAACAATTGAATCAAGGATATAACATTTTATCTTAAAAGAGAATGCTCATGAGTAAAACATGGGAATCTAAAAAAATGATTTCATAATTTCAATGAATCATAATAATTTTATAAAAACCTTAAACCAGACATATAAATATCTCAATGATAACAACTAAGACAACATCACATAGTAGACAATGTCTAATAATGGATTAATTTCACTCCCCAATATCATAAAATAATTTTAATTTTACTAAAACATTAACCAATTACTTGGAGGGATATATTATTCATTGAAAACCAATAACAATAATATCATGTATATTAATATGTGTGCAGTATATATTAGCAATAAAATGTAATAAAAATATAAATTACCAATGGAAAGAAACATGATGCATAATCTTACCTCATATCATAATAAAAAGAGATTTCCTAAAGGTTGTATTTAGGGATTGAAGACAATAAATGCATTAACCTATTAAAGTAATTTATGTCATTGTATTTATACATCAAATATACATATATAATTAATTTAGGGTATATCCATAACATTAGTTTTTGTTTTTTTCTGAAAACACATACACTATAATGATTAAAGAAAATTATATAAAAAATAAACCTTACACTCTAAAATTATATTTTGATTATATAAAAAATGAAAAAAATACTAGGAAATTCCATTTACAATTTAATTATCTTTGATGAAAATAAGTCAATATTTGAAGAAAATAATGTTCATTATAACATCTAATTTTTTACAGGTTTTAAGTGTTAAAAATATTACTAGCACACTATTGTAAAAAGGATAAAATGTACTTCGTTAAGAGAATCAAAAGATGATTCCTTCCAAACAATTTAATAAAATTTAAAAGATCTGTGATAATATATTTGACAAATCATTTTGATAGTGGAAAAAATATCAGGCAATATATTTTTAGAAAATTATTACATAGATGAAAAATTATTTTTGTATTATGAGAGAAATAAATTAATATTTTCTTAAAAAAACATCCCACATATTATAATTATTAAATATAAGATATTATAATTGTTACAATAATATTTAATTAATATCTATAGTATAATAAAATTAATGGCTATTATTATGGAATGATCAAATAATTTACCACAATGTAAATACAAGCATGAACTATCCTGATGAAAATGTTTTTGAGACAAAACCCTTACCTCTTTGATAAAATTTTAATTATATATCAAATAAATGAATTAATTTAATTATAAATTTTTTTATTGAAGTATGATATATTAATTATATAAAATGTAAATGTTTAGAATATACATTATTTAAAATAAAATATTTTTTTAATAGAACATTTGTCTCAAATTCAACATATTAGAGATGAAACCCTTTCCTCATTTCAAAAAAAAATTATGTATGCCATTTATATCCTCTAAAAAATCTCATAATGTTTTTTTATTACTATTTTAATGGTTTATTCACTCATACATAATACAGTTACATCATTGTTTTTCATTATATATGTAACAAATTATTTAGTTAGGTCCTCATCGTGTTTTTTGTGGAAGGATGGATCATAATTTAAAAATTACAAATGTGTGTTTACCATGGTCAAAGGGGTAAATGTTCTATTATCTCTATAATAATATTAATTAATTAATTATGTTTTTTATAAATCAATTATATTTTTAAAAATAATATAGAATTAATTTTCTGAAAAATGAATTGTGTAAAAATCATGGATATGATTGTTCAAATGTGCATATGTTTATGATTTAAATTATCCAATGGTAATGATGGAAATAATGTATATAACGCCTTAAAATTATAATGTAAAAACATTCAATTCTATAGCATGTACGACACACAACACAAAATGCGTCGGGGAATATAGTATCGTAAAACATTAAAATATAATTAAAATTTTAAATTAACCTAATATATGATATAATTTCCATTTCGTGAAATAATAAGTTATGTTACGTCCCCCAAAACCAGTACATTCTCTAATGTCGTTCATTACATGCATGACCAATTTTTACCAAATTAAAAACATTATAAAAATATTATTATTTTATATAATAATACATTACCTTGAAATTAAATTAGATATTATGAAAGGTAATAACAAAATTAGTCAAAACAATGGTATAAAAAATTACAAAACAAATTATTTGGGAACTGTTTAATTCTAAAAGAATAAAAAAACCAACTGATTATAAAGGGACTATTTTTATAGGAAACTATTATTATGATCACTATGTTATTTAAAAAAAATCAATTAACATCAACTAGTATGAAATCTTAATCTAATATAAATTATATATCAAATACAATAATTTTTATATTCCTTTAATATATTCGATGTTCATAAGTTAAGAACAAACCCAATATTCCGCATAAAAATAATTATTTTTCTAGATAAACTATTTCCACATTTTTAATTTAGAACATATATTAAATATAATTTTTTAAATTTAATAATGTAAATATAAAAAAATAAAGAAAATTAAATGAAAAATGTAATAAATTGGTAATAGAAATATTTTTGTAATTTTTTGTGATGTTTATATTTTTTATGAAAAATGAAAAATATTGATTTTTAATTCCAAAACTCTTTTTATTATATTTTATTTATATATTTAAATTATATTTTATTTTTATTTTTATGTTCAATTATATCTATTTTGTACAAATTAATCCAATTTAGCTCATTATTATTAATTTCACTTTTAAATTAGATTTGAAAACATAGAAAACATTTGAATGTTTTTACTTTAAAAACCTGTTGTGGCAACCCCTAAATGAGATTAATATTAAAATTATTTATTCCCATATTTTTATTAGAGTAGGGAAAAATTTATTACAAATATGTTACCAGATAATTTATGTTATATATTAATGTCAATTAGTATTTTAAAAAAAATATTCGTGAAATTGATTAAAATTATTTACACTGATTGAGGGAAAAATCTACATAATAAGGTACTAAATGATAAACATTAGACCAAAAATTACATATAAAATATGCCAAAAACTATTTTATAGTCATATTTTGAACTCATACTCATTTCAATATATTTTTGACCATTATTGGGGATAAATTTTTAGGGTAAATGTTAGTGGAATTCCAATTCCAAAAAATTGAAAAAATGGCACTCCCCCACCACTATAAAAAGGCTCTCAACTCTCAACATCCATACAAACCTCAATCCATTTTTTTAAAAAAATATATACAGAAATTATATCCTAGAATACCACCCATAATAAGAGAATTCACCACTTTTTGATAATCCCATTTAATGAATTCCTTTGTTGAAAACCAAAATGAGTTAACTGAATAAGAGGTAACATCCATTCTCAAGCGCTTTGTTTTATTTTCATTATACACCCTATATATTCATCTGATTACATTCATATATAATAACATATTAATCATTAATATATTCAGATATTATATTTATAATATTTCAAAATACACATTTACACACTTACATTTAATTTATAATGAACTTATCATTTACGTGTACAATGAACTACAACGACGAAAAATGATGTCATTTGCTTTAATTTATCACCTCTCATGGTTGTGAATTTAGATGGAAATTCTATTTATAATATATATATACATAATAATTATAATTTATTTAATCTTATATATTTATTTTATATCAATTTTTTTAGTAATTCTATTTTTTGGAATACGATAACATCATTTGTGATAGTGTGGACTACCCCCTCTCGAAAGAAATGTGATTCATTTAGGATACATGTGAAATGTTTAAAGGATGGTTTTAATACACATATTTATAATATATTACATTTATATTACTCTTAAATTATAATATACATATATAAATATGTCATTTAGTTTTTATTATTTCAAAATACGACAAGGAGATGAATGTTGCGTTCATCCATATGTACGAGAAAATGTCACTACAAAAACATTGAATTATACCAACAGAAATTTAGTCATAAATTATATATTTGTCGTTATAAATTAGTATTTCTAACAAGTAATATGTTTTTTGGTATTAATTTTAAGTTAAATTTTTTTAAGAACATATATATTTGATTATATAAATTTTTTTGTAACAATAAATTTCTTACTAACAATAAAATTTATTGCATTATCATACTATTAGTAACAACAATTTTTCCAAAAAATACTCTATTTATATTAAATTGAGTTATTAATAAATATTTTACCATTATGAAATCATATTATAATAAATTATTCACCAATATTATTATTTTACCAAATAGAAAATATTTATTAATAATTTAATATCATCCCATTATTTTTTAGTAAAATATATTTACATATATAAAATTAAAATATGAATAATTTAATAATATTTATATGTTCATATATCAATAAATTTTATATCTATATAAAAAATATAATTTTTTATATTATTGAGAAATCTTGTTTGTGATTTTAAATTTCTACCTGAAAACCTTAATCACAATTATCATTCACTACATTTCATCGACCAACATTCACCATCATTATCTTCCGCAACCTCTCCCTATTTCAACCACTAGGGAATGATTGAGAAGTATCAGCCTTGAACTAGTGTAAGTTGATGAGGATTTTGGGAGATTGTCTCCAAAGTAGAATTCTAGGTTGAAAATGCCAGATTCATTGGAGAATGAGATGGTCGAAGCTAGCACCGGTCCAGATCCTTCATTGTAGTGATGATGATGTCACATAGAAGTGAAATTGAGGATAGGAAGGGGCCAGTAGAAGCCAACAAAGGATTGTCACCAATCGAGGGAAGAGGTTTGAGCCATAGTAAAATTCATTTGCACACTACCCCCTACATGGTAGATCTAGTATCACCATAAGAAATTCGACGAACACAAAATACCACCGCCTTGTACTCGTCATACAAGGCCATGAGAGGAGTCCCGACCCAAGGATGGGACTTAGGGATTAGCATCACAAAATAGGATAATGGTGACTACATCATATGCCAAATCAATTATAGGGGAGAAACACCAACTGCTGAGGCATAAACCATGGTTTCTAAAGCTGATCTAGAGAACCAGAAAAGAACAGAGTTATCATATTTCAGTTCGCACATATTTATTGTATATGTTTTTTCTAAAATTCTTTACATTTGGATTTTTTTTCAATTTATTACTTTTTTTGTGGTGTTTTGTGTAGATTATGGTGAAGACCTGTATCAATGGGAATTCTCTTCTATAATAGTTGAACATGGTAAATGTGTTCTTGTTGCCAACAAATGTTCTTTTTCTTCTATTGTTACTAAGAACACTTTGTGAGTATGTGAGTTTTCTTGTTTACTTTGTGGGTATGTGCTCTCATCTAAAATAATATAATTGCATTTGTGTTGCGATATATGATTTTATTATCAACTACTTGATTATATTATGCACTTCAAGGTTTAATGTATCAAGCCCTTTGTACTTCCGTGTAAGGCCCCAAGATGCTTCAACCACATATATGGTAAATTTTACATTCTTAAATGATGTTTAAGGGATGCGTTGAATGATGGTAATTGATGATTTGATGCATTATATAAGGACCCGAACATATTATATACACAATGAATAATTTATTCAAGAAAATTATTACTTTTACATTGATTATTTTTTCATGTTTATAGCTTTATAGAATTGGGACATAATACATTTATTACCTTACACATCGTATCAGAGTGGATACTATAAAAATAGGTTTCTATTTTTTCAAAATTATAAACATTAAAACATAAAACATGATTCCTTGACACTTATTCAACATTAAATATGTCTTCCTAATTTTTCTTAAACATCCATTAACCAATGAAAAATCATTTAAAACTTTTTATGAGAACAAAAAAATAGTAAGGTATATAAAATGAATGAATGAATGCATTAGTCCATGAATACTTGTAATGAATGAAATCATTTTAATAAGACATACTGATAAACTTTATATATATAAATACTTTTTCAAACAAGAGATTTACAAAATACCTATGAACATAAGTAGAACCATAAAGGTATCATGGGTCATTACATACATAATCTTGTAACCCTCTCAACTACCATAAAATTTGTATCCCTCACGGCTACCTTTCAATTTGTGTAACTATCGTAGTTACACTTGGAGTAACCATACCAATGACCTCAAACATACACATACCCAATAAATTTTATGGAAATATAGGTACCTGACTTCATTATAAATAATTTCTAAGATCTAGAACATATTCATACAACATGAATATTAGCATAAAAGATATCTTTTGAATTTTGTAAAAAATAATTTGAAAAGAGGATTAAAAAAATGTCCCTTATAAATATCATAAAACTTATGTGAGACTTAGTAGAGTATATGGAATATGTATATACTATATAAATATATAATAATTAAACCTATAATAATCAGAATTTATCACACAAAAAATTAAATACCACATAAATAATGGAGAATAAGGTTAACCCAAAGGACGGAAATCTGGTTAAGAATTTGCTTACCTCAGGCTAGATTTACATCACACTTATTTAAACATCATTTATAATGGTTAAAAGAGTTTTATTAGTATTTTATAGAAACATTGTCATGTTTATAACATCTTATATGATCACTTCAAGACCTCATTTTACCCATTAATTATTATTATTTTGTTCCTTGCACTATTTTGGTGAGTTCCATACATGATTCCCATAATTGGTTCATGATGGATGTTCATGTTGTTTGGAAGTGAAACTCCAGAATTGAAATATAAATGTATTTAAATATTTCTAGTACTATTATTTATATCATTTATCATTTTAATGTTTTATATGGGGATGATTCATATGTTAAAACATTAATGATATTCCTTTAGATAATTTTAGTGGTTCTTTGATAATAACAATCTCATTTTTTCTTATAAATTAAGAACCCGGGTAAAAAAGAATTATAGAACCCTGGATGAGGCATAATAAATATATAATAACATGTTTGGACCATATAAATGGTTTCATAAACACACATGACATAATTAATGGAAATTGAAATCACATCATCCACGATTTCAGTAATTCGACACATTACAAGCAATGTTTTTCCTTGAATTACTGGGAGAGAAGAAGAGTAGTGATGATGAATTTCTGATGAACATGAGAGAATATAGAATATACATGATTTCTGGAGATTTCATTACTCTTTTTTAAGAATATATGAATAATGAATATAAAAATAATGGAACAGAAAATAAAATAATAATTGAGAAATTCCTTACAAAAATTCAACAGCCTAACGACTATGCAAAATGGTTTTAGAAAATACTAAAAAGAGATTGGAAAAGGTAAACCCATATATAAATTAATAATAATAATTAATAGATCAAGAATAAGTATTAAATAATAACATGGTATGAAAACTTGAAATTTATACCACATAAAAGAGAACTTGAATGGAAAAATGAATGAAATTGTGATTTTTCAAACCTTGTAGAGTAACTCCTAGAACATGATGGTTTGGATCTTGGGGCATGTGGAATCATTTTTAGGGCTAATAGGGAGGTAAAGAGGCTATATATTCATTTATGAGGAATATAAAATGATGTTAATGTGGGAATGTTATGGTATTTATAGAAAAAGTGAGGGATTATTTTAATAATTTCTAAGGGACACCTCTTTAGTGGTATTTTCAAAACAACGGTCTTTCCAATGGTATTTTCCCATGGAATAAGAAAACATAGAACACATCATAACATATTTTACTGAAATTTTTTTACCATATTTATTACATCATTAATGACGTTATTGACACACTTATACTCAAAACTGTATTTTTTACCATTCACTGAAAAATCAATTGTTTCATAAAAATCTCCAAAATCACCCAAACAATTTATCAATGTATAGAATTCAAAAATGAATTCCATTTGTTGAAAATAATTTTCTTATATTTTAATTTTAATTTTTTAATAAAATCATACTTCATTAAAAAATTAAGTTTTTAAAAACTATAAATTCATTAATATAACATTTAAAAATTAATCAAGATGTAATTTTTTTAATTCGTTAAAAAAATAAAATAATAATACAATTTACTCTTCATTAGAGTCAAATTTCTATTCATATTACTATTCATAATGGTATGTTACTATTCACCAAAAAATTAAGTTGGTTCTTATAGACTCTAAATAACATACTGAACACAATTATAGATGACCATTTTTTAAAAGTCAAAACATAGAAGCAGTAAAATTATTTTTAAAGGCTAATATAAATATCTACATTAAACATAATTTCAAGCATTTCAATTTATTTTTTGAAAACCATGGGGTGTTACATTATCCCCACTATTTCGATATTGCATCCTCACAATTTTATTTACATATTAAACAATTGAGGGTACCTTTTTCTCATTGCATTTTCAGCCACAAATGTTTCTTATTTGACAATTTGGTTTATCCACATAACCCTTACCTACTAGATTAATTTTTTCCACAATACCAATTCCCTTAGATCATGAATCATAACTGGTTTCTCTTCATTTGAAAGGTTCTCCTCCAGATGATCTACTTCTAGGCTCAATACATGAGTAGAATCAGGTACATACATTCTCAACATTGAAGATGAAAAATATTGTGTACCTAAGACAAACTTATAGGCAAATCTACTCGGTATACAACTAGTCCAACTTTCCCCATGATTTCAAATAGACCGATGAACAATGTAATTCTCATTATTTTCTTACCAAAACATGTCACAATATTCCGAGAGATTTTAAGGAAAACATGCTCACCTTTCTTAAATGTGAATACTATGCTTTTGTTATCTAAAAAACTTTTCTACCTGCTCAGAGCTGTCCTCCAGTGAAGCTGGATCATCATCACATTCTTTGCCACATACTCTACTAATTTCGGTCCAATAAAATCTCTTTCACCGACTTCATACCAAAACGCTGGAGTCTGACACTGCTTTCTATAAAATGCCTCAGAAGGTGTTGTCTGTATACTCGAATGAAAACTGTTATTACATGAAAACTCAAGTAATGAATGTTGATGATCCCAAATTTCCAGGTAGTCCATTGAAAAAACTCGAAGCATATCCCCCAAGGTTAGATTCATTCATTCTGACTACCTATTTGATTGAAGATGAAAATATGTACTGAAAATTAACTCTGTGAACAACGACTTATGAAGTCCCTTCCAAAATATTGAAGTGAACCTAGGATCCCGAATAGATACAATGGAAGAATGAACTCCATGTATCCTAAAAATATTTTTTAGGTATAATCGAGAAAGCTGATCCAATGACATTTTATCTATAATATAATGAAAATTGGATGATTTTGTGATCCGGTATATATTAATCCAAATTGCATTGTTACCTCATGATTTATTAGGTATTCCCACCACAAAGTCTATGGATACATTATCCATCTTCTACTCTAGCACTGGAAAAGGATGAAGCATCCCCTTTGGTAACTGCCACTCTACATTAACATGCTGACATGTCAATCATTTCATGTAAAAATCAGCAATATCCCTTTTCCTTACATCCCACCAGTAATACTCCTGAAAGTATCTGTACATCTTAGTACTACCAGGATGAACTAACAATGGAGAACAATGAGCTGTAGACAATAAATCTTTCATCAATAGAGAATCAATGGGCACACACTACCTTTTTCCAAATCATAAAACACAAACATTATCAAGTTTAAATTCTGGAAGCCTATCCATTTTAACTAATTCATCCTTTTTCTACTGCTCATGGACATCCTTATATTATCTCTTAATTCTATATGATAGTGAATAATGCACTGAAAACTAAGAAAAAATAGTTTTATTCCCTCCACTAACAACTACTTAGCGAAAATTCAAAAAATCATTAATCAAGGAATCATGTAACTAATGTAACATGGTTAATGATGCGTGATATTTTCACGTCAAGGCATCCCCCACATTTTTTGATTTTCTAGGATGTTAATTGATCATGAAATCAAAATCCTTTATCAGTCCAATCCATCTTCTATGCATCATGTTTAATTCCTTCTATGTGTATATATACATTAGACTTTTATGGTCATTATTTATTGGACATTTGGCTCCGTATAAATGATGCCTCCAAAAATTCAATGAAAAAACCACAACTTCCAATTCCAAATCATGTGTGGAATAATTTAACACATGAGGATTTAGTTTTCTTGAAGAATACGAAATTACATGATCATTCTGCATCAAAACACAACCAAGCACCATCAACGAAGCATCATTGTAGATTATGAAATCACCATTTGCGGAAGGCAAGTCCAAAACTGGAGAATTTACCAATTTCATCGTTAGTTCCGGAAAAAAATCATCACATTCTTTTATCCAATCAAATTTAACCCACTTCCCTATTACCTTAGTTATCTGGCTAGATAACCAGGAAAATTTCTTAACAAAACGTCTGTAATAACCTGCTAATGCAAGAAAACTAAAAATCTCACTAACATTTGTGGGTATTTTTCATTCATCAACCAATTTTGATTTGGCAGGATCAACTATTATTCCATACTTATAAACAATGTGACCATGAAAAAAACCTATTACCACCCAGAAATACACATGCTGAATTTTCCATATAGTTTCTTATCTTATATGGTTATTAAAACAACCCTTAGTTTTTTTTCATGCTCTTATTTATTTTTAGAAAATACTAGAATGTCATCAATAAATAAAACCACAAACATATCCATGAACTCATGAAATACCTTGTTCATAAGATTCCTGAATACAATCATTGAATTAGATAACCCAAATGGCATAACAAAAAATTCATAATTCTCATATCTAGTAAGAAAGGCTATTTTTGGGATATCATCCCGCTTCAAAATCAGCTGATGGTATCAAGATCTCAAGTCAATCTTTGAAAAGTTGTGATCTCTCAGGTAATGATCAAACAAGTCATCGATATGAGGCAAAGGATAACTATTTTTAACTGTGATGCTATTCAATCCTCTATAATCAATGCAAATTCTCATGGAACCATCATTCTTTTTAACAAACAAAACAGGATCTCCATATGGTGAAGTGCTAGGAAGAATGATGATTTTATCATGAAAATATTGCAGCTAAATTTTCAATTCATGAAGTTCTATTTGATCCATATGATATGGGGGTTTTAAAATTGTCTTAGCATCAGGAGATAAGTCAATTGTGAGTTCGAATTCCCGATTAGGTAATAAATCGGGTAACTCATTAGGAAAAACATCAAGGTATTCATTTACCACAGGTACATAGTCCATATAAAAAGATCCCTTATTTTCAACAATATTATTAAGATAACATTCATTCACATCTATCAATAATTTCTCAGCATCTTGATATTTTATCAATTTTATAGGTTTATTCTCTTATAAAAACTGAAACTCTTTCCAAAAAAATTTCTTTATCTCTATAGTCAATCATAACATGATAAAAAGAATGCTAATCAATTCTTAGAATAACATCAGACATGAATAAGGGTAAAAAATCAATGTTTGCTGGTGATTTCTTTCCACAAAGAACAATTGAAAGATTATTATAATTCCTCTTTACTGTATTATTTACCCCTATTGTTTTATCAATATGTTCAGGACTCATTTGCTGAGGTGAAATTTTTAATTTACTCGAAAATTTCTCAAAGATGAAGGAATTTGTAGACCTCGTATGAATCAAAATATTAGAAAAATATGAGTGATCAAACAAATTACTTGATTCAACTTCATTGGATGCCCTGAAATTATTTGACATAGTCATAAAGGATCTCACTACACCTTTCCTCTTATATTTTATAATCATTGTATCATTTGGATCTCTCTTTTGGACGAAATTTGAAAAATGACCCATCTAACCATATTTAAAACACATTACAGTTTTCTTATCAGGATTTGTATTAAGATCATTTTCATTGAAATAACGGGTCATATGTCCAAACTTACCACATTAAAAACACTTTCTAGTTTTCTAAGACATTCCCCAGGATGTTTCTTGCCACACTTTTTAGAAACTAGAATCTATATTTTCTTACTGTTGGAACCATGGTCTTCTATGCATGTTTTGGAGTATGGTTTTTGTTTGTTGTCAATCATCAATGGATTTTTGGATCATGTACCAGCAAAGAGATCATACCGTTCAAGCAGACAACATTATTGAAGGTGGCGCCATTTCCCATTGTTTTCCAAATTTTTGGGGTCCAAAATCTGGAAGTTACTGAGCATCGCAAAAAGTGGATTTCCATGAAGATAATAATTAAATATGGCAAAGGTATGAATTTTGCGAAGAGATGATGCATGGTTTGGAAATCGCTAAGACCAGAAGAATGGAGGCGGTGAGTCTTCACGATTACTTCAAGGCTTCGCGAACGACAGAGCTGAAGCGCATCGCATCGGTGAAGAGATTTTCGGGGGAGCTTTGCAGCGAAGGGGCGAAGGAATGACAACGGTGATACTCTGCGATTACGACGAGCTCCATGATCCGAAAATTGCCGAGGTGCTTAGCGATTTGGACAGAATTCCGACGGAAACTTCGGAGCATCACGATTTCAGATGACGTGGCGTTGACTTCACATGGAATGTTTGAGGGTCGGTGGAATCACCTATAAATAGAGGCGGACCCCCTCAAGATAAGTAGAGAGAATTTCAGAGAATTTCCTTTGCTCTCGGTTCGCAAAGGTCTCTCACGAAGGCAGTGTGCTTCACAAAAGATGAGCTTCGCGGCGGCTATTCTAGCTCCGTGAAAGTCATGCGCCCCGCGTTGGCTTAGTGAGCTTCACGAAGAGGCAGGAGCTCCATGATAGCCAAGCATTGCGAAGGATGGATCATCGCGAGAGTGCTTCGTGATTGAGCTTCGCGAAAAGGCAGGGACTCCGCCAAGGCTTGTTTGAGCTTTGCAAAATTAGGATCCTTGTGAAGTATGGTACTTTGTGAAGGCCTTTTTCAAAGGTTGTTTTCCCAGTTGACAATGAGAAAAGGGGGTATTCATCAGTGGTTGGAATTTGGACTTTAACAGAGCATTAACTCTGGACTCTGATGCAAGAAAAATCTCATGCTGAAAAGGAGACAAAGACCTTCATGTCTATCTATTGAAGAGACCATCACGTCTATAAACTGAGTGAGACTTCACCAACGGCAGTGAGCTAGGGGGAGTCAATGGGAGTGTCCCAAGGGAAGCATTGAGCTATCCCGGATCCATTGTAATGGCAGTGATCCTGGGACGGAGTGACTATGACCGCACAGTTGTAATCCACAACTTTTGAAGATTATTTGATTTTGGTATGACTCGAAACTTGTCGGCGTATGCTTCTTGGACGTAGCCCTTAGTGGTGAACCAAGTAAAAAGGGTTGTGTATTCTCTATGCATGTGCATGTTTTCTTTCTGATCATTTGCATCATACAGGTTCAACAAGTTCCTACCAACGTGGGAGCAAGATCCATCACATTAAAAGAAAAAAAATTCACCCTGATTCCCCCCTCCCCTCTCAGGGTGTCCTGGGGTCCTTTAAGTTGTATTAGAGGGAGGTTACTGGTGTTGAATCTGTCATTTAGCGTCATGGAGAATGCAGTCAATATCAGGGGAGTCCCTCACTTCGAAGGAAGTAATTTCCAGATCTTGAAGAACATAATGAGATCTCATCTAAGATCTCTTGGAATGGATGTTCTCTTTTCTACTGTGCGAGGAATACAAGTCACTGGCCCAATAGGCCTGGATATGACTGAAACAGACAGGAAAATTCTTGATGCAGATGCTAATGCAAAAAATTCACTTACTACAACCCTTTCTGATCAGATCTACCTAACGGTGATGAATTTCACCTCAGAAAAATCCATGTGGGATAAACTCGAGAATATTTTTGAAGGAGATATCAAAGTGAAGGAGGCGAAACTACAAGTGCTGCACAATCGGTTTAATGATTTGAAGATACATCCAGATGAGAATGAAGACTCTTTCTTCAATCGAATTACTAAAGTGGTTAGAGCAATTCAGGGTCTAGGTGAAGAAATCAAATACATTGATATTGTAAAGAAAACATTAAGAAGACTCCTACCTCTGTACAATGCAAAGGTGTCAGCCCTTGAGGAAAGAGATCTTTCAAAACCTTCTCTGGATGATCTACTTAGCAGCCTGGTAGCATGTGAAATGAGAGTAAAACCCGAAGATGTTACGTCTCATGTGAGCAAGGAAATGTCCTTCAAGGCCATGGATAAACTAAAAATATCAAAAGATAGTAGTGGTGAAGATGAAGAAGAAAAAGAAATTCTTTCTCTCATTGCAAAGAAGTTCCAGAATGGGAAAGGGAAATTCAAAGGGAAGTTACTTATCGCATGTTTTCATCGTGGAAATGATGGGCACATTGCCTCTCAGTGCTTAAGAAAGATCAATGATAAAGATAGTGAAGATGAATGCATCGAGAAGCCTCAGAGAAGGTTCTTCAAAAAGGGAGAATTCAAATCTGGAAATAAAATGCAATGGAAGAGTTTTATCTGTGAAGAGGAAGAAGATGATAATGAATTCTATGATGAAGAAGTACCAGAATTTAAAACTGGGAACCATGCTTCCATGATTGCCACTGTTTAAATGACAGAAGATAATGGTGGAGAAAAACAACTGAGAACTTGTGTAGATCCTGAGATGCAACTTAAGGATGCGGATAATAAGCTTAAGATTAAATGCAAGAGTTGCAATAAGTGGAAATATATTATATAAGAATCAGATGAATATGTTGATCAACATGAGGCTGAAATTGAACGACTGGAAGAATTTCTGAAGGTACAGTCTCAAATAATTGAAAGCAATGATGATGTAGTGGATCTAAAGCTGAGAATTGAAGAGCAGGAAAAGGTCATCAATGACCTCACCTCTAGACTAGATGAAAAATCCAAGACTGCTAAGGGTCTTGAGGAGGAAGTTGTTACTATAAGGAGTAAACTTGAGACTGAATCAATTCCAAAATAATCGAGGAAGAAAATACAGTTTGGAAGATTCTCAAATGCAGAATTACTAGCAAGAGCCAAGTGCGGTTCAGATGGGGCTGGAAAAATCTTGAGTAATCAAAGGCCCGCTTGCATGGGAAAGAATGGAATTGGCTGTGAAGCTGAGACATCATATACTAGAAGTGAAAATATCCAAAATAAATATAAGATGAAAGTTGAACATGTTGAAACGTTGCCTAAAGTGCTGAAAAAGGAACCCTCAACCAAAACTAAAAAGATAACTGGAAATTATCCTCAAACATTCAGAAATGACATAAAGTCTAACTTTTCTCCCAAGGATGAAGGTATGAGGAGAAATTCAAGTGAGAAGACATTTCCTCTCATGAAGTGTCAGTTCTGTGGCTATCTGGGCCATACCATGTCTTATTGTGAGGAGGCAAGAAGCTATCTGAATGGAGAAGATATAAAAGTTCAACAAAGGAGAAAAAATTCATATCCTAATTCTTATAGAAGAAAAAATTTCTATGGATATTGTTTTCGTTGTTCTAACTTTGGTCATAAGGCTGCTAATTGCAGGTAGTGAAGGGACATGTACAGCTCATACTGAAGTTCAAGACAAGTCAAGTCTCGTCAGCAAGATAGTGTTGCTCTTTCAAACAAGTTTTCTCCTCTCAAATAAGATTTTGACTATGAATAACCTGTTTATGTATAAGAGATAATTTAAAGTCCATCAGTTCTATATACTCAATCCAATATCTCATGGAAGGAAAGGAAGAAGATTGAGAAATCCAACCTTGTAGAGGTGGCCCTCAATGCTACAAAGAACAACAGTACCAAGATTCTAGATAGCGGTTGTTTATCTCATATTAAGGGTAATGCGGTCCTACTAATGGATATCAAAAGGACTGTTGATGGTACAATACGATTTTATAATGATGGGGCTCTGAAAATCAAATGGAGTGGAAGTATCGAGTTATCTAATGGAGAAATAAAGAAGACTGAAGTCCTTTACGTTGATGGCCTAAGTCATAATCTCCTCAGCATGAGTCAACTTTGTGATGCATGACATATAGTTACTTTTAATCAGAAAGGTTGCCCTATCAAGGGAAAGACATGAAATTCACTCATGAAGGGATGCAGAATAGAAGGAAACTTGTATTAGGTATATAGTGAAGAAAATGTATGTTACATGACTGTTGAAGAAGAAAACAATTTTTGGCATCGGTGACTGGGACACATCAATCAACAAGACATGGAGAAAATTTCAAAATTGAGAATTGTCATGGACATTCCCAACCTCAAGCGTGAGCATGAAAAATCTTGTGATGCTTGCATTCATGGGAAGCTGGTCTGTAGTTCATGTTGTCCAAAGAAGAAAAGGGCATCTCACCTTCTTGATCTGATTCATACAGATGTATGTGGGCCGATATATGTTGCCGAAACTCATGGAGAAAGGTACTTTGTCCTTTTCATAAATGCTTACAGTAGAATGGCATGTGTGATGGTCATTCACAGGAAATGAAATGTCCTTTACTGCCTGAAAACATATCAGCGAATCGCCGAGAATGATACTGGATGAACAATAAAAGTGATGTGATCTGAGAATGGAGGAGAATAAATGTCCATTGAATTTGAAAATTATCTGGAGAAGCATGGGATACAGCATGAGGTAGCTGCTATGAGAACTTCACAACAAAATGGAGTTGTTGAAGGTAGGAATCGACAGGTGAACAACATGTCACGAACTATACTGATTGAGAGTCGTATTCCACGACATTACTAGAAACAGGTTGTTCGAGCTGCAGTGAACATTCAAAATCGAACGGGACTTTATATGGGTGAGACGAAGACACCATATGAATTGTGACATGGATGAAATCCTTCTTTAAAATACTTTCGTGTCTTTGGAAGTAAACGCTTCATCAGGAACAAAGAAGGAAATCAAGGGATATATGGCGACAATGCAGATGAAATAATTTTCCTCAGTTACTCAATGAATCGTAAAGAATACAAGTGTTTCTACAGGAGTTTAGGAAGAATTGTGGAAAGCAGTGATGATATGATAATTGAAGATAAAAGTACAAATTCTTCAACGATGTCATATGCTGATGTGATATAAATTCAAGAAGTAAGTGAACGGGAAGAAAATAAAAATGCAAAAATAGAGGAAGTTATTCAAAACACTCAGTAGTCACATCAGGATGTTGACTCAGATGAAGAATTTGAAGAGGAAATCATAAATGGTGAGAATGCGACTGAACCTCACAGGAGAAATGGAAGAGCAGATATTGAACCATCTAACATAATTGGAGACAGGAATGCACCCACACAGACAAGGAGGATGAGGAATAACACACCATCTGTATTTCTGTCAGTTTTGGAGCCATCCTCATTTGAAGAAGCTGTAAAGGATGAATCTTGGGTGAAAACCATGAATGAAGAGTTAGATCAGATTGACAAGAATTAGACATGAGATCTTTTCCAGAGACCAAAAGGTCACAATGTTATTGGAACAAAATGGATATTCATGAACAAGTTTGATAAGCATGGAAATGTTATCAGAAACAAGGATCAACTTGTATGTAAAGGGTATTCTTAGATAGAAGGTGTTGATGTTGAAGAGACCTTTGCTCCAGTGTCTAGACTGGAGCAATCAGGCTGTTTCTTTCCATGGCTCTCCAAAGAGGATATAAAGTATATCAAATGGATGTCAAGATAGCATTCTTAAATGGTGTACTCAATGAATATGTCTACATTGAAAAACTCGTGGGTTTTCTTCATGGTTATGATGAATCAATAGTCTGCAAGCTAAAGAAAGCAATTTATGGCCTGAAACAGGCACCACAGGCGTGGTACTCCAGACTGGATTCTTACCTTAAGAAGCTGGAATTCAAAAGAGGAGGAGTAGATCACAATCTCTATGTGAAGAATTCTTCGAAAGATTAGTTCATGGTTCTATTTTACGTCAATGACATTATATTTTGTGGCAGCATGCAAAAATCAGTGGATGAATTTTCCAATCATATGAAATCAGAATTTGAAATGTCAATGATTGGGGAGATCACATAATTCTTGGGACTTCAAGTGACTCAAAGGAAATATTTCACTTTTATCTCTCAGGAAAATTATGCCAGAGAGCTACTGAAGAAGTTTAATATTCAAGACTCCAAACCAATGTCAACTCCTATTGCAGTTGGAACCAAACTTGGAAAGCATGAGGAAGGGACATCTGTAGATCCCACCATGTACAGAAGAATCATTGGAAGCCTACTGTACCTGACAGTGACACGGCTAGATATTGTCTTTGCCACATGTCTTGCAGCCCGCTTTCAGAGTTGTCCAAAGGAGGATCATATGGAGGCATCAAAAGAATCATGTGGTACATTCAAGGTATACACAACATTGGGTTACATTTCCCTGCAGGTAGGGACTATGAATTATTAGCGTTTTCTGATGCTGACTGGGCTGGTGATGTAGTAGATAGAAAGTCCACCAGCGGTGGAGCTTTCAATATTGGGAAGAAATGTGTTGGTTGGTTGAGCATGAAACAAGAAAGTACTTCTCATAGTACTGTTGAAGCTGAGTATATCTCCGCCACAAAGGCATGCACTCAACTGCTATGGATGAAGCATCAATTAACTGATATTGGCGATGAGGTGAAGCAACCAATGGTGATTTACTGTGACAATAAGAGTGCAATTGATCTTATGAAGAATCTTGTTCAGCATTCTCGTACAAAACACATTGAAATCAGGTATCACTTTATCAAATAGAAAGTTGATCAAAGCGTGATTAGAATGGATCATGTGGGAACAGATGAGCAAGTGGCTGATATCCGGACAAAGCCACTGTCAGTGGCTATGTGTGAGAAGTATCGGTTGAACCTTGGTGTTCTGCCACCTCCAAGTGCATAAGGAGGATATGGAATTCCCCTCTCCCTGTTTGTGATAAATTTTTTTATCTGTTTATGGCTATGATGCAGGTTTATGGGGGAGATACTATCCAGGGGGAGTATGGTTTGAGCCGAACGTTGAACAAATTACTGGTCTTTGGATTTATTGTCAATGGGGGAGAAAAGAGACAGGAATAAATTCAGGAAACTACTGTGATGAGAAGAATGATAAGGAAAACAGTGGAACCCAATTCAAGCCTCCTCTCTTGTTTTCTACACTAATCATTGCTCATGTAGACTTAGAGTGTTGGTTGAGTTGATTCCTACATTTTTGGTTTTCACATAGATGGAGATCTATTGAATTTATTTTCTGATTTCCAACAAACCCAAAGGGGGAGATGATTAAAACCATGGTCTTATATGCATGTTTTGGAGTATGGTTTGTGTTTGTTGTCAATCATCAATGGAAGTTCAGATCGTGTACCAGTAAAGAGATCATACCGTTCAAGCAGACAACAGTATTGAAGGTGGCGCCATTTCCCAATGTTTTCCAAATTTTGGGGTCCCAAAATCTGAAAGTTACTGAGCATCGCGAAAAGTGGATTTCCATAAAGATAATAATTAAATATGGAAAAGGCATGAATTTTGTGAAAAGAGGATTCATGGTTTGGAAATCGCAAAGACCCGAAGAATGGAGGCGGTGAGTCTTCGCGATTACATAAAGGCTTCGTGAACGGTAGAGCTGAAGCGCATCGCGGAGGTGAAGGGATTTGTGAGGGAGCATCACGACGAAGGTGAGAAGGAATGATGACGGTGATACTTCGCGATTATGATGAGCTCCGCGATCCGAAAATTGCCCAAGTGCTTCGTGATTTGGACAGAATTCCAGCGGAAATTTCGGAGCTTCGCGATTTGAGATGATGTGGCGTTGACTTCGCGTGGAATGTTCGAGGATCGGTGGAATCGCCTATAAATAGAGGTCGACCCCCTCAAGTGTAGTAGAGAGAGTTTCAGAGAAAGTCCTTTTCTATTGGTTCGAAAAGGTCTCTCGCGAAGGCAGTGTGATTCACGAAAGAGGAGCTTCGCGGCGGCTATTCGAGCTCCGCGAAAGTCGTGCGCCCCACGTTGGCTTAGTGAGCTTCGCGAAGAGGCAAGAGCTCCGCGATAGCCAAGCATTGCGAAGGCTGGAGAATTGAGAGAGTGCTTCGCGATTGAGCATCGCGAAAAGGAAAGGACTCCATGAAGGATTGTTTGAGCTTTGCAAAATTGGGATCCTTGTGATGTAGGGTGCTTTGTGAAGGCCTTTTGTAAAGGTTGTTTGCCCAGTGGAAAAGGGAAAATGGGTATTCATCAATGGTTGGAATTTGGACTTTAACAGAGCATTAACTTAGGACTCTGATGCAAGAATAGTCTCATGCTGAAATGGAGAAAAAGACCATCATGTCTATCTATTGAAGAGACCATCATGTCTATAAACTGAGTGAGACTTCACGAACGGCAGTGAGCCAGGGGGAGTCAACGGTAGTGACCCGAGGGAAGAAGTGAGCTATCCCTAAACCTTTGTAAAGGTAGTGAGCCTGGGACAGAGTGACTGTGCCTGCACAATTATAATCCACAACTTGTGAAGATTAGTGGATTTTGGTACAACCGGAAACTTGTCGGCGTATGCTCCTTGGACGTAGCCCTTAGTGGTGAACCAAGTAAAAAGGGTTGTGTCTTCTTTGTGTATGTGCATGTTTGCATTCTGATCATTTTGATAATACAGGTTCAAAAAGTTCCTACCAACATGGGAACAAGATCCATCACATTAATAGAAAAATTTGTCACCATGATTCACCCCTCCCCTCTTAGGGTGTCCTGGGGTCCTTCACTTACAATCAGATTTCATTGGTTGATTCTTACCCATATCTTTCAACCTGTACCACTTCTTATCCTTGTTTCCAAAATTGATGTGATCATTAAAAAACTCTATCTCGACCCTCTCAGTACATTGGACAAGATTCTCATAACATTTGAATTCATGGGAGGCCAACGTACTTCGATACATTGTCTTCAGTCTGTAGAAGAAGTAGATTATTTTGCTATCAAGATCAAGAATAAGATTTAGAGCATGCCTCACCTGTCAAGTGATGTTACCTTCATACACTTCCACTGAATCCTCTTCATTTTTCTTCAATTTAATGAATTTATTTTCCATCCTATGTTGCACCACCGTAGGAAATAATTTTCAAGGGAAAACATTTAAATTCATCCCACTCTAAGCTTCAAAATTCTCTCTACCCCTGATACTCCCTACCATTGACCACAACTGATCAGGTTCACCTTTAAAATGAGAAATGGAAAGACTTAAATTTTGATAGTCTTAACATCCCATAACATCGAATATCTTTTCAAGTGCTTTGATCCATCCTTCAGCTGATACTAGCTCAGAAGATCCATTCAAAGAAAGAGGGTGTTGTCTCATAAAATGTTCCACTACTCTCTCATTTTTTTGTGGTAACTCTTTTTGTTTTCGTTCATGGATGCCACGAATATTTATTACTAATGTTTTCTGATCGATTATATTCAAAAATAGATCGGTTCAAATCCCTATCACTCTCGGCAATAGATTCTGAAGGATGACATTCTAATAGTGCCTCTCCTATTCAGCATCCATGTTCCTTCTACAGAAAACCATTCTTAAAAAACAAATCATTGGTGAAGCTACATTTTAATCATTAAATTCTATAACATTTCAAATTAATGGTAGAGTATAAATCATTTATGGTATTCTTTTAACATCATCCTATCCCCTCTTGATATCTAAACCATCCACTGATACCATCTATAAGGACCCGACCTTATTACATACATAATCTTGAATTTCATCCCGAAAACACTTCCTTTTACAATGAGGATATTTTCATGTTTATATCTTTATATAATTGGGAAACAATACATTCATAGAATTAAACATTGTTATAGAGTGGATACCATAAAAATAGTTTTCATTTTTCTCAAAATTAAAAACGTTAAAACACAAAACATGATTCATTGGCATTCTTCATCATTTAACATGGATTTCTTATTTTCTTTAATCATCCATTAACCTGTGAAAAATCATTTAAAAAGAATGAAAGAACACATTATTCCATGAATACTTATAATGTATGAAATCATTTTCAGAAGACATACTTATCACACACACACATATATATATATATTTATATTGTGAAACATATGATTTCCACAATTCCTAAAAACACAAATGGTACCTTAACGGTCTATTGGGGAAATACATGCATAATCTTATAACCCCCTCAGCTACCATATAATTTGTAACCCTCATGGCTACCTTGCTATTTTGGTAGCCATCCTAGTTACACTTGGAGTAACCATATGGCCGACCTCCAAATTAAACATACTCAAGGTATTATAGGAAAATATAGGTCCCAACCTTAATCATAAAAAATCCCTATGATACAGAACATTGTCATACAACATGAATATTAGCATAAAAACATTTCTTTTGAATTTTGAAAAACAGAATTTTTAAAAGCGATTTTATAATACAATTCCATTATAAATATCATATAATTGAAGTGAGGACTAATTAAGTCAATTAAATATGTGTATACTCTATAAACATACATTATTAAACATTGTATAATCTGATGTCATCACACAAACAATTTAAATTCCACATAAATAATGATGAGTAAGGATAACCCAATAGATGGAAATCAGGTTAAGAAATCCCTTATCTCAGGCTTGTCTTAATTTAAACATTTATAAACATCCTGTATAATAATTAAACTAGTGTTATTATTATTTTAATGTATCATTTTAATGTTTATAACGTCTTATATGATCATTTCATAACCTTATTCCAGCCCTTAATTGTTAGTATGATGTTACGTGCACTGTTTTGGGTGTGTTTCTTACAAGATTTTCATGATTGGTTTAGGATGGATGTTCTCATTGTTTGGATGTGAAACCCTAGAATTATAATAGAAAGGTATTTATATATTTCTAGTAACATAACTTATATCAATTATCAATTTTGATTTTTTATATGATGATGATTCATAAGTTAAAGCATTTATAATGTTTGTTTAGATCATTTTAGTGGTTCTTTGTTAATAACAACCTCATATTGTCTTGTAAATTACTCCCACGAGCACAAAAGAATTCCATAACCTTAGATGTGAAAAAAATAAATAATTTATATTCTAGTTCAACTATATAAATGGTCATTATATCAGACTTTATATAATTAATATAAATTAAAATTACATCATCCACGATGTCGATAATTCGACACATCATGGACAATGTTTTTATTCCTTGAATAATTAGGAGAGGAGATGAATAGTGATGATGAATTTTCCATGAACATGAGACCATCACAAATATACATGATTCTTGGATATTTATTGCTTCATTGGTAAGAAGAGATTAAGAAAGAATAATAAAACAAAGGAACTCAAAATTAAAGAATAATTGAGAAATCCATTACAAAAGTTCCGCATCCTAACAGCTATCCAACATGGTTTTAGAAAAAATTTAAAAAATAAGGGACAATGGTTACCCATATAGAAATTAATAATAATACATAATAGATCAATAATATTAATTAAATAAAAAAATAGTGTGGAAACAAAAATGTTTTACCATATAAAAAATAACTTGAATGGAAAAAGAAAGAAATTGAGAATTATCTTACCTTGTAGAGTAACTCCAAGAACATGATGAATGGGACATTGGGGGCTTATTGAAACTTTTGGAGGTCTACTATAGAGGTAAGGAGGGAAGAGATTCATTGATGAGGAATTTGTAATGATGTTAATAAAGGAATGGGTTGGTATTTACAGCAAAAGTGTGGGATTATATTAATAATTTCTAAAGGACATCTCATTAGTGGTATTTGAAAAACCATGGAATTGCCCATGGTATTTTCCAATGATATATGAAAAATGGGACACGCCATAACTTATTTTAATATACAAAATTTGACCATATTTATTACCTCATTATTACATCATTAATGATTTCATTAACACACCAAAACTCAAAACATTATTTTTTACTATTCACTAACAAATCAACTGATACTGAAAAATCCACAAAATTCACCCAAATAATTTATCAATGTATAGAATTAAAAACTTATGTACATTTTTTGATAATAATTTTCAAAATATTTTAATTTAATTTTTAAATATAATCATACTTAATTCAAAAATTAATAATTTAAAAACATTAACTACTATTATATCACATTTAAAAATTAATCAAGATGTCATAATATTGAAGAATTAAAAAAATAAAATAATAATAATATTTACTCTTCTTTAGGGCCATATTACTATTTATAAGGGTATTTTACTATTCATGAAAAAACAAGTTGGTTCCAATAGACTCTAAATAACACACTAACCACAATTGAAGATAACTATTTTTTTGAAATTCAAAACATAGAAGCTATAAAATTATGTTTACTGGATACTTTAATTTGTCATCATTAAAAAAAATTCTGCATTTAAATATATTTTTTGAAAACCATTTGGTGGTACACTTTACTAATACCTTCAACTTTATTGAGCTGCTAAGTGAATCCTGAGATTTCACCTATGGCTCTAGGTGGTGATCTCACTACATTAGTTAAGGGAGTTGAAGGATTATAAGCAGTGAGCATCATCAATATGATGATGAGCATGATGAGTGACTAAGAATGGTATTAACTGATGTTTTATAATCACATGACCATTTATTTTAATACATAGAGTTACTGGGAAACAAATCTTTATGTATCTCAAAGATATTATTTTCTGTAGCAATTGTGGTAACTAGATTTTTTAGGAATAATGACCCTGTATAAATATTATTTATGCACTGATTATGATTTCAAACAAAGTAATTTTTTTTAGAGATTTCATGATAAAAAAATGAGTAGTTGTACATTTAATTTGGGATCTGAAAATTCTTAACCGGAATTATAAACTAAATTCTGTGTAGGGAACGAGTGAACTATCACATGAAAACGATGCAAGCGATAAATCGTTATGAAGTATAGTCAAAGATCAAAAGGTCACAGATGTATATTATGCTTCATGTAGGTAGGATTTGATAAATTTCATGAGATTTTTTGGCACTTGACAAGACTACAGGGTGAGGCTTGACAAACATGGGATGAATATTACTAGCATGGAAGTGGTTGGAAATGAATCTAGAGGTTCTTATTTTACTAAATGATTATTAAATATGGTTTTAATGGGTGCTTATATATTTGTATTGACAAAAATGATTTAATATGTTTTTACGTTATTTATTTTTCATGGAATACAAATGTTTTTGTAGGTGATGTATCATCAATCACAAAAGGTGGGGCTTTAGTGTTGGGTTTTTGCTAATTTATTATGAAATCTAGAGTGGATGAGGGGTCTTGTAATTGAGATCACATCTTGTGTCTAATCCCATCAAGTTGCACCATAATTTAACATCACAAAATTATCTCATTATTGGTTTAAACATTTCATTTTCATCATTCAATTGTGAAAATTTTGGTAAAAATGGATAAAGATAAGTGAAATGTGTTTTTGTAGGTTCCCTCAAATGATTAGTCATTTTTGGGAACATAGGAGCAGCAGAGTGGTTGACCAAGGTTGTCTCCCAAAGGAGTAAGTGAATTTAATAATATATTTATGTTATTGTGAAAATAAAATATAATCGATTAAAAACACTACTTTAAAAGATATGGTGTTTTTTAACCTTTCATAAAACTAGAATAAATTTTCTGTATCAAGATTGTAAAAAAATTGTTTTAATTTTTGAAATGTAGTCTGATTAAAAAGACCCAACAACACGATGTTTTTATGGATGTATTTCAAAAGGTGTAATTAATCTAACTATAACTCTTCAATAAATTATTTATCATTATAATTTTATTTAATATCCACTTAATTATAATCCCTTAGTTTTTTAACCCACTAACCCTACAGGAGTTAACTTAAACACAATGATGAAATTACATAATCCCTAGGCTAGCTTCGGAACATGGAATAGTAGGATGCTGATTTAATATATTTTCATAGGTTAGCTTATGGTTAGTGTATAATTGGAGAACATATCCACTCTAGAAAGGATTATTAATTGAAGTTAGGTTTTATATTTGAACTCTAAAAATTTATCCTATGTGGTCTTGTATTACCGATTGACATCACACTCTCAAAATTTACATAAACCTCCCCCTAACATGTTTTCGTATCATTTGGTAAATTTCATTCATAGTTTTATTTATCTTGAAAACTAAATTAATATATTATTTTATGTGAGTTAATTTATCTCATTGGTTCAAAAAAAATTAATAAAAAATGTAATAGATCGATCTATTAATATAAATACTACTCTTCAATGGTTGGTGTAATCATCATAGAAGAGAATTGTATTGGAAATGGTTTGTAATTGGAATAACACTATCATGATTTTACAGAATAATTCTTGAAAAAGTATTAATATAGAAGAAGAAAAAAATTTAGAATAATAAAAAAATGGAAGAAAAAATAAGATTTTTATTGAGTGAACAAAAACATTACAACAAAGAAGAGGAAGAGAAGTGCATTTTTGAGGAGATCCTGGCTTGAAAGCATCCCCCATCCAATGGTTAATTGAAATGGTAATGAATCACTTGAACTATGCTCAATATAATATAATTCACTTCCAACCGCCTCCAAATGAGAAAAATACCAATTTATAGAGTGGAGGGGAGGCTAGGTTAAAAGTGGTTTCATTTTTGAATGGGAAAATTTGGCCAACTATTTTAAGACAACTTGAACCGCACATTTGATCACCAAAATGAGTGAATCATCTATACTTACAGAAGAATGTTTTGTGAAAAAACAAAATCTTAAGATCATAAAAAATTTGGGACTAATCCATGCACTAATGAAGAAGATATGGAATAAATACAGAACCCATGTTCATTCGGGTGAATCCGACCCAACTTTGACATCATGGCCCATTTTCACCAACCAAATGCATGATTTAGCTCCATTTTTATAAATAAAAGTTCTATCCCATTACATAAAGAACATATGAAAAAAAACGTGGTCAAATAATACACATCAAAATATTAATGTCAGAAATTATACAGTTAATTTTAAAGGCTAAAACTCGAATTTTAATCAAATTTCCAAATGAATGATATAATCTAAAATATTTCATAAATTAACACATTTACCACAATGTGGGGAAATTAAATAATTTATTAAAAAATAATATATTCAGTAAAAATGTGTTGTATTAAGATGAATTGAGATCTAGTATGTTATGTATGGATCCATTTTACCCCCCCCCCATTGGATCGCACTATGAAAATTATCTTTAATAGAATAGACATGGTTAGTATGAATCAAGGGATGGGAGAAATTTTTTGGGTGCCTAAAAATGTGGTTCCATATTACTATAATCAAAGCCTTATAACTGAACATTGGAAATATAGTATATAATTTGTATAAATTTTAGGATAACATTGTGAAATTTTTGAGCATATAAGAGTTATGAAATCATGATCATGCAGTAGATAAATGCCTCCAGAAACCTTGTTCATGACTTTCATAGAGACATGCCACTCGGCTAATTTGAGGTTTTCTCTACTCTTATCATTGCAATTGAAGGTACATCCATTATTGATTCCTTCAACATCCAACCTAATTAGTGTCATTATCAATGGTTTGTGGTCACATGTTAGATAATATTCTTGTTTATACTATATTTTTCATTTTCATATGCATTGGTTGTGGTCACTGGATATCTTCTGTTAATGCAGTCACTTGTAATTTTTTTGTTGTTACTAGTGTTTCTAGTCATTTTTGTATTTATATGCTCACTGGTTATTTTTATATCATGAATTTTGAAAATTGTAGTGGTCATTGGTTTTATATTATTTTTGAAGTCTCTAGGGATAATCTTATGGTTGTTGTGGTCTTCAGTTAGATTATCTTGTGGATTTGTTTTCAATACTTGGATTATCCTTTTTTTGTGGTCACTAAATGCTATTTTTATTTCATGTGTTACTAATTTTATATCATACATTTAAATGAAAACTATTTTATAATTGTGGTGTTTTTGTGATCAGAATTTTGCTCATAGTGATGCATGGCTTAAGTAGAGGGAGCAGGGATATGTTTTGCTTCATGCATAGATGGGAGGTCTAGTAAAATCAAAGGGATGATGAAAATTTTTAGAATACCCCAATACACAACATTAAATGATAGCTCATTTGATGAGATTGGTATTCCACGATGGGGACGTATGATAGTTGCGAAGAATAAATTTCTAACAAGAATTCCTTGAGTTCCGTGTTAAGTTTTTTAGTGTTTGAATATTTTGGAACATTCTTTTAATATGTTTCTTGGATCTTCATGACTTTTCATGAAGTTTGAACATGTATTTAAATTATATTTGAATGTTATTATTTTTAAATGAATTTAATATTTTATTGTTTCATATAAGCTAATATTTTAATTTTTATATAATAAATATAATAAATATATTATTATATTTTATATAATTATATTAATAAATGTAATATAAAATTTTAACAACTAATAGTGTAATATCAATACTTAGAATATAATTTAAAAACAAATATTAATTTTTGGTGTTATTTATAAATGTTAATGATATTAACAATATATATATTAGTCGTATTAATCTGTTGATAAAATTTTTAGCCAATATATATTTTATCTGTTTGTATTATTATTATTTAAAAAAAATCATTTTATCTGTTGCAATAACAATCATAGACAGAGTTTTTAAAAAACATTTAGTGACATGGACATATGTGTTGGTAAAATGTTTTTCCAATAGAAAATATTCTTTTACCAATAAATATACCCCATTTCGGAAAAAGTGAAAAATTTTGTACTGTGTCTCCATGAACGGTACATTTAATTTCATATATCCAATTATTATGGATAATTATAAATACATATATACTATATATATATGAAATTTAAATAATTATTTTAATTTAGATGATGATTAAATACTAATATAATTAATACGAAAAATAACTTACAAATCCAAACATACTCAAAAAACTATACAATTAACAGCCTAAAGAGTTAAAATAATTAAAAATTATTAACAAATGAGTAATAAGATATCTTAAGAAGATCCTATATGACATAATAAATTTAATTATGGTTATGTTTTATGTTAATTACATTGTTTAATCCACAATACAATATGTTAAATAACTTTCCCCTAAAAAGGATATGCAATTTATTAGATTCTAACCTCAAATTGTTTATGTTAGCAATACAAAATTTTCACCACTGACATAAATATGGGTTGTATTTACTGTCCTTTTTGGTATATAAAATCATGGATTATTTTATATTTATGGTATTTAGAGTTTTAATTTATTTTTATTCCATCATGAGGTTTATGATTCATTTATTTAAAAGTAGAAATGGGACCCTTTGGAATGTGTAATGTTCAATAAACTGAATAATAATTTTAATTACATTTAAATAATATTTCAATTAATTGAGTAATATTTTATTATTCTACACATAATTTATTACCTGTGATGAAAATACTTCAATTTTGGAATTTCACTTCATTATTTCATTCATTCTTGATGATTTTTTGAGTTTTAAATATAATTATTTCATCAAAGTGCATTGACACTTAGTTTTACAAAAATGGTAAAGAAAATTCATTACCCATTTCTTTTTAATAGGGATAAATTAATTCCCATATTGGTTTAATATTCTATGATTATATATATAATGATGTTCAATATCTCATGATGTGTTTTAACCTACTTTTTCTTGTATTAAACTTGATGCACGTAATAAATTCATCAATTAATTCTCCATTAAAAGTTAAAACCATTTTAAGGGTTTATTCTGGAAATTTATTCTAATTTATATTACATATTCTTGAAATTAAATTAAAATAAGATATATGAAATTTTTCATTAGACCCTATTATTTTATAGTCAAATGGTTTTTATGACCAATTTTATGTAATAATACATTTTTTTACTCTTTAATACTCTTAATGTTTTTTAATTTTTTTTAGAAAACAAGACATTATTTCTCTCTTAAGTCGAGGAACCTGATTTCTTATAAAACTCATGTTTTATTAATGTTATTTTATAATTTTATTATTAATTTCAAAAATTATTTTTTAATAAAAAAGTTACCCCTTTTATGTTTTACTATTTTTTTCAATGGTATATTCTCAAAACATTCAATTCACGTATCTTTTCAAAAGAAATTACGTTGAAAAATAAATGGTCATTATTTCTTTGACCACATATACAGAATTTCACCGCATCATTTCTTTGAGGAATACTTTTCTATTTTAAAATGACACTTTTTAATGATTTTTTAATGTTATTTTCAAATAAAATATTTTTCAAACCATTTTTCAATATGATTATGATATTTTACATAATAATTTGTTAATTTTGTTTGGTATTTACATTAATAAAAGGAAAAAACCCTTTGTTTTTACTCTATGTGGGATATGTTACATTGATAAAATCCACATTCTTCTTCTAGATGGTATATGATATATTTATCCAAAGATAATATTGAAATTCACTTCCTCGATTCCTCTATTAGTCCCCATGAGAAATTAAATTTCTTATGATTATTAAATATTGAATTTCCCATATTTTTATATATTATTAAACATTAATTTGTTTATTTCCAAAACAACATACCATTTTAATATGATGTTTAAAATTATAGTTATTTGATTATGTGGTGAAATAAAGATAATTTTCTGTCCTTTATTCTTTTGGGATATTTGATAAGGAGTATTTTTTTAATTAAATTTATTATTTGATATGAAGATTTATATGGAATTTCAGTGAATGGAGGGGAATGTTCATTATATTTCCACTCGATGAATCAACAATTTCCAATGAGGAAATGTAGTTGAAAAATTTAAACATGTTTCTACATACTGTTTAAACCATCTTTTGAATAGTCCTGACTGTATAGGTCTTCATGTGCCTCAGACACGAAGTCCCATAATAAAGAATTGACTTAATTTTGATTCTGTATCTATTATACATAATATTTTCACATTGGAAATGATTTGGGTTCCATTTTATTTTTAGTTAATTATGTATATGTAATTTTTTATAGTTTTTTATATTTCTATATTTATTTTTCATTATCCATTTATTTAAAAAGAATGTGTTTTCAGCTATCAAACATGAAATAATTTATTATTCACTTTCTTCATTGTATATTTATAACATGGAATGTGTATTAAGTGATTTAACATGAAATAATAAATATTCTCAGTGATTAATTATTTCTTTCACTGTATTTTACCCTTACTAAGAATTTGAGCTCAACATTGACATTTTTCTTCTCTAAATGGTTTCTTTATGTGTACTAAGAATGATATTAAAGGATAAAATATGTGGAATAAATTTAGTAACCTTAAATAATGAAGTTATTTTTTAATAGGAGTATTCATTTATAATATAACAGTCCTTTATAAATATAGTTTACTAATACTACTAAATTTTCAAGTCCTTTGGGAAGTTATTTATTTGTATCTTAGGATAATGTGATGTTATTATGACACTGAATATGGGTTACTGGGGTCATCATGCTATAGTCAGTATTATAGAATGTTTAGTACCAACCATGGGAACATGATTTTGGAAAACATAGATTACATAAAATATCATTATGTTTGATGTTAAGGATAAGTATATAAGATAATAATATATTTTTGTTAGATAGATATTATGTGGGATTCCTATAAATTAATCTATATCCTGATTCTGAAAGATGACATGGTTTTGGAAAAAATATATGGAGGTGTAACAACATTGAAAAGGGGAGTTGGGGATGAATCAGTGTTTTCTAGTACAAGACAATGGGCCTTACTACGCACATGTTTTGATAATCCTACGGGATATTATTATGATACTTCATATTTTAAATAAAAAACATTATAAAGGATTTATATAGATAATAACAATGAGTAAACTAGGATAAAACTTAGACCAAGGAATGACTTATTTTGAAATAACATGTTGGAACTATTTTGGTATTAAGGTTGTATTGATAACCTTAATAAAAATTATTTTATGTGATTAAAATTATATCATATATTTACACAAAATTAATTTTTGAAATTATATTTCTACTGTTTTAGAAATCCTATATGTTGGGTGAAAACCCATCAGGTTTGGAAAGGCCACAGGAGATGAGACCAAGACTGATGGTCGATAAGGGATTCAATACTATCAATGGCCTATGTGATCTTCTTGTAAAATTGTGATGATTTTTTTTACAAAAATGTGACAAATATATGTTAATAATAAACTATTAGTTTAACTTTTTAGGTTTATATAATAATTTTATAAATATATTTTAATGTGAAAATATTTAGAGGAAAATAGTTATTATTTTCACTCTTTTATGGGCCTTAGGATCTATTAAAAGTGTATTTTACTTGTTTATACATCAATGTAAATTTTCATATATACATTTATTAAAGTAGTGGATGAATTATAAATTGATATAAAACCACCAATGGATGAATTTTTTATATATAAGTTTATGTAGTATGTATTTTCCCTTATATTCGTGTCAATAAAAATTATCTCAATATTAAGAACAATACCTTAAATAAAATATTTTCCAAATACCATAATATTTTTTTGAACCGATATTATTTAAGACTATAAATTATTTATGAACAGTAGGCCCTCAATTTTTTATGATCATTCAATTTGTGGTGATTAATAACCTCAATATCATTCTATATATTTACTATCTTACTTTGTGTGTGTATCTCTATATTCTTCTAATGTTATCCAACATAGAGACCTAGCTATATGTTAGTTCATGTTTCAATTTCACTTCCCATTATCTCTTTTATAGTGGAAGATTTATGAATGATTATAATGATATATTATTTTATCATAGGAAATATCAAAACAATTACTAAAAAGTTCGGTTTTAAATTGCAAGGACCAAATTTAGTAATTTTAGGGAGAATGTAATTCCTTACAATTCTAGATTTAGTACAGTCTATATGATAACAGGTATGAAAATGAACCCCAATTACATAAGGAAATATAATATCCTCATAATATACAATATAATAAGAATTTTATGAAAACTAAATTTATGAAATAGATTGTAATACACGAAATACTACATTATCTTCCATCGTATGTAATAAAGACGTTCTTTAATGGCTAGTGATACTTGATAGACCATGTTTTACTATACTATAATATATTATTAATATATTACTAGTTGATATAAAAAACCTATCATTTTAATAATAAATTATGAAAAATAATATCTAACTTATGAAAAACTACTTTTAAAAAAAATATAATGTGAATTCATTGGTTAGAAATTAATTAGAAATTTATATAAGAACCAATATAATATAAAAGGTACAAATTTATAGAAATCTATTTTTAGGATCATAAAGCTATTTTATCGTATTAAATTTTAATTAATTATAGCATGTGAGTGATATTAATAGAATATATATTGATTATATACATAGTCAAATATTGTTTTATCATATAATATATTTTATAATTATAAGATAAAAACAAATCTAATATTTTGCATAAAAATAATTATTTTTATAAAGGCATTTTTACTACCTTTTAATGGGGCACCTTCATTAAATAGAAATTTTTTTACTTTTATAAATTTTATATAAAATATTAAACATCCATTTTTATTTAAAAAAGTTAAACTTTTCTTATGGTAAATTTTTGGTATTTTTCTGTAAAGCATCATGTTTTGATGAATATTGAAAAATATTTAATATTCACTCAAAAATAAATTTAAATGTTATTTATTTATATTTGTTAAGAGGAATTTTAGTTAGGTTTTAATATTACGTTAGTTTAATTTTTAATAAATTAATTAATTTATCTTATTATAATGAATTTTAAAATTCAAATTATGTAGAAATCATAGAAAACTATTTAATGTTTTTACATTAAAACCGCGTATAATCGTCCCATCAATATGATTAATGATAAATTAATTTAAATTTTTTTTTTCAATTTTAATAAATATAAATTTATTACATATTAGTATTAAATATATTTTATAATTTAAAATAATGTAAAATTAGTTTTTTTACTAATAATTTATTGAAATAGATTAAAAATAATTACATGGATTAAAATAAAAGTTAGATTAATAAGGGACTAAACCTTAAACATAACAAGAATAATAACTATGAAACTTGTATATAATTAATTTAATTTCCATATTTAGAGCATATAGTCCCTCTTATATAATTTTTGACCATTATAGGATAAAATATTCATCATCAAAATGAGGGTGGAATTCCCTTTCTCAAAATTTAAAAGAATGCCACTCCTCATCCTCTATAAAAAGGTTCTCACACATACTAATTATCGCACCTCTCAAGCACTTGAATAACCCAGAATATGATATAATAAGATCCCAATTATCCATCCCTCAATAATATAATCCCCCTTTTGGGATGAAATTCATCCATTGAAGCACTTTGACTCACACTTAATGGAGTTACCAGAATAAGAGGTAAAATATTTTCTCATGATCCTTGTTTTATTTTTATTATCCACCCAATAAAATATTCTTGTTAGATTAATATATAATAATATTAGTATCCAATATATGATGATATGTTTTTATTATAGTTTCCATTCCTACACATATAGACGCATCCCTCTAATTGGTAATATGCTTATAGATTATGTGCACTGAGAACAACTGCCTCATAAAATGTTGTTGTTCACATAAGCTTTTTCACCTCTCATGGTTTGTAAGTATGATGGAAAATATATTTATATAAGATATATATAATAATTATACAATATTTATATTTCTATAATTGTTATATAACACATACCTTTATGAAATCTATTTTGTCGGATTACGATAACATTGTTTGTGGAAACGTGGACTACCGCCTCCTCAAAGCGATGTGATTCGTTAATACTATACATTGAATATATAAAATATGGTTTTAACTAAACTATGTAGAATATATGAAATAGATATAATAATTTAATTTTAATATATATATATATACATGTATGTCATTTATTTTTCTTAATTTCAAAATTCAAAAAGGAAATGAATGTAGTGTTCATATGTGTGTACGACCTACCATCTCTATAACTGTTGCACTACACTTACTATCTCCAAATATTATGGATTAGTGTAAATAAATATACAGTGTATATATAATATAATTAAATAATGATTTTAATTTTATATTATATAAATTCAAGAACTAATTATTTGGAATGACAAGTAACAATGAATATATACTACTAAAACTAAATAATTAACAGTCAAATTTGAGAAACTAATGAATGATTATTAACAAACAGATAATAAGATGTTATAATAAGATCATATATGATATTAAAAATATATTTATTGTATTGGTAGAAGATAATATAATTATTTAATTAAATCTATAGTAATTTAATATATTTTCACACAAAATGGAAACAGACGGTAAGGGATTCATCTCTCCCTTTTATTTTTATGAGGCATACACAATTTTCACAACTTTCTTCATTATGTAGTGTATATACTAAAACTTTTGATATATTATACTATGAAATATTTTATTTTCATGATATTTAAAACATTAATTTGATGATATTCCTTCACTAGGCTTATGATTCAAATCATTCAATGTGGAATCGAACACCATAGAATGATTTGAGATTATTTTATTCAATAATAATTTTAATGATCTTCCAACTGTATTTTCATTATTTATGGAATATATTATTTCTATGAACTAAATTGATAATATATGGTGTAAAAACGAATAATTTGAAATTTTATATCATAATTCATTCATTATTCTTGAAATTTTGGGTTTCATATAGAATTATCTCATCTAATGGGATTTACAATTATTGTTACCCAAGTGGTATTGAAATTTCATAACCCAATTTGTGTCCATTGGTTTATATTACATCCTCATTATCAATACCATTTTATGATTAAATATATAATGAATATAATATATACTGATCTATTTCCACTTATTTTAGATGGATTTATATCTAAAACACATAATCAATTCATGGATTAATTCTCACTTCAACATTACTAGCATTTCAAGTGATTATTCAATAATAACATTTAAATTGATATGTCTTATTCTTGAAATTCAATTATTGTAATTTATATGATAATTTTATAAATAATACCTTAGTTTTATTTTCATCTGGTAATTGATGATATTTTTTATGTAATAGTACTATTTTTATACTATTTGGTAATCCGAAAGATATAGAATTCTTTTAGAATACCCGAATTCATTTCACTCTTTATTCAGAGAAACATTTTTCTTCTAAAAACATAATTTTATTAAAATTCTTTTCAAAATATATTTTACCTTTTAAAAAATATTTATTAAACCCTTTTTTACTCATTTTACCTTCTACATATTTTTTCAAAGGAATCTTATTATCTCTTTCAGAACAAGCATCTTTTATAACCATTTCACATGGAAAAATAAATATTATTTTCATATTGTAAGACTTATAAAAAATTATACATTATAGTTTCATTAAATAATCAATTACACGAATGAAAGGTATATTTTTAATGAACATTTATTTAAATGATATTCCCAAATCAAATGATTTCCAGGATATTTTTTAAATAGAAATATATATTTTCCACAAGAACTTTTTTAAAATATATTTTATAGAATTTTTATTCATCAACTACAACAACCTATTATATTTACTCATGTTGAGATTGGTTGTATTGATTCCATCCCTATTATTACTTTTTTTGGGTTATTATTTATTTGGCCCAGAATAGTATAGAAATTCACTTAATTGACTCCTTTTTTATTCCCTTTTATTTCTTCCATTTTATACTTTCACTGGACATTGAATTTACCCTAATTATCCATATAAATTATCATATATGTGTTCATTTCCTAAACCATATATAATTTTTAAATTTGGTTTTTACTTTGGAATTTATTTAATTTTCTAGGGAAATGATGATAAATCCATATCCTTTAACCAATACAGATATTTGAGGAGGTATATATTTTATTAATTGAGTCAATTAATCCATATGATGAATTCCATTAATAGGAAATGATGGGTGGGGAAGAAACATTATAAATATCCTTAATGCATCGATTGGTTCTCAGGAGAAAAATTAGATTCAAAAATTAAATATTTTTCTACAAATAGTTTCAAATCATAATTGGAAAGGTTATAACTATATACATTTTCATGTTCCATCATTGTGATTACATATAATTAAGTAGTGACTTCATTTTGATTCAGTATTTTTTGTCCTTGATATTAACAATATGAAAATGTATATGAAATAATTTCATTATATTTTTATTTGACTAAATGGCCTGTGTTTTTAGTTTCATTACCTTCTATATTTATTTTACTAACCTCGTTATTAAAATGTTAGGTGAATTTAGTTATTTAAAATTCCATATTATTTACATTCTCCATTCATAGTTTACTGATTATTTGGAATGTGTGTTCATTTATTAAACATTCCATACATATTATTCTCATTGATTCATTATTGATTATTTTTTACATTACCCTAACTGATCATTTTATCACACACTTATTATGTTCATTTCGATAGGATTCCTTAGAATTTTCATTGTAAAAATGCATAGATAATATATAAAGAAAAAATTTATTATCCTCAAAGGAAAAAAAGTAATTTTCAATTACTGTATTCATTTTTAATACAATATTCGTGTATGTATCTAGTTTTCATGGATAACTATTTTTTTATGTCATTGGGAATGAAATTTACAAGTATCGTATTCCAGTGTAATGATAGCATGGAAGAAGCTTTGGGCTTATTCGAGTCTAGGAGAAACAATTTAATTTATATTTAATACATCCATAATTATAATAATATAAAAAATAACACATTATTTATTTAAATACAATTATATATTCCATATTTGTGAGGTAGTAAATATAATAATAGCATCCCTTCATGAAGAGGTAGTCCTATGAACAGACAAGTAAAATTATCATTTTTTTCATGGATGGTAAAGTAAGAAATCATATTTTCTTTTGATATTTAGAATAATAAATATTTAAATAATTTCATATATAAATACTAAATAAACAATCATAACCATTCCTAAAAGGCAATGATGTAAAATGAATTACACATGTTTCCAAGGTTTTAGACATTTGTAGAACAGAATGTTTGTTTCATTTCCTATTTTATTGAAGGGTATATGAATTTAAGATATAAAAGTAACATAACAAAATAGTATTATATGGTACATATTAAATATTTTTTATCTGAATGATTGAGTATTATATTTTGGAAGTTAATGTATAAATAATACAAATTTTTATGGCTTAACACGATGTCTCTATTTTTCACCACCCCAATTTTTTTGTACATAATTACACCTTATATATGATTTATGATCAAAAATTGCGTTGTGGGACGTGGTGATGAATATCTATAATGTATATAGATATTTACTAGATGAACGATATGTTTTTTTATATGTAAATGGAATAGGTGTAGGGGTTCCCATTTAGAAGTGGTCGAGAGGGCACACTTGAAATATTTTAAAAAAGTTTTACAGTAATTATATTCATGAAAAAATATTCCAAAATGAATCATTTTAGTTATTCATAAGATATAAGGTTGAGCAATATCAACATAATAAGATATAGACTTGTTTTTAGGTCATTTTAAATTGTACCATCTAACTTTAACTTGTTTTAAATCTATTTTAACCATAATCATTGTAATTATTTTTTAATATTTTTATTATTCATTATGTTCAAAAATAATTATGACAACATTATATAATTTAGTATTTCCAATTTAAAATATTGAATCCATTTTTTAAATTTCAATTCATATAGGTTATATAATATAAATAAATAATACATTTGCACATGGGAATAAAGACCTTTCCAATGAAAAGAAATTCATCAGTATAAAATGAATTTTTTTAAAACATGTAAATAAAATTGATTAAAATAACCAAAATTAGATTTATAATAAAATTATTGAACTAATTTTATATTTAAAAATTTTTCAAACATTACATTAAATAGTAAAATATTTAATATAAAATTATTTTTTCAATAAATAAATTATTTTTTTCAGTATCATTAAAATATTAGTATTTTTAATAAAATGAAAAAAAATAAAATATAGGCAATCATTAAGTAATTATTCATAAAATAGTGTTTATTTTATAAAATAAAGTTTCTCAAATTGTCCAATTTTTTTTATTATTTTCCCATAAATATTAATTAAAATCATTTCATCTGAAAATAATATTTTTGAATCCTATGAGGACATTACCATGAATTAATTTTTTATTTATCAATACATTTTCTAAATCATTAAAACATAACATTAAAAATACGATTATTCATATTCATAGCACTAATATTAGTGACTATGTTTTAATGGTTAATATTAAATCACAACAACTTTATAGTGTAACACAGTTTTCTTAAATGTAGTGTTACATATTGTATAAACTATTGAAAATTGTTTTATTTTAAAATTTCATGGTATAAAATGTTATTTATTACATTAATGGTAAAGGGTGGGTCTCTTATTTTATAATAATTAAAAAATTTATGATGTGGCCTTATTTTATTAGTGTTTGATCTGGGAAATGTACTTCAATTAATTTATTCAAAGATATAAATTAGTTCCATTAAATTACCTTTCTTGATTTGCTCTCTATTAATGTAAAATTTACTATGGACATTTTATTACTAAAAATATCATCATTTTTTTGTTTTTTATTTCATTGATTATTGATATTATTTATATCATGGATCTTGTTACTTTATTCTATTCATTATTTACATTATATTTAGTTAAATATGAAGACGTCCCCCAGGATTTTGTAGTTATCGTATCATTTATTGGGGACCTTTAGAGTTTAGGGGATTTCACTAATGGTTTTTGGTGCCCCGATTTTACCCATTCCAACGAGTTAGGATGGTATGAGTATTGTCCAACCTATTAATAGAGAAGGGAAGATATGTAAATATGATTTTTGAGGAAAAAAAGTAAGTATAAAAATTTACAACTGACCAACATATATTGAATATAATGTTACCTTTTGGGTTCACATAAAAAATTATTATGATGAGCATTTTGGTTTTCTGGAACTTATCATTAATAGTTTAGCTGATGAGTGTACAAATTTATACAATATTAAAAAACATCTTGAATGTACAACATCATCAAATTTATAATTTTTAATATTTCTTTATATGAGTGCCTATATAATAAAATGTTTGAGGTAAATTATTTAGTGATAAATTTTTAAGGAATGTCTTTTAGTTTAGGAATATTCATCCCATACTGAGACATAAAATCCACTCATATAATATGGATATGAATATTATTCCTCTAGTCAAACCACTAGTGAATCAAAAAAAATAGAAACATTGTGAAATTATTCCATGCTAAGGAAAAAGTGAAATTTAATTGGGGAACAACATCCTGATTATCTTTCATTTTAATTCATAATCCAAAACCCAACACTATTTTTGGAAATATAGGACTTCATCCATAGGAATAATGGAATTTATGGATGAATATAATAATCCATTTAATGGTAAACCCTACAAAACAATCTTTCTCATTGTATTTAGGAATAGGGTTCTAGAATTGAAATTATTGGACCTTGATATTCAGTCCACTGTTTCCCCTACGTGTGATAGATTTTAAGAAATTTAAAATAAAAAAATCTATCTTTATAAAATATGAGTGTCATTAAGAATGAGTTTATTCTAACTGAATTAAGAAAACTATTCAGTTATAGATTATAATTAATATTTGAATGAACATTCTAATTTTTAACCATAGTTAGATGGAATTAAATCCCTCGAGGCATTTATGATAAAATGAAATCAGACATTTATTCTTTATTAGTAATGTTCTATATCAATGATTACACAGAGATAGTTAACAATGAACTACTCACATAAAAACATATCCTAAGGAATGTTGATGGATGAAATTCTATTTTCCTCTCAAACACAAGTAGGATATATAGAGTGTTTATTAATTGAAAATTCAATATATACTCTCAAGGATTAGAACACAAAAGACTCAATCCACTATTTCTATTTTATTTATTTCATTTCACAGTATCGTATCATGTTTCTTCTAATTTGGTTCTCTATATAAAATTAAATTAGAATCTAAAAAACTTCCCTGATACTTTCATAATAGTGTTCAGAAATGGAACTTAATGTTTTATTTCACATATCTTGTGTTGCTAACATTTGATGAGTGTTCTATAATGCCACAACATATAATGAACAACCCTTATATTTTTATAAATGAAGTTCTTACCATTAGAATAAAGGTTATTTTTGTGGTTATTGAATCACTCCAACTTCAGAATAGGAATCTATTTTATAGTTGAGTTGGCATAATGAAATTAGAGTGGATCAATAAATATTTAAAGATGTGATGTGTATACCATATAAAGATATATATTCATGAATGGTGTGATATAACGTTCTTCTATACTCAAAACTAATACATATTTTGTTTTATATTGTTTCACCCCATTCATTTTTCAATTCAAGTGTGGAAAAAAATAAGTAATTTCTATTGATATGATGCCTCATTTATTAAAAAACATGGTGCATCCATGGCAATGGGACTGCAAAACATTAATATTTATTTTATATTTCATCAGTGTTTCATTATACTTTCTTTTTCTGAGTGTTCACTATATAAAAATGGAAATCATAAATATCATCATATTATTAGATTGGATAGTAGAATTTTTGGCACACATTTAAAATGATACTCAGTAATTCGATTTTGTATATCTATATGGAGTAGTATAGTTAATCAAAGGATATAGGAATACGAATTTAAAAAGGGAAGGATGTTAGCGACAATGGATGGAACAATCTCATATCAACTGTAAGCGATATCCTTGGAGATAATTTATGTAAGTGAGAATAGATATTTATAGGTATTATATATTGATATAAAGATTTATTTTTAGAAAATTATATTTGGCCTCTCACCAAAAATAGATGCGTAATTATCTATCTACCAACTCCAAATATTTAATAATAATCCTAATAAAGAAGTTATAAATGAATTTAAAATGAGAAGATTTATAAATTAGTGGTTTAATAAGGCCATGTGGGACTCCATGGTATGGAAAAAATAAATTCTTTTAATGAGGAAGATAAAAAACTATTTCTTTATATTATTCACCATATTTTGAATTAATTTAACAGAAAGAGTCAATTAACTATATTTTAAATTGATGTCTTCATTGATCAGGTAAAGAGTGACAAATGGTTCATTAAAATTGATTAATGTTGAATGTAATACTAAATATGATTTAAGAAATATTATTCCACAATTAGGTTTTATAATCCTTTATGGACCGCATAAATAGATGGTCATTATATTTGATACCACTAATAAAATGGTAGTAAACATTGAAATGATGTATCATAACATTAAAAGATACTCCGTTTTATTAGTTTTTGTAGTTCTGGATGAATTATTTGGGTAATTTCTCAATAATGGTAATCATGAATGACCCATTTGATGTTTTATTAATACATTACAAGACTAACATCTTTATACCAAATTCTAAATTTTTTATTTCTAGATATTGGATGTTATCTACCTTAGGATCACCATTTCAAAGAAAGGAATATTATTATATCTTAACATAATATTGGTTATTATTTATTGGAAACAACCAATGAATTTATTTTAGTTACATAGTTTCCCTAGATAATCGGTAAATTGTTAACATTTTTTCTATGATTTCTCATGCTACATTTCAGTAATTACTATATTTATTATGAAGGGTAATCAATTTTCTTTGATTTATGTCTATGAAAAATCTATTGACGAACTTGAGGATCATCTTAATTTGGATCATATCCTTACCCTACCACAACCATGACTAAATACATATAATTTCTTGATGCATCATTTTCTGTATTGGGTTATATTTTCTTATAGGGAAATTGATGTATAGCTAAGAACTCATGAAAATTGAGGACACATGTGAAACAAATACCCACATAAGTTAAATTTTAGTTATAGTGGTACGTTCTATCAAAATATGGTTACCATATCTCATTCCTGAAATTTTTACTATCTTAATAGATTAAAAAACATGAAAAAAAATATTTTAATGAAGATTCAAGAAATTAAAAAAACACTTTTGGATGATATATCTTTGGAAGTTTGAAAATTTATTTGTTTATATATCTTGGAAATGAAATTCAATGGATTATGCATATAGTTGTAAGACATACAATAAAGTGGTGTTAGATTCATTGATACGATTTAAATTGATTTGGTTAATTATTGATATACACATGAATAATATTGAGTTGTAGGGGGTAACAACCTTATTTTTATTTACTCATATTCCGTATGTGGTTGAACTTTATACTGATGCTCAGAAATAAATCCATTATTACCATAAACAGAGTTCAGAATTTATTTTTTGGGAGGTTTTATATGGAGAGAAAAAATGCTGAAAATTATATGATTCATTTTCAAGATAGACCATAGTTACCCAAACATTTGATGGAAATCTTCTTTATGCTTATAAAGATTCAAACTAGAAATACGCAAAGGTACCCAAAAATTTTATAAGTTAATTAGATATCATTTATGGTTCTCAATAATAAAATAATATGTTTAAATATGTTAAAATATGTCTCATAATACAATTATATAATTTTTAACATCCATATATTTTGTACAAGTTATACTCATATCCCATACACATATCGAAATTTTATATTATATCTTTTTTACTTTTCCATTGGTCTTTTGAGAACAAATCAAAATAATTATGTCACTTGAATGAAAAAATTGTAACTCATATAGTTAGTGTAGAAATTATATTATAAGAGATTAATGATGGTGATTATATTGGAATGTTATATAAAAAACATGTGGGGATATTTCATTGGTATTATTTTTTCTTTTCCTTCATATATAACCAAGATTCACCTCATGAGTATTTTCTCCATGACCTATTATATAGAAACTATATCAAATATGATCATCACATATCGTACCTAAAAGTATGGATAGTAATACTACCCAATTCAGAAATTTAATGATATATTCATAGAATTTTTATTGAATATTATTGATTCATGGTAATATCATTTCCCTTCATTAATGATTTATTGTAACAATAATTACAAATCGATGATAATATTGGACCCATATGGGGAATCATATTATTTTTTATTTATTTCCCCATTTTTTTGGCTTGTGATTAGGGAAACATCACTAATTGGACAAATAGTCATCTATAGGACTAATGAGAAGATAAAGATAATTGTAAAAAGTATGAAAATGTTATAGAGAAATTATATATCATATGTGTTTCGTTATAATAATTATTTAATTATTTATGTGGAAAACCAAGTAATTTTTTGAGTTTCTCTATTATTAGTTCATCATTATTTTGGTAATCATTTCATGTTGGATCCATGGTACATTATCCTTTTTTAAAAATTTAACAAATTGGAGAAGCTTCTTGTCAACTAACTATACCATTTATATTCACATGGGATATTAATAATTTACATTCCTTATAATAAAAATTATACCAATGCATAAATTACCAAGGGATTAGAAGAGATCATGTAACTCTTTAACATGCTAAAATAATTCATCAAAACCAAAATCATATATTGTATATGAGATGAAACATATTGATTTTTAGAAGATGATAATTGGTTTTAAGACAAGGGAATCCTTGTAGGATATATGAATGGAATTTATATTGTTAGAATCCTATGTTTCAGTAATGGTTTGAATTGTTACGAAGCATCGATAGCCTCAATATTTCACACAATATAAATTCTAATGAATGAGAGAATGTGATACCCCCTAGTTTGTATAAATTAACCATTTTATATTGTTTTTTATGTTATGGAATGGTTGGGTATTATTTTTTGACGTTTTTAGATGATGAATTTAAACTTCAATACAAATCTAGTTATACAAGGTGATTCCTTCCAGGAAATACTATTCATAGTTTCATTCATTTCTCGGATGATTCAATAGAAATATCATTGTATGTAATTAATGTAATGTGATGTAATTAATGGAATGAATGAGTTTTTAGATTTATAATATGTGGTAAAATATTAAATGTGGAATCTTTCAAACTCATTATTTTAGGTAATGAATGTATATGCCATGCCCTGAAAGATTATAACTCTATACAATTAATTAATTCTAATTCTCCTTTTTCTATCATTGTCCTAGATTTTTTTCACATGAAACCCCATCCCCCTTTATAAAATTCTAGTGATCTAATATCTTCATAAAGGAAAATTTGAAGCATATATCTGAGTTTTTTCTATAGATGAAATGGTATTACATCGTGTTATTATTCTCCACTGTAATACCCTTTTTCACTGGTATAAACCATATACCAGTTATATAATTCATGGTTCTGTGATATATGTATTTTATTGATATAAAAACATTTGTATTTATTGAAGGAATGGAATGGGATCCCATATATATTAATAATATAATGAATCTTATTATCAACCACATTGTATGTGGTTTTCTTGGAACCCTCTTTACATTTACTATAACATAAAGGATTTCTTTTGAAAAACAAAATGTTCTATTTTCATGAAAAAACCAATTATGGTTTCCTTTAGATTAAATGATTTGAAAATATTATTTTTAGTCTAGAACCACATTGGGACTGATTAAATATGTAAATGATAAATTATGTTCAATGATATATCCATGTATGAGAGCATTTTATATCATGGATGTCATTAGTTCATATGAATTTTTGGCCTTCAATGGATTAAAAATTGAAAATTTTTAATTTAGGGTGGAAACCTAGACTATGCCTCTATGTTATGTCATAGTCATGGAAGTGTGGTTTTTTCTTGAATAGTTCAGACTATTTAGTTCATATATTTGTTGGGATCCAATTAAATGGGATTTAATATTTTTTGTGTACATTCATAACACTTTTGAACTTCATGGTTTGATTAATTTTGACTATTTATATAAACGTAAACCATAAAAAACTATTTTATACTACATAGACATATTTTTTATTAAATTTTCTCTTATGGTTAATTTTTAGTGGAATGTGTTGGAATCCTTTTGGATTTTCTACTACGTAGTATACTCACCCAATACATGTTCACCTTTGAGTGGATGCCTACATTTTTTTGCATGATACAGGTAAGGGGAATGTCACATGATTTTCTAGAGATTTATATTTATGTATTGATATTGACATTTTGGAGTGTAATTATGGAAATTTATTGAATATTTTTCTTTAATAGTACCACATTGGTGCCTTTGGAATCAAATTTCATTTTGGGTTTACTATACCATCATTTTTTCAATGAATTTATGTTTCTCAATAGTTATATATTATTAAAGAAAGTGGTGAGTTTCAATTATGTTGTCAGTTTCATGAAATTTGGCTGATTCATGAATTAATTTTTTTTAATGAATAGGGTAGTTTCTTTAATGTCGAGAATGTGTATTTGTGAAAGTAAGTCTTACATGTTGTAAAAGTGATTTCATAATATTTTGTTAGTAAAATATTTTAATTATATGATTTAAATTAAATAATAATGATTCACCATATGAGGTTTAAGGTATATTGATTCATGTTATCCACAGATGGATCTTATAGGAGATCTGTGATCACAAATTAGTACAGAGAGCAATGATCTTCCAAATTGTGAATATTATTGAAACTAGAGGGATATAAAGACTTCTCAAAACATTGTTAAATTATTACAATTTAATGTATTTCATATATATTCCCATTATCATTATAGTATCCTTATACATAGACTACTATAAGGGAACCATGAAAATTTTTTATTTCCCATTCATGCATTAATTTATGGTCATTATTTTATATGTCAAAGGAATAGAGTAGTTTTTTTTTTGACAAAAACATTATAAAAATGTGACTATTTTTCTAACTTTTCATACTGTGATTTGACACCAGCATTATATTTTCTGACCTAGTTTTTCTAGAAATTAAAATATGAGGTAATAGTTAAACTTTTTGTTTCTATATAATTAATTTCTGTAGAGGTTTTTAATTACAAAAATATTGCAATATTCATTTAATGAAATATTCAGTTGTGGAAGAATTAGATACAACACATCTTCATAAAATTAGGCATGTTTATGTGATGTATGGTATTTCTACATTATTAGATAGTATTTTTATATAATAATATGTTGTTATGGAATTTGATATTGATTCTAAATGAATCAAATCCATAAGATGATATTTATCTAAAAATATCTCTATGATGGTAATTTCGTGGACATCCATGAATTCTATGGGGGAAAATATATTAATTACCATTGAAGGTGATCCAAAAGTAAGAGAAGAAAAATCATAGGTTTTATGCAATAAATATGGGGACTGGAGAATGTACCCTAATGAGTCTTTATATGCTTTACTTTACTATGTCAATGTTCACATGGAATACATGCATGGTCTAGGAAAAATTATTAAAAATGAAATGATCACTAAGTAAATCTTGATTTATATTCCACCATGGGTCAATATAAATTTTTTTATTCTTGAAGATAAGGATATTAAGGAGGGTACATTGGATATATTTCATAGGACTCTTTTCCAAAACAAAAAGAAGAAAAATGATAATGAATCTATGGATAATGTGATATCATAAAATGTGGAACTAATGTCTATGAAGAGGATCATTCTTTATTTTATTAACGATGAATAATAGATAGATGTGGTTAGGTCATTCCTTTCCTCAAATCCAAAAATAGGAAAATTAAATTTCAATGGGATAATTTCAATTGTAATTTTTTTATGTGAAAAGGATGGACATATTGAATCATGTTCCCCATGATGTTTCTAGTTCATGCTGAAGAATAAGTAAAAATCACCATGAAGAAACAAAAAAATTCAATGATAATTAAAATTTTCATCATTACATATTCAAAAATCCAAATCATATTACACAATAAAATTATAGTTTATAATAAGTTTAGGTTTAAGAGATGGATAACTAAAAGAATCATAGATAAAATGATATGTTGGTAGTTGTAGATAATTTTCAGATAAGGTGGGAAAGAAAAAATTATGGATATTCTGATGGTAGATATGATCTCTAGGATAAATTTGAATCTTTTATTTATGAGATAGTTTTTTAGAGAATGAAAAATATTAATTCCAACAATGTGGTGCATGAAAAAACTCTATATATAGTCACTAGATGAAGAGATGTATGAGGTGAAGGATGAGATATATATGCAAAAGTCCTCAATGATAGAAAATTGAAAAAATTTATTTGAGTTCTTATCAATTAAAGAGAAAATATTAAAGTTATCAATGGTTTGACTACCATAGAAAAATATAAAATTAAATGTATTGAAGAACATGAAGTTTAATTTTCTGAAATGTAAAGAAAATTAATAAATATAGAGACACTATTGACTCCCAGTATGACATGGGGAAAACATATACCTAAGGGAAAAAATAAGATGGAACTGTAGAATAGCGGTCCAAAATAATAGAAGAAATAGTCATATTAAAATTACAAGGCATATATGGGTCTTGATAACCAGTAAAACTATTTGATCAATTATGTCAATTTGTAAGTGTCCACTTTGAGGTTCAACATTGAGATGAATAAAAATCCGAACTCGATGTCTTAGAGAATCTACGAAAAAATTGTTCCTGTTATAATGGCACACTAAAATTACCCTTTTATTATTTGTTATTGGTTTGAAAATGTGTGAATTTATCAAAATTTAGATTCCATATAAAATAGGTACGGATGGGAACATGTATATTTCCATATCCTTGAACATTACATAATCTTGAGTTAAATCAATAATTCACATTGAGAATCCTTTCTGGTTTAGAGATTTAGAGAAATAGTACATAACAGTTACATTATATCTCAGAAATTAGAATGTAGACACTTCTACTCAGTTTCCATTTTATTCATTAAATAAAAACTCCTAAAAATGAAACATGTTTACATCCATGTTTTATATATCATGACTTTTCCATGATCCCTTCCTTGAACATATAAATATTAATTTACTTTGAAAAACATTTCAAAATATGGGATGAGCATTAAAAGCTAAATAAGGGATATAAAATAAACATTGAAAACATTTCCTCATTAATAAATACAAATAAATGATACCATACTTTAAATCATAACATACCATATGAAATCAAATGATTTATGAATAACAGACAGAAATCATAAATTATAAAGGTAACTTTAGGAAAACATAACATATTTACATTATAGTATTCACAGCTACGTAGAGAGATACGTTTGAAATACACATAACAATATATTCCCTAAATATATGTGGAGAAACATTAAAATTTACCTCTGTCACATTACACAATTCATTGGAAAGCTATCTCGGGATCACCCACCCAAGGTTTATCACGGAACCACCAGTATACGTAATCAATGACAAAGAACTATCACATTTTCATCAAACCATTAAACATGTATATAGTAAAGATATCATTTCCACATTGAAATTACATATATCATTTCATGATATTGACATAATCAATTCATTATCAAACCATTTTCAAAATAAATTAAAACATTAATTAAGATATTTCTAAATAAAAGTGTCCCCTAACACATTGCGGCTTTTGAAAGTAATTTTATTTTCAAGAAATTCAAGTCCATATAAATTAATCATTAAAACCATTTTTAAAACATGGAAATTAATGAGAATTATTTATAAGAATAATTCATTAAGGCATTTAAAATGATATTTTGGTTAATGGGTTCATAACCAAATGAGAGATGCTTGAATTCATATAATTGAGGAATAACATTAATGAAACTTCATAATATTATGAGAATAAGTATATTCAATATATTATAATTAAAATGGAAGTATAAACACCATATAAAAGTGAATTGGTACATAACAACAAATAACTCTCAATCGAATGTAAATTGAGACAAAGTCACTTGCCAAGACCATATCCTTAGATTAATGAGAAAAATGACATAATTATGTGTGAAAAATAGTAATAAACCCATTATAAGTTAATATTAAGTGTTAAAAAATCATATTTCATTAACACATATTCATATCATGACATAATCAAGAAAAATATGTTTAACCCAAGAAATTGAAATTGGGTTAAAAAGTTATCTTACATAATTTTGAAAGCCTAACGATGTCACATAAAAATTTAAATAATGAGTTGATGAGAGGGAAATGGGTCTCTCATCACAGGATCATAAAATTTATAGTAATAAGTATATAGAAGAACATATCCATACATTTTCGAATTTAAATTTAAAGACATAACAAAAAAATGTGTTTTACTAGAAGAGGAGGGTGAAAAGTTCCCTTACCGATTTTATAACTTTTGATACATAAAACACAAGAAATTAAGATCATACAATAAATATGTAAATAATGATAAATTAAATTGTAACACCCCAAGCTTCCATGATACGCTTCTCATTCAATAATGCAATAGCTTGCATTGTAGGCAACTTCGAGTTCTAACACACCGCAACTAATCAAAAGAGCCGTTATGAATAGTAATACCCACTTTTTGAAATTATATAAATTTTATATTTCAAAATGGACTTCATTTTTGGATTTGGAATATCGAAATTAGCCTATGTTGAATTTTTCGTATTTTTCTGAGAACTTCAAATTTTTTATGAATAGTGAAAAATACTTAAAAACAACTTTTTTAATCAAAATAATTTATAGTGATAAATTATAAAAATGAGTGGTTTTAAAGTATAATTAGAATATATTTTTACCATTTTATCCAATGGTGTTAATTATAATTATTTTTACTTTTAAATTAGACATAAACAATTGTCAATCTTTTGATATATATTGTTTCTTAAAAACACGCTATTTGTTGTGAGAGCGGGAATTAATTATAAAATTAATTAATTCAACCTATATGTTTGTAATTTTTTAAAATAGACATCATTTTTTAATTTGGAATATCAATTATAGCTTAGGGTGAAATTTTGGCATTGTTCTGAAAAACTTCAATTTTTAATGAATAGTGAAACCATTAAGTGGTAGATAAAAAAAATTCGTTTAAATGAAACATTACAACTTCTGTGATTTGATTTTCAAAAATATGACATACATGGTTTTCATTAAGAAGTAAAATGTGGTTCAATGGGATTAAAATAATTTTTTGGTGAATAGTAACTTTTAAGTTTAATTAATCGCGATTAAAGGTAATTAGTGAAATTTAAGGTAAAAATGAAATTATAAAAATATGAAAATACCTTTACACTTATCTTACCTCTATTGGATGTGTCATGGACGACCCAGACAGTCCATGGGTAAACTTGGGGACCCCATGGAGCCACTTTGGAAGGAAAATGACATAAATAACTTTTATTTAATGTTAAAATAAAAATGTCACAAACATAAGTTGTTTTACTAAAACAATTTTTAAATGGGGTTATACAAGTCATATTTTTAACTATAAATATTCATTAGAAAGAAAAAAATATTTCCTACATCATGTTATTTTTATTATAATTTTTAGACATTAAATAAATTAAATTATTTTTGACACCATGATGATGCAGCGATTACCTCATTAATTAACAATTTAAATAAAATGAAAAGATAATGTAAAATCCAAGGCATACACTTGTCAAAAACCTATTGGATGAGTATATTTCGAACCCTTATCACCTTATCCTCGAAATATGTAAGTTTGGGACCGTTAAAATCTTAAATGCAATATATAATAATGTAACATTTCATTACATTCCAAGAGTGCCTCTCCTCTCCACTTATAAAAGCCCCCCCCCCCCACCACTACCACCTTAATCACACATTCAAAGCCTTTTGTCTCGGCCAACCTATGCCCAAATACTCTCCCAACTTCCCTCCCATACTACTAGAAGCCTCACATTGGGAAGAATTCTTCCCAAGGAAGCCTTTGGCTCAAATCAAAAGAGTTACCCGATTTTAAGGTAATGTTTCTCTTATGTTATTTTGTTTTATTTTTCTTATCAATCCCCCTAAACTATTTTTATTAATTTCTTTTGTAACAACACCAGTATCATAAATATACTAGAATTTTGTTATAAGGATTATTTGAGATACACTTACACACACCTACATCTAATGGTTAAAGAACATACTGTTAATGTGGATGGTGAATTTCTGCCTCACGAAACGATGATTGTTTAACACTCATATAACACATTAAAATGTGGCCATTAAGATGTCACTATATTTATATATATTATATATAAATGTTTATGTTTTACTTAAGGTTCTTTATTTTTCATTTATTGCATACCTTTATTGTTTCCATTATCGGTAAACGTGATATTTTCATTTTAGGAAGTGCGGACTACCGCCCCCTCAAAGTGATTTGAATCGTTAATCCCATATGTTGGATGTATAAAGGATGGATTAAATGATATTATATATTATATTATACTGGAATTATAATATACCTTTATATCATTTTGATTTCATTAAATACGAAATAGAAATGAAAGTAGCGTTCATGCGTACGTACAGCTTACCGTCTCCATGAACGGTGCATTTCATTTCTTACCTCTAAACATTATGGAATACTATAAATCCATGTATATAATGGATATATATTAGATATATGATATCTATATCATGAATATAATTCTGGATATAATGGATATATCACCACATGAACAACTTGTAATTATAAGAAGTTTATTTTTGACTCAAGTACCAAAGATCGACAAAATGGCCGTTATTAACATAAATAATTACATAATATTAATAAAATGGTAATAAGTGATATAAAAGGAATTAAAAACTTGAAAAAGGTTCTTAAGCAATTATAAATTAACTCTAGTTTATTATTCAGGAGGTTAAAGAACGGTCGAGTCAAGACAGGATGCAAGGTAATGGAACTTCTTAACCCAATTTCTATTCTTTGGGTTAATCTCCTACATTCAAATTATGTCATGATATTATTATATACTATCTTGAATTTTTAATTTCATTATGTTTACATATAGTTAATACACAAAATATATCTGTTTTATTTAAAAAAATGATCTTTGTAAGATACTTTGTCTCAATCTCCATTCATTGAGGAATATTTTGTTTTATACACAAATTTCTTTTATACGGTGTATAAACCCCTTTGATTTTTAAGTTTATTCAAAAGGAATATTTTTATACGAAGCGTTTTACTAAACGGAAAAAAGGAATGTTTTTCTTGTCCTACGTATGCAGCGACAACTACTTCTCTGCCACCGTAACCATTATTTGAGTTTTGGCTTCCTCTACAAGCCATAACTTTTTTTTAAATGAAAAATAAATACCAAGTTTTAATTTTCTTTTATTTTGGTATTGAAAATGGTTTTGATAGAGTTTTTATTATATCAATGTGTTGTATTGATATCTTGTGATTGAAACGTGGAAATTTTATTTTTCCTTTATGCACGTTTTATGTGATATGATTATGTTATGCTTTATGATATGTTTAAACATGTTCATATGAAGAATGCATTGGACTTAATAAGTGACGGGTGGAGCCCGATATATCTCCTCGATGCATATGTAGGTCTCATGAGACAAACTAGTGTCTTGACACGAGGCCATGAAAAAATCTTATTTGTGGTCTTGGCACGAGGCCTTGACTACGTGGTTATGATAGTCTGGCATTATGCATTCCATCATTATGAAAGTGGTTATTGATATTGCATGGGATTATTCGACTAGTAGAATATCCATGTGAGTAAGTAAATGGCATTATTTAATTTTATTTTTTCCATATCATAATGAAGTTCATGTTTAAAAAGGCTTTTGTTTTAGTTATACATTGCCTTAAATGTTAATGTTTATTTATGAAAGCTTCCGCAATATTGTTATCTTTACTGAGCATCTGAGATCACCCCTTTCAATGTTTTAATATTTTCTAGGATGTGAAGAAGTATTTTATGAATGACCTATAGGGATAGTCAGAAGAGGATATGAGTGTGGACTATGGAGACTTTGTTATTGTAGTTTTTCACTTTATGAGGTAATGTAACATTTATGAATGTATCTAGTGTTTCCAAGGCTACTAAACTAATCGGTCTTTCGAGACTTGATCGTTTGTGATCATGCCAATGTTACGAAGTAATGCACCGACTCTGGGTAGCTGTGGTCGGGGAATTACTTAAATTATACTACACAATTAATACAATCATGTGAAGTACATACACCCCACAAAAAAAATATTCGGAAATAAACAATGAATCTCATGGGAATAAAATGTAAGATGAAAACCCCTTAATCCATGTCCGACTCACTCATTTTTCCTTTAATCTCATGAATAATAAATTAAAGTTAATTCATAATTTATTAAGACACATTTTAATTTTTTTATTTCTTTTATATATCTTATTACTGTGATATAAACAATATCTAATCATTTATGTTAATAATGATCTTTTTGTCAATATTTCGTACTTGAGTCAAAATCAACATCTTATAATTACAAGTTGTTCATGTCGTCAAAATTCCATTATATACAAAATGATATTAATGATTCAGATATCATATATATCTTATATATCCAGTATATATATATATTTATTTATTATAGTACATGACATTTGGAGGTATGAAATGAAATGCATGATTCATGGAGACGGTAAGTCGTACGTATGCATGAACGCTAATTTCATTTCTATTTCATATTTAATGGAATTAAATAATAATGATGCATATTTATATTATCATTCTAGTATAATATCATACATATTTTCACTATCTCCATCATTTATACATTCCATGTATGGCATGACCGAGTCATATAACCTTGATGGGGTGGAAGTCCACACTTCCTCAATTGAAATTTTCGTGTTTACCCATTATGGATACCATAAAGTTATTCTATAAATGAAAAATAAAAAAGTATAGAGACAATTTAATATATAATATATATCACATATAAATAATTTTCCATCATAATGGCCACTATGATAGATAGTTGGAGATATTTGAATAATCATCATTTTGTGAGGCAGTAGTTTTCCATCCACAGAAACAGTATGTTCGTATACATTATATAGAGGTGTATGGACGTTTAGTTAAAATAATTCTCATAAAAACAACATATTATATTTAGGATACAAGTTTTTTATAAAATAAACCAATAAAGAGTGTTTGGGGGGTTGGAGAAGTAAAATAATAAAAAAGAACTTTAGAGAAGGTGTCACCATTAAATCAGGTTTCTCCCTTTGGATTGAGCCAAATGATTTACTTGAATAGAATTTTTCCTAGGGCATGGCATATAAGAGAAAGAGAGGGATGTTAGGAGAATAATTGGGCAGAGTTTAGACTATCAAAGGGACTTCTGGTTTCTGTGTAATGGGTTAGATATGATGGTTTATTATAAGGGGTAGGAGGGGATCTTTTAGAATATTCAAAACCATTATTTTATTATAAACTTTTTTTCGGATTCCAAAAGAACAAAACTCTTTAAAATAGAAAAAAATATAACTCTTTTACGAAATATAAACATTTAATAATAATTTAATGAGTTTTGTATAGTTTTCCAAATTTTATAATCTCATTTAACTAAATCATTTATTTAGGAGGTAATCACTGAATCATCATTGTGTCATATATAATTATATTTATTTGATGTCTAAAAATTATATTTAAAATTCCATGATGTATTTAATAATTTTTTCATTCAAATGAATATTTATAATTGAAGAGATAACTTATATAAAATCATGTAATAAATTTATTTTCTAAAAGATATATGTTTATGTAATTTTTTTATTTACAATAATTTATAATGTGTCATTATCACTCCAAAGTGGCTCCATGCAGTCCCAAAATCAACCAAAGGATGCCCATTGTAAGAACACAGGTTTTTAGAATGGGTCAAAATCCTGACCCTGTTTAAATTTTTGACTTGTTCTGAGGAAACTGGATAAAATGAGAAGTTTCTGGAAATTTTCAGACTACACGTCGTGTACTTTGTGTACACACCGTGTATGTCTATACGAGTGGCCGACCATGTACTCTCCGAGTACATGCCGTGCGGGTGATAGTGTAGAGTTTTCATACTACACGGCATGTAGTTTTGAACACGTTGTTTAGACCCCCGACCATGTGAAGCTATAAATGGCATGTGGGAAAGTCGGAAAGGAAGGGAAGAGGAACCCAGTACATGCCGTGTACCCAGAGGTACACGCCGTGTACTCATGTCTGCAGGTTCGGAAAGTAAGTCGGTAGAATATTTCTGTCTTATGAACAGTTAAATGAACCATACAAGGCGTGTAGTCCCTATGTACACATCATGTACTTTCTTTTTTTGGCATAAAACAATAAGTACCCTCGTATTGAAGCACAGCCTCAATATTTTCCCCGGATACACGAACCAGGGCATCCGAACCTCTATTCCCCTCCTGATCGTCCATCCAAGACCCATTTTAATCACTGATTAGTGGGTTGGAACCCCTTCATTAAGGCCTCTATTCCTCTTTGTCCATTTTGTCTTATTTTCATTCTAGAACGAGTTATAGCCCTTTGAGCAGTTTTGAATCATTTTTAGATTTACCACGTTTTAGACCGAATTGGAGGGTGTTACCGGAGGAGTATCATTGTGTGAGTCTCAAGTAGGTGGTGCATACCTCATTTCATGTTTTTGTGGTTGTTTGGGTGATGCGACTTCGGTGCATTTTCGGATATTTTTGACCGGGACCCTTTTTATATTCTTTTTCATACTGATTTGTTATGGGACCTCTATGATGCCTTTGGGTATGCACGGTTACCAGTTTGCGTGATCGGGGGCGGGTGAGTGGTCGTGGCTCATCGGGGAATTTTGGCCGGGGAATGCCAAAATGGTTTTAATTCAAATATGATTGGTATAATCTGTTTAGTCTAACTTGTTAAAGCCTGTTATAATTGTTAGATGCATTTAAGACCTCTGTGTTGGTATGGGACAACACCTGGCATAGTGAAATTCGACGGTTTTTTTGGTTTTTCCTGGTTATGTTTTCTGTCTACATATGTTATATATTCGATTGTTGAATTGCATCTACTGGATCCTTTGGGTTATGTTGGGCTTGGCACGGTTACGCTTCAGTGATGCTGATCACAAGTTGGGGCTTTTCCAAGGTTACTTTGGGTGGTCTTGACCACGGGATTGGGCGTCATGGATGTCGGTTTGAGTTAGTACGACTATCAGGTTGGTCATGGCCCAGGATACTAGGGTGGTGATTCCATCAGACTTGAGCGACATGGTCGTAGGGACACGAGGTGTCAGATGTTTTGGTGTCTTAGGACTATTTTGGTGATTGCCGCTCACCGGGACTTTGAGTAGTGTGCCCACAGAGATACTCCGTGATGAGGTGGTTTTCACCACTCGTGTGGTTAAAGGCCCCCGTAGTTGTGGTTAGGTATTTTTTGGTTTGGGGTGCTTTTCGTAGAAAGCCATGTGTGAGGTGAAAAGCCTTCAAGAAATGGGCGTGCCTTCAGGACGTTGGTACTTGAGACACGAGGTGTCGGGAGGCACATGGTGCCGAGTTACTATTTGTGGTTGTGCCTTCAAAACGTCGGTACTGGAGACACGAGGTTTCAAGAGGAACATGGTGTCGGGTTACTAGTTGTGGGCGTGCCTTCGGGACGTCGGTACTTGAGACACGAGGTGTCAGGAGGTAGTTGGTGCCAGGTTACTATTCGGGGTGTGCCTTCAGGACATCGATACTTGAGACACGAGGTGTCAGGAGGCACTTTGTGCTGGGTTACTATTTGGGGCGTGCCTTCGGGACGTCGGTACTTGAGGCACCAGGTGTCAGGTGGCACACGGTGCCTGGTTACACGACAGAGATTCCGGCGTTGGCCGAAGCAGGTGACACTCCATGGTGGCTGTTGAGCTCTAGTGGAGTTTGTATTTATTTTTGCATTGTACTGATTACTGCTTTCCTAGTAAATGCATGACTACTTAAGCACATATATTTGGTACGCACCGTTGGGTGGTATCCTACTGCGATTTGTCTCAAACCTCACACAGGCTCATCAGGACGTGTGCAGATTTCATGGATTTACGTGTAGTAAAGGGGCCTGCTTCAGGAGGGGGGTTACGTTAGTTGTTACATGGTGATGTTACAGACCTTGAGGTCATGCCTAGGTGGGGTTTACTTGTTGTGTTTACTTTTTTTTATCAGCATGCTTACTTGTTGTAGCTACTTTTGGTTATCCATTGGTGCCCGTTTCATTGTTGAACTGCTTTGGATGCATGTTTTACTGTTCAGTAGTAGTTACATGTTATCAGCATTATGTTGTGTTTATTTCCGCAGCTATTGCTATAATGTTTGCTTCCGCTAGTTGTTGATATTGGATATGCTTCCACTCAGTGGGTCTGGTTCTAGTCTGCTGAGTCTTTCTTTCCGCTGCATCTTTACTGTTATACTCAGACCAGTACCCCTACTATTATCCTCCGATAGGGTATAGCCTCCCCACTATACCTATTCAGACCCTCGCTGCTAGTCGTAAGCCTTTGGCGTTCATGGGATGTGCGCCTAAGGTAGTGTCACCTGACCCTCTCGGCACCATTCAGGTGGTTGGACGGGTCTAGGACGTTACAAAGTGGTATCAAAGGTGTTCATGACAAGGATTTAGTAGTAGTGTTTTTCTAGCTACTAATGAGATTGAAAATTCTCTTTTTATTTCATCTGGTTTTACTATTTGGGATATGGTAGACTAGATATAAGTTGTGGTTACTGGGACTGGGTTTTTAGATTGTGCTTGGGTGCTTCCATCCCTAGGTACGAGGGATGAACCTAGTTTCCATGGGTGGTAATTACAATTTGAGTTTTCTCAGATTACGGTTTATACGATTTCCACCTCGGTGGCTCACTTGGTGTGTGATGTTCTGCATTGTTATATGTGACCCTTGACCTGGTGTGGTAAAGGAGAATTGGACCTTGGCCCGATATGGAAAGGCTTGTTGCTTGGCTTTTGATAGGCACATTTTTTAAGGGTATTTCAATTTCATAATTGCATATATGCTTTGTGAAGTGATAATACCATGTGAATAGAATAAATCAATTTCCATGATTTATCTGTTTTGAAATGTAAAATAGTGAAATTCCTGATAGAATTGCTAGTTGTTGCAATGTGTATGCCATGATTGTTTTTGTAGAATAGCATGTGGCATGGTTTTGGGTCTGAATATTATGAGAGAAGGCATGTACTCTGACTGAGGTTGTGTAACTATCAGGATTGGGCGACTCGGTCGTCGGTTTGAGGCAACGTGAGTTGTCGGGACGGGCATGGTCCGAGGTACTATCGATACTTGGCTCTGTTGAGCGGGTAAGGAGGCCATGAGGCCGGGATTCCGTGGGGCATGGGTTGTGGTGAGGGGGAGTAAGGGTAGTTGTTATGCACTGCCTTTTACTTATTTCCTTATCTGCGTTGAATATATTGTTATATATATGTATGGGTTGTCTGACCATTTATGGTATTCAATGGGTTACTCCTTCACGGCTCGATGGAGCCTCAGGCAGGAGATGGTACAGTGCCGCAAGATCAGGGTCAAAATTTGGTACATGCAGAACACGAGCCGCATGTACAGGCTCAAGGATAGGATCAGGTTCAGGACTTAGTGCAGGCAGTACAGCAGCTGGGTTTGGCATCGTTCGGGCCGTGGAAGATGAGCAGCTTTGGGTGATCCTGGTACGCGTCTTGCAGGGGATTGATTGTGGCGTTCAGGGTGCAGAGCCTTATATGGCGTATCTGACGCGGGAGTTCCAGTTGTAGCACCCACCACTTTTTCAGGGAGTGGGTGGTCCGCAGGCAGCTGAGAACTGGATAGAGAGTATGCAGATGATATTCGAGCAGCTCGAGACACCTCCAGGGTGGAGGGTCAAGCTGACGACGTACATACTGAGAGGACCGGCGAAGCATTGGTGGGACGTACAGGTTCAGGCTTGTAGACATGAAGGACTGGCATGGCAGGACATCGAGGTCAGGTTCTTTTAGCAATTCTACACGGAGACACTAAGGGCAGAGAAAGCTTGGGAGTTATCGAGTCTTCAGCAGGGGGACATGTCCGTCATGGACTACGCAGCTACTTTCACAGAGATTCCTCATTTTTCACCTGGTATGGTGAGCAATGATGCAACTAGGGTGAGGCTCTTCGAGGATGGCTTGCGATACGCCATTCGGGTCCAGGTGAACATTTTCAGCCTGGGTTCATTCTCTGAGGCGGTAAATCAAGCGCTTATAACTGAGGTCATCGAGAGGGAGAAATCTCGTTTGGGTAGGATGAAAGCTTCATCGGATGGTTCAGATAGCAGGAAGTGAGGACGATATGAGTTCTAGCAGGGCATTCAGGCCAGGGATTCAGATAGACCACCTCATGGGAGTTCTTCAGTGATTTGCCTCCAGTGTGAACAGCCGAGACATGTTCGGGCGCAGTGCGACAGGCCTTCGAAAGAGTGTCGAGCATGTGGACAGAACGGGCATCTGGAGAGGTTTTCTAGGCAGCCTTCTCAGATAGTCGGCAGGCAGGGACCAGGACAGACTGCAGCGTTTAGAGTTGGTTCAGGTTCGGTAACCGGAGAGGGTAGTCGAGGTTCAACTGTCCGCGGAGACTGTGACAGAGACAGTTGACCTAGATCAGGGGTCAGTGGTCGGTGACTTGAGCAGCACCATAGGGAGGTTAGGTGTCAAGAAACCGTGTTTCATGCCAGGTACACGCCGTGGAGCTGCCAGAGTCTGAGCAGGCCGGTGAGCCGATGACAGTTAGAGGTACACCGCGGTGTGACTGTGATCTCCATGTTTCCTTTTTGGCATGACCTATAGAGGTATGTCTGTTTTGAGTGCACGAGGTTCACAGGATCTTTGTGGACTGACTAGATGCTAGTCAGTGGGTTGTCACCATCTCGGGTGCGTGAAATATATATATACATACATATATATGTATGTATGAGATGTGTGGCATCGGGGCATCGTAGATGCGGGTTACTTGAGGTGTCGTGGGCATCGAGGCATCGTCAATGAAGGTTAAATGAGGAGACGTGGGCATCGGGGAATCATGGATGTGAGTTACTTTAGGTTCTAGGAACAAGGAACTCATTGAGGCAGACACCGATGTGGTGCGGGATACTTTGGGTGTCGGATGCGACACAGGAGCACCAATGAGGTGCAGGGGCGACGATGCATCACGAGAGGATTTTGCTTCTAGAAAATAGGTTAGTAAACCTTGTTTTCTTTACGTTTTGTTGGGTTGAGACCGAGTAAGACAATTCCAAATGTGGGGATCCCCTTGAAGAATTTAGCCGTAACATTTGAGACTGGGGTAGTCTGGGTTGTTTAACTGGGATGGGCGTGTTCAGTGCCATCTCCTGGTTTCGTTTGGTAGCTCAGGGATGAGATACGTTAAGGTGGAGAGTTTGTAAGAACCTGGGTTTTTAGAAAGGGTCAAAATCTTGACCCTATTTAAATTTTTGACTTGTTCTGAGGAAACTGGATAAAATGGGAAGTTTCTGGAAATTTCCAGACTACACGCCGTGTACTTTGAGTACATGCCGTGTATGTCTAGTCAAGTGGCCGACTGTGTACTCGCAGAGTACATGCCGTGTGGGTGACCGTGTAGAGTTTTCTTACTAAACAGTGTGTAGTTTTGAACACTCCGTGTAGAACCCTAACCGTGTGAAGCTATACATGGCGTGTGGGCAAGTCGGTAATGAAGGGAAGAGGAACCCAGTACATGCTATGTACCCAGAGGTACATGCCGTGTACTCATATCGGTAGGTTCAGAAAGTAAGTCAGTGGAATCTTTCCATCTTATGAACAGTTAAATGAACCATACATGGCGTGTAGTCCCAATGTACATGCCGTGTACTTTGTTTTTTTTTTTTTTGCTTAAAACTGGAAGTAGCCTCGTATTGAGGCAGAACCTCAATATTTTTCCCAGATACGCGAACCAGGCCAGCCGAACATCTCTTCCCCTCTCAATCGTCCATCTGAGAACCGTTTCGATTGCTGATTAGTGTGTTGGAACCACCTCGATAAGGCCTCGATTCCTATTAGGCCGTTTTGTCTGATTTTTTTCTAGAACGAGTTATATCCCTTTGAGTGGTTTTGAATCTTTTGTATATTTACCGCGTTTTAGACTTAATTGATGGGTGTTACCGGAGGAGTAGAATCGTGCAAGTCTCAGGTAGGTGTTTCATACCCCATCTTGTGTCTTCGTAGTTATTTGGGTGACGCAGCTTCAGTGCGTTTGTTGGTATTTGTGAGAGGGACCCGTTTTACCTGAATTTTCATAATGAATTGTTATGGGACCTCTGGGATGCCTTTGGGTATGCCCAGTTACCAGTTTTTGTGAGCGGGGCCGGGTGAGTGGTCATGGCTCATCAGGGCATTTTGGACGGGGAACTCCAAAATGGTTTTAATTGAAATATGATTGGTATAAACTATTTAGTTTAATTTGTTAAAAGCCTATTATAATTGTTAGAGGCATTTAAGAACTCTATGCTGGAATGGGACAACACCTGGTATAGTGCAATTCGTCTGTTTAGTTGGATTTTCCTGGTTATGTTTTCTGTTTACAAATGTTATATATGCGATTATTGAATTGCATCTTCTGGACCCTTTGGGTTGTGTTGGGCTTGAGCCGGTTATGCTTGAGTGATGCTGATCATAGGATGGGGCTTTGCCCGAGTTACTTTGGGTGTTCTTGACCATGGGATTAGGTATCATGGCCGTTGGTTTGAGCCAGAACGACTTTCAGGTAGGGCATGGCCCGAGATACTAGGGTGGTGATGCCATCGGACTTGAGAGACATGGTCCCAGGGACATGAGGTGTCATATGTTTTGGTGGATTTGGTCTATTTTGGTGATTACCGCTCACTGGGACAATGAGTAGTGTGCACACATAGATTCTCTGGGATGAGGTGGTTTTGACCACTCCTGTGCGTAGAGGCCCCCATAGTTACGGTTCGGTATTTTTTGGTTGGGGTGCTTGCTGTAGAAAGTCACCTGGGAGGTGAGGAGCCTTTAGGAAATGGGCATGCCTTTGGGACATCGGTACTTGAGACACGAGGTGTCAAGAGGTACATGGTGCCGGGTTACTATTAGTGGGTGTGCCTTTGGGACGTTAGTAAATGAGACCCGAGGTATCATGAGGCACATGGTGTCGGGTTACTAGTTGTGGGTGTGCCTTCGGAACATCGGTACTTGAGACATGTGGTGTTAGGAGGCACTTGGTGCCGAGTTACTATTTGGGGCTTGCCTTCAGGGTGTCGGTACTTGAGACACGAGGTGTCAGGAGGCACTTGGTGCCAGGTTACTATTAGGGGTGTGCCTTCGGGATGTCGGTACTTGAGACACGAGGTGTTAGGTGGCACATGGTGCCGGGTTACACGACAGAGATTCCAGCGTTGGCCGAAGCAGGTGACACTCCATGGTGGGTTTTGAGCTCGAGTGGAGTTTGTATTTATTTTTTCATTGTACTGATTACTGCTTTCCTGGTAAATGCATGACTGCTTAAACACATATATTTGGTACACACTGTTGGGTGGTATCCTTCTAAGATTTGTCTCACACCCTGCACGGGCCCTTCAGGACGTGTGCAGATTTCATGGATTTACGTGCAGGAAAGGGGCCATCTTCAGGATATGGGTTACGTTAGTTGTTTCATGGAAATGGTACAGACCATGAGGTCATGCCTATCTGGGGTTTACTTGTTGTGTTTACTTTTCTGTATCAGCATGCTTACTTGTTGTATCTATTGTTGGTTATCCATTGGTGCCCTTTTGTATATTGACCAACTTTGGATGCATGTTTTACTCTTCAGTATTAGTTACATGTTATCAGCATGCTATTGTGTTTATTTTCACTGTCGTTGTTACAATTATTGCTTTCGCTGTTTGTTGATATTGGATATGCTTCCGCTCTGCGGGTCTGGTTCGAGTCTGTTGAGTCTTTCTTTCCGCTGCATCTTTAATGTTATACTCGGATGAGTACCCTTACTATGATCCTCCGAGAGGGTATAGCCTCCCCATTATACCTATTCATACCCTCGCTGCTAGTCGGCACCCTTTGGCGTTCAGGGGATGTGCGCCCAAGGTAGTGACACCTGACCCGCTCGACACTATTCAGGTGGCTGCCCGGGTCTGGGACGTTACACCCATGGTTGGTAGTGTATCATCCAATAAGATTATAACACTTTTTAGTGTATTTAATTATTATTATAATATTATTCACTTACCCTTATTTACCATATTTACCTTTTATATGGTAAATGAAATATTTACTGAAGTAAATATACATAATGTTTAAAAATAAAAGATACCTATTCACTCAATTTGGAACTTCTAACTCCAAAAATGGAATCCATTTTCCCAAATTCATGATACATAATTCTTAGAAATTTATTTAAAATTAATTACTGTTGTCAAACCAAAAAAGCGTTTTTTTAATAAATAATATATATCAAATGATTGACACATGTTTATTTTCAATTTAAGAGTCATATTACTTCCAAAGTCCACCATGGAATTAAATGGTAAAATGATAATCAAATTAATTTTTAAAACTAATTAAAATAATATTCTACTTATATAAATTTATTTTATTAAAATACAGTTTGGAGTTAAAATTTAGTATTTTTAACTATTCATTAAAAATTAAAAATTATCAGGATAAACCAAAATATTTTACAATGTAAATTTTGATGTCCCAATTTTAACAAAGAGTTTTATTTTTTTCATATTTAACATATAAATGATTCAAAAACTAGATTCAAAAAGGGTTCACCAAAAAGGTGGTAAATTGACCCATTAAAAAATATTAGAGTGTTTATGCTTAAAATTGGATTTATTGACATGTTAAGATTCTAAATTTTATTAGATAAATGTAATAATATTTAACAAAAATGTATAATCATATTGTAGTTAGTCATGTTCACTCCCATCAATACAACGACTATGCATTAACTACCATTTAAAATTTTGTTATTATTATTATTCAGTATAACATCTCTTTGTGTATAACATAAAATCTCAAAGAAACCCGTTGTTGTGTAATGGGTACGCCCTCGAACATAGAATAAAATTTAATGTAAAATTAATATTTAATTAACAAATATTAATATAATATGAAATTTACATATTTTATTATTCAGTGGGGATGTTACCACAATAGTATAAAACGAGGCCACAAAGAGTTCAATATTCCATGAATGATTTTAATGGTTACAGTATCAGGTTTATATGATTCCAAAACATATATATATATATATATATTCATAATTTAAAATTTAGAGGAATATGGGAAGGAAAACCCAAAGTGGATTTATGTGGAAACCTATTGATCCATCAAATTTGCTAATAAGACAAAATCAATTTTGGACTTTATAAGAGAATATTTTTCCATAAAACTATGAGAACGATAAAAAATATCCTTCCATAATATGTATGAAGTAAATTATGTGGATAAAAAATAATAGAAATTTTATGGAAGTGGTTTTTTATATCTTCCATATTGAATCTGATTGGGATGGTGTATGGATCCTTGATAGTCAATGAATATCTAGTATGATAAAAAAATAAGGATCTTTTGATAGGAATCATAAATGTCACGGAAGGTATTATCAAATATGGAAATGATGAAGGCCTTAATACTATTGAATTAGTAAATATATAAATTTTAATTAAAATATATGAGTAATATTGATGTCTTGGTTTTTAATGGTCTATGTCACGACTTTCTATGTATTATTCAATGGTGTGCATTTTGTCGTGATATAAAATTTAAAAATATGATGTTTATTTTCATAGGAAAAGTCAATATGGTTGTTTTATATAAATTTTACACGAAGGTGAATATCTACAATAATAGTGGATACTTAGATATTTGATTTCCACATAGAGAGGATGAAAATAAATTTTGTAAAACTGTTTTATCCATCTTTGTATAAAATCCATAGAAGTTTTATTAATATGAATTTAAGATCAACATATCGTTGGAATATCATGTTATCATACTCACATATTTATTTATTATCAATAAAGGAATATTATCTTTAATACATATAATGATTAAATAAAAAAACCAATACATAGTTCTTAAATTGGGAAATGGAGATTTTTGTGGACCTTTCTCACCATGATCCATTGATGGGTGGAGTAATATATTCTTTTCATTGATAATTTCAGGAGGGTGAAATTAATATTTGTCATTGACCAAAGGTCTGACATGTTCTGTTGTATAGAACAATATATGAGTGAATTTCATAGGATTCTGAGAAAAAGGATTATGATGTTTCAAATTAATCAATCTATAAAATTCAAAAAAAAACAATCCGATTGTTATCTAATGAAATAGAGGATAAGACGTGAATTTTTTGAAGTGATAAATACTCTAAAAAATATAGTTTATATAGATGAGAATAAGATTATAAAAACATATAGAGAATAATTAATATTGAAAAATACCTATCAAATAAATAAAAGAATGAATTGGTATTTAGATCAATCAACATATCTAATATTGAGTTTTTTTATTATAAAATAAGAAAATACAATGTACAAGTTGTAGAATATAATGAATCCAAATTTTAAATAATTTTTAATCATTGGATGTGATGGTCATATTCATAAGAAGGTGAAACATAGAATGTTTGAGTCTCATAAAGATGAAGGGATATTCCTTGTATACAAATGAAAAATAAAATCATATAATTTATTCAATAATAGGGTTTGAAAAGTGGTTTAATTTAATAAAGAAGGTATAGTAGAGAATGAATATAATCTTCAACAACATAGTAAATAGTTCCTTGATGATAGTGATAAAAGATAAGAAACTCATATGTAGTAAAAATGGAAAATAATAATTCAGAAGAAGAAAATTATGATAAGAAGGAGGAATTCATATATGTATGAACATGGAATCCGAAAATTGGAGCTACATTCGAAATGTAAAACACCATTGGTTATTATGGACTGTAAAAAACATGGAGAATAAAGTCATAAAAATATGATTCCTTCTTCTCTTAGGTGGATCAAAATTTTATGATGAAACTAATGGAGATAATAAATGGGTTCAGGCTTTGAAAAACAAGCTTAAAAAATTGATAAAATTTAGAAATTTGATTTTTTATTTGGCTAGTTTATAAAAATTTAATTTGAACCAAATTGATTTAATGGATTAAACTAAATTAATATCGATTGGAAATTAAAAAATTGCATGAAAATTGTGAGAGGGGAACTCCTAGATGTAATTAATAGATATTGATGGGAAATTTACCCATGTTATATGGAATAAGACACAAATTTATTAATAGATAATATAAAAATAAGTGAATATTATTATAGAAGGATGATAAGTTATAATTTCGAAATGTTGCAATAAAATAAGATATGTACATAAAACAACTAGATGGTTTTATTTTACATGAATATGATAAACTTTGTTTGGAAAAAGATGGTGTTATGTGGACTGAATAAGGTACTTTGATTTTCGGATTCAAGACAAGATTAGTATTTTAATATGCTCAGTTGTTAGTGTGGGGGAGTGGACTAAAATATTTTTCTCAAAATTGATATTAAACATTGAATGATTGTGAAGGTGTATGTCAATGATATAATATTTGGTGGACCAGAAGAAACCTAGTCCAATGTTGTTATACAAATACTGAAAATGGGGTTCAAAATATAATTTAATGTAAAAAACACTTTTTTCAGTGTTTAAATTTTATTAAAGTATGAAATATAATATTATTTCTGAATTTATATATGATAAAGATGTTATTAAGTGATTTTAAAGGGATAATTCCAATGAAATGAAAAATATGGTTCCCACTCTAATTAAACAATCATGGTCTGGTGAAGGAAAAGTGTGTAATGCAACAAAACATGGGAAAATCCTTAGAAATCTATTATAATTAATAGAAACATGGCCAAATATGGATTTTCATACAAATAATATGGGGCGAGATTGACACATTAATAAATAAATACATTAAATCTTTGTAAATAAGAATTAATTGATATATCATGGGAACAATGTATTCTTTTCTTCTCTATACATACAAATATAAAAAATATTTATCTGTATAAATATTTATAGATTTCATCAGTTAAATAGTTGATAAAAATCAATAATTGGTGGGGCATTCTATAATGGTCTATTTCTAATTTTATAGATAAGAGAGAATCATGATTTTATTTCATTAAGAACTTCAAATAATGATTACATTTGGGATACTCGTGATTTGACATATTTACAATGTATGAAGTAGCAGTTTGATGATATGGGATTTGAATTGAACTATTTTATTAGAATATATTCTAATAATTTATGTGTTATAAATAACATAGAAATTATATTCTATCACTCATGGATAAATTATATTGAAATAATTTATCATTTTATCAAGGATAAAGGGGAACATGATTCTATCTTCTTGGTTTATGAACCCTTAGAACAATAGGTTTAAATATCATGATGGATCCCTTATAAAAATAATGATTTAAAAGGAATCTATTGGTTCTTGGAGTTTACTCGTCATCCAATAAATTAACATGTGTCGATGTGAAACCCTATACCTATGAGTTAAGGTGTATTATTCCCTATCAGATTATATATTTCATTACCTTGTTGTAGCTAAATTAGAGCCACCGTTGGGTTCACTAAAAAATTTGGATAAAATATCCTAATCCAGAATGAGTGAGACGAAGATAGTGGGAATAGTTTACTAAAGGATTTTGTAAATAAAATGATATTAAATATAATAAATTAAAGGATTTTATCCCAAAACAACAGATTTATAATATAAGTAGTCGACCATTTTGGTAATGAAGTGATTATTCAATTGTATTTTAATAAAACTCTTATTTGTAACAGCAAAAATGGATTATGTAGTCAAATATTTTATTTTGATTAAATCATTGATCTTATTCTGGAATCAAAAAAAATAAAATTTTCTTATAAGATGGAATAATAAAAAAAATGGTACAAATGGGTGATGAGTTGTTAACAAACCAAAAGGGGGATATTTTTGTGCAAAATTCCAATAAGATAAATGGATGTGTTTTTATTATATTTTTTTTGTTTACATAATTGGTTGAAAAATTCATTTTTGGAGTTCTAGAGTGATTTCTTAAATGGTATGTTGAATATTATGTAATATAGTGGTATGGAATATTATATAGTGGCTCAGGATGTGCATATAAAAACTAGCTCCATTTCCCCGTGTTTTCCAAAGTTTTGGTGTCCAAAATTTGGAGGATGGAACAAGTTTCTCAAAATATTATTTTCTATTTTTGTCTCTAGATAATATAAAAATTATCGATAATTCATAAAGGTATTGTGATGTAAGAATGTTTGGTGATTTTTAAAGGCTTTGAAATTTGTTAATAATGACTGAGTCACAAATGAAATACAACAAGTTATGGAAATATGAGATTTTTTTGAATTGAAATTTTCCATGATATTTCACAATGATGGGGAGTTTCAAGAATAAGTATGAATATTTTTGAAAAATGTGGCGGTGATATTAAATGTTTCACAAAGGGGAGGAAATATCTCTAAATAGGTGGCTACCCCCACATTAGATAAGAGGAAACCTTAATAAAAATGCAGAGGCTCTAAATTTATGAATGTTTTTCATGAAGGATTTTTATTACATGATGGGTTTCAAATGTCCTATAATTTCCAAATAAGATATATTTTTTCAAATTAATTGCATGATTCATGAAATTGATGATTTTTATGAATATTTTTAATTTTTCAATTGTTATGGGATTCATGAAAGTATACTATTTTGAAAAGATTCTTATTTTTTGAAAATTTTGAGAAAGGGATTACATTAAAGTGAATCTTATATTTATTATAAGACATTTCGAATTAAATTTCTGTTATCAATGTAATCATCATGTAAATGAATGTAGATTTTCATAATGCACCAAATTGTTTGAAATCAATAATGATTCCTATGATCAAAGGAAGAATATTCTCAAAGAGTAGTGAGAATACATCATTTTAAAAATAATTGGGTTGAATCATATCACTATTATGAAATCAATGACATATTTCTATACTGGTATAGGGATATCCATTACATATCCTATAGGCCTATTTCATGTGTCCCAGGAACATGGACGAAAGGCCTAGTGAATCGTCAGGAATATATCATTATTCATGTTTCATTGATTCTATATCATATTATGATCATAAATCCCCCAAGGGGATTTCTAGTATTCATAACCATGACTTTTTGAAAATGGATAATATGTTTTACGTCTATGTTTCCACCTCAAATGTACACTTCCATCGAGAGAGAAGTGACCTTTCCAATTTTTAGTGGTAGTGAACAAGTAGGGATAATGAGTCTGCATTGATATTTGTATCTATAGTTCACTTTAGTGTATTTAGCACATAGTAAAATTTCATATTTATTCTTCTTATAAGCATCCAAATGTTGGTTAACTATGTAGAACAAATTCTCTTGTGAATACTGAAATTCTTTTTCATACATTGATTTAACCAAGTAAGAGAATTGTTTTTGTTTAGTAGTGAAAAATTTTAAAAAGCATTGTAACCATTCCTGTTTTAAAATCACATTATAAAATCTAAAAATTCAGAATATATTGGAGAAGTATTTTTAATTTAAAATAAACATGGAAACATATAATTGAAATACAAAAAATTTATTACTCTTGTTAATTTCATGATTGATGTATGAGTCAAAAATAGTCTATTCACATTATTATATTATGAATAAAAATTACATCACATTGAAAACAACTTGAATATTCCGTTCATATATTTTTATAAATATAATCGGTAAAAATTTAATAATAAATTAATTTTGATAATGTTTACAGAATTATTTAAAATGTTTTCAGAAAATATCAATATGAAAGAAAAACTAATTTCTCATGCAAGAGAGAAGCGAAGTAAACATTTTATAAAAACGTTGTCCCAATAATTATAAATACCAATGAGTGGGAAATTATTATATTAGATTATAATTTCATTATTAACCTAATGAGAATAAAATTAATATGTTTAATTAATCATTGATCAAATAATTTTCAACACCATAAATTCAAGTAGAGACAATCCCAGTTAATATGATATTGAAACATAAACCCTTATATCTTTGGAAAATTTTAATAATAGCTCCCGTGAATAAATTAATTTAATTTTAACATAAAATATCAGTAGCCATAAATTATAAATTATATAATATGTAATGAGGTAGTTTAAAAACCATTAAGAATATATTAGGTGAATTAAATAACATGTTTCTCAAAAAATACTATTTTGAGATGAAAACCTTACCTTGAAGACAAAATTTGTTGTGTATGAATTGTATCTCCTTTATAATGAATGTATATATATTATCTATTTTCATGAAAATAAACATCATTATTTATTTATTTAAAATTAACCCATTTACTTAATTTATTTTAATGACATATTTAATTTCTTATTTAATTATGTCCACATTAGGTCTGTTAAGGATGCTTATATCATAATTTCTAAATGGAATCAGTGTATTGAATCAGGTAAAAATGGAAAATATTCCATTAAATATAGAATATTTTTTATAATGATATTTTTTATATCTAAATTATACTTTTTTAAATAACCATGAATTATGATTATAAAACAACGAACTATGTTACAATCATGAAGATTGTAGGTCGTATATACACATGTGTGTCATTTCAAATTAGAAACGATCAGGGTGAAAATAAGGTAAGTGATATTTTATAATTCCATAATTATATTAAAATAATATTCTTCATATTTTTCATTATATAATCTTAAATTTACCAAACATTTTATGTGGTACATAAAAAACTCTCATCGCATTGTGAGGCAAAAGTCCACTGTATACTTGAATGATGTTATCATTTATACACGAATGTTAAGGTAAGACTGTATATGATATATTTATTTTAAATAATAGTTAATATTTTATTAATATAATATATATCTATAAAATTAATAGTCAAAAATATCAATGGGAGGTAATGTTATAATGAAAATAACATCATTTCGTGGGGAATTAGTCCGTCATATAAAAGAATGATGTTTTGGATTCCCATTTGATAGAATGGAGATAGATTTAAGTTATTCTAATAACATAATAACATCATATCATATGTGATGTATTGATGATAATATATCAGCAGTATTTATTAATATTTAAATAATTTTGAAGAAGTAATGTAACTAAGATGATCAATTAAGAATGATACCTCTTCTTCAAACATAAACTTTAGGGCTATAACTAAAGCTTCATTAGATTGTATTGATGATCAAAAAAAGGACTGTAGGATTTAAATTGGTAATTTAAAAAGGAATTTGGGTAGTTCTTGGAAGACCCAATAGTATATTTATGTGTAAGGTGTATAAGATAGAGGTTTCATATTTTTAGGTGGTGGGGAGGGAACACAAAGAATCTTTTAAAATATACCGTTAAACTCACTTTTATAACCTTCCACAAGGATCCAGACTGGCTCAATATCAAAATATAAATGTTATAAGGTATAAATATATCAATAAAATAATATAAATAATAAATTAGACAATTTTAAATATAATATTTTTATTCTAACCCCATATAATCTTATTCTAATCATAAATGTGGTAATTATCCTTTAGTTTTATTTTTTATCCATAATGTCTAAAAATAATGTTGAAAAATGTAGATGAAACGGAAGAACTGTTTTCCAAAGAAAATATTTTAATAATTACAAATGTTTTTTATAAAAACAATCAAAATGTAATATTTTAAAATGTGAAAAATTAGATTAATAATAAAATAACTAAACTAATGTAAATTTTAAATCATTTTAAAACAAAATATAACTTTTTTAATGTCTTAAATGAAATGGATTTTTTCAAAAAAAACAATGGTTTTGAAATTTCATTATAAATTTAATCTTCTTTGGAAATCCAATAGATTCATCCAAATATGGTTAAAACATGATTATTCTAAAAATAAAGTTCATGATTCAAATAAAAATTCTAAAATTTTAAAAATAAAATTAATTATTTATTCCTGAAATGTAATAAAAATTACTTTTGTGAGAGATATGTATTTTCAAAACACATAAATTCCTTACAAATAGTCAATTACTCATATATCAATATATCTTCGTTGTCTATAAAAATTAAAAATCAAAAATTTTTCTACGAATCCGTAAAGAACAATTGAGTTTCTAGTATTGTCACGACTCGTCCCCTAGGGCCTATATCGTGACTACCCCATACCCGCCATCCATAGGCCAGGGGCTGGTGACTATCACAAAAGGCGTAATTCCCAAAAAGTTGGGAAGTAATTTCCATTATAAAATTTACCACACAAAACCAGAGTACAAACAGAAGCAAACACCAAGTAAATCAGTATAACAAGTGTGCTGGAAGTAAAAATGGGCCGGAAATACAATCTCAACAGAAAGGTATAAATACAACTGAAAGAATGTAAAACTGAAAAGACAAACAGGTGGAAGATGGAAGAATCTCCTAAATCGTCCTATAGGTTCCTACCTGAAGGGTAGGTACAGATGTCCTCCTCTTCACTCCACGTCCGTCCATATCCTCTGGGTACTGACACGTCGTGAGGTCCACCTCTGGGTACCGTACGGTCCTCGTACACTTTTCCTCAGTTAGTGTTGTCTATCATCTGTATCCAACACAACGAGGTGCTGGCATAGCCCGTGCAGGGGTGAGTATAAGGATACTCAGTAGGGACCCCAATACCCTCAAGGTCTCACAAAAACCAACAAGGATAAACCAAAAAGTATGAAATCAAAGGATAACCATTACATAGTTATATTCACATACATATACATAAGTTATCAAGTAACCCATCTTAATCATGAGGAAATCACATAGGTCATTGACTCAGCCCAAACCCAGATTTTTATTCTTGATGTTGAAAACACAGCTATTGGATAACTCCTCCTCTATCGAGTGAAGTAGTCCTGTCATGACTATTAGGTTCTACTAACTAACCTTAGATAGCTGAGGTACTCCTCCTCTATCAAGTATTGCGGGTCTGTCGCCCCAACACAGTAGCGCTTCTAGCCATGAGTCTCCCGCCCCAACACAGCAGTGCACCCCCTAATTGCCTATAGAGGTACTCCTAATGTCGAGTACCGCGGGTCTGATGCCCCAACATAGTAGTGCTCCTCCGCCATTGGTATGTCTCCCCAACACAACAACTCTCCCCACTGGGCTATTCAAGTCACTCCGAATCGAATCAGACAAGCAGTCAACAGGTCTATGCTAGCTATTAGGTCTCTGAACTCCATATGCTCGTCTCCGAGAGGATCCACTCCATTATATACTGGCCGATACTCTATGTGTAACGTAATTTCACATGGAAGTATCTCAAAGAACCTCCTCGTCATAGGGGTCTCAAGGCAATAGACGACGCGTCAATCAGATGCCCGGTCTGTGTGTTATTAGCATTTCTGTTCCCGGGGCCCTTTTTGATTTTAGGTACAATCCAACCTGGCCATGATTTATCAACATTTTAATCTTGTATAGAGTATTCCAAAAGAACTCTCTCATTAAGAGGAATCCAACATAATCTACAACACGTCAATCGGACATCTGGTCCTTATGTTATAATCATTTTCGCTCCGAGGCCCCGGTTGAATTACGTTCGTTCCAAACCCGGACGTTTTTCCAACATCATCCAAAAATCACTTAGAGTATCACAAAAGGACCACCTCATCGTGGGGGTCCCAGTGTCATTGACGGAGTTTTGATCGGATACGCGGTCTTCCTGTTATTCACGTTTAACTGAAATTGGGTCTGGCCTGTTAAGCCCAGTGGGCTGGCGGGTCGGGTCAACCCAGATTAGGTGGGTCTGATACGGCAGGGGGTCGGACCGGCCCGAGGAAACACGTGGACCGGCCTGGAGAGGTGCGACGTGGCCCGGTGTGGTGCATCCCAGCTGCGGCTCAGCTGGCTGGCCGAGCGACTCAGCCTGAGGGTGCCGAGCGGTACGAGGCGGGGGGCGCCCACCCCCCCCCCCCACCAGCTTCCCGAACAAGCGGCGCCTTGCATTGCCGCCCTTCCTAACTGGCCCATTGAAACCGGACGGCCTTCTTGGCAACAACGTCCTTCTCAGGCAGGCCGCGGTTCTTCCAGCACGGTGCCCTCCTGGAACCATGACATTCTTCTGTCCGGCCGACCGATGGGCTGGCCGGTTCTTCCACCGAAGCAGCCCGCCCTATGCGGGCCGCAGTTCCCCACAGCATGGCACAGTGGGGTGTTGCTCTTCCTCCCTTCACCCCGGCCGCCTTTATCTGGCCGGTTCATCGTCAGTCGAGTGCCCCGTGGTTGCGTGTTGCGGTCCCCCCCCCCCCACAAGTCTGGCGCACGGCTGCAACATCCATTCATCACCACCGCCTCCCATTGCCACTTCCATTGCATAAAAAATAAGGTCCAATAGAAGGTAGTCGGGACGTGTTTGTTCTTTCCACTCCCTCCGCATAAGGCAGTAACAATTGTCCAAAACTAAACAAGGTTTCACAAGGAACTCAGAACAATTTTATTCAAATAAAATTGAAGCCATTCACCCTACCTTGGAAAAGATTCGCGATAGTCGAGCATTGGGGATGACGATGTCGATTCTGTCGTCATCGGAGTGCACCTGAAGAAGAAGTGGTGTCTCTTCTCTTATCGCGGAGAAAAGAAAAAAAGGTGTGTCATCGTTCTTCATGAAATTGGCATTCTTTGTCAATGAGGTTTTCATTCTCCATCGAAGGAGTTCTTCGTCAAAGAGGGCGGTGTTCTTTCTATGAGATAAGAACACCCTTATCTATTTCTTCAGATCTCCAACAAAAATTCCAACACAACAAGTGCCAAAATAATATAATAGCAAAGCTATTATTTTATTCACACAAGTTATTCAAAATTCAAACAACTTAATTATTCAATTCAAGAGTTATAATTCATTTATTAACATATGTTAGCAAACATTAAATTGGGAGAGAGGTATAGGAAAATTTCCAATAATTAATGGTGGGTTTTCACAAATTAAACAAGGGAGTTAAAGGGGGTTTGAAAAGAGTTATGGTAGGTGAATGGTTGGAGCTTGTGTGGGACCCACCTCTCAATTATCCACACAAGGGAAGTTGGGTGGGTGTGGGACACACCAATAAATTCCCATGAGAGGAATTAACTTCCATAGATATATAAAATTATTCTAACAATTTTATTTAACTTCTTAATTAAAACACAATTTTTAACTTACAGCCCACATAAAACGCAACTGCGGTAAAGGTCCCCTTAAGAAATTACCAGTGCTGCGGTTTCTTCGGTGCCCTCGGATTTCAATTTTGATCACCAGTTAAAATGATAGAAAAACCCGCTCATTCGTTCAATGAACATACCCGAGCTAAACTTCAGAAAATTATTATGGGCACACAGGGTTTCAAAATCAGGTGCCGTCAAAAACAGTGTACTCGTAATATTCCAATTAATTTATGAAAAAAATATTCCTTAAAATTTTGGAGTCCTTAAATTACTACCATATTAGGGATTTATGTCCCCTTAAAGCTTCAACTCACAGTAGGGAAAACAAAATAGGTACTGAGAATGAATCTGAGCTTTCTGCTCCCATGTTCTCTCCTGGAGGTTCTGGTACTGCCAGTGAATGCGCACTAGAGGAATCGAACATCCTCGTAGGACCCGCTCCTGTCGATTCTCAATCTGTACTGGAACCTCCGTGAAAGTCACTCCATCATTGATATCCATCCCCCCTTGGTCGATGATATGTGAAGGGTCGTGCATGTATCTCCACAGTTAGGATATGTGGAAAACATCATGCACCCAATGCAACTGAGGTGGAAGGTCCAGGAGGAATGCCACCTCGCCTACTCTACTGAATAATTGGAGAAGTGATTGTAAGAGACTGAAGAAAGGCTACATCATCTCTATCCACAAAGGATATACAGAACACGGCTAGCTACTCTGTCGACTCTCCTACCAGCTGAATTTCTAAACTCTTGTTGAGAGAATCTGCTACTACGTTCCCCTTCCTGGGAGTATATACTATCTTGAAGTCATAGTCCTGGAGGAACTCAAGCCATCACCATTTTTTCAGGATCAGGTCCATCTAAGAGAATATACACTTGAGACTATTGATATTGGGGTAAACTAAAAACCATTGGCTCAACGAACAATGGGTTAGACTAGCCAATTGTAAGAATTCGTCTTCTACCCTAGTTGCCAATGTTCTACAAGTGCTGTTAATATTTCTCCTTTTCCGAAAAGGGAAATCCGGTCTCATACCCTGGATGAACCTCATCCATTGCCTAATACAATAAATCCTGGCATGAACGGTACAATTAATGACATGGATTACTTCATAAGGCCTTGACTCTACTACCAAGAGATCCAAAAAGTACTCTCGCCTCTAAGGGTCGAGTCACACTCTCGGAATTAGTTTGTGGTCACTGGGACTCTTCCAGTAGGAATCTTGAATTTTAGGTTCAAGTCAACTATTTTAAACTGGAACTTCTTAGTATTAACCACACAAAAGGTAGGAATAAAAACGTCACAATGAAAAGTGTCTTTTTTTACAACAGCTCAAAGTACATAGACACATAAAAACCACAAACAAGAAAAAAATGAAGCTAGAAGCACCAAGAACAAATGACTCCATGCTTGGATCTAGTCCTGCTCCTGTCCACATGATTCCGGAGCTCCATAGTCACATGATTCAGCTACCTGAAGCAGTGCTATCCAATGTCCACATGTTCTCTGTGGTCAGGGTGGACCTCATGGTGGTGGTAGTGGAAACACCTCGAAGCGTCGTCCACCACTAGCTGCACGGCCAGATCCTCTACCTCGGTCTCCTTCTCTTTGAGGTTCGCCCCGATCGAACCTCTACCTCTGCCTGGGAGGTCCTTCTTCTATCTACTGATCATCTGCATGGAGGGTCAGATAGTCATGAGCCATGTGACCTTGTCTGCCACATGAGTAACAAAGCCTGGCAGGTCTGGCTCTGTCTCCACCCTGGGTTCCCCTCACTGCCGACCCTGAGTTGTGCGGTCAACCACCTATAGGTCTGGTCCTCTTGGACCTCTGCATCATTTGTCTACTGCCAGCTGTAGAAGACTCTGCTGCACACTGGCTAGTGGTGGGTCCCACTACTTGAGACTGCTGAGCAAGAAAACTCTCCACTAAGAGGGCTCTCTCCCACAACCCTGTTTGTGTTGGGATGTTTAAGGAGATAACTTAAGCTCTAATCTCTATCCTAAGTCCCCACTCAATGGTCCGGCCCTGAAAATCGGTCTTATACCATATCAGTGGAGTAGCGGAGAGGTCAGTGAACCCCGCTGAGTACTGTGCCACCATTATTCTACCCTGTTGAAGATGCAGTAGATCCTGTATTCACACCACTCGAAGGGCCGCTGGTACAAAGTCCTCCTGGAACATGCTCTTGAAGTCTGTCTATATAATTTTTTCCTCGTCATTCATCTAAAGCATCAGGCTCCACTATCTGCCTGCTGCTGCCTGAAGAAGGTTGGCAGAAAGGATCACTATAAAGTCTGCTGGCATCCCAACTAGCCTGAAGACTCTCACCACAACCTCCATCCAATCCTTAGACACATGTGGGTCCGTCTCTCCCAAGAGCATGGGTGGTCTCTAGCATTGTAACTCGTGCGGCGTGCTCAAGTGGCATGCATCGCCTGCTTCTAGGGATGGTGGAATCAGTGGCCCAACGAGTGGTAGTACCGCTGGTTCTTCCGCTGGTGACTGAACTGGATGAGCGCCCTATACTGAGGCATCATCATTCGGCGGCCTGTAAGTATGTACAACTCTCGGGGCTCTAGCTAATAATCCACGGGGAGGCATCCTGAAAGAAACAGATTGGACATGGTCAAATACTATACCTGGTGAGCTGACCTAGTATGAGATGACTTAAAAGAAACCTTTTAAATCACACAAGCAATCATTGTTTTCGTGAACTAAGCCGGAGATCAGAAGTCAAGGTCCTGGTGTATGGATACGTCAGCCACCCGCACCAACACTGGACTCCCTGAACTGAAAACCACACGTAATACCCTTAACAATATTGTTTCACAGAAAGAAAAATATAAGAGTCCTAAGTTCTGCGGTATAACTGACTCCTATGACTCCAATTTTTCACGACACATCCCCCAGGGCCCGTATCGTGACTACCCCAAACCCTCCTTCCATAGGCCAGGGGCTGGTGACTAGCACCAAAGGCATAATTCCCTAAAAACCGAGAAGGATTTGCCTTTATATAATGAAACACACAAAATTAGAGTACAACAGGAAGCAAAAACCAAGTAAAGTAGTATAAAAAGTGTGATAAAAGTAAAAAAGGATCCGGAAATACAATCTCAATAGATTGGTATAACTACAACTGAAAGAAAGTACAACTGAAAGACAAACTGCTGGAAGATGGATGCAGCTTCTGAATCATCCTCTGGGATCCTACCTGAAGGGTTGGTATAGACGTCATCCTCATTACTCCACGTCTGTCCGCCTCTTCTGTGTATTGACTCATCGTGAGGTCCACCTCTAGGTACCGTCCAGTCCTCATACAGTTTTCCTTAGTCAGCGTTATCTGTGGTCTGCATCCAACACAATGAGTTGCGGGCGTAGCCCGTGCAGTGGTGAGTATAACAATACTCAGTAGGGACCCTAAGACCCTCAAGGTCTCACAAAAACCAACAAGGATAAACCACAAAGTAGGAAATCAATGGATAACCATTACATAGGTATATGACCATATATATACCTATGTTATCAAGTAACTCATCTCAATCATGAGGAAAACACAAGGGTCATTGACTCATCTCAAACCATGATTTTTATTCATGATGTTTAAAACACGGCTACTCAAGAACTCCTCCACTATCGAGCGCAATAGTCCTGTCACGACTCCGAGGTTCTACTCACTAACCTCTGACCGTTGAGGTACTCCTCCTCTACCGAGTACCGCAGGTCTGTCGCCCCAACACAGTAGCGCTTCCTGCCATGGGTTTGCCGCCCCAACACAGTAGCACACCACCTAATAGCCTATAGAGGTACTCCTCCTATAGAGTACTGTTAGTCTGCCTCCCCAACACAATAGAGCTCCTCCGCCATTGGTCTATCTCCCCAACACAGTAGCATTCCCTCACTGGTCTACTCATGTCACTCCGAATAGAATCGGACAACCAGTCATCAGGTCTCCGCCAGCTACTAGGTCTCCGAACTCTGAATGATCATCTTTGACAGGATCTGCCCCATGATCTACTGGTCAATACTGCAAGTGTAACTTAATCTCGCTTGGAAGATTCTCAAAGGACCTCCTCATCATAGTGGTCTTAATGCAATAGACGGTGTGTCAATCAGACACCCGGTCTATGAGTTATTAGCATTTTTGTTCCCAGGGCCCGGTTAGATTTTGTGTACAATCCAACCCGACCATGCTTAAAACACATCGGAGTCCAGTTCATATTATGCCAAATGAACAGTTTCATCAAGAAGAATCCAACATAGTCTATGACACATTAATTGGATGTCTGATCCTTAATTTACAAGTGTTTCTGCTCCGAGGGCCCAATAAGAGTTACGTTTGTTCCAAACCCAGACATTTTTCCAAAGTCGTCCAAAACACATTTAGAGGATCACAAAGGACTGCCTCATCGTGAAGGTCCCAATGCCATAGATAGCACGTCAATTGGACACCTAGTCTACATGTTAATCACGTTTAAGTGAAATCGGGCCCGGCCCGTTAAGCCCAGTGTGCTGGCGGGTCGGGTCAACCCAGATTTGGCGGGTCCGACCCGGTAGGGGGTCGGACCGGACTGATGAAGGGCACGTTCTAGACCGAGGGGCATAGCTTGTCCTGAAGGGGCATGACTAGGCCCGAGGGGGCGCGGCCCGGCCTAGCGGGGCATGGACCGGCCAGGCGGGGTGCGAACCGGCACGGCACAGCGTGGCCCGGCCCGGCACCGCCCGACATGGCACAGCACGACTCAACTGCGGCTCGGCCCGAGGGGGCCGAGCGTTTCGAGGCCACCCCCCCCCCCCCCCCCCGGCTCACTAAATCGGCAGCACCAAGCGGTGCAACCCTCCCTAACCGGTCGGCCGAAAACAGCTGGCCTTCTTGGCGCATGCGGCCCGCCCGGGCGGGCCGCGGTTCGTCCTGCACGGCACCCTCTTTGCACCATGGCTTTCATCTACCCAGCTGGCCGATAGGCCATTCGGTTCTTCCCCCGAAGCAGCCCACCCTATGCGGGCCATGATTCTCCATAGCACGGCTCCATGGGGCACCACAGTTCCTCCCTTTAGCCCGGCCGGCTTTAGCCGGTGGGTTCTTCATCGGTTGAGTGGCCTGCGGTTGCAGGCCGCGGTTCCTCCACACGCGGCCGGCACATAGCTACCTCTTCGTTTCATCACCACCACCTCCCGTTTCCATTTATATTGCGTACATAAAATAAGGTCCAACGGAGGGTCATCAGGCCATGTTCGTTCGGTCCGCGCCCTCCGCGTTAGGTGGTAACAATCGGCCAAAAAAATACAAGGTTTCATGAAGATCAAGGAACAATTTTATTCAAATAAAATTGAAGAAATACACCCTACCTGCGAAAAGATTTGTGGTAGTCGAGCATCATGGATGACGGTGTCGATTCTGTTGTCATCAGACTGCACCTTAAGAAGAAGTCGCATCTCCTCTCTTGTTGCGGTGAAAATAAATGAAGGAACGTTGCTGTTCTTCGTGAAATTGGCATTCTTCATCGATGAGAGTGTCGTTCTTCGTTGAAGATGTTCTTCATCGAAGAGGGTGGTGTTCTTTCTTTGAGAGAAGAACACCCTTCTCTATTTCTCCATAGCTCCCATGAAAATTCCAACACAACAAGTTCTAAAATAATATAATAGCAAAGATATTATTTTATTCACATAAGTTATTCAAAATTCAAACAACTTAATTAAATAATTCAAGAGTTAGAATTCATTGATTAACATGTGTTGGAAAAGATTAAAGTGGGAGAGAGGGAGAGGAAGTGTTCCCATAATTAATGGGGGGTTATCACAAATTAAACAAGGGACTTAAATGGGGTTTGAAAATAGTTATGGGAGGTGAAAGGTTGGGGCTCGTGTGGGCCCCACATCTCAATTATCCACACATGGGATGTTGGGTGGGTGTGGGACCCATCAATAACTTACCATGGGTGGAATTAACTTCCATAGATATATAAAATTCTTCTAACAATTTTATTTAACTTCTTAATTAAACCCCAATTTTTAACATACATCCCGCATAAAAAGAAATTGCGGTAAAGATCCCATTAAGCAATTACTGGTGCTGCGGTTTCATCAGTTCCCGTGGATTTCAATTCGGAGCACCGGTTCAAAAGATAGAAAAACTCGCTCATTCGTACACTGAACATACCTGAGCAAAACATCAGAAAATTGTTCTAGGCACACCGGGCCTCAGAATTAGGTGACGTCAGAAACTGCGTACTCGTAAAATTATAATGAATATAAGAAAAAAATTTCCTTGGAATTTTCGTGTCTTTAAAAGTATATAATTTTCACATTTTTAAAATATTTTTTAATAGTATATAATTCGCCATTTATAATTACTTTTTAATTTTATATATATTACTTAACATTGTGTTATTTTGAAAAACTATGTTGTTACATTCTACCCCATTAAATAAATTTCATTCATTCAATTTGATGTTTTGATCAGTATCATAGTAAAAAAATATTTTTGAAGAACAATTTTTTAAAATGCATTAATAAATATTTTTCTTAAGATAGGATTTGTGAAATAAAAGGGTCCTATGGAATAACACGTAATAGGGTTTCCTTATAATATACTCTTTATAAAATTTTCAAATATGGATATGGAATAAAATCCTAAATAATTATGAAGAGTGATACAAATCGTTGATCATAGGAATGTGAATTATGTGGAGAATTTTAATGACCACAAAACCATAAATTGGGGATGAGTTAAAAGACCATTAATTCATCATATATGAAGATAACAGCATAACTTATTTATATAAAAATACATTAATTGCATTTGATGTATTTTTTTACTATTAACAAACAGTACACTACTAAATATTCCTACATGATATTTTTTTCATAATCCATATTTCATTCTTTTTTATTCATAAATGACATTCCACATATCCTCTTACATTATGGAATGTATATCCAATATGATGTTTTTTATTCCTAAATAACTATTTTTTTAAAAGATCATATTATCTATAAAATATCAAGGAGATATTACTCGTATTTATATTAAAACAAAAATATATTATAAAAAAATAAAATTTACAGAATGTAAATATGAATGTATTAGTTTTGAAAATTAAAGAGTAATATAAAATGTATGAAATTGATCATTCCTTAAATAAATTACCCAATATCCCATGTAATCTCATTAACTTGAATGTGAATGATTGTTTTAACCTTAATGGATATCTCATAATTTTAAAAGTACATATCCAAGAACATAATAATGTTCTTACCAAATAACTATTTCTATTAAAAATAAAGTCTTTATATATCTCAAATTAATAAAATATATATCAAAATACCATTAATAGCCTCAATATAGTAAAAATTAAAAATGATTTCATGCCCTATTATGTTTATAAAAATCTATATAATTTTATAAAGAAACAATGTTATGGAAAACCAATTATAAACCGACCAGTATATCTGATGGCTAATAGTAGATTATTCACCCATATAACCATATGATTGAAGGTTCAAGCCCAAAAGACAATCTAGATGTGATGTATTTTTGGAAAATTTAAAAAATTTCATTTTTTATGAATCCATATATATGATCCCTTAAAGTTTCCCAAAATTTGGTTCAACACCATCAAAATAACATCAATCAATAAATAAGTTCTTAACCATTATATTCTTCTATAATACTTATTTCCCTACAAAAAATAAATTAATATTAATTCACCAAAATTACATAACCATGAGGTACATTTTAATGATTTTCTTATCATAAATATTTTATTTAAAAAAATATTATCTGACCATTATATCACATTCTAAGTCCATTAGTACCTGTCAACATATTCTTTAAAATATTTCATGAAAAACTGCTTCAAAAAAATCCTTAAATGTTTTTTGATTCATATAACTAGTATAACTTTCATAAAAACAACACAAAAATGATTATTTTTTTAAAACACCTAAAAACATCAATCATGAAACGTAAAGGATTTTTATAACATAGAATTATAGGAATTAATCCTTGAATTAGAAAATTGAATCACATAATGAATATGTTACTCACATTTATCATTTTTAATTGTTAGTAGATCCCTGGGTTAAACGTCATTTTCTTACATCTAATGAACAAAATATTGTGGTTGCTTCAAAAATTAGCTTCTTTGGGCCCACATTTTCCACATATGAAGGATATTCATATTCTTTCAGGAAATATTCCATTGGCCTTATTATCGTGTGTTTAAATGAAATAAAATGAATATTCTTATCTTTATCATCATTTAAACATTAAATTCCATGATACAACATCATTATATTCATTATGTTTTTATAACATCAAATATGTTCCTTTTTTAATCATAATTAAATATGTCTCATTTATAATTATCATATGATTTATGAAAACCTTTCTTATTATGTTAGGAATGTAATTTTAAAAATAAATATATTTCCCATAAATTTTTGGTTTTCATGATATCTCATATTTCCCATCATTAACTGAAAACCATAGTAGATATAATTTGAAAATTAATTAACATTTAAAATGGGAAACATATAAAAATTGAAGGAATAACAACTATATAATAACAATATCTTAGCATATGAGTATCTATGGTAAAATACAGGTTATAAATGTTAAAATTACCTATTAGGGTTTTGTAACTAATAATGTGATCAATTTTTCAATAATGGTTCATAAATTTTTTTCAAACAAATTTTTCATGGTGTTTTCAAATTAATTCTACAGAAAATCATATTGTTGATAACCAAGTTATGATGAAATAAAATTTCAATGTTCTATTTTATAGTAACTTTATTTAGGTTCAATAGTACTAGATCCACATACAATTTAATATCCACAAAGGGATGTAATTTCATAGAACCCACTCGCTCTATAATTCAACAAAATTTTAGGATATTAATATGTACTTAGTATTATCCTTATACATATCCATGCTCTTCTCACTAAATTATTCTATTTCTAAACACAATATTTATCTAGAACATGAAATGATACCAACTATAGAAACCACAAACATAGTAATTATTTCATGATAATTATCATAAATACAATTAATAAAAAATAATGATAAAAAATCTCTAATGTCTTTGGAGGATGTGGTTTATAATACATAAAAAGGAAACTCAAACATAACATCCTTAATTTATTCTCAATAATGAGTTACTAAATCCATTTGAGATCCTAAAATATCATATAATAACATTTTTAACACGTAAAATAAATTGGTGATCTAAAAATAACCATGATGGAATACATATGATAAGGAAGAAAAACATTGGAGTCAATTATATTACATTATATCTTAAAAGAGAATGCTTTTGAGTAAAAGATAGGATCATGAAATAAAAAAAATGAGGCCATAAGTTGTAATGTCCTAGAATTTACATTTAATATTTTTAATTATATGGAATTATTCTGAGATTGCAAAATCTGATGGTGTATGATTTTGAGGCCCGGAGTGCCCGAAATGATCCGTCAACGTTTTTATATGCTATAATTAGTGCACGTAAGATGTTTTCCTGAAAAAGTGGAATAACTCTTAAATCATTACCTGGATATCAAATCCGAGGGAATTATTGTGTTTAGGATGGTTGTTTACCCTTGGCATGACATAATTTTAGTCGGCACCGACCTCCAGTGGGAAAATTGGAAAATGGAATAACTGTAAATAAAATTATTAAATAAAATTATTTTATTTTTTAAATTCTAATAACTCACGAACGGTGACTCGGATTAAAAATATGAGACCGCTGATGAACTCGTGAGGGTATACACTCTTTAGAATGATACTAACATTGGCTGGTGTGGGCCACCAGTGAAAGTTAGTTTTTGGTTGTAAAAAAAATAATTAAGTGAAAATAATTTTTTGTAAAATCCATTACATATAAATTGTAACTCGGATTAGAAAACTGATAGCATCTTTGAGTTATTTGGGGCATGTTCTACTTAGGTGGAGACTATCCTCAACCGACACAAATAGAGGGTGAATATTAATAATTTATTAAAAATTCTTCCGGGTATATTCAGTAAATGTGTGAGTTGAAATTTCTATCTTTCAAACCGGTGCTCTGATTAAAAATCCCAGTGTACCATTAAATCTGCAGTGCCATGATTCACTTGATGGAGACATTAATTTGACCGCTCCATGTTTTGAAGAAAGGTTATTTTTTGTATAGTTTTTTTAAAAAAATAAATAAAATAATTGTATTATTTTCTTTTCTTTCATATCCTTCAATAGACAAGAGGTGAGAGGGGCTTGCGATGTGTCAAGCCAAAAAAATGGCTTGACCAACCAATCCTATGTAATGATGATGTTGGTGAATTACGAAGGTTCATAATTTATGAGAACCCATTAATTTCCCATGTTGTTACTTACCCTCCCCTCTCATATATATATGGAGCACATTGTGAGGTACCGACACAGCTTCTCCAAGCAACGAAGTGAGGAAGGAGCTTTGTGACGCCAAACCTTTATAGGATGGAGCCGATCCTAGTGAGAGGTGATAGGTGACACCAAACCACAAACTAGAGGATGACGTACGAGTGGCGTCATTGGAATCTTGTTGCAGGAATGAAGAACACTGACACACCATCAAGAGAAGGAATTTCTATGATGATTCAAGTGTGGGGTTTTATTCATTTATGATTTTAAAATGATTTTCCTCTTCCACATTTTTTAATGATATGATGAATTCAGACCAACCGAATGACGGGTTGATCCTAGATTCATTTGTCTTTTCAAGAGTTTGTTGTTGGTTATCATTGAAGGGTTTAGTTTGTTGTTTAATTTAATTGATTATTAAAACATTAATACCCCCTCTAGTTTGTGAGCTAACGTGGATGTTGTGGTCCTAAAAAACCTAGCCTGAACTGTCCACTATATTTCTATTCTTGCATCTCCATGGAAGACCGCCAACGCAACAACACCGACCATCTATGTGGAAGGCGTGTGTACACACACACCTCAAGAGGAAGAAGCGGCACAAATCCGCAATGGTCATCAGAACAACAGACACTGACTAACCGCAGAGGAGGTGTGGTGCCCTGTTTTGCACCGCCAGTGTGAAAGGTACTATGGCTCATCGACCACGATAGTCGAAGAAGGTGGCTAGATCATCGGCCAGCAGCATAAGGGAAGGGCAGCGCGCAGTCGCACACCCCTGGTAAGCTGGAGGCTACGGTTGAATCCATGGTGGAGGAGGTGAAACCTGCACCTCTGGCAGGTTCCGTGGGGACTGGGTAGTGCCCACATGGCACCGCCGCTTTAAAAGATGAATGATCAAAGGCTGTTCAGGATTCCGTTAGAGCGGCTCCCCCGAGTTGCCCAATAGAATCCCCTCGGGGCGCGGTCTTGCAGGATGGGCTACGCCCTACCATGGGTTGCCCTTGCGACCACTCTTTTGTGGGCCTCCCCCTTGAGGGTCTGGCTGAACCTCGGCCCAGCCCCGACCGGTTTGGCCCGGTTCGGCCGACCAGGTGGGATGAGACCTGGGCCCCATCGGGCTGAGAAACATTTTAACTGGCCCTATCTTCTAAACGGGATGTCCAATTGATGAACTGTCTATGGAATAAGGATCCTTAAGGTAAGGCAGTCGACTTTAGATACTCCACTTTTGTTTTAAAAAATGTAGGTGTATGTCAAGGATGGATCGAACACAAATCCAACCGGGCCCTTGACCCTAAAACGACTGTATCTTACATACCCTTCATCTGATTGGCGATCTATTTGAGGCATTGGGACTCTCTTGAGGAGATGGGTCCTTAGGAATACTTTTTGGTCACTTCCATGGATATTAAGATTTGGTGAAGATCTTAAGGATATGTTCTCCCATGCAGACTACATACAAAACATTGCGGTTGTCTGAGACCATGAGTTTGCATGACGATGGCCCAGTGGGAAGCGGCTTTGGGTGACCCAATAGGCCCCAGGTGGGGAGCAACTCTTTGTGACCCAATTGATTCATGGTACTCGACAAGAGGTGTATATTATTCCACCCATGGTTGGAAGAGGCTCTCTGTGACCCATCATTCCCACAGAACCCATTATGGATGTGTACTAAAACAGTTCAATGTTAGTGGGAAGCGGCTCTGTGTGACCTGGTAGGCCCACTATACATGATATAGGAGGAGTTCTCCATAATTCAAGGAGTTCGATGATTTAATGATCATTATATCCTTGACCTAATGTGATACCCAGTACGAGTTGATTCTTTTAACATTGTGATGATACATTTGTGGTACTTTTACCTTCATGGTGTAATATTTTTGATATTTTCCCCTCATTTGTGAGTCAATTATTTCTTGGTAACATAGGTATATGTATGGGAATATATATAAGTATAGTTCTTGACAACTCATTTCATTGTGATTGTGGTCTTTATTTGAGGTATTTTATTTTTGGAACTCTGGTAGACATTCGGGGGTCTCGGGGTCCCTAATGAGTATTGTTATACTCACCAATGCAAGGTATTCTCCCACACCATGTGGTGTCTTGGGTCGACAACAATCATCTGGGGTGAGACTTGAGAGATCCAGGACCAGGGGGTACACGGAGGAGAGGAGATGACATGGAGTGGTCTGGAGAAGATCTATACTTACCCTTCATGTAGAAAACTTGGTGGATTAACCTAGAGTTGTTTTTTAATTTTAAGTTGTATTTTTAACTTTCAGTTGTACTTGTACTTTTCTATTTGGGATTGTATTTGGGCCCCCCTTTGATTTCAGCACACTTTTACAATAGTTGTTTACTTAACAGAAGCTTCTTGTTTTTTTCTCATAACGCGTGTTTGTATTGGTTTAAAGGAAATTCCTTCCCATTTTAGGGAATATGCCTTTTGGTGCTAGTCGTCAGCCGCTGTCTTTGGAAGGTAGGCTTGGGATAGTCATAGAACGGGTCGTGGGGGACGGTTCATGACAAAGTGGTTTTAGAGGAGACTGTTCTATCGAATAACTAGGACTCAGATAATTTCAGTGTGACAATAGTTTTAAGTGTTATGATAGTGTTTTTTAATTTGGGGCATCTAATTTTGGTGTAGTGGCTGACATATCCATACACAGGAACCCTGAATTCTTACTTCTAACTCAGGACACGAAAAAACTGATTGTGTTTTGTTTTGAAAATATTTTCTTATGATTTCATGAATAATATCAGCATGTATAACCAAATAACCATGGCACACCTGTTACAAATCAGGATTTCACAACATAGATATCCAACTAGAATTCCGGAGAGAGTATACGATGACGGTCCATCGAGCGACGAGGTTCTGGTGCAGAGCCCTCTAACTGTGTTGGAACCTACAGGTGGTGTACCAGTAACACCACCACATATTGGGAAGTATTTACCACCAACTGCACTAGTGGATTGTGCATGCTGATAGAGCACGTTTCTAGATTTTCAGCCGTAGAGTCCTCTGAGGTTTCGAGATGATACCAATCCCCAGGTAGTTAAGGACTAGCTAGAGGATGTGGATAGACTTTTCCGCTTAGTTGGGACACTAGTAGATCAGATGGTGATCCTAGCTACAAGTCTTTATCAATGTGTTTCCATGAGGATTGTACCCATGGTGATGAGGCTTCGATACCTGGAATGTTTACCGAGATGGTACTTTCAGGTAGTGTTCCAACTATATCACTACCCATTGGTCAACAGTTACAACTTGTGTTACTGGTAGAGGACACATGTAAGCTTGGTGCCTTAAATTTGTTTTAGCATAGGATACCCCTCAGGATTCTAAGAGATCCTGACTCATAGGTGGCTAAGGATTGGCATGAGGAGGTGGACGAGTTTCCATCTAGTGAGGGAACCATTCAATCAGATGGAGGTCCGGGTAGAGAGCCTTCTACGTGGCTCTATAGGATGATTACTGGGATTTGATTACCCTAATCGTACAAAGAGGTGAATTATCTATGGAAAAACATGAGAACCTTCCTCATGGAAGGGGGTATCATTCCATAAAGAGCTATGGGATAAGTGTTACCTAGTGCTTCTACAGTTTCAACAAGATGACATATTGGTAGCTGAGTATTCATCGAGGCGTACAGACCATCCCAGGTCCTCAATAAATACTTTACTGTCAGTGATTTAGAACTCAAACCTCTAAGAGAGGTGTGTTTAAGGAAATATGAGACATAACTATTCCTCTACACATTCCAACAAATGTTAGGGTTCTGGAGATAAAATTTGTGGTTGAATGTTTTTCGGGTGAGCAGATATAACTAGTGAATGTTACCAGCGAGAAATAAAGAAACTAACCCTGGTCTCAGAGACTTTGGCATGTAAAATATTTCAAGAATATGAAGGGATATGGACAAGATGAATCTGCAGTGTAGCAGACATGGATGTAGACCTAGGAGAGAATAATGAGGAGGTGTTCATTTCGACATGTTACAACCACCACCACAATGTGGTCACACAAGGATTATAGAGCTATAGGATAGGGGAAGAGATTAGAAGTATGTGGTCTTCGAGTGTGACCCATTCTCTATAATATTGATTAGAGGTACGGTCTATTTCTACTACTAGATTTCGTATTAATAGACATAGAAACCTAACCTTACTTCTTTCCACAAATATTGTTCAAGACCTAGAGTTTCTGGTTAAACTGTTAACATGACCCTTATTTCTAGAGATAACTTTTGGAGGAGACTTGATTATCCACTTATGATGATGGGGTGATCTGACCCTTGAGGAGAGAGTTTCGGTTGGAACCTCTTGGTGGTAGCATCGTGGCCTTACAGCAATAGTTAGGGTATGGGCTGGACATCCACAGTTCATACTCAAATTGACTGTATTTGGAAAAAAGGATGTGTTTTATCTACAATGTTGGAATGAGGTTTTCCTTGGTTGATGAAAAAGGTAACCCATGTAGCACAAGATAAACTCAAGCATAGGAGGGTTCAGCCGATCACTCTTGTGTTGGCCAAACATACCCTTGTGGTAGTGGGGGTTTTAGGTTTTATGTTTCCAATCGGAGTGGCATAGTGTGGGGAAATCTATTACAAAGATGTTTCTAGGGTTTCCACCCCAAAAAGAGAGGGAATCGTTCTTTGGATGGGTACTACCTAGGTTTTAAACGAGACTCCTCCAGGGTAGAGGCCCAACGTGCTCTGATATCCTCTGGAATGTCTCCTAAATGATTTTATGTAGGTCAAGAGAATGTCATCTTTATCTGAGGATGCACAGTGGTCCCAGTGAAGCTTCAGAAGGAGGTGTTGAGGGAGATACATACACCCACTTAAACGGCACATCCTGGAGTGGCAAAGATGTATCAGGACTGCTAGTGTTAGTACTGATGCCAAGAGATTATGGAAGTAGTGGAAGAGTTTTTATCACGATGCCTCACTTGTTAGCAAGTGAAAACTACTTTGAGCCGATAGAAGTCTTATGCCGACAGGAGTACGGAGACCATTTCTTCGTACCGGTCTAACCTCGATGAGGTTTGTGGAGATTTTTCCAGGGCAGAAAGTTATCTCTAAGGATCATCAGACCATTATAGGTTCTATACATAGTTGGAGAGGTGGCATACCATATATTTCATTCCCCACATATTTTCCTTGGTTCATATTCTATTCCGCGTGTCACAACTAATGAGATTCGTGCATGATCCATTCCATGTTATCATCCAAGGAGAGTTGAACATTGATTATGTGGTCACTTCTATAGAGTTCAATGTGGAGATAGATGATAAAAACGAGTGAGTCCTTTGTGGACAGTCTATCCCTCTTGTACAAGTTTGGTGGAAGAACGGGGACCTCCAGAAAAGCACATGGTAGTGGAAGACTTAAAATCATGCTCAGTAACATCATTTGATTGATTTTCCATTGTTTTTTCTTTCAGGTACATAAATCCCTAAGGTGGGTAGTATTTATTGTAACGAAATTTCCATATAATTTTTTAAATTATATGTAAGAATTTTGAGACCACAAAATCTGATGGCGTGTGATTATGAGGCTTGGAGTGCCCAAAATGATCTGTCGATGTTTTTTTATGCATTAATTTTCACACATTAGCAGTTTTCCTGAAAATGTCGAATAACTCTTAAATGGTTGCCCAAAACAGATATCTGGGGGACCTGTTGCGTTTGGGATAGTGGTTTTACCCAATGCGAGACAACAGTTTAGCCGACACATTCCTCCTATAGGAAAACCCAAAAATGGAAAAATGTAAATAAAATAATTATATAAAATTAATTAATTTTTCAAATGCATATAACTCACGAATGGTGAATCATATTAAAAATATGAGACCACTGCTGAGCTCGGGAGGGTATGCTGTTTTTTTAGATACTAACATGGACACCAGTGAATGTTGGTTATTGGTCGTAAATAAAATAATTAAGTGACAATTATTTTATTGTAAAATCCATAACATCTAAATGTTAACTCAGATTGGAAATCTAAGTGTACCATTGCGTTTTTTTGTATGTGTTCTCCTTATGAAGAGCTTATCCTTGACCATCATGGGTTGAAGGTTAATGTTAATAATTTATTGAAATTTTTTTCACGTACGTTAATTAAATGTGTGAGTGGAATTTTCTAACATTTAAACTAGTGCTCGAATTGAGAATATGAGGTCACCTTGGAATATATAGCTCTTGTATTTTCATAAGGTAGACTTTACATTGACTGCAGTAGATTTGGAGAAAAAGTTAGGTTTTTTGACTTTTTAAAAGAAATGATAAAAATAATTTGATTTTTTATTTTCATTCATATCCTCCAACGGAGAAGAGGTGAGTGGTGAAAGCGATGTGTCAAGCCAGTAAATGGCATGACCTGTCAATCCTATGTAACAATGTCATTGGAGAATTTGGAATGTTCTTAATATATGATCCCCCATAAATTTCCTACATCGTTACTTACCATATCTCTCTCTAATATATATCGAGCATGGGGTGAGGTACCGGCACAGCTTTGCCGTGCAGTAAAGAGATGAAGGAGAGCCACGATGCCAAACCCTTAGAGGATAAATCCAATCCTAGCTAGAGGTGATGGGTGACACTGAACCACAGACTAGAGGATGACATATGAGCGGCTTCATTTGATGCCTTTTGTGGTAACAATGCACATCGACCCACCTTCAAGCGTGGGCGTTTCACTGATGATTCGTGGTTGTGGGTTTATTCATTTTTCCATGTAAATGGTTTTATTCTTCCCAAACTTTGAATGATACAATGAATGTGGACCAGTAGACTGATGAGATAATCTGAGATTCATTCATTTTTTCTAGAGGTTGTTGTAGGCCTTATTTTTGGGTTTTGTTTTTTTCTTAATTCAACTGATTATTAAACCCTTAATCCCCCTCATGTTTATGAGCATACACAGAGGGTTCTGGACTAACAAACCTGGCCCAATCCGTCCCCATTCTTGAAATTATTCCATCTACATAGAAGACTACCAGTGTGACGACATCGACCATCTATGAGGAAGGTGTGTTCCGACGCACGCTGTAAGAGGAGGCTGTATCACAAAGCTGCAGTGGTCCTCAGAACGGCTGGCATCGGCCTACCATGGAGGAGGTGCATTGAATCGAGGTGCGCTGCCGGTGTGCAAGGGGTCTCCGCTTGTCGGCCATGGTAGTAAGAGAAGGTGAACATCTCATCTACCAGCCACATAAGGGAAGGTAGATGAACCGTCACGCACTTCCGGGAATCTAGAGGCCATGACCGAAGTTGCGGCAGAGGAGGCCGAACCTGCACCTCCGACGAGTTTCGTGGTGACCCGGTGGTGCTCACAAGGCGTCGCCGTATCAAAGGCCAAATTGAATTTGGATATTTGGGATTCTGGGGGATAGGCTCCCACATTATTCCAAGAATAATCCCTGAAGGTTGTACCATATGCGGCCGGGCCTCCCTCATGCGGGCAGCAGTGAGCATGACAGGCCGCCTGCCCAGCAGGCCGCCGCCAGCGTGCCCGGTCATGCCCATCCATATCCCATCCCTTTGAAGGATGGGCCTCCCTTGTGAGCCTCTCCCTCTAATGTCGTGCCAAAGCTCACCCAAGTGGTTCGAGCCTACCATGGCCCAGCCCAGACTAGGTCGGTTTGGACACGTGCCAACCGGGCCCAAACACACTTAAACGAGCCCTAGCTTCTAAACCAGGCGTCTGATTGAAGAATCATTTATGGCATTAGGATATATATGAAAATTAAGTCTTTTTGAGATAATCCACTTGAGTTTTTGGTAATGTTAGTGTATGGATGTCTTGGATTGAACACGAATCCTACCAAGCCGTCAACACTAAAATGCTCATATCATGAAAAATGTGCATCTGATTGACGATCCATTTGAGGATTTGGGTCTCTCTTGAGTACAAGGATATTTTTGAATAAATAGTATTCACATAAATGGATATAAAGATGTGTAATGTGGCTTGAGGAGAAGTTCTCTGATGCAGACTATGTATGGAACCCTACGGTTGGCTGAGACCTGAAAACTGTTTGATGATGGCTCAGTGGGAAGCGGATATGTGTGACCAAGCAGGCCCACGATGGGGAGAAACTCTATGTCACATGACAGACCTATGGTACTCGACAGGAGTGGGACCTCAGTTCGGCCATGGTGGGAAGCAACTCTGTGTGACCCGGTAGTCCCACAGTGGGAGGAGGCTCCGTGTGACCTGACATGCCCATGATACCAATCATGGATTAGTACCTAAATAGTTCCAGGTTAGTTGTTAGTTGCTCTATGTTACCCAACAATCCCATTGTACTCGATAGAGGGTGTGTTATCCAACAACTGTGGAGTTCGACGATTTGATGATTCTTATATCCTTGACCTAAAGTGATACTAGGTATGATTTGAGACCATTATCTTCATGGTGATATCTTCATGGTGATACATGTGTGGTACTTTTACATTCATGGTGTTACCTTCTAGATATTATTCCCTCATTTATGAGATGAATGTATCTTGAAAACATAGGTATATGTATGGGTATATAACTAAGTAGATTTTTTGTTTTCTTCTTACTTGGTGATTGAGGTCCGGGGTTGGTTTCTTTCCTTTATGGAACTCTATGAGACCTTTGAGGGTCTCGGGTACCCTACTGACTATTGTAATACATGCCCCTACATAGTCTATGCCAGCACCTTGTTGTGTCCTGTGCAGATGATGAGCAGAACAGATAATACTTGAGGTAGTAAGGACCAGGCGGTACATGGAGGAGACGATATGATGTGTTGTTGTGTGGAGATGATCTATACATACCCATCAGTTAGGATCCTCGGTGAATGATCTAAGAGATATTTTGTACATTTCATTTGTACATGTACATTTCTTGTTGGGCTTATATTCCAGCCCTCATTGCTTTTAACACTCTTTTACTACAAATGTTTACTTTACAATTGATTCTTGTGGTGTTCTCGGACCCTGTGTTTGTACAGGTTTGAAGGCAATGCCTTCAAGTTTTAGAGAATACGCCTTTCTTTGCTAGTCTCCATCACCTGGCCTATGGAAGGTGGGTTTGGGGTAGTCACGACATGGGCCCCGGGGGATGAGTCGTGATATATGTTTATAGAATTATAATTAATGTGGAAAAACATTAAAAATGACATAAAATTTTCTCAAGGAAAACAACTAAGACAACATCCCATGGTGGACAATGTCCAATGATGGATTAATTTCAATCCCCAATCCTATATAGTATTTCTAAAACGACTAAAACATTACAAAATTAATTGGAGTGATATATTATTCATAGAAAACCATTCACATTAATAACATGGAAATTAATATGTGCGCAACATATGCGAACAATACAATGTAATAAAAATATAAACAACCTCTGGAAAGAAACATGATGCACCCTCATACCTCATATCACAGTAAAAAGAGATTTCTTAAAGGATACATTTGAGGATTGATGAGATGGAATGCATTAACATATTGAAGGAATGTATTTCAATGTATATATACTTGTAATATAAAAATATAATTAATTTAGGGTAAGTCCATAACATTAATGTTTGTTTTTTTATTTAAAACTCATGCAATAAAATGATTAATGACATTTATTATTTAAAATAATCCATACACTCTAAAAATAGATTTTGAAACAATAAAAAATCAAAAAATACTAGATAAACCCTTTTACATAAAAATTATCATTGAAACATATACTTTAATATTCAAAGAAAACAATGGTCATGATAGAAGGTAATTCATTATAGGCTTTATATATTATAAAATATTGTTTTCACGTTACTGTAAACAGGTTAAAATGTACTCCATTCTAAAAATGTAAATATGATTCCTTCCAAACCTTTTTATAAATTGTATGTTATTTGGGAAAATTAATTGGAAAAGCAATATATATAATGAAAATAATATGAGGAAAAATATTTTTAGAAAACATTTATATGGAAGGAAAATTATTTTTCAGTTAAGAGAGAAATAAATTTAGATTTTATTAATGAAATTACAACATATTATTATTTTTTAAATATGATAAATTATTATTGTTACATTAATATTTAATTAATATCCATAGTAGAATAAAATTAATTGATTTTTTATGGAATGATCAAATAATTTCTCCTAATGTAAATTTAAGCATAAACTATCCTGATTAAAACGAGATTGAGCCAAAACCCTTACAACTTTGATAAAATTTTTATTATATCTTGAAAAAATGAATTAATTTAATTATAGAAAAATGTCATGAAGTATGACGTATTAGGGAAATAATATGTAAAGGGTTTGAATATACATCTTTGAAAATAAGATTTTTTCATAAAAGAACATGAGTATAAAATTCAGAGTTTTTGAGACGAAACTCTTTCCTTTTGTCTAGAAATTTTTATGGTTTCATTTTATTTCCTTCAAAATAAATTCACATAATGTTTTTTATTATAACACTTTTAAAGGATTGTTCCCATATAAATAATCCAGTAATATAATTTTTTTTCATTATATATGTAACTAATTATCCAGGTATTTCCACACCATGTTTTTTGAGGAAGGCTGGATCATAATTTTAAAATTTTATCTCCGTGTTTCCCCGATCTAAGGGGTAAATGTTCTATTATATATAGAATAATATTAATTAATTAATTAATTATGTTTTTTATAAATCAATTATATTTTATAAAATAATCTATAATTAATGTTTTTAATAATTAAATAAGCAAAAATAATGGACGTGATTGGTCATACATGCACATGTGAATGATTTGAATATTCTAATGGTAATTATTAAAATAAGTTGTGTAAATCTATTTAATTATAATGTAAAAACATTCTATTCGATGGCATGTATGACACGCAACACCAACAGCATAAAGGAATATAATATATTAATACATTAAAATATAATTACAATTTTAAATTAACCCAATATATGATATATTTTCAATTCATGTAATAATATGTTATCTAGAATAGCTCACAACCAATACTTTCTCTAAAGGGGATCATTATATAAAATATTGACTTTTACTCAATAACTATATATTATTAAAATATTAGTATTTAATATAATAAGACATTATGTATCAATTAAATTACGGATTATGAAAGGTAAAAAAAACATAGTCCAACGTATGGTTTTAAAAAAATATAACAAACTCATTGGGAATAATTAAAATATAAAATAATATAAGAACCAACTGAATATAAATGGAATAGTTTTATAGAAAATTTTTATTATGCTCACTAATTTATTTTAAAATAAAATTTTAATTAACTAAATTATTAAAAAATATTAATTTAATATCTATTATATATTCAATAAAACATTTTTTACATTTATCCAATATATTTGATGTTCATAAATTAAAAACAAACCTAATATTTTGCATAGAAATCAATATTTTTCTATAGGCACTTCCTCCACATTTTAATGGGGCATATACATTTAATATAATTCTTTGACTTTTATAAATTTAATATGAAATAATAATATTCAATTTTTTTAAAGATAAATGTAAAAAATGGGATATAGGGAACTCTTGGTATTTTTCTGTGAAGTTTCAATTTTTGATGAATAATGAAAAATATTGAATTTTAATTCAAATAATATTTTTTATTATAATTTAAATATATTTTTAAATATTATTTTTTTTCTTATTAAGTATAATTATATCTCCTTTTTATCAATTAATCCAATTCATTTCATTTTAATAAATTTAACTTTGAAATTAGATAATAAAACATAGCAAACATTTGAATAGTTTTACTTTAAAAACCTATAGTGACATCCACTCTATATGATTAATCCTTAATTTATTTTTTCCACTAATTTTTTTGGATTATTGAATAATGTATTACATATATTTTACAAAATAATTTATTATTTATAATATGTTCAATTAGTTTTTTAAAAAAATAAATTCATGAATTTGATTGAAATTAAATACAGTGATTAAGTGAAAAAATTAAGATAACACGAGACTAAAACTTATTCATTAGAGTTTAAATGACATATAATGTTGTACAAAATCTATTTTATAGACATATTTTGACCTTATACTCATTTTTATGATTTTTAGATTGTTTTTGGGGTCACATTTCTTATGAAAACATGAGTGGAATGCCCTTTCCAAAAATTTATATAAATGACACTCCCTCTACAATATAAAAAGACACTCAAACCTCCAACATCCTTACAAATAAAAATCCAATTCTTTAAAAAAAATACTAATGTAATATCCCATTATACCACCAATAATAATAGAATGAACCAATTTATTTAAAGTCCATTGAATGAATCGCTTTGGTGAAAACAAAAATGAGTTAACTAAAAAATAGGAAACATCTATCGTCATACTCTTTGTCTTCTTTTCATTATACATCACAAAAAATAATTTTATTACATAAATATATAATAAAATATTAATCCTTAATATATTGAGGTATTATTCATATAATATTTCAATATACACATTTACACACTTACATCTAATTGGTAATGAACATATCATTTTTGTGTACAATGAACTACAACCTCGAAAAACAATGTCGTTTGCCTTTCTATTACCACCTCACATAGTTGGGAATTAAGATGGAACATATATTTATAATATATATATATATATATAATTTATATTTTATTTAATCATATATAGTTTTTTTATATCACATTCCTTTATTATTTCGATTTTTTGGGAATACAATAACATAATTTGTGGGAGTATGGACTACCACCTCCCCAAAGCGATATGATTCTTTCACATTGCACATAAAATGTATAAAAGATGGATTTTATATACCTATTTAAAATATATGACATTAATATTAATAATAAATTATAATATACATATAAAATTATTTCATTTACTTTTCATTATTTTAAAATGTGACAAGGAAATGAATGTAGCGTTCAACCATATGTACGAACAATTTTCTCCATGAACAGTGAATTTCATTTCCCATCTCCAAATATTAAGAATTATTATAAATACATATATACTAAATATATATAAAATATAAATAATTGTTTAAATTAGTATGCAAATTAATCCCTGTTCTAATTAATACGAACAATATGGAATAAGTCAAAACACACTCAAAAAACTAAAAAATTAACACCTGAAATAAAGAAAATAAAGAACGATTATTTAATAATGGGTAATAAGATATTTTAAGGAGATTATATATGACATAATAAATATATTTATGGTTATGTTATATGTTAATTAAATTATTTAATCCATAATATAATATGTTAAATAACATTCACCTGAAAATGATATGAAATGTATAAGATTGTTGCCTAACGTTTTTTCTGTGAAGAAAACACAATTTTCACCACATAGATCATTATGTGTTGTATTTTCTACAATTTTTTCTATATTATATCATGAATTATTTTATCTTCGTGTTATTTTAAATGTTAATTTATTTTTAAACATTCCTGAGGTTTATTATTCAAACATTTCAATGTGGAATGGGACCCTTTAAAATGTTTAATGATTAATATCATGAATTATAATATTAATAAACGTTCATTAGTATTTTAATTCATTGAAGATTAATTTATTTTTGTACACATAATTTATTATATATGATGAAAATAATTCCAATTTGTCATATAATATCATCATTCATTAATTCATGATGATATTTTGAGTTTTAAATATCACTTTTTCATATAAGTGGATTTACACTTAATTTCACACAAGTGGTATTGAATTTTCATAACATAATTCCTTTTCATTTGGTTATTTTACTTCTATGATTGTTTTATTATTAAATGATTATGTATATAATGATTTTCAATATCTCTTCATGTGTTTTCACATCTTTTTTCCGGGATTACAATTGAGGTACATAATCAATTAATTGATTAATTATCACATAAACATTAGTACCAATTTAAGGGTTTATGTCACATGTTCATTCTAATTTATATTACATATTCTTGAAATTTAATTAAAATAAGATATATTAAATTTTTAATTATACCCTATCATTTTCTGTTCCTATTATTTTTATAAACAATTTTATTTAATAGTACCATTTTTTACTCTTTGGTACTCTGAATTATTTATAACATTTTATTTGAAAACCAGACATAATTTCTCTCTTTATATAGAGAAAATATTTTCTTATAAAACCCTCTTTTTATTAATATTATTTTAAAATGTTATTTTTAATTTCAAAAATGATTTATTAATAAAAATTTTACCGATTTTGTATTTTACAAATGTTTTGAATGGAATATTCTCATCGCTTTCTAAACAAGCATCATTTCTAACTTCATTACCTTAAAAAATAAATGTTTATTTTTATTTTATGACATATACAGAATTTCCCACCATCATTTCATTGAATATTTCATTTTCATTTTCAAATGTTATTTTTAATGAATTTTTCAATTTTATTTTAAAAAATATATATTTTCAAAAAAAATTCAATATGATTATAATAATTTACTCATGATTTTTTTAAAATATATTTTTTTGTATATGCATTAATAAAAGGAAAAAACCCTTAATTTTTACGATACATGTGATATGTTTCAGTGAATCTATCCATATTCTTTCTCTTGATGGATTATGATTTTTTTATCCAACGACAGTATTGAAATTCACTTCCTCGATTCCACTATTAGTCCCCATTAGAAATTTGATATCTTTTGATAATTAATCATTAAATTTCCCATAATTTCCTATATCATGAAACATTAATATTTTTATTTCCTAAACCTTATATCATTTTTATATATGATGTTTACATTTATATTTATTTGATAATGTGAGGAAATAATGATAATTCTATATCATTTATTATTTTCTGATATTTGGTCAGGAATATTTTGTATTAATTGAATTGAATATTTGAAACGAATAATTATATGGAAAAATAGTTACCAGAGGTTAATGGACATTATATAACCCATCGATTCATCAACAATATCTTATGACAAAATTTATTTGAAAAATATAAACATGTTTCTACATATTCTTTAAAACAATATTGTGAAATGTCTTAACTATATAGGTTTTTATGTGTCTCAGACATGACATCCCTTAAAAATAATTAAATTCATTTTGATGAATTATTTAATATCCATGATATTTTCTCTGCGAATATGTTTTGGGAAGGATTATATTTTTAGTTTATTTAGTAAGTGTAATTTGTTTATAGTTTTGTATATTTCTATAAAAAAAATTTATTATCCATTTATCTAAATAGAAAGTGTTTTCAGATATCAACTTTTCCATTTTATTTATTCACTTCCTTATATTTTTATTGATTACATGGAATGTGTATTTAGTGATTGACCATGTAATAATAAATATTCTCATTGATTCATGACTTCTTTCGAATTATTTTACCCATACTAATAATTTGAACTCAACATTAACATGATTCTTCTATGAAAGGTTTATTGAAGGGGACAATGAATGACATTCAACGATAAATTATATGGAATACATTTTTTAAACATAAAGAGAAAATTTATTTTGAAATAGGTGTATTAATTTAGTATATAACACCGATTTATATACATATATATATATATAGTTTACAATGACTTCTAAATTGTCCAGTCCCTTTTAAAATTATTTACATGTATCCTATGATAATTTAATTGTATTATGACACTAAATCTGGGTTACTAGGGTCAGGGTACTATAGGTTATATTATAGAATGTTTAGTAGAAACCATTGGAAGTAGAGTTTTTAAAACATAAAATAGGGAAAATATCCCTAATTTTAATGTTAAAGATAAGTATAGTAGATAATAATAATTTTTTTTGTTACATAGTTATTATGTGGGTTTCAAATAAATAAATCTCTATCTAGATGCTGAAAGATGACATGGAATTTGAAAAAATATGTGCAGGTGTAACAAATTTGATAAGGGGAGTTGGGTCTGACCCTCTGTTATCAGGTACAAGACAATGAAACCTTTTACACACCTCTTTTGACACTCCTAGGGGATATTTTTAGAACAATTAAAATTTCATATGCAAACCGTCCTCAAGGATTTATATAGATAATAAAAATGAGTAAACATTGATAAACCATATACCAAGGAATGAAATATGTAAAAAATATATATATAAACTATTTACGTATTGAGGTTGTATTGAAAACCTTATTTAAAATGATTTATTGTGATTAAACATATATAAAATAACTCCATATTTTTTTTATTTTATATTAATATAGTTTTAAAAAACCCGAATACTGGGTGAAAACCCATCAGGTTAGGAAATTCCATAAGACTTGATACCATTACTTATAGATGATAAGGGTTTCAGGCCTATCAATGGCCTATGTGATTTCCTTGTTAAATTGTCATTATTTTTATACCAAAAATTTGATAAATAAATATTAATGATAAAATAGTAGTTTAACTTTTTCAGTTTATAAAATAATTTCAGAAATATATTTAATTTAAAATAGTTAGGGGGAAATAGTTATTTTTTTCACTCTTCTAAGGGCCAGAAGAGCCATTAAAAGAATATATTAGTTCTTTAATAATCGATGTTAATTTTCTTATATCAATTTATTGATGTAATGTATGAATTAAAAATTGATATAAGAAAAAACAAAGGATGAAATTTTTTGTATATAAATATATCTAGTATGTATGTTCCCTAATCACATTGGTCTATAAATTAGTTTATATACATTAGGAATAATACCTTAAATAAAATGTTTTCTCAATGCGTAAATATTTTTTTGGACCCATATTCCATAAGAAAAACAAGGATTTATGAAAGTTAGGCCCTCAAATTTCTAAAGAGCATTAAATTTTTTTGGGTGATTGATGGCCTCAATAACATCATATATATTTACTCTCTTTTTGTGTGTGTGTCTTTATCAATATTCCAATAATGTTTTCTTACATAGAGACCTTATTATATGTTAGTCCATATGAACATTTCACTTCCCATTCTCTCTTTTATAGAGTTTGATTCCTGAATTATTATAATTTTTTTTATTTTACATAGTACATATACAAAAATTAATAAAAATATCGATTTTAAATTGCAAGAAACAAATTTAGTTATTTTGGGGAGAATGTAATACCCTTAAATTCTAAATTTAGTACACTCTATTTGATAACTTGTATTAAAATCAACACCAAGAGCATAAGGAAATATAATATACTCAGAATTTAAAATATAAATGGTATTTTATAAAAAATAAATATATGATATAGATTTCAGTTAAAACAATACTATGTTATCTTGCATCATATGCAATAAATACTTCCGTCAATGGCTTATGTTACATGCAATACTGTGTTTTACTAAAAAACAATATTTTATTAAAATATTACTATTTTAAATAATAATATATAACCTATGAGATTATTTATAAACTAGGAAAAGGATTATATAAATTATGAAAATAAATGTTTATCACTAATATTAAATTAATTTATTGGTTACAAAATAATTTAAAATGAATATAAGAACCAATTGAATATAAAATGAATATCTTCATAGAAAACTATTTGTATGATCACAGTGCTATTTTATCATAATAAACTAAATTAATTATAGTTATTGAGTGATATTAATATAATATATATTTATTATATACTCAATTATATTTTTTTACAATAATATAGTCGATTTTATAGTTATATGATAAAAACAAACCCAATATTTTTTATTAAAATAATTATTTTTCTAAAGGCACTTATAATGTCTTTTATGGGGGATCCTACATTAAATCCATATTTTTTAACATTTATAAATTTAATATTGAATAATAAACATCCATTTTTAGTGATAAAATTTAAAATTATGTCTGGTTAATTTCTTGGTATTATTTAATGAAGCTTCATTTTTTTGATGAATAATGAATAATATTGAATTTTAATTCAAAAATGAATTTTCAAGTTATGTATTTATATTGTTATGTGTAATTTTAATTTTGTTTTATTATTATATTAGTAAAATTTTTAATCAATAAATTTCATTTAGCTCATTATAATGAATTTCAATTTCAAAATATGTATAAAACATAGAAAACTTTTGAATGTTTTTTACTTTTAAACTCTTATTATCATGTCTTCTATAGGATTAAAGTTAAATTAATTTCTACTATTTTTTTGATATTAATTATTTAAATTTTATTATATATTCTTATTAAAATTTATTTATAATTTATATTATGTTCAAATTAGTTTTTTTAATAAAGATTTATTCAAATAGAATAAAATTGGTTTCAACGATTAAGAGAAAAGTCTGCTTCACTGGGGACTAAATATTAAACATAAAATTAAAAATAATAGTGAAAAATATATAGAATCAATTTTATAACCATAGATGAGTATATTATCCCTCATATATATTTTTGAATTTTATTGGATAAACTATTCATCATCAAAATGAGGGCGGAATTCCATTTCTTGAATTTGAAAAGAATGCCACTCCTCGTCCTATATCAATAGGTTCTCGCACCTACCACATCATCAAACCTATAAAGAAATTATTTCTCCAATGATATGATATAATATGATCTAATTATCCCTCCACTTATCATATAAGCCTCCCTTTGGGGTGAACTTCATCCATGCAATCCAATTGGCTCAAACCTAAACGAGTTACCCGAATAAGAGGTAACATATTTTCTCAAGATCTTTGTTTTATTTTAATTATACACCGCTAAAATATTATTAGTAGATGAATAGATAATAATATTAGTATCCAAAATATGATGATATATTTTTATTATAGTTTTTATACCAACTCATATAGACACATCTAACTAATTGGTAATAAACTTAGAGTTTAAGTGTACGGAGAACTACTGCCTCATAAAATAACGTTGTTATCTTTTCCTTTATCGCCGATAATGGCAAGTAATTATGATGGAAAATAAATTTATATATGATATATATAATATTAATACCATATTTATTTTTATTTAATTATTATATATCACATACCTTTATAAAATAGATTTTTTGGGAATACGATAATATGGTTTGTGGAAATGTGGACTACCACCACCTCAAAGCGATATGATTCGTTAATACTATACAATAATTGTATAAAAGATGTTTTTTACTAAACTATGTGAAATATATGCACTATGTATTATAATTTAATTATAATATACATGTTCATTTATGTCATTTAGTTTTCATTCTTTTAAAATTTGAAAATCCAATGAATGTAGTTTTCATTTGTCCGTACGACCTATCATCTCCATGGTCTGTCGACTCTTGGATCTCTGGTGGTGTTTGAGGAACTCTTGGAAAGACCTCTATCCAGGGTCTCATGGGAAGTGGAAATCTTGAAGTGGTTCAGCTTCACCTCTCTACCACCGGATCTATCTTTCGATCTGGACACCAACGAGTGTTTCAGTGGTGGCACTTATTTGAGCCGCATCTTCAAAGTTATTTGTGCGATTGTGAAGGATTCCGAGTGGGATCGGTCCATAGATTGGTGGTTTCTCATGAATTAGAGGAGGGTTATAGAATCTGATTTATAGGGGGTCAGTTTATTCATACGTGCTGAGATACCTTGGTTACTACCTGCTCAGGATGTGATCTATTTTCTGCTTTTGTGTGACTTTCCTTCCATTGAAGGTTCTATTTTAGATGAGGATTCGATGATGAATCTTGATAGTAGAATTTTGGATTGATTTTTTAATATTATTTTATTTTGTTTATCTTGGTCTATTCTACATTCTTCTTTGGAACTGAAACCCAGATGAGATACAAATTTTATTGTAAGAATTTGTGTGTTTAAATGCATCACCTGAGGTTCTGTTTTCAAAATTTGTAGTTGGTAGATTTGAGAGCATTTGATTCTTCCTCATTGAATTTGGTAGGAGTTGTGGCATCTTGTAGTTTGATGTTGTCTAGGAGACCTCGACAGAGGGTTGGGTGTGATGATACTCATCATCATCCATTTTTCCATTTGGATGGATGGGAACTTTGTCGGATCTTCTGTACTATGTTTATGTCTAGTTTTGTCTTTCATCTGGTTGATAGTGCTGTGTTATTTCGCATGTACTATCGGGTGGGTGGCTCAAAAGAGAGATAGGTGTGCTGGCACCTATCATCTGGTCTTCCAACTGCATCTCGGTGTGGATTTGGAGAGTTCTCTACCGCGTTGTGTTGCTAGCACGACACAACTTCTTGGAAGGGGGGTGAGATGTATCTTTTGACGAATCTCACCTTACATGGTCTGAAGGGGGGGGGGTGATGAGGTTCTTCTCGATGCTTCATTTTTCATTATGCTTCCTTTTTTTCTTGAAAGAATTATTTAAGCCTTTGGGATTTTCATTGTAGGCATCTGTGTCCTTGTTATGTAATGTGTTGCCTCTTCTCCCAGTCTATTTAAGAGGTTGTTTCTTTCTGGTTCAATATAGAGGGCTTGCCCCTCAACCATTTAAAAAATGAAATTTTAATGATAATCAAAAAATTTATTAAATGATATTCTTTCATGAGGCTTATGATTCCAATTTTTTAATATGGTATGGAACACCTTTCAATTTTAAGGATAAATTTTTTCAATAATAATTTTAATGATCTTTCAATTGTATCTGCATTATTTGAGGAATAAATTATTTTTATGCACCTAATTCATTATATATGGTGTAAAACCAATTAATTTGAAATTTATTATTATCATTTATTCATTCATCATGATATTTTGTGATTCAAATATAATTATTTCATCTAAGGGGATATACACATAAAGTAAACCAAGTTTTTTAGAAATTTTATTACCCAATTCATGTTTATTGTTCTATATTACTTCCTCATTCTCTATAATATTTTATGATTATGTGTATAATGAAATTTCATATATATTTTTCCATTTCAACATATTTTAAAGGGATTTATTTCTAATACACATAATCAATTCATTGATTAATTCTCACTTCAACATTATTACAATTTCCCATGATTATTCCACAATCTCATTTTTATCGAGATTTTATATTCGAAAAATTCCTTAAATATAATTTATATGAATCTTTTTTCAATAATTACTTACATTTATTTTCCCTTTGTACTAATGATATTTTTTATGTTATAATACCATTTACACAATATTTGGTACTCATAAAGTTTTAAATTAGTTTTATAATACAAATCTTCTTTTATCACTTTATACAGAGAACCAGTTTTCTCCTAAAAACATTATTTTTTAAGAAATTTTCAAAAAAATAATTTACCCTTAAAAAATTATTTATTTAACTCATTTTAACTTTTTTAACTTTTACAGAATTTTTTCAGAGGAAAATTATTATCTCTTTAGAAAAAAATAATTTTCTAACAATTATACATTGAAAAATAAATATTAATTTTACCTTGTATAACATATAAAAAAATTAAAATTATTTTTTCATTGAAGAATCCATTATATGTTTAAAATATTTATTTTTAATGATTTGTTTTACATTTTATTCCCAAATAAAATGATTCCCAACATTTTTTTAAATTGAAATATATAATTTCATAAGTAATTTTTTTGAAATATATTTTATAGTATTTCCATTCATCAAATACAACAACCCTTTATTTTTACTCATGTTGGGACATGGTTTATTGATACCATACTTATAATTCCTTTTGATGGGTTTTTATTTTTTTGGCCACCAAAATTATTGAAATTCATTTCTTGACTCCTTTGTTATTCCCCATGAAATATTTAATTTTATTTGTTCAATAGAGATTAAATTTCCTTAATTATCCAGATCAATTATCATGGATATATGTTCATTTCCTAACTATATATCATTTTTACATATGTTTTATTATTTGGTAGTTATTTGATTTTCTGAGAGATTATTGATAAATCCATATTCATTAACCAATACAGATATTTGATCAGGTATTCTTTTTTTAAATTAAGTTAATTACTCTATATTAAGAATTCCTTTGATAGGAAATGACGGGTGGGGAACAAACATTTTAAAGCCTCTTGATACATCGATTGGTTATCAGAATAAATATTAGATCCACAAATTTAATTGATTTATACTCATATTTTCAAATCATCTTTTGATATTTCTTAACTATATAGGTTTTTATGTTCCTCCATCATGATTATCAATAATTATGTTGTGACTCCATTTTGATTCAGTATTTGTTATCCTTGATATTTTCACTATGAAAAAGTCAATGAAATAATTTCATTATCTTTTTATTTGATTAAATTTAATGACTTTTTAGTTTCTTAACATTACCGATTGATTTTAATTATCTAGATATTAAAATCGTCAGGGGTATCAATGATTTAAGATGCCATATTATTTATGTTCATCATTTTATTTTACTGATTGTGTGGAATTTGTGTTCATTTATATACCATTCCATACATATTATTCTCATTGATTAATTTTGAATTATATTTTACTTTATTCTACCATATCATTTTATCTTACACTTATTATGTTTACTTCCTTAGTATTTCGTGGAATTAACTATGAAAAAAATTCATGGATAATATAAAATGAAAAAATTTATTATCCTCAATCAAAAAAATTATTTTCTAATTAATGTATTAAATTTTAATACATGATTTGTGAATGTATCTATTTTTATAGGATTAAATTTTTTTATTCCTTGGGAAGGCAATTTACATGCATCTTATTCCAATGTAATGATAGCATGTCAATGGATTCAGGCTTACTATAGTCGGGGAGCTCCAATGTAATTTTTATTTTATACATCCATAAATATAATAATTTCATAAAGAACATATTATATATTTAAATACACTAACATATTTAATATTTGTGGTGTTGTAAATAAAATAATCACATTTATTGAAGAGGCGATAGTCTTATGTACACACAAATCACATTATCATTTTTTTATGGATGGTAAAGTAAGAAAGAATAAAATATATTCATACCTAGAAAAATAAATATGTAACTAATTTCGTATATAAATACTAAATAATCAATCATAATCATTCAAGAGTGGAGATGATGTAAAATTAATTACATATGTTTCCAAGATTGTAGTCAACCATACAATAGAACGTCTGTTTCATTTCCCATTTTATTGAAGGGTAGATTAATTTAAGTTATGCAATTCACATAATAAAATATTATTATATGTAATATACTGAATATTTTAAATCATAATGATTGAGAATGGTATTAAAAAGGTAAAAGTATAAACAAATCCAAGATTCCAGGGTTAAAACGCTGTCTCTTTTTTGCACCACCTCTATTATGATGTCAATAAAGCCTCTTGAATATATTTATGAAAAAATAGGAGTCTAGGACATGGTGATAAATTTATGTAATGTATTTGGATATTTATTAGCTGAACCAAAAGTTTTTATATATATAAACCAAATAAGTGTGGTGTTTCCATTTAGAAGTGGTAGAGAGGGCACACTTGAAAAAATTTCAAATAAAAAGTTTTACTGACATTTTAATCATGAAAAAATAAACCAAAATGAAACATTTTTTATATTAATATGACATAAGGCCTAAATATATCCATATAATTGTATATACACTTGTTTTTCTGTAATTTTAACCATTACAATATTAGTTTAACCTGTGGTAATCAAATTTTAACCATAACCATAGTAATTATTTTTCACTATTTTTATTATTCATTATTCCGAAAAAATATGTTGACAATATTATATAATTATTTTATCTCCAATTAAAAATATCTAAAATATTATTTAAATTTCAAATAATATAAGTGGCATAATTTAAAATAATAGTTCATCAACACCTGGGCTAAAAAATGGTTTTCAAATGAATATAAATTTATTAGTTTAATATGATTTTATATAAAACTAGTAAATTTAATTGTTAAAAATTTCTGAAATTAAATTAATAATATAATTTTTGAAATATTTTTATATTCAAATAATATTCAAACATAACAATAAAAAATAAATTATTTAAATGAAAATGACGTTTTCAATAAAGAAAGTATTTTTTTGAGGTTCATTAAAAAATTATTATTAAAAAAAATAAAAAAACATAAATAATTTTAAAATTATTATTCATAAAACAATTTTCATTTTATAAAATATAGTTTCTTATATTGTCTAAAAACGATGTTATTATTTTCCAATATAAATTAATAAAAATAATTTCATTTGAAAATAAATTTTTTTAAATCAATAAGTGCATTACTATTAATTAAATGCATGTTTATCGATATTTTTTCAATGTCATTCAAGCATAACCTTAAAAATATGATTATTTGTATATATAGAACAACATTTACTGGCTAAGTTATAATAGTACAGATTGAATAATAACATTTTAATAGTATATGAATGTTTTCTTAATCGTAGTGTAACATATTCTATACCCTATTGAACATAGTTATCTTTAAAAATATCATGGTATAAAATTTTATTTTGAACATTAATGGTAAATGGTGGGTATTTTATATTATAATAATTAATCCTTGATTTTTTCCTTGTTTTTTTGTTGGATCATGGAAATATATTGAAATTAATTTTTTCAAAGTTACACATTAGTTCCATTAGATTTCATTTTTGATTTGGTCTCCATTAATGTAAAATTTACTATGGAAATATTATTACTGAAAATTTGATCATGTTTTTAGATTAATATTACATTGATTATTAATTTTTTTATATCATGAATCTTGTTCGCTTATTCTTCTTTTTACATGATATATCGTTGAACTCGAAAACTCACCCAATGATTTTGTATATCTCCTATCATTAATTGTAAATATTTAGAGTATATGAGATATCACTAATGTTTTTTAGTGCTCCGATAATACCCATTCCAATAAGATAGGTTGGTATGATATAAGTGGTATGAGTATTGTCTATCCTTTTATTTGAGAAGGGTAGATATGTATATATGATTTTTGAGGACTAAAAACGTAAGTATAAAAATGTGCATCTAACATATTTATAATGAACATAAAATCACCCTGTGAGTTTACAAAAAAATTATTATGGTGAACATTTAGGTTTTTCTGACCATATCAATAAAATTTAAGCTGATGACTGTCTGATATTATACATTTGTAGAAAACATCATAAAAGTACAACATCATTTATGTTATATTTTTTGATATTTATTTATATGAGTGTATATATAATAAATTATTTGTGGTAAAAAAATTTAATAAATTTTTAAGGACAATCTAGTAGTTTATGAAGATTTATTCCATCTTGAGACATAAAATCCCCCAATATTATGCAGATAGAAAATATTGTTCCACTAATAAAACCACTATTGAATAAAAAACAGTTAGATGCATTGTTAAATTATTATATTCAATAGAATAAATGAAATAGAATAAAGGAACAACATCATGTTGATCTCTCATTTGGATTCATAATCCATAACCCAACAACATTTTTGGAAACATAGTAGTTGATTTGGAGGAATCATTGAATACAAGTATGAATCGAATCATTCATTTCATCAGAAACACTACGGTAAAAAATCAATCTTATAATATATTGGATTACAGTTCTAGAATGGAAATTATTGGAACTAGATATTCGGTCAAATGTTTCTTATGACATCACGTGTAATAGATTTAAGGAACTGTAAAATAAAAAATGCTATATTTATACTATATGAGTGTCATGATGAATTAATTTATTCCAACTAAATAAAGAAAACTATTCAGTTATGGATTATAATGACAATTTTAAAGAACGTTATAATTTTAAACCATAGTTAGATGTAATTATATCCCTCATGTCATGGATGTTAAAACCAAGTCAATCATATATTCTTGAATAGTAATGTTATGCATTAAGGATTACACAAACATATTAAACAAAAAACTACTGGCATGAAAATATATCATAAGGAATTTTAGTGAATTGAATTATATTTTTCTCTTAGGTGAAAGTATGATATATAGAGTGTTTACAAATTTAAAATTAGATATCTACTCTCATGGATCATAAAAAAAGGATCAATATGCTAGGTCAGTTTTATTTACATCATTTCACAAGACCATATCGTGTTAAATTAAATTTGGTTCATTATAAAAAATTAACGGGGAATCTAAATCATTTCCTTTATACTTTCATAATAGTTTTCAGAAAGGGAATATAATGTTTTATTTCCCCTATCACTTGTTTATAAATTTTTATGAGTACTATACAATACCACAACATATAATGACCAATCCTAATGAATTCATATATGTAGTTCTCACCATTAGAATCAAGGTTAGTTTTGAGATTATAGACACACTCCAACACAAAAATAGTTATGTATTTTATAGTTGAGTTGGAATCATGAAAGTATAATGGATCAATAAATCTTTAGATATGATATGTCTATTTCATATAGAGATATAGCTTTATCAATGGTGTGATATAAAATTATTCCATTCTCCACACTAATACATATTTTGTTTTACATTAATTCGTCCAATTCATTTTTTTATTCATGTGTGGTAAAATGTAATTATTTCCTATCAAGATGATGCCTCATTTAATGTAAAACAAGGAACCACCTTAGAAAATGGAAAAAAAGAGTTTTAAATTTTTTTCATATTCCAACTGTGTATAAGTATACATTATATTTCTGAGAGTTCACTATATATAATAGACATAATCATTATAATCATATGAATATATTGGATAGTAGAATTTGCGGATCAAAATTATAACTAAAATTAATAATTCGATTTTATATCTCTATATGGAGTAGTATAGTTAATCAATAGAGGGAGGAATATGTATTCATGAATGGAAGTAAGCTAGTGATAATGGATGGAACCATCTCCTATTAATTATAAGCGACCACCATATAGTTAATTGATGTAACTGAGAACATGTATCATTAGGTATTATAGATTGGTATGAGGATGTATTTTTAGAAAAATACATTTGGACTCTCACCAAAACTTTAACTGTACATCTCTATCTACAAACTCCAAATATTTAATAATAGACCTAATAATGTAGTTTGAATTGAATATTCAATCAGAAGAATTGGAAATTAGGGGTTTTATAAGGACATGTGGGACTCTATGGGATGTGAAAATTATTATTTCTTAATGCGGATGCTAGAAAATCCTTCTATATAGTGGTCACCATATATTGTATCAATTTAAGAAAAAGAGTCGATAAACTATATTTCAAATTGATGAATTATTTGATCAGATAAAGGTTGGAAAATGGTACTATAAAATTTATCACTAGTCAATGTAATACTAAATATGATTTCGGAAATTTGATTCCATAATTAAGGATCTGAAATATATTATAGAAACTATAAATACAGGGTCATTCAATTTAATCTCACTAATACAATGATAGTAATCAATGAATTTATGTATCATAACATTCAAAGATACAATGTTTCATTAATTTTTGTAGTTGATGATGAATGATTTGTGTAATTTCATAATAATGAAAATTATGAATGAAACAAGGAATTTTTTGTTAGTACATTACAAGATAATCATCTTTATACCAAATTCTAAATTTTTTACTTCTAGATATATGATTTTTTCTACCTTTGGATCAACATTTCAATGAAAGTCATATTAGTCTATCCAAACAAGAAATTTAGCATTATTTATTGGAAACATCCAAGGAATATATTTGAGATACATTGTTTCCCTAGATTATCTATAAATTATTTAAACTTTTTCTATGGTTTCCCATGCCACATTTCAGTAATTACTCTATTTAATATAAAGGGTAAACCATTTTATTTGGTTTCTATTTATCACTAATCTATTGATGAACATGAGGATCAGCTTAATTTGGATCATATCCATAACCTACCTAAATGAAGAGGGGATATATAGAATTTTTTAACGTGTCTTGGTATGTAATGGTTTATGTTCTACTTTATGTAAATTATCTTATATCATACTGCTCAATACAATTGAGGACACGGGTGAAAAATATTCCAACATAAGGTTTAAAATTAGCTATGGTGGTTCTTTCTCTCAAAACATGGTCACCATAAATCTTTGGTGAAATTTTTACTATTTTAATAAATTATAAAACATAAAAAACATATTTTAAAAAAGATTCAAGAAACTGGAAAAACATGTTTTTGATGGAATATCTTTGTATGTTTCACAATGACTTCGTTTATATATCTAGGAAATGAAATTCAATAGATTATGCATATAGTAGTAAGGCATATAGTAAAGTGGTGTGATAGGCTTGGATATAATAGAAATTTAATTGGGTAATTATTGATATGCACATGAATAATATTGAGTTAGATGAGGTAACAAACTTATTATTGTTTACTAATATTTCATACATGGATGAACTTTTTACTGATGCTACGGAATCAATCCATGATAACCATAAAGTGAGTTTAGAATTTATTTTTGATGAGACTGTGTAGGGAATGAAAAATGCATAAAATTAAATGATTCAATTTGAAGATATATTATAGTTACTCAAAATTTCAATGGAATGTTTCTTTCTTCTTATTATGATTTAAAAAAATACACCTTGGTACAGAGAAAAACTATATATTAATTAAAGATCATTTATGGTTTGAAAGAATAAAAAAAGTTTAAATAAGTTTAAATATGTATCTTAAAAAAATTATATATGTTTTAACATCAATTTATTATGAAAAATTTATACTCATTTACCATAAAATATCTAAATTTAAGAGGATATCTTTTGACTTTTCCATTGGTCTATAGAGAATGAATCAAAAGAATGATTTTATTTGAGTGATTATAAATTAACTCACAATGTTTGTGTATAAATTCCATTATAAGAGATTAATGATTTTGATTATATTAGAGTGTCATATAAAAAACAAGTGGGGATTATTTTGGGGGTTTAGTTTCTATTTTCTATTAAAGAGAACCTAGATTCATCTAATGGGTTTTTAGGTACATGACCAATTATCTCCAGACCATATTTCATATATGTCATGACATATCATGCCTAAAAGTATTGGTATTCATTCTATAAGAAATTTTATGACATACTTATAGAATTTATAATGGATATTTTTGATTCATGGGAAGTCCAGTTCCAATGGGTAATGTTTTATAATAACAATAGTTACAAATCCATGATATAAATGGACCAATTTGGGGAATCATATTATTTTCCATGTAGTTCACCACTTTTTTGTGTTGATACTATGGAAACATCAATAATTATACAAATAGTCATGTGTTAGACTAATGATAAGATAAAGATAATTAGAAAAAATTATAAAAATTGTATAGATCTATTAGAAATCTTATGTGTATCATTATAATTTTCATTTATCTATTTATGTGGATAACCATGTAATATTGTGTGTTACTCCATAGTTAGTGCATCATAATTTGAGTAATAATGGGTTGTTGGATCCATAGTACATTTTCAATTTTTAAATTCTTTATCAAATTAGAGAATGTTCTTATCAACTATATCTACCTTTTATATTCACGTTGGATATTAATAATTTACATTCCTCAAAATAAAAAATGTACCAACACATAATTACAATTTGATTTTATGGGAGAAAGTGACTCTCCATCATGATGCAATATTTCATCAAAACCCAACTCAGATTTTTGTTAGGCGAGGATACATATTTATTTGTAGAAGATAATAACTGGTTTTATCCTAAGGGTATCATTGTATGATATATGAATGGACCTTAGAATGATTGAATCATATGTTAGAGAAATTGTTAGAATTGTTCTGAAGCATCGATCAACTAAATATTTCTTACAATATAAATTACATTGAATAAAATAATGTGATACCCTCTAGTTTGTGGAAATTAACCGTTTTAATTTGTTTTTTAGGTTTTGGAATGGTTGGGTAATATTTTTTGATGTTATTAGCAAAGGTAGTCAAATTGGAATACAAATATAGTTACAGGAGGCGATTCTTTCCATGAAATACTATTGATAATGTCAATCATTTCATGGTACATTCAATAAAAATACCATCCAAATTAATTAATTGTATGTGATGTCATTAATGGAATGAATTGGTTTCTAGATTTATAGGATGAGTTACCTTATAAAATGCGGAAACATGCTATCTAAATATTTCATGTCATTACTGTATATGTCATTCCCTGGAAGATTTGAACTCTATACAATTTATTAATTCCAATTCCCCTTTTTCTATTATTATCTTACCAACTTATTACATGAATCCCCATCTTCAATTATAAAATATTAGTGATCTAATTTCCTCTAAAAGACAATTTTGAAACATCTATTACAGTTTGTTCTATATATGAAATTGTATGATTTCATGTTATTATTCTCTACTATAATATATTTCTTTCATGGGTATAAATCCTATACTAGGTCTATCATGATTGGTTTTATAATTTACATATTATATTGATATAAAATCATATGGATTTATTAAAGGAATGGATTGTGGGACCCATATCAATTCAAAATGTAATGATTCTTATTGTTGAACACATTGTGTGTGGTTTTAATGGCACCCACATTACATTTACTATAACAGTAAGGCTTTTTTTTGAAAAAAAATATTTTATTTTCTTGAAAAACCACATTATGGTTTTATTTAGTTTACATGATTTGAAAATATTGGTTACATTCTCAAACCACATTTGGTTTGATAAATATTTAAATGATAATTTATTTTTAAAGAGATATCCATATTTGAGATCATTTATTGTCATGGTTGTTGTTAGTTCATAAGAATTTCTTTCCATCAATGGATTTGAAATTTGATAGTTTTTTAATTTGTGGGGAACCCTAGACTATCCCTCAATGTGATGACATAGTCATGGAAGTGTGACTTTTTCTAAGGAGTTCAGAAAATTTAGTTTATATATTGGTTGTGACCTAATTGGATTGGCATTCAAATTTCGTGTGTAAATTCATAAAATGTTTGACCTTCATGGTTTGAGTAATTTTCACTACATATATACATGCACACCTAATAAAACTATATTATACTACTTAAACATATTTTCTATTAAAATTTATATAATAATCCATTTTTAGTGGCATGTGTGGAAAACCATTTGGATTTCCTACTATTTTGTATTCTAACCTATTAAATGTTCAACTTTGTGTGGATGAAGACATTTTTTCATGATAATGGTAATGGGAGGGTCACAAACTTTTCTATAGATTTATCATTTTATTTTTGAATTGTCATTTTGGAGTTGGATCTTGGATATTTCTTAAATAAGTGTCTTTTATAGTACCACAGTGGTGCCTTTGGAACCACATTTTATTTTGGGTTCACTATACCATCATTTTTTCAATGATTTTATGTTTCATTATATATATGTAATCTTATATAATGTTGTGTGTTTCACTAATATTGTGAGTTTAATGAAATTTGTATAATTTGGGAATTATTTTTTTTATGAATTGTGTAGTTTCATGAATGTTGAGATTTTTTTTGGTTAAAGTAAGTCTTACATGATGTAAAAGTGACTTTTTAATTTTTTTTGTAAATAATTGTGCATAATATGATTTAAATTAATGAATAATGATGCACCAAATTATGTTTAAGCTATATCGATTCAGGTGATCAATGGATGGATCTTATGGAAGATATATGATCACAATTTAGTTCCTAGAGTTGTATCTTTTAAATTGTGAGTATTAATAGACTTGGAGGGATATAAAGTCTTCTCTATAATTTAAAAAAGTATTATAATTTAAAATATATGGTATATAGGCACATTTTCAATATATTATCATTATAAATAGACCACTGTAAGTGAACCAATTAAAATTTATGGGTTCCATTCATTCTTTAATATATGGTAAAATATTTTCTATATAGAGAGGAATAGAGTAGTTTTTTCAACAGAAATACATTATATGAATGTGATCATTTTTATGACATTTCGTACCATGATTAGACACCGAAATTAGAATTTTTGACATAGTTTTTTTAAAAATTACTATGACAAGTAATAGTTAAATTTTATTCTCTCTTATTCATTTCAAAAGTGGGTTTTAATTACAAGCATATTTTTATATTTGATTTAAGAATTTTTCTTTTGTGGATAAAGAAAATACAACAATTATTTATAAAATTAGGCATGTCTGACTCTGCAGATTTGATTTATGGTATTTCTAAAAGAGTATATAGTTTTGTTATATAATAATATGTTATAATGAAATTTTATTTTGATTATAAATAAATCAATTCCACAAAAATATATTTATCTTACATTATCTTCATGAATGTGATTTCATGTATGTCCATGAATTCCATGGTGGTAAATATATTAAATTCATTTGAGGGTGATTGAAAAGTAAGAGAAGAAAAATCAATGATTCTATAGAATAAATATAGAGTCTAGATAAAGCACCATAATGAGTGTGTAGATGCGTTATTTTACTAGGTTAATGTTCTTGTGGAAAATATGCATGGTCTATGATAAATTATTAAAAATTAAAATATCACTAAGTTAATATTGAGATGTATTCCAACTTAGGTTATTCTAAATTATTATGAACTGTAGGATAAAGATATTATGGATTTTACATTGGATAGATTTAATTGGAATTTTTCACATAAAATAAGAGAAATTATGATAATGAATCTATGGAGAAAGTGATGTCCTAAAATAGGGAAATAAAGTCTATAAAGAAGCTCATTATATATGTTATTAATGATGAATAATATATACATGAGCTATGGTTATTCCTTTCATCAAATACGAAAATATGTAATTTAAATTTCAAAGATATACTTCAGCTTTTAATTTTATGAGTTGGAATTGTTGGACATCATGCGTCAAGTGCCCCAATAAAGTTTCTTTATGATGCTAAAGATGAAGTTAAATTTCCCATACAAAATGAACAAAAAATGTGAGTGGTAATTAAAATTTTAACTGAAAAATATTCATAAAGAAGATTCATATTTCACAAGAAAATGATAGTCTATAAGAATTTGAGGTTTAAGAGATGCAGAACTATAGGTATCATAGATAAAATGATATGTTGGTAGCTATAGGTATCTTTCAGATAAGAAGGGAAAGAAAAAAATAATTGAGAAGTTGATGGTAGAGTTGATATCTATAATGAATTTGAATCTTCTATTTTATGAGATATTTTTTTAAATAATCAAAAATATTAATTCCAAAAAAGTTGTTCATGATAACAATATCTATATGAATCCACAGAAAGAAGAGATGTATGAGATGATAGAAGAAATATAAATATTGAAGTCATCATTGATAAAAAAATGAAAAACATTCATTGAGTACCTATCAATTATGAAGACCATATTATAGTGATCAGTAGTTTGAATACCATAGAAAAATATCAAACTTAAATATATTGAAGGACATGAAGTTTAATTTTTTGAAATGTATAGAAAATTATAAAATATAGATACATAATAAAATACCAGTATGACATGGGGAAAACAGATCCCCATGGAAGAAAATATAATGGAAGTGTAGAATATAGGTTCAACATAATAGAGGGAAAAATCATATGAATACATTAAAGGATGTATGCTCTTGATCATCAGTTATATTCTTTGATGAATTATGTCATTCCATAAGTTTCCACTTTGAGGATGAACATTGAGTTGAATAAAAATCATAACTAGATGTCTTAGAGAATCCATGGAACAATTATTCCTATTAAAATGGTTAACTAAAGTTCTCCTTGTATAATGTGTTATTAGTATGTAAATATGGGGAATTCTCAAAATTTAAATTCCTTATATAAAAGGTGCTTATGGGAACAAGAGTAGAAAATGAGTCCACATAGTGTTCAATATTAGATGAATGATTTTGATGGTTACAGAATCAGGTGTGGAGGATTCAAAAACTTGTATAGATATTACTCATTTATAATGTAGAGGAATATGGGAAGGAAAACCCAAAGTGGTTGTAAGTGGATACATAGTTAAATAATAAAATAAGATAAGAACACAAAATCTATTTTGAACTATATATGTTAATGTTTTTCCGTCATACTTTTATGATGATAAATATTATAATTCGACAATATGTATTAAGTCAATGAGGTTGATAAAAAAGAAAAGATATGGGAAGGAAGTGGTTGTTGATATTTCCCTTATAGAATTCAGTTTGGATAGTGTATTAATCCTGAATATTTAATGAATATCCATTATTATATAAAATAAGGATCATTATATAGGAATCATAAATGAGAATGAAGGTATTATAAAATTTCAAAATCATGAAGGCCTTAATATTATTGAATTATTAAATATTCTAAATTTAATGAAAATAAACGATTCATGCTAATGTCTTGGTTTTTAATTGTCCATGTCATAAAATTTTAGGTATTATAAAATTGTGTTCTTCTACCCATGTTATAAAATATTCAAATATGTTGTTTATTTTCATAGGAAAAGACAACATGGTTGTTTAATATTGAAAGTACATGAAGGAGAATCTCTAACTTATTATTGGATATTATAATATGTGATTTTTATACAGAGAGGATGAAAATAAGTTTTCGAAAAATGTCATATCCCTCTATGTATAAAATCCATAGATGGTTTATTAAAATTAATTGAAGACCAATATCTCCTTGGCCTATCATGTGATCAAACTCACATGTTTAATTTTTCTCAACAAGGGAATAATATCATTAATACATGTAAGGAAAAAAGAAATAAAACTATTCAAATATTCATCAATTGGGGCATGACGATATCTGTGGACCTTTAGCACCCTGATCCATTAATGGGTGGTGTAATATATTATTTTCATTGATAATTTTAGTAGTTTGAAATTAATATTTTTCATTGACCATAAGTCTGAAATATTCAGATTCATATAAAAATATTAGAGTGAAGATGAAATGATGTTAATAAAAATGATTCTAATTGTTCAAATTAATCAATCTATCAAATTAGAAAATAACCAATTTTATTATTTTCTTATGAAATAGTGCATAACTCACGAATAATTGGTTGTGAAAAATCCTCTACAAAATAGAGTTTATTTAGAGGAGAAATAAGAATATAAAAAACATATATAGAATAATTCATATTTAAAAGGTCCTTCTAAATAAATTATTAAATGTAGAAGTATTGAGATCAATCAATTTATCTAATATTGAGGTCTTTATTATAAAATAACAAAATACTATATACACATTGAAGAATTTAATGATTCCATCATTTAAATACTTTTGAATCATTGGATGGGTCATTCTTATTCTTAACAAGGAGAAACATAGAATGATTAAGTCTCATAATTATGAAGGGATTTTACTTTTATACTAATGAAAAATGAAATCATATAAATTATTTAGTAATAGGTTCTTAATAGTGGTTGAATGTTATAAAAAATCTATATTAGAGAATGAAAAGAATCTTCAACAACACAGTGAACATTTCCATGATGATAATGATTAGGTGGTAAGAAAATCAGGTTTATTAAAAGTGGAAAATAGTAATTCAGAAGAAAAAAATGATAATATGAAATAAAAAGTCAAATCCGTATCTATATAGAATTAAAAAATTGGGGATAAATTTGAAATGTAAAAAATCAGTTGTTATTATGGAATGTAGTAAAATCATGTAGAATGAATTCGTAAAATATAAATCCTTCTTATGATAGGTGGATCCTAATATTTTTATGAAACTAATATAGATAATAAATGGGTTCAAGCCATGAACAAATAGAATGAAAAAATTGATATTATTTAAACAATGGATTGTTTAGTTGGTCTGGTTGATAAAAATTTAATTAGACCAAAATTGATTTTATGGAATAAAATAAATTAATATGGATTGGAAGTTAAACAATTTCATGATTAGTGTTCAAGGAGAACTCCTAGATAGAGTTAATTTATATTGATGAGAAATTTAGAGATGTTCTATAGATCAAGACAATTATTTATTAATATAGAAAAAAAAGGATGTACATTTTATTCTAGGCGGATGTTAAGTTATCATTTCTAAATGGGGAAATAAAAGAAGTTGTGTACATCAAACCACACTATGGTCTTATTTTATATGAATATGATTACAAATATTGTTATATGAAGAAGGTTTTATGTGGACTAAATGAGGAACTAAGAGTGTAGTATTAAATACTTGATCATTATTTGAATGTGCTTAGTTTTCAGTGTAGGGTTGTTGACTACAATCCATTTTTCAACAATGATAGTAATAAAAGGGATGATTATTCTGGTGTTTGTCGATGATATAATATTTTTCGGACTAGAAGAAGCCTAATCCAAAAGTATTATATAAATACTAAAAATGGGGTTCAAAATATAAAGGAATGGGAAAACACTTTTCTATGGTTTACATTTTATAAAAGAAAGAAACGGAACATTATTTTTTCAATATAAATATATAAAGGATGTTATGAAATGATTTTGAAGGGATAATTTCAATGAAATGAAAAATCTAGTTCCTACTCTGATGAAAATGTGATGGTAATGTGAAGGAAAAGTGTTTAATTCCACATAAAATAAGAAATTCCTTGGGAGACTTTATAATTAATAGTGACATGACTGGATCTGAATTTTCACCCATGAAAAGTAGTGTTGTATTGACAAATTCATAAATAAAGCCACTTACTCTTAGTAAATAAGAATACATTGATATATAAAGGGCACAAAGTATTTTTGTCATCTCTGGACTTAAAAAAATCAAAAAGACTTATTTGTCTAAAAATTTATATATTGGTTTGGTTCAATAGTTGATAGAAAAGTAATAATAGGTGGGGAATTCTATAATGGTATATTTTTATTTTTATAGATAAGGTATATTCATGATTTTATTTCATTATGAACTTCATGTGATGATGACATCGGGGATACTCAAGATTTTACATATTTAATATGTATGAAGCTGAAGTTTGCTGATATGGGAGCTAAATTAGAGTATTTTATTAGATCTATTCTGATAATTCATGTGGTATACATAACATCAAAAAAATATTACATCAATCATGTATAAATTACATTGAAATAATGTACCATTTTATCAAGGATAAAGTGGGGCATGGTTATGTGATGTTGGTGTATGCACCTATAGAACTACATTTTTTATAAATCCGGATGGAGTCCGTAGAAAAATATATATTTAAGAGGAATATATTCTATCATGGTGTTTACTCGATATCCCATACATGAACATGTATCAATGTGAATCCCTCTCTATTTGAGCTTAGTTTTACTCTCCACTATCAGATTTTTTTCACTACCATGTTGCATCCAAAATGGACTAACCACTGAGTTCACTAAAAAATGGGGGTAGAATATAATAATCAAAAAAATGTGAGAAAAAGATAGTGGTAATAGTTTCATATGAGGCTTTCATAAATCAAACGATCCTAGTGATGATAAATCAAATGATTTTTAACATGAAACATCATATTTGTAATGATAGTAGTTGACTATTTTTGTAATAAAGTAATTCTGAAATTGTATTTTCATACTAATCTCATTTCCCACAACAAAATATGGATCTTGTAGTCTTATATTTTGTTCTGATTAAATATATTATCTTGTTCTTGAATCAAAAAAAATAAAATTTTCAAATAATATGGATTAATTGTAATAGTGTTATTAATGGGTGAAGTGTTGTCAACAAAAAAAGGGGGATATTTTTGTGCAAAAATCCTACATAGTAAAATTGAAGTGTTTTTATTATATTTTCTTTCTTAACATGGTTGGCTGAAAAATTAATTTGTGGAGTTCCAGAGTGATTTCATACATGGTATGTTGAAAGGAATGCAATATAGTGGTATAGAATATCTTAGAGTGGTTCATGATGTGCATATAAGAACTGGAACCATTTCCCAGTGTTTTCCAATATTTTTGGTGTTTTCAATTTGGATGAGAGAACATGTTCCTTAATATTTTATTTTCTAGTGTTTTATCATGAATATATTGCAATCGTATACAATTTATTAATGTTTTGTCATTTTGGAATCTTTATAGATTTGTGAAGGTTTAATGATTTGTGAATGATGACTGAGTCGCAAATAAAATACAATATGTTATGAGAATTTGAGATGTTTTTTGAATGGAAAATATCCATGAAGTTTCACAATGATAGGGAGTTTCAATAATAACTTTGATGATTTTTTAAAAAATGTGTTGGTGATGTTGATTTTTTCTCAAAGTGGAGGAAACTTCTCTAAATGGGTGGTTACACCCTAATTTGACAAAATGAAGCCTTAATAAAAATCCAGAGGCTCTAAATATATGAATGTTTTTATAAAAGTATTTTTATTACATGATTGTTTTTATATGTCCTTCAGTTTCACAAAGTGAGAATTTTTGGCAAATGAAATGTATGATTGATGAAATTGATGTGTTTTGAGAAACATATGAATTAATAAAATATTCTGGGATTCCTGATAGTATAATATTTTGAAACGAATATTATTTTTTCAAAGAATTGAGAAAGGGATTACATGAAATTAAATCTTATATGAATTATAAGACATTCCACATTACTCATTTTTAACAAAGTATTCATCGTGTGAATGAATGTAGAGAATCATGATGCACCAAATTGTGTGAACTCTATATTGATGCATATGTACAATGGATTGATATTCTGAAGGTGTTGTGGGAAGACATCAAATTAAAAAATTATTTGGTTGAATCCTCTCTCTATTAAGAAATCAAAGACCAATTTTTATATTGGTATAGGGAAATCCATCACATAACTTATAGGCCCATGTCAATGTGGCCCATGAACATGGACCAAAGGCATAATGTACGGTCATGCATGCATCATCCTTCATATTTCACTTTGCCTTCATCATATTAACATCATAAATCTCCCAATTGGAATTCTTGGATTATTTCCAAGGCCATTTGGATGATGTATTATAGGTTTTACGTGTCACGAACAGCCTTCACCCAAAGGAGGGAAGGGTCAGAAGATTGCCATGCCCTTCCTTCTTTATGTTGAAGGAGATATAATGACCCCCAAATCCCACCCTCAATAGGTCCTGGAGTGGCGACTAGAACCATGGGTATAGAATCACACACTAAATGGAAGACATTACCCCCTTTATTTTAATAGGATTGGGAGATAATATGGAAAATTCCAACAACACCAATAGAGGAAAGTAAATGCAAAGCCAAGAACCATTCCTAATGCATGTTAAAAAAGTAAAAACCACAAAGTACAAAGTGACTACAAGGGTAAAGTACCAAAGAAATAAAAATAGAAACTGCAACTTCCCTAAAGGACCGAGCTAGTATAGTCCCGCACAATCCCCGAAGTCCTCCTGGAAACCTAAAAGAATTTTTAAATACGTAGGGTGAGCATAAAAGTATACCCAGTAGAGAAAACCAAAGAATCTCGTGCACAAGTGGGGGAACATACTAAAGTGCCTTGATAAAAGGAGTAAACCAAACACCTAACTAGGTAAACTATCCACCCATGCCTCACCAAGTCACACTCCCAAAATAACGCAAGTCATGTAATATATATAATAAGAGCACATCGATGTTTGGGTACCCCGCGCCACTTTCCCACTGGTTATTGAAGAAATCCTACGCATCGAACCAATCCCACCATTCTCACCACAGTCCCACTACCACACCCCACCCGCACACACCTGGGCCACAACCTCATGCAGTCCCACTACCAAACCCCACCCACACACACCTGGGCCACAACTGTCACACGTAACCACGCCTGCAAACACCTAGGCCAGAAAAACCACCGCCACGCCCGAAGACACCTGGGCTAGAAGATCCACTGCCACACCCAAAGACATGTGGGCCTCATCCTGAAGATACCTGGAAAACTACCTGCCTGCACACACCTGGGCTATAACCACCAGACTTGTAATGTCTCCGATTCTTGGTTTATTATTTTTAAATATTATATGGAATTATTTTGATAATGGGCGTGAAGACGGCACATCATTCTGAGGTCCAGTGAGCTCGTAATGGTGGTCTGAAATTTTTTTAGTTAAGTGAGTTGGCACTTGTGTGCGGTTGTGGTAGTTTCCAAACGGATGTTCAGATTAAAAATCTGAGTGTTCTGTTACGTCAGTTATGATGACTTTACCTAAGAATGAGGCTAACCTCGACCGGCGCGGGTCGAGGGAAAGATTTAATTTTCTCGTGTTTTAAGTAAAATAAAATATAATAAATTAACCAATTTATTTTATTTCATTTATGGAAACATCCGCTGGAGTGCAAAAACGGCACAACTGTTTCCAAAATTAACGACATGTCTTAATGACTTCAAAATGGAAAGTGAACATCATTAATGCTTCCACGTAATTAAATGACAACATTTTTCCATTTTTAATGGGTTAAGCAATTGTACGTCATTGGCAACGTTGAGAGAGGAACCTCTACAGAATCCACGGCGCGTTGGAGCAAATTCTCGACGACGAACGATGACGAATCGAGATCGAGGATCGTTGTGCCGACATTGAAGGATCTCGACAACGGCATTGTGACACCTTCGTCAATGATTGATCCTTTCAAAAGGTAGGGGTTGTTATTTCAATTAATTTTTCCCCATATTTGAGTTTAAATGACGAATGAGGATCAACCACGAACAAGTTGATCCATGGATTGGTACGTTTTTGTGGGAGGGTTTTTTGGGATGCTTTTGGGGAATTAATCCATGATTTTTATTCATGTTGATCTCTAATCTGTTTAAACCTATTAATGGTAGCGGATCAACGCCGTGATTAATGACGGCAGAGGTTCGTTCATTAATTTATTTGTTTATTGGATTTCCTCCCCCATTCTTTCTCGCGCATTCTTCACGTTCTTCACGGGGCAACGAACAACGGATCGTTGTGCATCCTTTCCACGACGTAATGATCCCAAATCGAAGGTTCGACACCACAACGACCTTGTAGAGGTGCGGTGACGATGGCAGGCGACGAATTGGGCCGGATCTGGAAAGGGCGTTTTTCAAGCGTTCTTCGCATGGGAATATCAAATCATGTTTTTGGGGCCAATCGGAGGCCCAGAAATGATGGAAGCGGCTTCGTGGTGTCGGGACGACCAGAACCTGGATGTTTTGCAGCAATCGGATGGCCAGATTGATGATCAAAGCAACACGGAAGGCACACCAGCGAAGGGCACAGTTTCTAGAAATTTCCAGAATACACGGCGTGTACATCCGAAGAACACGCCGTGTAGTTCTGACGGTGGTGGCTAGGATTTCGGGGTCAGAGAAGGATCGCACGGCATGTGACCCTGGTCACACAGTTTGTTGGACCTTCCCCGAAGCTTGGAATGTACTTTGGGTAGTACACAAACACGGTATTATCTACACGGCTTCAGGAGGCATGGCGTGTACAGCTCGGCATAGGAGGCTACGCGGAGCTCGACGTGTATCCCGGGGATACACGGACATGAGATGGAGTACACGACCGTGTACTCCCTCACCTGGAAAGGCGAGGTAAACAGCGCGGGTCACCCTGTGTGAAAATTGCACGGGTTGGAGTACACGGGTTGGTGACTGTGTACGCGCACATGGCCAGAGTACACGGAGCCAACCCCAGTTACCCAGACATGGCGTGTACTCCGTACTACACACCATGTACTATGTTTTCTACATGACCAGCCTCACAGAACGGGTCATTGTACATGGGAAGAACCCGGTTTGGGACAACACAGCGTGTATCATTTTTACACGCCAGGTACTTTTTAGAAAATGGCTTGGTCCATTTGTTCACCGTTCCTTGAACATCTTTCGTTTGGGTTAGTGCCCCTTCTTCTTGTTACAGTTTAGGTCAGGAATCATTCTCTCACGCAGGATTATGAACCCTTTAGCAGGAATTTTCTGTGATAGAGTCAGGCATCCATCCGAGAGGCCCGGATCGAGATCCTCTATCCATTCTAGACCCTAGGAAGAGTCAGGCATCGGCGTGACCAACTTTACCGGGCGTTGATCCTCTACCTAGCAGGTGAATTCTGGATGAGTCATGGTATCCGCCATGGCCCTACCAGTGATCCTCATCTGTGTATCGAAATCTTACCCACTCAAGAGTGTGTCTCCCGTAATGAGTGTAGCTATCTCTCATGACAGTTCCTGACGAACAGAACTTCTTGGATGGACATCATCAAGGCTATAAGACTCGTGGAGTGTGTTCTCCCTGAATGAGCGCATCACAAAATCTTCTAATGGAATCCCTTGCGGGGGTATGCGGTTGCGTGACTTGTCTCTAGACCACGGGTCTGGGTTTTGAGTATATCTTGGTTGTTTTATATGTTCTGTAATCATATATTTTCCATAGATGATTGTAACTTTACATTGTGTACTACATTGTGGTTTCCAGGGTCCTCTACTGAGTATGGTCAAACTCACCCATGCACGGGCTTTTCCCGCACGTCTAGTGTCTTGTGCAGATGAGCAGCCTTTTAACAGAGTCCAGGGCGGACCTGGAAAGGACTGAGCTTTTTGAGTTCCCTACAGGCTGAGGCGTTCCTGCGGCTACGAGTGGTAGTCCCAGTACCTTTGTGCTTACAGGATGGACATGTATTTTTTCAGACTCTTTCTTTTAGTGGGATTGTATTCTGGCCTAGTTTAGTTTTACAGTACTCTACCTTTCGTTGTACTCTGTTGGTTGGGTTTAGTTGTATGCATGCATTTTTGTTCCTTAGTGTTTTACATTTCAACATTTTTTGGCTTGGAGATGTGTGTGTTTGTACAGTTACTTAGACAATGCCTCCCATGTTAGTGACATGCCTACTCGGTGCTAGTCACCAGCCCCTAGCCTATTGGAGGAGACCATGGGGATTCATGGCACGGACCCCACTGGGACGGGTCGTGACAGAGTGGTATCAGAGTTGGTCGGTTTTACCTCAGGACCAAGTGTCTGTGATTTTGGTTTGGGGCAAGAGTGTTAATTGTTTTGGGTTCGACTTTCAGGCCAGGGACCCCAGTGTTGGTGCAGCAGCCGACATATCTATACAACAGGACTCTTATAACCTGATTTTCGACCCGGTTCATGAAAACCCTGGTTGCGGGGAAATAAAAGGTACATGCATCATATAGGAATGGGTTCTGTCTTCCATATCCTTGGGGTGAGCTATCCAGATATACTCATTGAACATGACATATCTTCTTTCATTACAGGATTCCTCTACGATGTGTACCCACTAGGATTCAGCAGCACGATCACAAGGATGACCTCCTCATTGATGAGGCTTCGATATAGGGACGAGCCCCCCAGGCATTTCCACCAGGTGGTGCACCTACTATACCGCCAGTGGAGCAACCAGCGGTTCCTGCAGTACCGACCAGTGAGGAGTGCAGGCATAGCGCACTCCACGAGTTTCGGAGATAGAGACCCCTCAGGTTCCGAGGCGAGCCCGACCCACAGGCAGTTGAGGACTAGCTTGAGGTGGTGACCAGAATTTTTCGTCTAGTGAGGACACCAGAGAGCAGATGGTGATCCTAGGTGTGATCCTTCTTCAGGGTTTGGCGGGGCGATAATAGAGTTTGACCTCTTAGAATCAGGACTAGGAGTCTCTTTCATGGATGGAGTTTGAGTGACTCTTCAGGGAAGAGTTCTCTCTGGTTACGCTGAGAGATGTGCTCATCTAGGATCTTCTTCAGCTCCAGTAGGGCAGTGTGACGGTGGTTGAAAATTCATCGAGGATCACCAACCTCTCCAGTTACTCGATGGATATAGTTATGGATCAGTACTTCATATCTCAGAACTTCGAGTGAGTTCTACGGGGTGACATCCGAGCTAGTGTCGTGGCTCTATGCATTTCGACTTATGCCGGTGTGCTCGAGCGGGCCTTGGTGATTGAGAGCTTCTTGGCGGAGCAGAGACAGCCACCAGCAGTCAGCATCAGGCAGACAGGTGCAGAGACACCGGCAGTCGGGAGCTGACATTAGGCACAGGGATCTGGACGTGGGAGACGTTATAGGAGGACCCAGGACATGGGATCGACAGTCCAGGGCTCTCAGGCGGGATCCAGCCAGCCTAGGGAGAAGCGATGCTACGCATGAGATGGTAGGGGGCATCTCGCTAGAGATTGCCCGACACGTCAAGCTTCTGATAGGGAAGTGGTGGATGGACCATCGAGGCAAAGGCAGAGAACAGAATAGGCAGATCCGCCAGGCGGCAGATGTGGTAGAGGAGCAGGGAGAGCTGTATGTGGTGGAAGATGCTTCAAATTACTTCTACCACCACCCCCAGGAGGTCTGCACTAAGCTCAGGGAGATGGTGGACCGGGACGGGTACAACTGCATGCAGTCGAGGCATACGACCCAGGGGCTCCAGAGATGATTCAAGGTACGATCTGTGTCTTTTCTACCTTAGCTTCCGTACTCATAGAAACAGGTGCCCGTCATTTTCTTATAGCCACATGTCTTGTACAAAACATTGATATTCCGATAGAACCGTTGAATCGATCTGTATGCTTGGAGACACCTACGGGAGGAGACTCGACGATCACACACCTTTGCAGACAGTGTGATCTTACCCTTGGAGGTAAGAGTTTCGGTTGGAACCTCTTGTTGGTAGCGTCGAGGCCTTACGACGTCATTCTCGGTATGGACTGGTTATCTTCGGTCCATGCCCAGAATGACTGTTTTAGGCGAAGGGTGCGGTGTGTTTGCCGTGATGGAACATGTTTTTCCTTTGTCGGAGAAATGGAAACCTGGGAAGCACAAAATGGGCTCATGCATAGGAGGGTGAAATCGATCTCTCATGAGTTGGCTAGCCTACCCTCGGAGTAGTGGATGTTGTGAGCTCTCAGTTCCCAATAGCGATGGCGGAGTATGAGGATGTATTTCCCGAAGATGTTCCAGGACTACCTCCCTGTCGGAAAATCGACTTCTGCATCGACTTACACCCCGGGATGACACCGATTTCCTCAACAGCTTATCGGATTTCATCTTCGGAGCATTGCGAACTGAGGTTGTAGTTGGAGGAATTGCAGAGCAAGGGTTTCTTAAGACCCAACATCTCACCCTGGGTGGCCCCAGTCTTGTTTTCCAAGATGGAAGATGGGGGGTCTGAGGTTGTGCATGGATTATCGGCGCCTAATCCAGGTGAATGTAAAGAACAAATATCCACTTCCAATGATTGATGACCTCTTCGATCAGATAATAGGGGCACAGTGGTTCTCGAAGGTTGAACTTCGATCAGCCTATCACCATCTACGAGTGCGGGATGAGGATATACCGAAGACAGCTTTCAGATGTCGCTACGGTCACTATGAGTACTTGGTGATGACCTTTGGCATGACGAACACCCCCACAGTGTTCATGGGGTTTATGTACCAGATATTCTAGGTGTACTTGGACCAGTTCGTAGTAGTCTTCATCGATGACATCCTTGTGTACTCGGCGTCAGAGGAGGAGCACACGAGACACATGCGGATGGTTCTGGACATACTTTGGGAGCACCAACTTTATGGGAAGCTCTCAAAGTGTCAGTTATGGATTCGGGAGGTCCACTTTCTGGGACATGTCATCTCAGCAGATGGAGTAGCTGTGGACCCAGCCAAGTTGGAGGCTGTGTTAGCATGGAAGCCACCTCGGAGCGTGACAGAGGTGTGAAGCTTCCTTGGGTTGGCAGGATATTACCGTAGATTCATCCTTGATTTCTCCTGGATGTCAGCATTGATGATGGCCTTGACCAAGAAGGGGCAACCCTTCGTGTGGACAGAAAAGTGCTAGCAGGATTTTGAGCAGCTAAGACAGAGTTTGACAAGCACCCCAGTCTTGAGATTGCTAGAGGAGGGTGTTGAGTTCATAGTTTTCTACGACGCATCAGGGACCAGGCCCGGCTATGTCCTGATGCAGCGGCACATGGTGATTGCTTATGGTTCCCGCCAGCTTAGGCCGCATGAGAAGAACTATGCGACCCATGACCTCGAGTTAGCAACGGTAGTCTTCGCATTGAAGATGTGGCGAAACTACCTTATGGGTGAATGGTTCGTTGTCTACTCTGACCAAAAGAGCCTCAAGTACATCTTCTCATAGAAGGATCAGAATCTGAGGCAGAGGAATTGGCTATATTTCCTCTAGGACTATGATTTCAAGATCATCTATACTCCGGGGAGGGTGAACAAGGTGGCAGACGCTCATAGCAGAAGGTCGAGCTCATAGCGTTTGAGCGAGGTGACACAACAGTTAGCCACGTTACAGTTATCCTTCGTGGATAGAGAGGATACAGCTTACCTACAGTCGATGGTTGTCACCCCTCCACTCTTATAGTTATTTAGGGAGGTACAACTTGGGGATGTCGACTGTGTGGCCTTACGTGCTCAGTCATCCACTGGACAATCTCCTGATGGATATTCGCAAGGTGGGGAGCACATACTTCTTTTCAGAGGACGCACTGTTGTACTAGTGGCGTTGCAGGAGGAGGTCCTGAGGGAGTTCCATACATCCCCTTTGGCGGTACATCCTAGAGTGGAAAAGATGTACCAGGACCTCTGACATCAGTTCTAGTGGTCAGTCATGATGAAGGCAGTGGTAGAGTTCGTTTCTCGATGCCTCACATGCCAGCAGGTGAAGGCTGGGAACTAGGTTCTAGCCGGGATAACCCACCCCTCGATGTTCCTAAGTGGAAGTGGGATGGAATATCGATGGACTTCGTGACGGTCCTACCACGGACGTCCAAGGGGCACAATTCCATCTAGATGATCGTTGACCGACTCACCAAGTCGGCCCACTTCCTAGCTATCAGGGACCAGAGTTCCGTAGAGAGCATGGGACGCCTCTACGTACAGGAGATAGTTCGACTTCCTAGCATCCCCTAAACTATAGTCTCAGACCGAGATGCCCGATTCAAATCCCGGTTGGGGAAGGGATTGTAGGAGGCTTTTAGGACTCAGCTGCACTTGAGCACATCGTTTCATCTCCAGAAAAATGGTCAGACAGAGAGGAAAATTCAGGTTCAGGAGGATATGTTGCGGGCCTATATCTTGGACTTTGGTCGCAGCTGGGAGGACCACCTACCACTGGTGGAGTTTGCATACAACAACAGCTACCACTCCAACATCGGTATGGCATGGTTCGAGGCCTAGAACGAGAGACCCTGTCGTTCACCGCTTTGCTGGACCGACCCCGGAGAGTCAGCACTCATGTGTCCAGAGTTCGTGCGAGCTACTACAAAAAAGGTGCAGGTCATCTGAGAGCGGAGGAAGACGGCACAAAGCCGGCAGAAGTCTTATGCTGACAAGCGATGATGACCTCTAGAGTTTGAAGAGGGAGACCACGTATTCCTTCGGGTCTCACCACGACGATGGTTGCAGAGATTTGGCCAAGGCGTCAAGCTATATCTGAGGATCACAGGACCTTTCCAGATCCTGGCACTACTGAAAATCCGGCCTTTAGCGACCGCCATTGGCGGTCGCTGTTGCCTCGTCGCTAGAGGCTTTTAGGGACCGCCAATGGCGGTCGCTATAGAAGACCTGCAGATCGGCCTGCAGCGACCGCTTGGCGGTCGCTGAAGCCCCTCTGCCGGGCACCCTATAGCGACCGCCTATGGCGGTCGCTAGTCTAAAAAAAAATTTAAATTTTTTTTATTGAATTGAATATATAAATATATATATATATATAAATATTCATATATATACTATTAAATACAATATTTTAAATATATATATATATATATATATAATATATTTTAAATGTTTTAATATATATATAATATCAAATCATTGTGCTATAATAATTTAAAAACTTCGATTCAAGAAATAATCTCATTTCAGGTCTTTCGGAGCACGTTTGCTCCGAATGGGACCGCCGCACGCCGTTTTGGTGTTTTATGGCGCCGGAAACGCGTTTCCAGCCGCCGCGGTCAAACGGAACCTCCGAATGAGGTGCCGTCTGGCCTAGCATTTCACAATTCACGCCCCGGATGTTGTCGTATGGTTTCGTGGCATTTGGAGGTCGTTCGGGCAGTTTTGACCCCCCAAAGCGCCATTTCAGCGCGCGCCGCGCTGCTGAAAAGGACACAATCGGACGTGCCGCGCGTACCGCACGTCCGATGGATGTGCAGCCTCCTCTTGCATCTCAGGAATAATATTTCTATCGTTCTCGTGCAGTTTCAGGTCGTTCGGAGCACGTTTGCTCCAAATTGGACCGCCGCACGCCGTTTTGGTGTTTTAGGGCGCTGGAAACGCGTTTCCGGCCGCCGCGGTCAAACGGAACCTCCGAATGAGGTTCCGTCAAGCCGACCATTTGACAATTCACGCCCCGGATGTTGTCGTACGGTTTCGTGGCATTCGGAGGTCGTTCGGGTGGTTTTGACCCCCCAACGCGCCATTTCAGCGCGCGCCGTGCTGCTGAAAAGGACACAATCGGACGTGCCCCGCGCACCGCATGTCCGCTGGACGTGCTGCCTCCTCCTGCATCTCAGGAATAATATTTCTATCGTTCCCGTGCGGTTTCAGGTCGTTCGGAGCACATTTGCTCCGAATTGGACCGCCGCACGCCGTTTTGGTGTTTTAGGGCGCCGGAAACGCGTTTCCGGCCGCCGCGGTCACACGGCACCTCTGAATGAGGTGACGTCTGGCCGACCATTTCAAAATTCACTCCCTGGATATTGTCGTACGGTTTCGTGGCATTCGGAGGTCGTTCGGGTGGTCTTGACCCCCCAACGCGCCATTTCAGCGCGCGCGCGGGCTGCTGAAAAGGACACAATCGGACGTGCCGCGCGCACCACACGTCCTCTGGACGTGCTGCCTCCTCTTTCATCTCAGGAATAATATTTCTATCATTCCCGTGCGGTTTCAGGTCTTTCGGAGCACGTTTGCTTCGAATGGGACCGCCGCACGCCGTTTTGGTGTTTAATGGCGCCGGAAACGCGTTTCCGGCCGCCGTGGTCACACGGCACCTCCGAATGAGGTTCCCTCTAGCCGACCATTTCACAATTCATGCCCCGGATATTGTCGTACGGTTTTGTGGCATTCGGAGGTCGTTTGGGTGGTTTCGACCCCCCAACGCGCCATTTCAGTGCGCGCCGCGCTGCTGAAAAAGACACAATCAGACGTGCCGCGCGCACCGCACTTCCGCTGGACGTGTTGCCTCCTCCTGCATCTCAGGAATAATATTTATATCGTTCCCGTGCGGTTTCAGGTCTTTCGGAGCACGTTTGCTCTGAATGGGAGCGCCGCACACCGTTTTGGTGTTTTATGGCGCCGGAAACGCGTTTCCGGCCGCCGCGGTCACACGGCACCTCCGAATGAGGTGCCGTCTAGCCGACCATTTCACAATTCACGCCCCGGATATTGTCGTATGGTTTCGTGGCATTCGGAGGTCGTTCGGGTGGTTTTGACCCCCCAACGCGCCATTTCAGCGCGCGCCGCGCTGCTGAAAAGGACACAATCGGACGTGCCGCGCGCACCGCACGTCCAATGGACGTGCGACCTCCTCCTGCATCTCAGGAATAGTATTTTTGTCGTTCCCGTGCGGTTTCAGGTCGTTCGGAGCACGTTTTCTCCGAATTTGACTGCCGCTCGCCGTTTTGGTGTTTAATGGCGCTGGAAACGCGTTTCCGGCCGCCGCGGTCACACGGCACCTCCGAATGAGGTGCCGTCTGGCCGACCATTTCACAATTCACGTCCCGGATGTTGTCGTACAGTTTCGTGGCATTAGGAGGTCGTTCGGGTGGTTTTGACCCCCCAACGCGCCATTTCAGCGCGCGCCGCGCTGCTGAAAAGGACACAATCGGACGTGCCCCGCGCACCGCACGTCCGCTGGACGTGCGGCCTTCTCCTGCATATCAGGAATAATATTTCTATCGTTCTCGTGCGGTTTCAGGTCGTTCGGAACACGTTTGCTCCGAATTGGACCGCCGCACGCCGTTTTGGTGTTTTAGGGCGCCGGAAACGCGTTTCTGGCCGCCGCGGTCACACGGCACCTCCGAATGAGGTGTCGTCTGGCCGACCATTTCACAATTCATGCCCCGGATATTGTCGTACGGTTTCGTGGCATTCGGAGGTCGTTCGGGTGGTTTTGACCCCCCAACACGCCATTTCAGCGCGCACCGCGCTGCTCAAAAGGAAACAATCGGACGTGCCGCGCGCACCGCACGTCCGCTGGACGTGCTTCCTCCTCGTGCATCTCAGGAATAATATTTCTATCGTTCCCGTGCGGTTTCAGGTCTTTCGGATCACTTTTGCTCCGAATGGGACCGCCACACGCCGTTTTAGTGTTTTATGGCGCCGGAAACGCGTTTCCGGCCGCCGCGGTCAAACGGAACCTCCGAACGAGGTGCCGTCTAGCCGAACATTTCACAATTCACGCCCCGGATATTGTCGTACGGTTTCGTGGCATTCGGAGGTCGTTCGGGTGGTTTTGACCCCCCAACGCGCCATTTCAGCGCACGCCGCGCTGCTTAAAAGGACACAATCGGACGTGCCGCGCGCACCGCACGTCCGCTGGACGTGCTGCCTCCTCCTGCATCTCAAGAATAATATTTCTATCGGTCCCGTGCGGTTTCAGGTCTTTCGGAGCACGTTTGCTCCGAATGGGACCGTCGCACGCCGTTTTGGTGTTTTATGGCGCCGGAAACGCGTTTCCTGCCGCCGCGGTCAAACGGCAGCTCCGAATGAGGTGCCGTCTGGCCGACCATTTCACAATTCACGCCCCGGATGTTTTCGTACGGTTTCGTGGCAAGTCGAAGGTCGTTCGGGTGGTTTTGACCCCCCAACGCGCCATTTCAGCGCGCGCCGCGCTGCTGAAAAGGACATAATCGGACGTGCTGCGCGCACCGCACGTCCGCTGGACGTGCTGTCTACTCCTGCATCTCAGGAATAATATTTCTATCGTTCCCGTGCGGTTTCAGGTCTTTCAGAGCACGTTTGCTCTGAATGGGACCGCCGCACGCCGTTTTGGTGTTTTATGGTGCCGGAAACGCGTTTCCAGCCGCCGCGGTCACACGGCACCTCCGAATGAGGTGCCGTCTGGCCAACCATTTCACAATTCACGCCCCGGATATTTTCTTACAGTTTCGTGGCATTCGGAGGTCGTTCGGGTGGTTTTGACCCCCCAACGCGCCATTTCAGCGCGCGCCGCGCTGCTGAAAAGGAAACAATCGAACGTGTCGTGCGCACCGCACGTCCGTTGGACGTGCTGCCTCCTCCTGCATCTCAGGAATAATATTTATATCGTTCCCGTGCGATTTCAGGTCTTTCGGAGCACGTTTGCTCCGAATGGGACCACCGCACAGCGTTTTGGTGTGTTATGGCGCCGGAAACGCATTTCCGGCCGCCGCGGTCAAACGGAACCTCTGAATGAGGTGCCGTCTGGCTGAACATTTCACAATTCACGCCCCAGATGTTGTCGTACGGTTTTGTGGCAAGTCGGAGGTCGTTCGGGTGGTTTTGACCCCCCAACGCGCCATTTCAGCGCGCGCCGCACTGCTGAAAAGGACACAATCGGACGTGCCGCGCGCACCGCACATCCGCTGGACGTGTTGCCTCCTCCTGCATCTCAGGAATAATATTTCTATCGTTCCCGTGCGGTTTCAGGTCTTTCGGAGCACGTTTGCTCCGAATGGGGCCGCCGCACACCGTTTTGGTGTTTTATGGCGCCGGAAACGCGTTTTCGGCCGCCGCGGTCACACGGCACCTCCGAATGAGGTTCCGTCTGGCCGACCATTTTACAATTCATGCCCCAGATATTTTTGTACGGTTTCGTGGCATTCGGAGGTCGTTCGGGTGGTTTTGACCCCCCAACGCGCCATTTCAGCGCACGTCGCGCTGCTAAAAGGACACAATCGGACGTGCCGCGCGCACCGCACGTATGCTGTATGTGATGCCTCCTCCTGTATCTCAGGAATAATATTTCTATCGTTCCCGTGCGGTTTCAGGTCTTTCGGAGCACGTTTGCTCCGAATGGGACCGCTGCACGCCATTTTGGTGTTTTATGGCGCCGGAAACGCGTTTCCGGCCGCCGTGGTCAAACGGCACCTCCGAATGAGGTGCCGTCTGGCCGAAAATTTCAAAATTCACGCCCCAAATGTTGTTGTATGGTTTCGTGGCAAGTCGGAGGTCGTTCGGATGGTTTTGACCCCCCAACGCGCCATTTCAGCGCGCGCCTCGCTGCTGAAAACGACACAATCGGACGTGCCGCGCGCACCGCACTTCCGCTGGACGTGCTGCCTCCTCCTGCATCTCAGGAATAATATTTCTATCGTTCCCGTGCAGTTTCAGGTCTTTCGGAGCACGTTTGCTCAGAATGGGACCGCCGCATGCCGTTTTGGTGTTTTATGGCGCCGGAAACGCGTTTCCGGCCGCCGCGGTCAAATGGCACCTCCAAATGAGGTGCCGTCTGGCCGACCATTTCACAATTCACGCCCCGGATGTTTCCGTACGGTTTCGTGGCAAGTCGGATGTCGTTCGGACGGTTTTGACCCCCCAACGCGCCATTTCAGCGCGCGCCGCGCTGCTGAAAAGAACACAATCGGACGTGCCGCGCGCACCGCACTTCTGCTGGACGTGCTGCCTCCTCCTGCATCTCAGGAATAATATTTATATCTTTCCCGTGCGGTTTCAGGTCTTTTGGAGCACGTTTGCTCCGAATGGGACCGCCGCACACCGTTTTGGTGTTTTATGGCGCCAGAAACGCGTTTCCGGCCGCCGCGGTCACACGGCACCTCCGAATGATGTTCCGTCTGGCCGACCATTTCACAATTCACGCCCCGGATATTGTCGTACGGTTTCATGGCATTCGGAGGTCGTTCGGGTGGTTTTGACCCCCCAACGCGCCATTTCAGCGCGCGCCGCGCTACTTAAAAGGACACAATCGGATGTGCCGCGCGCACCGCACGTCCAATGGATGTGCGGCCTCCTCCTGCATCTCAGGAATAGTATTTCTATCTTTCCCGTGCGGTTTCAGGTCGTTCGGAGCACGTTTGCTCCGAATTGGACCGCCACACGCCGTTTTGGTGTTTAATGGTGCCGGAAACGCGTTTCCGGCCGCCGCGGTCACCCGGCACCTCCGAATGAGGTACCGTCTGGCTGACCATTTCACAATTCATTCCCCGGATGTTGTCGTACAGTTTCGTGGCATTCAGAGGTCGTTCGGGTGGTTTTGACCCCCCAACGCGCCATTTCAGCGCGCGTCGCGCTGCTGAAAAGGACACAATCGGACGTGCCCCGCGCACCGCATGTCCGATGGACGTGCGGCCTCCTCCTGCATCTCAGGAATAATATTTATATCGTTCTCGTGCGGTTTCAGGTCGTTCGGAACACGTTTGCTCCGAATTGGACCGCCGCACGCCGTTTTGGTGTTTTAGGGCGCCGGAAACGCGTTTCCGGCCGCCGCGGTCACACGGCACCTCCGAATGAGGTGCCGTCTGGCCGACCATTTCAAAATTCATGCCCCGGATATTGTCGTACGGTTTCGTGGCATTCAGAGGTCGTTCGGGTGGTTTTGACCCCCCAACGCGCCATTTCAGCGCGCGCCGCGCTGCTAAAGAGGACACAATCGGACGTGCCGCGCGCACCCCACGTCCGCTGGACGTGCTACCTCCTCCTGCATCTCAGGAATAATATTTCTATCGTTCCCGTGTGGTTTCAGGTTTTTCGGAGCACGTTTGCACCGAATGGGACCGCCGCACGACGTTTTGGTGTTTAATGGCGCCGGAAACACGTTTCCGGCCGCCGCGGTCACACGGCACCTCCGAATAAGGTGCCGTCTGGCCGACCATTTCACAATTCACGCCCGGATATTGTCGTACGGTTTCGTGGCATTCGGAGGTCGTTCGGGTGGTTTTGACCCCCCAACGTGCCATTTCAGCGCGCGTCGCGCTTCTGAAAAGGACACAATCGGACGTACCGTGCGCATCGCACGTCCTCTGGACGTGCTTCCTCCTCCTGCATCTCAGGAATAATATTTCTATCGTTCCCATGCGGTTTCAGGTCTTTCGGAGCACGTTTGCTCCGAATGGGACCGCCGCATGCCGTTTTGGTGTTTTATGGCGCCGGAAACGCGTTTCCGGCCACCGCGGTCAAACGGCACCTCCGAATGAGGTTCCGTCTGGGCGATCATTTCAAAATTCACTCCCGGATGTTGTCGTACGGTTTCGTGGCATTCGGAGGTCGTTCAGGTGGTTTTGACCCCCCAACGCGCCATTTCAGCGCGCGCCGCGCTGCTAAAAAGGACACAATCGGACGTGCCGCGCGCACCGCACGTCCGATGGACGTGCGGCCTCCCCTTGCATCTCAGGAATAATATTTCTATCGTTCCCGTGCGGTTTCAGGTCGTTCGGAGCACGTTTGCTCCGAATTAGACCGCTGCACGCCGTTTTGGTGTTTTAGGGCGCGAGAAACGCGTTTCCGGCTGCCGCGGTCAAACGGCACCTCCGAATGAGGTGCCGTCTGGCCTACCATTTCACCATTCACGCCCCGGATGTTTTTGTACGGTTTCGTGGCATTCGGAGGTCGTTCGGGTGGTTTTTACCCCCCAACGCGCCATTTCAGCACGCGCCGCGCTGCTGAAAAGGACACAATCGGACGTGCCCCGCGCACCGCACATCCGCTGGACGTGCTGCCTCCTTCTGCATCTCAGGAATAATATTTCTATCGTTCCCGTGCGGTTTCAGATCGTTCGGAGCACGTTTGCTCCGAATTGGACCGCTGCACGCCGTTTTGGTGTTTTAAGGCGCCGGAAACGCGTTTCCGGCCGCCGCGGTCACACGGCACCTCCGAATGAGGTGCCGTCTGGCCGAACATTTCACAATTCACGCCCCAGATATTGTCGTACGGTTTTGTGGCATTCGGAGGTCGTTCGGGTGGTTTTGACCCCCCCAACGCGCCATTTCAGCGCGCGTCGCGCTGATGAAAAGGACACAATCGGATGTGTCGCGCGCACCGCACGTCTGCTGGACGTGCTTCCTCCTCCTGCATCTCAGGAATAATATTTCTATCATTACCGTGCGGTTTCAGGACTTTCGGAGAACGTTTGCTCCGAATGGGACCGCCGCACGCCGTTTTGGTGTTTAATGGCGCCGGAAACGCGTTTCCGGCCGCCGCGGTCACACGGCACCTCCGAATGGGGTGCCGTCCGGCCGACCATTTCACAATTCACTCCCCGGATATTGTCGTACGGTTTCGTGGCATTCGAGGGTCATTCGGGTGGTTTTGACCCCCAACGCGCCATTTCAGCGCGCGCCGCGCTGCTGAAAAAGACACAATCGGACGTGCCACGCGCACCGCATGTCTGATGGACGTGCTGCCTCCTCCTGCATCTCAGGAATAATATTTCTATCGTTCCTGTGTGGTTTCAGGTCTTTCGGAGCATGTTTTCTCCGAATGGGACCGCCGCACGTAGTTTTGGTGTTTTAAGGCGCCGGAAACGCCTTTCCGGCCGCCGCGGTCAAACGGTACCTCCGAATGAGGTGCCGTCTAGCCGACCATTTCACAATTCACGCCCCGGATGTTGTCGTACGGTTTCGTGGCATTCGGAGGTCGTTCGGGTGGTTTTGACACCCCAACGCACCATTTCAGCGCGCGCCGCGCTGCTGAAAAGGACACAATCGGACGTGCCGCGCGCACCGCACGTCCGCTGGACGTGCTGCCTCCTCCTGCATCTCAGGAATAATATTTCTATCGTTCCCGTGCGGTTTCAGGTCTTTCGGAGCACGTTTGCTCCGAATTGGACCGCCGCACGCCGTTTTGGTGTTTTATGGCGCCGGAAACGCGTTTCCGGCCGCCGCGGTCAAACGGAACCTCCGAATGAGGTGTCGTATGGCCGACCATTTCACAATTCACACCCCGAATGTTGTCGTACGGTTTCGTGGCATTCGGAGGTCGTTCGGGTGGTTTTGACCCCCCAACACGACATTTCAGCGCGCGTCGCGCTGCTGAAAAGGATACAATCGGACGTGCCCCGCACACCGCACGTCCTCTGGACGTGCGGCCTCCTCCTGCATCTCAGGAATAAAATTTCTATCGTTCCCGTGCGGTTTCAGGTCGTTTGGAGCACGTTTTCTCCGAATTGGACCGCCGCACGCCGTTTTGGTGTTTTAGGGTGCCGGAAACGCGTTTCCGGCCGCCGCGGTCACACAGCACCTCCGAATGAGGTTCCGTCTAGCCAACCATTTCACCATTCACGCCCCCGATATTTTCGTACGGTTTCGTGGCATTCGGAGGTCGTTCGGGTGGTTTTGACCCCCCAACGCGCCATTTCAGCGCGCGTCGCGCTGCTGAAAAGGAAACAATCGAACGTGCCTCGCGCACCGCACGTCCGCTGGACGTGCTGCCTCCTCCTACATCTTAGGAATAATATTTATATCGTTCCCGTGCGATTTCAGGTCTTTCGGAGCATGTTTGCTCTGAATGGGACCGCCGCATGCCGTTTTGGTGTTTTATGGCGCCGGAAACGCGTTTCCGGCCGCCGCGGTCAAACGGCACCTCTGAATGAGGTGTCGTCTGGCTGACCATTTCACAATTCATGCCCCGGATGTTGTCGTACGGTTTCGTGGCAAGTCGGAGGTCGTTCGGGTGGTTTTGACCCCCCAACGTGTCATTTCAGCGCGCACCGCGCTGCTGAAAAGGACACAATCGGACGTGCCGCGCGCACCGCACATCCGCTGGACGTGCTGCCTCCTCCTGCATCTCAAAAATAATATTTCTATCGTTCCCGTGTGGTTTCAGGTCTTTCAGAGCACGTTTGCTCCGAATGGGACCGCCGCACACCGTTTTGGTGTTTTATGGCGCCAGAAACGCGTTTCTAGCCTCCGCGGTCACACGGCACCTCCGAATGAGGTTCCGTCTGGCCGACCATTTCACAATTCACGCCCCGGATATTGTCGTACGGTTTCGTGGCATTCGGAGGTCGTTCAGGTGGTTTTGACCCCCCAACGCGCCATTTCAGCACGCGCCGCGCTGCTAAAAGGACACAATCGGACGTGTCGCGCGCACCGCACGTCCGATGTACGTGATGCCTCCTCCTGCATCTCAGGAATAATATTTCTATCGTTCCCGTGCGGTTTCAGGTTTTTCGGAGCACGTTTGCTCCGAATGGGACCGCCGCACGACGTTTTGGTGTTTAAGGGCGCCGGAAACGCGTTTCCGGCCGCCGCGGTCACACGGCACCTCTGAATGAGGTGCCGTCTGGCCGACCATTTCAAAATTCACGCCCGGATATTGTCGTACGGTTTCGTGGCATTCGGAGGTCGTTCGGGTGGTTTTGACCCCCCAACGTGCCATTTCAGCGCGCGTCGCGCTTCTGAAAAGGACACAGTCGGACGTACCGTGCGCACCGCACGTCCGCTGGACGTGCTTCCTCCTCCTTCATCTCAGGAATAATATTTCTATCGTTCCCCTGCGGTTTCAGGTCTTTCGGAGCACGTTTGCTCCGAATGGGACCGCCGCACGCCGTTTTGGTGTTTTTTGGCGCCAGAAACGCGTTTCCGGCCGCCGCGGTCAAACGGCACCTCCGAATGAGGTTCCGTCTGGGCGATCATTTCAAAATTCACGCCCGGATGTTGTCGTACGGTTTCGTGGCATTCGGAGGTCGTTCAGGTGATATTGACCCCCCAACGCGCCATTTCAGCGCGCGCCGCGCTGCTGAAAAGGACACAATCGGATGTGCCGCGCGCACCGCACGTCCGATGGACGTACGGCCTCCTCCTGCATCTCAGGAATAATATTTCTATCGTTCCCGTGCGGTTTCAGGTCGTTCGGAGCACGTTTGCTCCGAATGGGACCGCCGCACGCCGTTTTGGTGTTTTAGGGCGCTGGAAACGCGTTTCCGGCCGCTGCGGTCAAACGGCACCTCCGAATGAGGTGCCGTCTGGCCTACCATTTCACAATTCACGCCCCGGATGTTTTTGTACGGTTTCGTGGCATTCGGAGGTCGTTCGGGTGGTTTTTACCCCCCAACGCGCCATTTCAGCACGCGCCGCGCTGCTGAAAAGGACACAATCGGACGTGCCCCACGCACCGCACGTCCGATGGACGTGCTGCCTCCTCCTGCATCTCAGGAATACTATTTCTATCGTTCCCGTGCGGTTTCAGGTCGTTCGGAGTACGTTTGCTCCGAATTGGACCGCCGCACGCCGTTTTGGTGTTTAATGGCGCCGGAAACGCGTTTCCGGCCGCTGCGGTCAAACGGCACCTCCGAATGAGGTGCCGTCTGGCCTACCATTTCACAATTCACGCCCCGGATGTTTTTGTACGGTTTCGTGGCATTCGGAGGTCGTTCGGGTGGTTTTTACCCCACAACGCGCCATTTCAGCACGCGCCGCGCTGCTGAAAAGGACACAATCGGACGTGCCCCACGCACCGCACGTCTGCTGGACGTGCTGCCTCCTCCTGCATCTCAGGAATACTATTTCTATCGTTCCCGTGCGGTTTCAGGTCGTTCGGAGTACGTTTGCTCCGAATTGGACCGCCGCACGCCGTTTTGGTGTTTAATGGCGCCGGAAACGCGTTTCCGGCCGCTGCGGTCACACGGAACCTCCGAATGAGGTTCCGTCTGGCCGACCATTTCACAATTCACGCCCCGGATGTTGTCGTACAGTTTCGTGGCATTCGGAGGTCGTTCGGGTGGTTTTGACCCCCCAACGCGCCATTTCAGCGCGCGTCGCGCTGCTGAAAAGGACACAATCGGACGTGCCCCGCGCACTGCACGTCCGTTGGATGTGAGGCCTCCTTCTGCATCTCAGGAATAATATTTCTATCGTTCCCGTGCGGTTTCAGGTCGTTCGGAGCACGTTTTCTCCGAATTGGACCGCCGCACGCCGTTTTGGTGTTTTAGGGCGCCGGAAACGCGTTTCCGGCCGCCGCGGTCACACGACACCTCCGAATGAGGTGATGTCTGGCCGACCATTTCAAAATTCACGCCCCGGATATTGTCGTACGGTTTCGTGGCATTCGGAGGTCGTTCGGGTGGTCTTGACCCCCCAACGCGCCATTTCAGCGCGCGCACGCGATGCTGAAAAGGACACAATCGGACGTGCCGCGCGCACCACACGTCCGATGGACGTGCTGCCTCCTCTTGCATCTCAGGAATAATATTTCTATCATTCCCGTGCGGTTTCAGGTCTTTCGGAGCACGTTTGCTTCGAATGGGACCGCCGCACGCCGTTTTGGTGTTTAATGGCGCCGGAAACGCGTTTCCGGCCGCTGCGGTCACACGGCACCTCCGAATGAGGTTCCGTCTAGCCGACCATTTCACAATTCACGCCCCGGATATTGTCGTACGGTTTTGTGGCATTCGGTGGTCGTTCGGGTGGTTTCGACCCCCCAACGCGCCATTTCAGCGCGCGCCGCGCTGCTGAAAAAGACACAATCAGACGTGCCGCGCGCACCGCACTTCCGCTGGACGTGTTGCCTCCTCCTGCATCTCAGGAATAATATTTATATCGTTCTCGTGCGGTTTCAGGTCTTTCGGAGCACGTTTGCTCCGAATGGGAGCGTCGCACACCGTTTTGGTGTTTTATGGCGCCGGAAACGCGTTTCTGGCCGCCGCGGTCACACGGCACCTCCGAATGAGGTGCCGTCTGGCCGACCATTTCACAATTCACGCCCCGGATATTGTCGTACGGTTTCGTGGCATTCAGAGGTCGTTCGGGTGGTTTTGACCCCCCAACGCGCCATTTCAGCGCGCGCCGCGCTGCTGAAAAGGACACAATCGGACGTGCCGCGCGCACCGCATGTCCAATGGATGTGCGGCCTCCTCCTGCATCTCAGGAATAGTATTTTTGTCGTTCCCGTGCGGTTTCAGGTCGTTCGGAGCACGTTTTCTCCGAATTTGACCGCCGCACGCCGTTTTGGTGTTTAATGGCGCCGGAAACGCGTTTCCGGCCGCCGCGGTCACACGGCACCTCCGAATGAGGTTCCGTCTGGCCGACCATTTTACAATTCACGACCCGGATGTTGTCGTACAGTTTCGTGGCATTCGGAGGTCGTTCGGGTGGTTTTGACCCCCCAACGAGTCATTTCAGCGCGCGCCGCGCTGCTGAAAAGGACACAATCGGACGTGCCCCGCGCACCGCACGTCCGCTGGACGTGCGGCCTCCTCCTGCATATCAGGAATAATATTTCTATCGTTCTCGTGCGGTTTCAGGTCGTTCGGAACACGTTTGCTCCGAATTGGACCGCCGCACGCCGTTTTGGTATTTTAGGGCGCCGGAAACGCATTTCCGGCCGCCGCGGTCACACGGCACCTCCGAATGAGGTGTCGTCGGGCTGACCATTTCACAATTCATGCCCCGGATATTGTCGTACGGTTTCGTGGCATTCGGAGGTCGTTCGGGTGGTTTTGACCCCCCAACGCGCCATTTTAGCGCGCGCCGCGCTGCTCAAAAGGACACAATCGGACGTGCCGTGCGCACCGCACGTCCGCTGGACGTGCTGCCTCCTCCTGCATCTCAGGAATAATATTTCTATCGTTCCCGTGCGGTTTCAGGTCTTTCGGAGCACGTTTGCTCCGAATGGGACCGCCACATGCCGTTTTGGTGTTTTTTGGCGCCGGAAACGCGTTTCCGGCCGCCGCGGTCAAACGGCACCTCCGAACGAGGTGTCGTCTGACCGACCATTTCAAAATTCATGCCCCGGATATTGTCGTACGGTTTCGTGGCATTCGGAGGTCGTTCGAGTGGTTTTGACCCCCCAACGCACCATTTCAGCGCGCGCAGCGCTGCTGAAAAGGACACAATCGGACGTGCCGCGCGCACCGCACGTCCGCTGGACGTGCTGCCTCCTACTGCATCTCAGGAATAATATTTCTATCGTTCTCGTGCGGTTTCAGGTCTTTCGGAGCACGTTTTCTCCGAATGGGACCGCCGCACGCCGTTTTGGTGTTTTATGGCGCCGGAAACGCGTTTCCTGCCGCCGCGGTCAAACGGCAGCTATGAATGAGGTGCCGTCTGGCTGACCATTTCACAATTCAGGCCCCGGATGTTGTCGTACGGTTTCGTGGCAAGTCGGAGGTCGTTCAGGTGGTTTTGACCCCCCAACGCGCCATTTCAGCGCGCGCCGCGCTGCTGAAAAGGACACAATCGGACGTGCCGCGCGCACCGCACGTCCGCTGGACGTGCTGTCTCCTCCTGCATCTCAGGAATAATATTTCTATCGTTCCCGTGCGGTTTCAGGTCTTTCGGAGCACGTTTGCTCCGAATGGGACCACCGCACGCCGTTTTGGTGTTTTATGGTGCCGGAAACGCGTTTCCAGCCGCCGCGGTCACACGGCACCTCCGAATGAGGTGCCGTCTGGCCAACCATTTCACAATTCACGCCACGGATATTTTCGTACGGTTTTCGTGGCATTCGGAGGTCGTTCGGGTGGTTTTGACCCCCAACGCGCCATTTCAGCGCGCGCCGCGCTGCTGAAAAGGAAACAATCGAACGTGCCGTGCGCACCGCACGTCCGCTGAACGTGCTGCCTCCTCCTGCATCTCAAGAATAATATTTATATCGTTCCCGTGCGATTTCAGGTCTTTCGGAGCACGTTTGCTCCGAATGGGACCGCCGCACAGCGTTTTGGTGTTTTATGGCGCCGGAAACGCATTTCCGGCCGCCGCGGTCAAACGGCACCTCCGAATGAGGTGCCGTCTGGCTGACCATTTCACAATTCACGCCCCGGATGTTGTCGTACGGTTTCGTGGCAAGTCGGAGGTCGTTCGGGTGGTTTTGACCCCCCAACGCGCCATTTCAGCGCGCGCCGCGCTGCTGAAAAGGACACAATCGGACGTGCTGTGCGCACCGCACGTCCGCTGAACGTGCTGCCTCATCCTGCATCTCAGAAATAATATTTCTATCGTTCCTGTGCGGTTTCAGGTCTTTCGGAGCACGTTTGCTCAGAATGGGACCGCCGCACACCGTTTTGGTGTTTTATGGCGCCGGAAACGCGTTTCCTGCCGCCGCGGTCAAATGGCACCTCCAAATGAGGTGCCGTCTGGCCGACCATTTCAAAATTCACGCCCCGGATGTTGTCGTACGGTTTCGTGGCAAGTCGGATGTCGTTCGGCTGGTTTTGACCCCCCAACGCGCCATTTCAGCGCGCGCCGCGCCGCTGAAAAGAACACAATCGGGCGTGCCGCGCGCACCGCACTTCCGCTGGACGTGCTTCCTCCTCCTGCATCTCAGGAATAATATTTTTATCGTTCCCATGCGGTTTCAGGTCTTTCGGAGCACGTTTTCTCCGAATGGGACCGCCGCACACCGTTTTGGTGTTTTATGGCGCCGGAAACGCGTTTCCGGCCGCCGCGGTCACACGGCACCTCCGAATGATGTGTCGTCTGGCCGACCATTTCACAATTCACGCCCCGGATATTGTCGTACGGTTTCGTGGCATTCGGAGGTCGTTCGGGTGGTTTTGACCCCCCAACGTGTCATTTCAGCGCGCGCCGCGCTGTTGAAAAGGACACAATCAGACGTGCCGCACACACCGCACGTCCAATGGATGTGCGGACTCCTCCTACATCTCAGAAATAGTATTTCTATCTTTCCCGTGCCGTTTCAGGTCGTTCGGAGCACGTTTGCTCCGAATTGGACCACCGCACGCCGTTTTGGTGTTTAATGGCGCCGGAAACGCGTTTCCGGCCGCCGCGGTCACACGGCACCTCCGAATGAGGTACCTTATGGCTGACAATTTTACAATTCGTGCCCCGGATGTTGTCGTACAGTTTCGTGGCATTCGGAGGTCGTTCGGGTGGTTTTGACCCCCCAACGCGCCATTTCAGCGCGCGCCGCGCTGCTGAAAAGGACACAATCGGACGTGCCCCGCGCACCGCACGTCCGCTGGATGTGCGGCCTCCTCCTGCATCTCAGGAATAATATTTATATCGTTCTCGTGCGGTTTCAGGTCGTTCGGAACACGTTTGCTCCGAATTGGACCGCCGCACGCCGTTTTGGTGTTTTAGGGCGCCGGAAACGCGTTTCCGGCCGCCGTGGTCACACGGCACCTCCGAATGAGGTGCCGTCTGGCCGACCATTTCACAATTCATGCCCCAGATATTTTCGTACGGTTTCGTGGCATTCGGAGGACGTCCGGGTGGTTTTGACCCCCCAACGCGCCATTTCAGCGCGCGCCGCGCTGCTAAAAAGGACACAATCGGACGTGCCGCGTACACCGCACGTCCTCTGGACGTGCTACCTCCTCCTGCATCTCAGGAATAATATTTCTATCGTTCCCGTGCGGTTTCAGGTCTTTCGGAGCACGTTTGCTCCGAATGGGACCGCCGTACGCCGTTTTGGTATTTAATGGCGCCGGAAACGCGTTTCTGGCCGCTGCGGTCACACGGCACCTCCGAATGAGGTTCCGTCTGACCGACCATTTCACAATTCACGCCCCGGATATTTTCGTACGGTTTCGTGGCATTCGGAGGTCGTTCGGGTGATTTTGACCCCCCAACGTGCCATTTCAGCGCGCGTCGCGCTGCTGAAAAGGACACAATCGGACGTACCGTGCGCACCGCACGTCCGCTGGACGTGCTTCCTCCTCCTGCATCTCAGGAATAATATTTCTATCGTTCCCATGCGGTTTCAGGTCTTTCGGAGCACGTTTGCTCCGAATGGGACCGCCGCACGCCGTTTTGGTGTTTTATGGCGCCTGAAACGCGTTTCCGGCCGCCGCGGTCAAACGGCACCTCCGAATGAGGTTCCGTCTGGGAGAAAATTTCAAAATTCACGCCCGGATGTTGTCGTACGGTTTCGTGGCATTCGGAGGTCGTTCAGGTGGTTTTGACCCCCCAACGCGCCATTTCAGCGCGCGCCGCGCTGCTGAAAAGGACACAATCGGACGTGCCGCGCGCACCGCACGTCCGATGGACGTGCGGCCTCCTCCTGCATCTCAGGAATAATATTTCTATCGTTCCCATGCGGTTTCAGGTCGTTCGGAGCACGTTTTCTCCGAATTAGACCGCCGCACGCCGTTTAGGTGTTTTAGGGCGCGGGAAACGCGTTTCCGGCCGCCGCGGTCAAACGGCACCTCCGAATGAGGTGCCGTCTGGCCGACCATTTCACAATTCAAGCCCCGGATGTTTTCGTACGGTTTCGTGGCATTCGGAGGTCGTTCGGGTGGTTTTTACCCCCCAACGTGCCATTTCAGCGCGCGCCGCGCTGCTGAAAAGGACACAATCGGACGTGCCCCGCGCACCGCACGTCTGTTGGACGTGCTGCCTCCTCCTGCATCTCAGGAATAATATTTCTATCGTTCCCGTGCGGTTTCAGGTCGTTCGGAGCACGTTTGCTCCGAATTGGACCGCTGCACGCCGTTTTGGTGTTTTAAGGCGCCAGAAACGCGTTTCCGGCCGCCGCGGTCACACGGCACCTCCGAATGAGGTGCTGTCTTGTCGACCATTTCACAATTCACGCCCCAGATATTGTCGTACGGTTTTGTGGCATTCGGAGGTCGTTCGGGTGGTTTTGACCCCCCCAACGCGCCATTTCAGCGCGCGCCGCGCTGCTGAAAAGGACACAATCGGATGTGCCGCGCGCACCGCACGTCCGCTGGACGTGCTGCCTCCTCCTGCATCTCAGGAATAATATTTGTATCGTTACCGTGCAGTTTCAGGACTTTCAGAGCACGTTTGCTCCGAATGGGACCGCCGCACGCCGTTTTGGTGTTTAATGGCGCCGGAAACGCGTTTCCGGCCGCCGCGGTCACACGGCACCTCCGAATGAGGTGCCGTCTGGCCGAACATTTCACAATTCACGTACCGGATATTGTCGTACGGTTTCGTGGCATTCGGAGGTCGTTCGGGTGGTTTTGACCCCCCAACGCGCCATTTCAGCGCGCGCCGCGCTGCTTAAAAGGACACAATAGGACGTGCCGCGCGCACCGCACGTCCGCTGGACGTGCTGCCTCCTCCTGCATCTCAGGAATAATATTTGTATCGTTACCGTGCGGTTTCAGGACTTTCGAAGCACGTTTGCTCCGAATGGGACCGCCGCACGCCGTTTTGGTGTTTAATGGCGCCGGAAACGCGTTTCCGGCCGCCGCGGTCACACGGCACCTCCGAATGAGGTGTCGTCTGGCCGACCATTTCACAATTCACTCCCCGGATATTGTCGTACGGTTTCGTGGCATTCGAGGGTCATTCGGGTGGTTTTGACCCCCAACGCGCCATTTCAGCGCGCGCCGCGCTGCTGAAAAGGACACAATCGGACGTGCCTCGCACACCGCATGTCCGCTGGACGTGCTGCCTCCTCCTGCATCTCAGGAATAATATTTCTATCGTTCATGTGCGGTTTCAGGTCTTTCGGAGCACGTTTTCTCCGAATGGGACCGCCACACGCAGTTTTGGTGTTTTAGGGCGCCTGAAACGCTTTTCCGGCCGCCGCGGTCAAACGGTACCTCCGAATGAGGTGCCGTCTGGCCGAACATTTCACAATTCACGCCCCAGATGTTGTCGTACGGTTTCGTGCCATTCAGAGGTCGTTCGGGTGGTTTTGACCCCCCAACGCGCTATTTCAGCGCGCGCCGCGCGGATGAAAAGGACACAATTGGACGTGTCGCGCGCACCGCACGTCCGATGGATGTGAGGCCTCCTCCTGCATCTCAGGAATAATATTTCAATCAATTCCGTGCGGCTTCAGGTCGTTTGGAGCACGTTTGCTCCGAATTGGACTGCCGCACGCCGTTTTGGTGTTTTTTGGCACCGGAAACGCGTTTCCGGCCGCCGCGGTCACACAGCACCTCCGAATGAGGTGCCGTCTGGCCGAACATTTCACAATTCATGCCCCAGATATTGTCTTACGGTTTCGTGGCATTCAGAGGTCATTCGGGTGGTTTTGACCCCCCAACGCGCCATTTAAGCGCGCGCCGCGCTGCTGAAAAGGACACAATCGGACGTGCCGCGCGCACCGCACGTCTGCTGGACGTGCTGCCTTCTCCTGCATCCCAGGAATAATATTTCTATCGTTCCCGTGCAGTTTCAGGTTTTTCGGAGCACGTTTGCTCCGAATGGGACCGCCACACGCCGTTTTGTTGTTTAATGGCGCCCGAAACGCGTTTCCGGCCGCCGCGGTCACACGACACTTCCGAATGAGGTGCCGTCTGGCCGGCCATTTCACAATTCACGCCCCGGATATTGTCGTACGGTTTCGTGGCATTCGGAGGTCGTTCGGGTGGTTTTGACACCCCAACGCGCCATTTCAGCGCGCACCGCGCTGCTGAAAAGGACACAATCGGACGTGCCGCGCGCACCGCACGTCCGCTGGATGTGCTGCCTCCTCCTGCATCTCAGGAATAATATTTCTATCGTTCCCGTTCAGTTTCAGGTCTTTCGGAGCACGTTTGCTCCGAATGGGACCGCCACACGCCGTTTTGGTGTTTAATGGCGCCGGAAACGCGTTTCCGGTCGCCGCGGTCACACGGCACCTCCGAAAGAGGTGCCGTCTAGCCGACCATTTCACAATTCACGCCCCGGATATTGTCGTACGGTTTCGTGGCATTCGGAGGTCGTTCGGGTGGTTTTGACCCCCCAACGCGCCATTTCAGCGCGCGCCGCGCTGCTGAAAAGGACACAATCGGACGTGCCGCGCGCACCGCACGTCCGCTGGACGTCCTGCCTCCTCCTGCATCTCTGGAATAATATTTCTATCGTTCCCGTGCGGTTTCAGGTCTTTCGGAGCACATTTGCTCCGAATGGGACCGCCGCACGCCATTTTGGTGTTTTATGGCGCCAGAAACACGTTTCCTGCCGCTGCGGTCAAACGGCAGCTCCGAATGAGGTGCCGTCTGGCCGAACATTTCACAATTCACGCCCCGGATGTTGTCGTACGGTTTCGTGGCAAGTCGGAGGTCGTTCGGGTGGTTTTGACCCCCCAACGCGCCATTTCAGCGCGCGCCGCGCTGCTGAAAAGGACACAATCGGACGTACCGCGCGCACCGCACGTCCGCTGGACGTTCTGCCTCCTCCTGCATCTCAGGAATAATATTTCTATCGTTCCCGTGCGGTTTCAGGTCTTTCGGAGCACGTTTGCTCCGAATGGGACCGCCGCACGCCGTTTTGGTGTTTTATGGTGCCGAAAACGCGTTTCCGGCCGCCGCGGTCACACGGCACCTCCGAATGAGGTGCCGTCTGGCCAACCATTTCACAATTCACGCCCCAGATATTTTCGTACGGTTTCGTGGCATTCGGAGGTCGTTCGGGTGGTTTTGACCCCCCAACACGCCATTTCAGCGCGTGCCGCGCTGCTGAAAAGGAAACAATCGAACGTGCCGCGCGCACCGCACGTCCGCTGGACGTGCTGCCTCCTCCTGCATCTCAGGAATAATATTTATATCGTTCCCGTGCGATTTCAGGTCTTTTGGAGCACGTTTGCTCTAAATGGGACCGTCGCACGCCGTTTTGGTGTTTTATGGCACCGAAAACGCGTTTCCGGCCGCTGCGGTCAAACGGCACCTCCGAATGAGGTGCCGTTTGGCTGACCATTTCACAATTCACGCCTCGGATGTTGTCGTACGGTTTTGTGGCAAGTCAGAGGTCGTTCGGGTGGTTTTGACCCCCCAACGCGCCATTTCAGCGCGCGCCGCGCTGCTGAAAAGGACACAATCGGACGTGCCACACGCACCGCACCTCCGCTGGACGTGCTGCCTCCTCCTGCATCTCAGGAATAATATTTCTATCGTTCCCCTGCGGTTTCAGGTCTTTCGGAGCACGTTTGCTCCGAATGGGACCGCCGCACACCGTTTTGGTGTTTTATTGCGCCGGAAACGCGTTTCCGGCCGCCGCGGTCACACGGCACCTCCGAATGAGGTTCCGTCTAGCCGACCATTTCACAATTCACGCCCCGGATATTGGCGTACGGTTTCGTGGCATTCGGAGGTTGTTCAGGTGGTTTTGACCCCCCAACGCGCCATTTCAGCGCGCGCCGCGCTGCTAAAAGGACACAATCGGACGTGCCGCGCGCACCGCACATCCGTTGTACGTGATTCCTCCTCCTTCATCTCAGGAATAATATTTCTATCGTTCCCGTGCGGTTTTAGGTCTTTCGGAGCACGTTTGCTCCGAATGGGACCGCCGCACGCCGTTTTGGTGTTTTAGGGCGCCGGAAACGTGTTTCCGGTCGCCGTGGTCAAACGGCACCTCTGAATGAGGTTCCGTCTAGCCGACCATTTTACAATTCACGCCCCGGATGTTGTCGTACGATTTCGTGGCAAGTCGGAGGTCGTTCGGATGGTTTTGACCCCCCAACGCGCCATTTCAGCGCGCGCCGCGCTGCTGAAAAGGACACAATCGGACGTGCTGCGTGCACCGCACGTCCTCTGGACGTTCTACCTCCTCCTGCATCTCAGGAATAATATTTCTATCGTTCCCGTGCAGTTTGAGGTTTTTCGGAGCACGTTTGCTCCGAATGGGACCGCCGCACGCCGTTTTGGTGTTTTATGGCGCCGGAAACGCGTTTCTGGCCGCCGCGGTCAAACGGCACCTCCGAATGAGGTGCCGTCTGGCCGACCATTTCACAATTCACGCCCCGGATGTTGTCGTACCGTTTCGTGGCATGTCGGAGGTCGTTCGGGTGGTTTTGACCCCCCAACGCGCCATTTCAGCGCGCGCCGCGCTGCTAAAAAGGACACAATCGGACGTGCCGCGCGCACCGCACTTCCGCTGGATGTGATGCCTCCTCCTGCATCTCAGGAATAATATTTATATCGTTCCCGTGCGGTTTCAGGTCTTTCGGAGCACGTTTGCTCCGAATGGGACCGCCGCACACCGTTTTGGTGTTTTATGGCGCCAGAAACGTGTTTCCGGTCGCCGTGGTCAAACGGCACCTCTGAATGAGGTTCCGTCTGGCCGACCATTTTACAATTCACGCCCCGGATGTTGTCGTATGGTTTCGTGGCAAGTCGGAGGTCGTTCTGATGGTTTTGACCCCCCAACGCGCCATTTCAGCGCGCGCCGCGCTGCTGAAAAGGACACAATCGGACGTGCTGCGCGCACCGCACGTCCTCTGGACGTGCTGCCTCCTCCTGCATCTCATGAATAATATTTCTATCGTTCCCGTGCAGTTTGAGGTTTTTCGGAGCACGTTTGCTCCGAATGGGACCGTCGCACGCCGTTTTGGTGTTTTATGGCGCCGGAAACACGTTTCTAGCCGCCGCGGTCAAACGACACCTCCGAATGAGGTGCCGTCTGGCCGACCATTTCACAATTCACGCCCCGGATGTTGTCGTACCGTTTCGTGGCAAGTCGGAGGTCGTTTGGGTGGTTTTGACCCCCCAACGCGCAATTTCAGCGCGCGCCGCGCTGCTAAAAAGGACACAATCGGACGTGCCGCGTGCACCGCACTTCCGCTGGACGTGATGCCTCCTCCTGCATCTCAGGAATAATATTTATATCGTTCTCGTGCGGTTTCAGGTCTTTCGGAGCACGTTTGCTCCGAATGGGACCGCCGCACACCGTTTTGGTGTTTTATGGCGCCGGAAATGCGTTTCCGGCCGCCGCGGTCACACGACACCTCCGAATGAGGTTCCGTCTGGCCGACCATTTCAAAATTCACGCCCCGGATATTGTCGTACGGTTTCGTGGCATTCGGAAGTCGTTCGTGTGGTTTTGACCCCCCAACGCGCCATTTCAGCGCGCGTCACGCTGTTGAAAAAGACACAATCGGACGTGCCGCGCGCACCGCACGTCCAATGGACGTGCGCCCTCCTCCTGCATCTCAGGAATAGTATTTCTATCGTTCCCGTGCAGTTTCAGGTCGTTCGGAGCACGTTTGCTCCGAATTGGACCGCCGCACGCCGTTTTGGTGTTTAATGGCGCCGGAAACGCGTTTCCGGCCGCCGCGGTCACACGGCACCTCCGAATGAGGTGCCGTCTAGCCGACCATTTCACAATTCACGCCCCGGATGTTGTCGTACAGTTTCGTGGCATTCGGAGGTCGTTCGGGTGGTTTTGACCCCCCAACGCGCCATTTCAGCGCGCGCCGCGCTGCTGAATAGAACACAATCGGATGTGCCGCGCGCACTGCACGTCCGATAGACGTGCGGCCTTCTCTTGCATCTCAGAAATAATATTTCTATCGTTCCCGTGCGGTTTCAGGTCGTTCGGAGCACGTTTTCTCCGAATTGGACCGCCGCACGCCGTTTTGGTGTTTAATGGCGCCGGAAACACGTTTCCGGCCGCCGCGGTCAGACGGCACCTCCGAATGAGGTTCCGTCTGGCCATCCATTTCACAATTCACGCCCCGGATGTTGTCGTACGGTTTCGTGGCATTCAGAGGTCGTTCGGGTGGTTTTGACCCCCCAACGCGCCATTTCAGCGCGCGCCGCGCTGCTGAAAAGGACACAATCGGACGTTCCGCGCGCACCGCACGCCCGATGGACGTGCGGCCTCCTCCTGCATCTCAGGAAAGATATTTCTATCGTTCCCGTGCGGGTTTAGGTCGTTCGGAGCACGTTTGCTCTGAATTGGACCGCCGCACGCCGTTTTGGTGTTTAATGGAGCCGGAAACGCGTTTCCGGCCGCCGCGGTCACACGGCACCTCCGAATGAGGTGCCGTCTGGCCGAACATTTCACAATTCACGCCCCGGATGTTTTTGTACGGTTTCGTGGCATTCGGAGGTCGTTCGAGTGGTTTTGACCCCCCCAACGCGCCATTTCAGCGCGCGCCGCACTGCTGAAAAGGACACAATCGGACGTGCCGCACGGGGGGGATGTACGGGGGTGTGGGGGGGCTGTACGGGGGTGCGGGGGGCTGTACGGGGGTGCGGGGGGGGGGGGGGGGGCTGTACGGTGGTGTTGGGGGGCTGTACGGGGGTGGAGGGGGCTGTACGGGGGTGGCGGGGGGCTGTACGGGGGTGCGGGGGGCTGTACGGGGGTGGCAGGGGGCTGTATGGGGGTGCGGGGGGGTGTACGGGGGTGTGGGGGGGGGGGGGGGCTGTATGGGGGTGCGGGGGGGCTGTACGGGGGTTCGGGGGTCTGTACGGGGGTGCGGGGGGGGGGGGGGGGGGCTGTACGGTGGTGTCGGGGGACTGTACGGGGGTGCGGGGGGCTGTACGGGGGTGGCGGTGGGCAGTACGGGGGTGCGGGGGGTTGTACAGGGGTGCGGGGGGGGGGGGGGGGGGGGGCTGTACAGGGGTGCGGGGGGGGGGGGGGGGCTGTACAGGGGTGCGGGGGGCTGTATGGGGGTGCGGGGGGCAATACGGGGGTGGCCGGGGGGGGGCTGTACGGGGGTGCGGGGGGCTGTATGGGGGTGCGGGGGTTTGTACGGGGGTGCTGGGGGGCTGTACGGGGGTGCGTGGGGGCTGTACGGGGGTGCGGGGGGCTGTACGGGGGTGCGAGGGTTGTACGGGGGTGCGGGGGGGGGGGGGGGGGGGGGGCTGTACGGGGGTGCGGGGGGCTGTACGGGGGTGCGGGGGGCTCTCCGGGGGTGCAAAGGCCATCCCATTGATTACAAAAGTGAAAAATAAAAGTGATAACATCTAATTAATACATATTTCTTGTATCCACTCGATGTTGTCCATATCAAATGTGGTTCCTTCTCCAACTGGACCATCATGAATCCGAGAGGGCTTATCTAATTTTGTTTCAACATCCGTAAGATATTCTACACAAAAGGTAGTACACTCATCCATCAAATAACCATTGGCTATTGATGCCTCTGGACGAGCTCTGTTGCGTACAAATCTTTTCAATGTACTCAAATACCGTTCAATAGGATATATCCACCTGAATTGCACTGGACCAGGAGCCATTACTTCATCAGTTAGGTGCACTATCAAGTGGACCATAACATCGAAAAATGAGGGGGGGGAAAAGTTTCTCAAAGTGACAAAGCGTAAGTACAATTCGATCCTGCAAACTTTTTAAATCACTCATTCGTTGATTTCTTAAACAAAGCTGTCTAAAAAAATTACTCATCTCAATCAAGGGCTGAACAACATTGGGGGATAAACAATCACAAATTGCGATTGGAATCAACTGCTGAAGTAATATGTGATTGTCATGACTTTTCAACCCTTGCAATGTTTTGCTCGTCAGATTCACACACTTTGAAATATTAGAAGAGTAACCATCAGGCACCTTGACCATCTTCAAAATGGAAAGAAATGTCTCTTTCTCCTTTGTAGTCATCGAATACTGTGCAGCAGACATATATGCCTTGTTTCCCTCAGCTAACTGTAAATGCAACTGTTTCCTTAAACCCATTTCTTCCAAATCACGACGTGCATTAACATGGTCCTTTGACTTTCCACTGACACCTAAAATGGTCCACAATATGTTATCACAAACATTTTTTTCAATGTGCATGACATCCAAATTATGCCTCAACATGTTAGTTTTCCAATACGGAAGACTATAAAAAAACTTTTCTTTTTCCAATTGTGACTGCGCTGCCTACCCGCAACACGAATATTACGTACTGGAGGAGCCACTAAATCCTGAATTTCATATACCGTGCAGATGTTTTCTTCCTCAATCTACGATAACATTTTGACTCTTGTCATGATCTTTGGTGCTGGGCTGAACTCTCTAGAACCATCAAATGCCACTCTGTCCTTTCTGAACCTGTGCTGAGGAGGGAGAAAACTCCTGTGACCCATGTATGCCCATTTTTTGGAATGTTTAAGCCATACAGATATTTTACTTTTATTGAAACAAGGGAAAGCAAATTCCCCTTTCATACTCCAACCTGATAAATTTGCATAAGCTGGGAAGTCATTGATTGTCCACAATAAAGAAGCATGCAGTTTGAACATTTCATTCGTTTCGCAGTCATAAGTCATCACACCATCGCCCCAAAATTCATTCAACTCATCAATCAATGGCTGAAGGTAAACATCAATATTATCCCCCAGACTTTTAGGTCCATCAATAAGAGTGGAAATTAATATAAATTTTTGCTTCATACAAAGCCACGGAGGAAGATTATATGGAACCAACACCACGGGCCATGTGGTATGAGTTGCACCAACCATAGACTTGAATGGATTGAAACCATCTGCTGCCAATCCCAATCGTACATTACGAACATCTTTAGTAAAGTCGGGATGTATCTTATCAAAATCCTTCCATGCATGAGATTCTGTCGGGTGGGTTAACATGTCACTTTCATGAACTCTTTCTGCATGACATCTCATTAAATTAGAAACTTTAGATGACATAAAAAATCTTTTCAACCTCGGTTTAAGGGAAAAGTAACGCATTTGCTTTACGACAATCGGTTTCCCCTGTATCGCAATCTGACTTTGATGAGTCTTATTTCCCCTCTTCTCTTTCCACCTGGAAGCACCACAAACCGTACAAATATCCAAATGAGTAGTTTCATTTCTAAACAACATACAGTTGTTTGCACATGCATCTATAGTCTCATATGTAAAACCTAAGTTCTCTATCAACTTAAGAGCATAGTAATACGACTCAGGAATCTTAGCGTCGACAGGAAGAACTTTTTTCAATAAAACCAAAAGCATGTCGAATGATGTGTCTGACCAATTACTCAAAGTCTTCAAATGGAACAACTCCACGATAAACGAAAGTTTATTGTAAGAAGTACATCCAGGATATAATTCTGTTTTCGCATCATCAAGTACTTCATAAAACCTCCTCGAATCACGATCTGCACGAGAGCGAAGATTTATCTCACCGGTCTCAAGATTCTGGATGTCAATGCCTTCAGGATCAAACCCACGTACCATTTCAGTAAGCATTTCATGCATTGGATCAGTCATCCTTGCATCAACATCCATCTGAGCTGCATCTGTATTTTGACAACAAACATATTCTTCTCCATGACGAGTCCAACTCTTATAATTTTTCAGAAACCCATTAAAGAAAAGGTGCTCCCTCACAGTATCTCGTGTGAATTGATATCTGTTATCACATTTTCTACATGGACAACTAATATAGTCACTTTCAAATCCTATCGTGAAGTCAATAAACTGCATAATGACATTGAAATATTCTCTAGACGTTCGATTTGGAAGATCAATCCAACTCTTATCCATAATAATATCTGTATAACAAACATTTACACAATACTTATTACATTTACATTTTTCAAATCAGCTATATTCAAAATAAATATTAACCATTTGTTTATGAACCATTGATAAAATAATAATGTAACTGAAAGCTCATGTTACCTGATTGAGCTACAAACCTGAAAGGGAGGGGAGCCGAAGCCGGTGCTGCGAGGGAGAGGAGGCAGCGAAGGGGAGCCGAAGCCAAAGGCGGTGCGGCAAGGGAGGGGACGGGCGGCGGCGGCGGCGGGGAGCTGGAGGAGAGGAGGCGGTGAGGGGACGGGGGACGGGCAGCGAGGGGGGGTGGTGTCCGGGGTCGGGGGGGGGGGGGGGGGGGCTGTCTGGGGTTCAGGGGGGCTGTCGGGGGTGCGGGGTGGGGTGTCCGGGGTGCGGGGGGCCTGTCCGGGGTGCGGGGGGGGGGGGGGGTGGCTGTCCGGGTTCGGAGGGGGGTGTCCGAGTGCAGGGGGGGCTGTCCGGGGTGCGGGGAGGCGTCCGGGGTGCGGTCCGGAGTGCGCGGGGGGGGGGGGGGGGGGCTGTCCGGGGTGTGGGTGCCGTCTGGGGTGGGGGGGGGGGGAGGGCCGAGAGGCCGGAGGGCGGCGGTCGGAGGCCCGAGGGCGGAGGGCGGCGGCCGGAGGATGGAGGGCAGGCGGCGGGGGAGGGCGGGCGGCGGGGGAGGGCGGGTGGCGGGGGAGGGCGGGCGGCCGGGGCGGCGGGGGAGGGGAGGGCGGCGAGGGAGGGAGGCGAGGGAGGGAGGGGGTTAGGGTGGCGAGGGATCGGGGTCGAGGGGGCGCGAGGGGGGGGGGGGGGGGCGCAGAAGCCCCCCGTTTTTTTTATGTAGGTTAGCGACCGCCAATGGTGGTCACCTGAGTCTGGGGGGCTTCAATGCCCACTATTCTAGTAGTGTGGGCAGAGTTGGAGAGGTGGCGTACCACCTGGCTCTACCACCAGAATTGCATCAGGTACATGATGTCTTCCACGTGTCGCTGCTGAGGAGGTACATGCATGACCCATCGCACTTCATTGACTGAGGTGAGCTGGACATCGAGGATGGAGTGAGCTTTGGTGAGTACCCGGTGGAGATCGAGGATCGGAAGGAGAGGATCCTTCGTGGGTGATCGATTACCTTAGTGCGCATCCGGTGGCAGCACGAGATTATTTAGGAGAGCACGTGGGAGCAGGAGGCCCAGATCCATGCCCAGTACCCTCATCTTTTTTAGTAGCCTTTGTTTTGGCATTTCGGGGACGTAAAGCCCCAAGGTGGGGAGAATGTAATGTCTTGGATTTTCCATTTATTATTTTTAATTATTATATGGAATTATTTTGAGACCAGGAGAGAAGAAGTCACATCATTCTGAGGTCCAGTGAGCCTGGAATGGTGGTTTGAACTTTTTTTAGTTAAGTGAGTCGGCACTTGTGCGCAGTTGTGGTAGTTTCCAAACAGATGCCCGGATTAAAAATCTGAGCGTACCATTAAGTCTGAGATGAAGAATTTACCTATGAATGAGGCTAACCTTGACCGGTGCGGGTCGAGGGAAAAAGATAATTTTATGACGGTTTAAGTAAAATAAAATAAAATAAATTAACTAATTTATTTTACTTCATTTAAGGAAACATCCGATGCAGTGCGACAACGATGCAACTGTTTCCTAAATTAATGGCACATCATAATGACTTCAAAATGGAAATTCAACGTCATTAATGCTTCCACATAATTAAATGACAACAGGTTTCCCTTTTTAATGGGTTAATCAATTGTACGTCATTGGAAATGTAGAGAGAGGAACCTCTGTAGAATCCACGGCGCGTTGGAGCAAATTCTCGACGACGAACGACGACGGATCGAGATCGAGGATCACTGTGCCGACATTGAAGGATATTGACAACGGCAGCGTGAAAACTTCGTCAATGATCGATCCTTTCAAAAGGTAGGGGTTTTATTTCAATTTATTTTTCCCCATAATTGAGTTTAAATGAAGAACGCGGATTAACCACGAAAAAAGTTGATCTGCGGATTCGTACGTATTTGCGGGAGGGTTTTCATTGGGATGATTTTGGGAAATTAATCTATGCTTTTTATTCGTGTTCATCTCTGCTCCATTGAAACCTATTAATGGAAGCCGATCAATGCTGTGATGAATTACGGCGGAGGTTCGTTCCTCAATTTATTTGTTTATTGGATTTCCTCCCCCATTCATTCTCGCACGTTCTTCGCGTTCTTCGCAGGGCGACGAACAACGGGTCATTGCACATCTGTTCCGCGATGCAACGATCCCAAATAGAAGGTTCGACACCACAACGACCTTGTGGATTTGTGGTGACAATTGCATACCAAGAATCAGACCGGATCGGGAAAGGGCTTTCTTCAATCATTATATGCATAGGAAGATCAAATCATTTTTTCGGGGCCGATCGGAGGCCCGAAAATGACAGAAGCAATATCGTAGTGTCGGGGTGACCAGAACCTGGATGTTTTGCGGTGATCAGATGGCCGGATTGATGATCGGAGTAGCACATAATGCGAACCGGTGAAGGGCGCCATTTCTGGAAATTTCCAGAATACATGGTGTGTACTTCCAAAGAACACGCCGTGTAGTTTTGATGGTGGCGGCTAGGGTTTCAGGGTTAGAGAAGGATCACACGGAATGTGACCCCGGTCACACGGCTTATTGGACCTTCCCTGAAGCTCGGCGTGTACTTTGAGTAGTACACGGACACATGATTATCTACACGGCTTCAGGCGGCACGACGTGTACATCTCGGCAAAGGCGGCTACACAGAGCTTGGAGTGTACCCCAGGGATACACGGACACGGGATGGAGTACATGAACATGTACTCCCTCACCCAGCCAGGCGAGGTAAACAGCGCGAGTCACCTCATGTGAAGATTTCACTGGTTGGAGTACACTGGTTGGTGACCGTGTACAGGAACATGGCCAGAGTACATGGAGCCAACCCCAGTTACCCAGACACGGCATGTACTCCGTACTACACGCCGTGTACTATGTTTTCTACATGACCAGCCTCACGACACGGGCCGTTGTACACGGGCAGTACCCAGGGTCGGACAACACATCGTGTATCATTTTTACATGCCGTGTAATTTTTGGAAAATGTCTTGGTCCTTTTGTTCAACGTGCCTTGAACATCTTTCATTTGGGTCAGTGCCCCTTATTATTGTTCCCCTGAAGGTCAGGAATCATTCCCTCACACAAGATTATGATCCAATCAATAGTACTTTTCTGTGATATAGTCAGGCATCCATCCGAGAGGCCTGAATTGAGATCCTCTATCCATTCTAGACCCTAGGTAGAGTCAGGCATCGACATGACCAACTTTACCGGGCATTGATCCTCTACCTAGCAGGTGAATTCCGTATGAGTCACGGTATCCGCCATGGCACTGGCAGTGATCCTCATCTACGTGTCAAAATCTTTCCCACTCAGGAGGGTGTCTCCCATAACGAGTGTAGCTATCTCTTGTGTCGGTTCCCGATGAACAGAATTTCCTGGACGGACGTCATCAGAGCTATAAGACTCGTGTTGTGTGTTCTCCCAGAACGAGCGCATCACGGAATCTTCGAACAGAATCCCTTTCGGGGGTATGTGGTTGTGTGAATTGTCTTTAGACCACGGGTCTGGGTTTTGATTATATCTGGTTTGTTTTAAATGTTCTGTAAACATATATTTTGCATAGCTGATTGTAACTTTACTTTGTGTACTGCTTTGTGGTTTTCAGGGTCCTCTACTGAGTGTTGTCATACTCACCCCTGCACAGGCTTTTCCCGCACATCTGGTGTCTTGTGCAGATGAGCAGCCTTTTGATAGAGTCCAAGGCGGACTAGGACAGGACTGAGCTTTCTGAGTTCCCTACAGGCCGAAGTGTTTCTACGGCTACGAGCGGCAGTCCCAGTACCATTGTGCTTACAGGTTGGACTTGCAGTTTTTCATACTCATGCTTTTGGTGGGCTTGTATTCTGGCCCAGATTACTTTTACAGTACTCTACCTTTCATCGTACTCTGTTGGTTGGGTTTAGTTGTATGCATGAATTTTTGTTCCTTAGTGTTTTACATTTAAGAATTTGTGGGCTTGGAGATGTGTTTGTGTGTACAGGTCCTTAGGCAATGCCTCCCATGTTAGTGGCATGCCTACTAGGTGCTAGTCACCAGCCCCTGGCCTATTGGAGGCGGGCTTGGGGAGTCACGGTTCGGGCCCCACTGGGATGGGTCATAGAAACACTACCCCGCTCGAAGGTTCTTGAGATAATAATGGACCTCATGCCATCACAGCCTGCCCGAAGATACTTGGGATATCCGGGAAAGGGAGAAGAAAAAGAGCTAATAACCAGCCACTAATAACATGGTTGAGAAAAAACACCCTCCCCCATGAAATGGGGGTGTTCGGTACTAAGTGCTCAACTTGGGTGGGGCGCAAATATGAAACACAAAACTACAAGTATATATGTATAAGTAATAGGCACTCTCCCACGTTTAGGTTTTTCCAGCCAGCCTAAGGAACACAAACAACAATGAAGTCCGAGTCACAACTCTCTCCAACAAAACCCATTTTTCCCATTCGTTTTCATGTTCAGTAGTGATGTTTAATTAATTTCTGCACCTACTTGGAAAACTAGTAAGCATAAAAACAAGACAAGGAAAGAAAATAGTCAAGCATTAACTACAACATCCACACCCTATTCTCTCGTAAATCCACAGAAACCAAAGAAAACCCCAATGTACAACCCCATGTCCAATATCCAAGAGCCAAAATTATTCCCAACAATAAAATAATTCCACCACAATTCAAGATATAAACAAGGTAGCCACTCGGTCTTAAAGTTCACAACCATTGAACCCACAATAAGAGGGGATCCCATCCCCACCCACATCACCCAGAAAATGGCCCGTGAAGGAAAAAAAACCAAACCACCACCACTATGCAGTCACATGCCTGTTTTTTCATATTTATAAGATTTAACACACTCCATGATTTCAATTTCCGTGTTCTTTAACCGGGGATATCACAGAAGGATTGATCTTGGGGCCTCAATTTATTTAGCCGAATATACGTGATTAACGAATTTCCTTTTCACAGTAGGAGTTCGTAACCATAAAACAATCCATTTAAAAGATCACCAGGGGTTCATTAGTGAATAGAGAAAGACCACCAACAACCATGATTTTCAGTAGGTGTAAGCCCACAAAATTCAGAACAGAAGATCATAAAACAGAGCAGCGTCATCAATCACATGCCCCCTTCCTTCATTATAGAATCCCTTCATTATGTTTAATTAGGTTTTGTTCATCCAATTATATAGAATCAAAAGCATTCCCACCCTGCATGACACACAAAAGAGAGAGACGAAGGATAAATTCCCAACTTGTTGATCAACGATCGATGCTAATGCCGGGGCGCGGAATTCCACAGATAGTGAGGCGGCTCACCTGAACAAAAAGCAGTTTGTCTAAATGAAGGGTACTGCTTGCACAGGGTGCTTGTGAAAAGAAGAAACCCATGGAAAACCCGTTAGTTTATAAGGGCAGCAGACGATTGAGATAACAACGTCGAACCACGTATGGAGCGGGGGTCATGTGTTGACCACGCGGCCCCACATGTTATTAAAGGGTCGAGTGGTTTAAACCGACATACACACCAGGTTAATTCATTAAATATTTAATTAAAACATTTATGGGCGTTACCGGGCTTTAAAACAAGCTTAAATGGGATAAAATATGGTTTAAAACCCAATTTACGAGGAGCGCTACTGGAAAGACCCCGTGGGGGTAGGTGAGAGCCACCGGTAACTGAGAGATACTGGTGGATGATATCCACCGGTATTAGAGAGCTACCAGTGGATGACAGCGACAGGTAGACCGAGCTACCGGTAAGCTGCAGTAACCGGTATACTGAGCTACCAGTAAGCTGCATCTACCGGTAGACAAAGCTACCGGTAGACCGAGCTACCGGTAGACAGAGCTACCGGTAGGCTGTGGCTACCGGTAGACTGAGCTACCGGTAGGCCTACAGTTAAGCCAAACATGACTGAGATTCCCAGACCAGAAAACCCAACTTGAGATTTTCACATAGTAATTGACCCCAAAAACCCAGGCCATTACATTACGTCTATGGTTCCAACCCATATGTACACTTCAATAGATAGAGAAGTGATCCTTCAAATTGTTAGTGGTAGTAAACCCATAGAGATAATGAGTCTGCATTGATCTTTGTATCCAGAGTGAACTGTAGTAAATTTGGCACATAGTCACATATCATATTTATTTTCCTTGGTAGCATACCATTGTGAATGATCCAAGTAAAAATAATTTCCTTTTATATGATTATATTATTTATCCTATATTGTTATGACCAAATGAGGGAATTTTGTTTTTTTAATACTGATACATGTTCGTGAGTGGATGTTTTTTTATATATCGTAACATAATTCACACATATTAGGGTACTTGATTAAGTTAGGATAACACACATATATATAGAATTTATAATCATTCAATAACAATAAATAGTTGGTGTCCATGATGAATAGGAATACAATAACATTATTAAAATCATTTTTAAAGATTGTAACCATTCCTGTTTTATAATCACACTATAAAATATAAAAATTCAGAATATATTGTAGAAATATTTTAATTTGAAAATAAAATTGTGAACCAATTATTGAAACTTCAAAAAAATCATTATTGTTTTAGTTAATTTAATGAATGAAGTATAAGTCAAAAACCAGTCCATTCACATTATAATATTATGATTAAAAATTACATAACATATATAACAACTATAATATTCCTTTCATATAATTTTATTAATAAAATGTTTAAAACATTAATTATCAATTCATTGGGATAATGTTAACAAAATTGAAAATAATTTTATAAAACATGGATATGAAGGAAAAATAATTTTTTTATGGAAGTGAGAATTAATGTAAAAATTTATAAAAACATTTTCCAAATAATTATAAATACCAAATAGTGGGAAATTAATATATTCATTGAAAATAACATTCATAACCGGAATCAAATAAAATTAATGTGTTTTAATAAACATTGATAAAATATATTTCAACACCATAAATTCCAGAAGAGACAATCCCAATTAATATGATATTGAAACAAAAAACCTTACAGTTTTGGAAAAATATTAATAATAGATCCCATGAATAATGTAAATTAATTTTAACATAAAATATCAATAGGGGTAAGTTATAAATTATATAATATATAATGAGTTAGTGTATAAAACATTAAAAATATATATGTTGAATTAAAGAACATGTTTCTCAAAGAAGAATATTTTGAGATGAAATCCTTACCCCGAGGATGTTTTTTTGTCTATGTATTTTATCTCCTTTATAATGAATGTATATAAATTATACATTTTTAATAAAATCCTAGTTATTATTTAATAATTTATTCTTACAACATTTACTTGATTTATTTTAATGACATATTTAATTAATTATTTACTTATGCCCATGTCATGTGTATTAAAGATGCTTATTTAATAATTTCAATGAGGCATCAATGTATTGAATCAATTCGAAATGGAAAATTCTCCATGTACTCTAGAATAGTTTTCTATAATAATATGTTTCATAAATATATTTTACTTTTAAAAATAAAGATAAATTATTATTATAAAAAAATAAACTTTGTTACAATCATGATGATGGTAGGATGTATATACACATGTTTATCATTTCAATTTTGAAACGGTCATGGTGGAAAAAGGTAAGTGTTATTTTATCATTCCATAATTATCATAAAATATTAATTTTCATATTTATCATTATATAATCTTGCATTAACCATACAAGTGATGTGGTACTAAAATAGTAAATCTCATCGCATCATCAGGCAGCATTCCATTGTATACTTAAACGATGTAATCATTTTTACATGAATTATATAGTAAGAATTTAAATGATATTTTATTTTTAGATAATAATTAATATTTTATTAATATAAAATATATCTATAAAATTAATAGTCATAAATATCCATGAGGGGAAATGATGGAAAGTGAATTATATCAGTTTGTGAGGTGGTAGTCCGCCATATAAATGAATTATGGTTTCATTTTACAATTGATGGAAGAGGATATGGATATAAGTTATTCTAATAATATAATAACATCATATGATATGTTATGTAATGATGATAATATATCAATAATAATTATAAATATTTAATGGAGTGGGAAGAAGAAATGTTATTTAGATGATCAATTAAGAATGACACCTATTATTCGAATATATACTTTAGGGCTATACATAAGGCCTCATCAGATTATATTCCTGATCAAAAAAGGACTCTATGATTTGAATAGGTAATTAAAAAAAGGTATTTCGTAGTCCGTGTATGGACCTCTGTTATATTGACGTGTAATGTGTAGAGGATAAAGGGTGCATATTTTTATGTTGGGGGAGGTCAGAAATGTAATATTTTAAACGAAAACATTATACTCACACTTTAAACATTCCACAAGGATCAAAACTAGATCAATATCAAAATATAAATGATATAAGGTATAAATATATCAATTAAATAGTATTTTAAAAAAATAGAGCATTTTAAATATTATATTATTATTTTAACTCTATATAATCTACTTCTATTCTTAAAAGTGGTAATTATACTTCAGTTTTCTTTTTGTTATCCATAATGACCAAAAATTAAGTGCAAAAATGTAAAAAACAAAAAAATTACAATGAAAATATTTTAACAATTAAAAATGGTTTTTATATCGAAATTCAAAATGTAATATTTTAAAATTTGAAAAAATGTATTAATAATAAAATTAATACACTAATTGAAATTTTAGAACATTTTATAAAAAATATTACTTTTTGAATGAATTAAATGAAATATAAATTTTCAATAAAAAACAATATTTTTCACAGTTTTTCTATTAATTTAATATTCTTAAGAAAATCCAATAGATTCATCCTAATATGGTTATATCTTGATTAATTCAGAAATACTGTTCATAATTCAAAAACACTTTCTAAAAATTCAAAAACAATTAATTATTTCCTCCCAAAATGAAAGGAATTTTTTTGGAGGGAAATGTATTTTCAAAACACATAAAGTCTTTACCAATATTTAATTACACATGTACCAATACATCTTCATTGTTTATCAAAATTAAAATTCAATATTTTTGTCTTTAAATCCATATAGAAGAATTGATTACCTAGTCCATAATTGTCACATTTTTTATAGTAATATGGAATAGTATATCATTATTCATATAGAATTACTGTGTCATGTTGTATATATTATCTAACAGTATGTTATTTTAAAATCATGTTTATTACATTCTACCCCATTAAATAAATTTCATCCTTTTAATTTGATATTCTAATCAGTTTCACTTATAAAATTTTCATTATGGTAGACCGGCATTGTAAAAAGGGTTAATAAAAGTTCCTCTAATGATATGATATTGGAAATAAAATTGTTGTATTGAATTACACATAATAGGATTTTCATAAAATATATTATTTGTAGTAATTTCAAATATTAATTTGGAATAAAATCCTAAATAATTATGAAGAGCGATAGAGATCATTGATCATTGGAATGCGAATTATCAAGAAAATTTTATTGACCAAAAAACCATAAATTGGTGGTGAGTTAAAAGATAATTAATTAATCATATATGAAGAAAATATCATAAAATATTTATATCAAAATACATTTCTAGGATTTGAGGTATTTTTTTTATGATCATATAAAACACTAGAAAATATTCCTACATGATATATTTTTATTTCATAAACCCAATTTCATCATTTTTTATTCTAATATCATTGTCCACATCGCCTCTTACTATATCGAATGAATATAAAATATGATGTTTTTATTCCTAAAGAACTAGAATATTCATTTAATATATCATAGTATCCATAAATTAGAAATATGATATTACTCGTATTTTTGTTAAACCCAAAACATATTAGAAGAAAATAAAATTAACAGAAAATTAATATGAATGTATTAATTTTGAAAATTATGGAGTAATATAAAATGATTGAAATAGGTTGTTCCTTAAATAAATAAGTATATATACCATGTATCCCCAATAAAATTCATGTTATAGAAGGTTTTAACCTCAATGTATATATAATGCATTAAAAAAATACAAATCCTAGACCATAATAATTTTCATACCAAATAACATATTCTATTAAAACTAAATTCTATATATATCTCATCATAATATAATATTTATCAAACTATCATTAATCTCCTCAAAATAGTAAAAACTAAAAATGATTTCATTTCCTAATTAGTTTCTAAAAAACAATATAATTTTATCAAGAATTAATGTTATGGAAAACCAATTCCATACTAACCAGTGTATCATATGGGATATTGGTACATAATTCACCCATATCACCCTTTGGTTCGTGGATCAAGCCGAATTTACATTCTTGTTGCGATGTTTTTTCACCCAATTCAAAATTTGACCTTTTTATGAAACCATATATATAATACCTATAATTTTCCGAAAAAGATGTTCAACACTATCAAAATAACATCAATAATCAAATAAGTTTTTATCCATTATATTCTTTTATACTACTTATTTCTCCAAAAAAAAAAATATTCATAATTTACAATAATTACCTAAACATCATATACATTTCAATGATTATCTTATCCTAAATATTGTTTTTTGTAAAAAACATCATCTGACCATTAAATAACTTTCCAATTACATTAGTTCCTATCATCATATTCTTGAAAACTCATCAAGAAAAACTACTTCTGAAAAATACTTATAAGTTTAGATATTCTTATAACTTGCATACCATTCATAAAAATACATAAAAAATGATTATTTTTTCCATCACCTAAAAACATCAATCATTTAACATCAATGATTTTTATAACATAGAATCAGAGTAATTAATCCAATTTTTAGAAAATTTAATCTGATAATGAAAATTTGGCTCGCCTTTATCATATTTAATTATTAGTGGATCCATGGGTTATACATCATTTCACTACATCTGGTGACCTTAATATTATTATTTATTAAAGAATTATCTTATTTGTACCCTCATTTTCCACATATGAAGAATATTTATATTCTTTCAAAGAATGTTCCTTGGGTCTTATTGTCATGTGATTAAATATAATTAATTGAGTATTATTCTCTTTATCTTCATTTACACTTTAACGCCCACGATACTATGTCATTCTATTTATTAAATTTATTTACAAAATCAAATATGTTCCATTTTTTATTCCTAATTAGATATTTATCATTTAGAATGACTATATGATGTATGGAAAACTTTCTTATTATGTTAGTCATGTAATTAAAAAAACAATATATTTTAAGTCAAATTAATTATTTTCTTGATTTATAATATTTCCCATAATTAACTGTAATCAATAATAGATATAACATGAGAGTTAATTAACATAAAATGGGGAAACATATAAAAACATAACGAATAACTTATATATGACAACAATATCCTAACATATGAGGATCTGTGTATAAATACTTGTAATAAATGTAGAAATTTCCTATTAGGGTTTCATAAATAATAATTTTTTTAACATTTCAATAATGGTTCATAATTATTTTTCAAACAAATATCCCATGGTAGTGTCAAACTGATTCTGTAGAAAATTGTATTGATGAAAACTTGGTAATGATGAAGTGAAATTTCAATGTTCCTCTTCGAGAGTGATTTCCACTAGGTTGATGATTAATATATCCACATAGGATTTTAGTATCCACAATGGGATGTAATTTCATATAACCCACTCACTCAATACATCACCAAAATTTTAGAATATTTTTATATACTTAGTATTGTCCTTAGAGAAATCCATCTGCTTCACATGAAATTATTCTATTTTTAATACCAAAATTTACCTAGGCCTTGATCTGATACCAAATATAGAAACCCAATATTTTCATATAAATTATTTCTTGATCATTATCATGAATTTTTTTAATAAAAAACAATAATAAAAAGTATACAGTGTCTTCAGAATAAAAGGTTTATAATACATAAAAATGATACTTAAACGTAAAATCCTTATTTAATTCTCAATAATGAGTTACTTAATACATTAGAGATCCAAAAATATCATAGATTAAACATTATAATACAGAAAATAATATGGTGACCAAATAATACACATGATGTAATACATATGATAAGGAAACATTACAATTTAGTCAATGGTATAACATTATATCTTAAAATAGAATGCTCATGACAAAAACATTGGATCCTAAAATAAACTAAATGACGTAATAAGTTCATAGAATGATAATAAATGTGGTAAAACATTAATCAAGACCTAAAATTATCTCATGGATAACAACAAAAATAACACAACATTGTGGAAAATGTCTAATAATCGATTAATTTCACTCACTAATACCATACAATACTTTTGAAGAGACTTATACGTTACCCAATTCAGTGGAGTGATATATTATTCATAGACTACCTGCCACATTAATATAATTTAAATGATTATTTGTGAAACATATGTGAATAATAGAAATTAATAAAATATGAATTACCTATGGAAAGAAACAAGATGCATCATCCTACATCATATCATAATAAAAAAAGAATTCCTAAAGGATACATTTGTGGATTGTTCACAAGGAATGCATTAACATATTTAAGGAATGTATTTCAATATAGGTATACTTGTAATATAAATGTATAATTAATTTAGGGTAAATCGATGACATTAATGATTGGTTTTGTAGATGAAAATTTTCACTATAAAAATATTAAGGATATTTTTTATTCAAAATTAACCTTACACTCTGAAAATATATATGGGTAAAATGAAAATTCAAAAAATAATAAGTAGATCCATTTACATTAAAATTATCATTGAAACATAAAATTTAATATTCCAGGATAATAATGTCCATGAAAGAATGTAATTTTTTATAGGTTATATATGTGAATAAATATTATCTCCACACTATTGTAAAATTATTAAAATATACTTCATTAAAAAAATGAAAATAAAATTCCTTCCAAAAATTTTTATAAATGTAAAATATTTTTCAAATTATAATTGATAAATAATTTTGATAATGAAAAAAATCAGAAAAATATTTTTAGAAACATTTATATGGATGAGAAATTATTTTTGAATTGAGAGATATATAAATTACCATTTTATTAAAAAAATCCCCAGTATTATAATTATAAAAAATGAGAAATCATTATTGATACATTATTATTTAATTAATATCTATAGTATAATCAAAATAAATTCATTTGATAGGGAATGATCAAATAATCTCACATAATGTTATTTCAAGAATAACCTTACCGGATTAAAATGATATTGAGTCAAAACCCTTACCGATTTATTATCATTTTAATTCTATCTCAAAAAAATGAAATAATTTAATTATAAAAAATGTCAATATGAATAATTTATTCAGGATATAATATTTAAAGGGTTAAAATATATATAATTCCAATAAAATATGTTCATAAAAGGACATGTGTCTCAAATTCAGAGTATTTGAGATGAAACAATTTCCCCATGTCAATATATTTTCAGGTATTCCTTTTATATCCTTTAAAATATTTTCCTATAATGTTTTTTATTATTAAGAATTTTAAGGTCTATTCACTTATACAAAATACAGATACATCATTTATTTTCATTATATAGGTAACAACATACTCATTTATGTCCAAATAAAATTTTCATTAAAAAGGATATATCAGAATTTCAAAATTACTTTTGTGTGTTGACCATAGTCAAAGGGGAAAATTTTCAATTATATCTAGAATAATATTAATTAATTGGTTATGTTTTTATTAAATAAATAAATTTTTTAAAAATAATATAGAATTATTTTTATGAAAAAGGAACTATGTAAGAGTCATTTATATGATTTTTCATACGTGTACATGTGTACAATTTCAATTTTCCAATGGTAATGATGGAATAAGTAATGTAATTCCATGAAATTATAATGTAAAAAAATTCTATTCGATATCATGTACAACACGCTACACTAGTCTCTTAAAAAAATAAAATATCATAAGACTTTAAAATATAAATACAATTTTAAATTAACACAAATTATGATATAGTTTTCAATGAATTCATTAATAAATTATCTTTCATCGCACATAAACAATACATTCTATAATATATTGCATTACATGCAAGACAGATTTTTATTGAATAAAAATATATTATTAAAATATTAGTATATAATATAAAAATACATTACATTGCAATTAAATTATAGATTATGAAACGTAAAAAAAAACTTATTGAAACCGATGGTTTAAAAAATGTAAAACAAATTCATTGGGAACATTTTAATTATAAAAAAATATATATATCAATTTAATATAAATGAAATATTTTAAGAGAAAACTATTATTATTCTCAAAAAGACATTTTAAAATAAAAAAATTTAAATTAACTAAATTTAGTAAGAATGATTAGTTTAATATATATTATATATTCAATAAAATATTTTTTACATTCCTCCAATATATTTTTTTTCCATAAGTTAAGAAACAACCAAATATTTCTCATAAAATCAATATTTTTCTAGAGGCACTTTTTTACACCCTTTAATGGTGCATATACATTAAATATAATTTTTTCACATTAATAAAGTTAATATGAAAAATAATCATCAATTTTAAAGATAAATGTAAAATATTTGTTATAGTGAACTTTTGGTATTTTTCAGTGAAGTTTTCATTTTTGATGAATAATGAAAAATATTGAATTTTAAATCAAAAACCATTTTAATTTTAATTTATTTATATTGTTAAATTAAATTATAATTTTCTTTTTAAGTTAAATTATATCTATTTTTTATCATTTAATCCAATTTAGTTCATTATAATTAATTTCACTATAAAATTAGATATGAAAAAATATCAAACATTTCATCGTTTTTACTTAAAAAACCAACAGTGAAATCCTCTATATGAGATTATTCTTAAATTTATTTCTACCACTAATTTTTTTGGAATATGTAAAAATTAATTACATATATTTTACCAATAAATTTATAATTTATAATAAGGTCTATTAGTATTTCACAAAAATTATTCGTGAAATTGATTAAAATTCATTAAAGTGATTAAGGGAAAAATTAACATAACAAAGGACTAAACGTTAATATTTTGAGCCAAAATAACATATAAAGTTATCTAAAATAAATTTTATAGCCATGTTTTGACCTTATACTCATTTTTATATATTTTATATCATATTTGTGGATACCATTCTTAGGAAAATGAGAGTAGAATTCCCTTTCAAATAATTTACAAGTATGTCACTCCCCCTCTACTATAGAAAGGAACTCAGCACTCTAAATTCCATACAAATCTTGATCCATTTGTTTCAAAAAAATATAATAAAATAATATCCCATCATACCACCCAAAATAATAGAATGTAACTATTTTGGGGAAGTCCATTGAATGAATCCCTTTTTTGAAAACCAAAATGAGTTTTCTAAATAAGAGGGAACATCCTTCATCAAGAACTTTGTTTTATTTTCATTATACACACCGTAAAATAATATAATAACACGACTATATAATAACATATTAATCCTTAATATATTTAATTATTATTATTATAATATTTCAACATACACATTTACACACTAACATGTAATTGATAAGAAACTTATCGTTTATGCGTACAATAAACTATGACCTCAAAAAAATATGTTGTTTTTTTATTACCACCTCTCAAGGTTGGGAATTAAGATGGAAATTATATTATATATATATATATATATTATTTATAATTTAATTAATCATATATAGTACTTTTAAATCACATTACTTTATTCTTTCTAATTTTTTGGAGTACGATAAAATCGATTGTGATAGTGTGGACTACCACCTCCCTAATGTGATGTGATTCGTTCATGGTGCATGTTAAATGTATAAAGGATGGTTTTAATACACCAATTTAAAATATATGACCATAATATTAATCTTAAATTAAAATATACCAATAAAAATATTACATTTATTTTTTATTCATTTAAAATTATGTAATGAAATCAATGTAGCATTCATCCATTGGAACAACCAATTGTCTCAATGAAAAGCACATTTCTTTTCCTATCTCCAAATATAATCGATTATTATAAATACATATATACTAAATATATTTGAAATTTAAATAATTGTTTAAATTAGGTTGATTTTTTAATAATGAAAAATAAATACGAAAAATAATTAATAAGTAAAAACACACTAAGAAAACGAAACAATTAACATCCTAAATAGTGAAAATAATGAACGATTATTAACAAATGGATAATGAGATATTTTAAGAAGATCATATATAACATAATAAATTTAATTATAGTTATGTTATATGTTAATTACAATATTTAATTTACAATAAAACATGGTAAATTATGTTCACATAAAAATGATACGCAATGTATGAAATTCTTGCCTCAAATGTTTTTTGTGAGGTATGCACACTTTTTTCCACTTACTTGTATTAGTGTTGTATTTATTTACCTTTTTTCTTATTATACGATGAATGATTTTATATTCATAGTTTTTAAATATTTAATTTATCCTTATTCCTTCATGATGATTATGATTCAATCATTTCAAAATGGAATGGGACCCTATGGAATGTTTAATTATTAATATCCTAAATTATAATTTTAATGAGATTTCAACAGTATTTTGATTCATTGATGAAAAATTTATTGTTGTACACATAATTTATTAAATAGGATGAAAAAATTCCAATTTTTCATGTAATATCATCATTCATTTATTATTCATGGTATCTAGATTTTTAAATATAATTATTTCATCTATGTGTATTAACACTTCATTTTACACAACTGGTAAAGTAATTTCATAAACCAATTCCTTTCCATTAGGATATATTACTTCCTTGATTGTTTTAATATTATATGATTATATATATAATGATATTCAATATCTTTTGATGTGTTTTCACTTATTTTTTCTTGGTATACAATTTATGCACATAATTAATTCATCGATTAATTCACACTTAAATGTTATGATAATTTTAAGGGTTTATTCCACACATTCATTATAATTTATATTTCATATTCTTGAAATTAGATTAAAATTATATATATAAATTTTTTTATTAGAACCTATCATTTTCTACTCCTATGGTTATTATGAAATATTTTAGGTAATAGTACCATTTTTTACTCTTTGGTACTCTAAAATTTTTATAACATTTTTTTAAGAAAACATGACTTTATTTCTCTCTTTAATCAGAGAACCTGTTTTCTTAAAAAACCAATTTTTTATTACAATTAATTTAAAATGATATATTTAATTTATAAAATTCTTTATTTATTAAATTATCACCCCTTTTATATTTTACTATAGTTTTCATTGGTATATTATCATCCCATTCCAAACAAGCATCTTTTCTAAGTACTTTACCATGAAAAATAAATGGCCATTTTTAATTTTAGGACATATAAAAAAATTCCCACCATCATTTGTTTGAGGAATCCTTTTCCAGTTTATAATTATATTTATTAATGATTTTTTCAATGTGATTCTCAAAGAAAATATTTTTCATTGTATTTTTCAATATGAATATGATATTTTACTAAAGAATTATTTAAAGTATATTTATTTTATTTCCATTAATAAAATTCAACATCTCTTCATTTTTAATCTTCATGAGATATGTTACATTTTTACCATCCATATTGTTCCTCTATATTGTTTATGATTTATTTATCCAAAGATAGTATTGAAATTTACTTCCTCAATTCCTCTATTAGTCCCTATGAGAAATTTGATTTTTATGATTATTTAACACTGAATTTCCATTAATTTTCAATATCATTATAAATGAATTTTTATTTTTTAAACCATATATCATTTTTATATTTTATTTTTACAAATATGGTTATTTTATAATGTCAGGAAATAATGATAATTTTTTATCCTTTACTCTTTTGGGATATTTGGTAAGGCATATTTTTAATTAATTGAATTTATTATTTGATATGAAGAATTATATTGAATGACAATTAGTGAAGGGGAATGGGAATTATATGTCCCCTTAATTCATTAACAATATCTTGGGAGGGAATATAGTTGAAAAATAAAATATTTGTTCAACATTTTGTTTAAACCCATCTTGTGAAAGGTCATGACTGCATAGGATTTCACATGCCTCAGACATGAAGTCTTCTATTTATGAATTGACTTCATTTTCATTCAATATTTACTATTCATGATATTTTTACTATGAATATGTTTATGGATGGGTTTTATTATCAGTTTTTTTGGAAAATTGTTTTATTTTTTCGTATAAATATATATATATATATCATTACCTGGATATTTAAATATAATGTGTTCTCAGCTATCATCATTTCCATATTCTAAATTCACTTCCTTCATTGTTTATTGATTACATGGAATATGTATTTAGTGATTTACCATGCAATAATGAATCTTCTCATTAATTAATTACTTCCTTCATAGTATTTTACCGTCAATAAGAATTTGATCTCTACATTAATATGTTTATTATCTAAATGTTTTCATGAAGTGTACTATGAATGATATTCCAGGATAAAATATGTTGATTTAATTTATTAACCTTAAAGAATTTTTTTTAATAGTGGTATTCATTTATAATACATAACTCATATATATATAGTTTATAAAGACTACTAAATTGTCTTGTCCTTTGGGAAATTATTTAATTGTATATTATAAAAATTTAGTGGTAGTATGACATTGATTCTAGGTTACTAGGGTTAGGGTGATATAATTTGTATTATAGAATGTTTAGTAGCAACTGTGGGAATAAGATTTTGGAAAACCTAGATTAGATAAAATATCACTATGTTTGATGTTAAAGATAATTATTGAAGCTCATAATATTTTTTAGATACATATTATGTGGTATAAAAATAAATATATTCCTATCCTAATGCAGAATGATGAAATTGTTTTAGAAAAACATGATACACGTGTAAAAACATTGATAAGGGGATTTGGTCTCGACTCTGTGTTATTTGGTACAAGACAATGTGACATTCTACACACCTATTTTGACACTCCTCGGGTATATTCTTATTATAATTAAAATTTTATATAAAAACCATAATGAAGGATTTATATAGATAACAATAATGAATTAACTCGGATAATCCAAATACTAAATAATGATCTATGTTGAAATAAAATGTTTGAACTATTTAGGTATTGAGGTTCTATTTATACCTTATTAAAAGTGTTTTTTTATGATTATACGTATACCAAATATGCCTATAATATTTATATTGTAAATAATATTAATATGGTTTTAGAAAAACTATATTCCGGGTGAAAATACATTAGGTTTCGAAGGGCCATAGAATGTCAAACCATGACTGATAGATGATATGGTTTTCAATCATATCAATGGCCTATGTGATTTCTTTGTTAAATTTTCATTATTTTTATACAAAAATTATGATAAATAAATATTAATGATTAACCAGTCGTTTTTCTTTTTATGTTTATAGAATAATTTCATAAATATATTTTATTGTAATATTAACCAATCCATGTCGACTCTTTTAAAAAAAATATTTTATTTTAATATAGTTAAAGGAAAATAATTATCCTTTTCACTCTTTTACGAGATTTAAGATCCATTAAATGTGTATTTCAGTTCTTTCGGCATCGATTTTAATTTTTTATATCTATTTCATGATGTAGTGGATGAATTTGAAATTGATATAATAACAACCAAAAGATGAAATATATTATATATAAATATATCTAGTATTTGTATTTCCTTATATTCTTGGTCAATAAAAAAATTTATCATCATTAGGAACAACAAAATAAAAAAAAAATGTTTTCTCAATAGATTAGTATATTTTTTAACAGACATTCCTTAAGGCCGTTGTGAATTTTTTACCATTAGGCCCTCAAATTTATAATGATCATTCAATTTTATCAGATTTATGACCTCAATAATATTATATATATTTACATTCTTCTATTATGTATGTATCTCAACATTCCACTATTGTAATCCTACTTAAAGAGCTTGTTATAATTTAGTCCATGTGACCATTTCACTTACCATAATATATTTTATAGATTATGATTTATTAATTATTATAATTTTTTTATTTTAACAATGGAAATATCCAGAAAATTATAAACATGTTCGGTTTTAAATAGCAAGGACCAAAATTAGTTATTACGGGGAGAATTTAATTCCATTAAATTCTACAGATAATACAATTTATTTGATAACATGTATGAAACTACTAAAAAATATCATAAGACAATATAATACTCTAATAATTAACAATATAATAGGTATTTTATAAAAATAAAATATATGATATATATTGTAATGTACACAATACTATGTTATCTTGCATCGCAGAAAAAAATTATTTTCTTCAATGGATTTATTTACATACAAGGCCATGTTTTACTAGACAATAATTTATTATTTAAATATTACTCTGTTATATAATATAACACTTGTAAATTACCTATTAAAAATTGAAAATATTTTTCATAAAATACATAATCATAAAATATTTTCATTTAGGGTGTATTTACTCTTAAATCATTCATAATGGCTTGTAATGAAAATTTGAATTTTTTAATGAAAATCCCCTAGGACTCTCTTAACCAAAAGTGAATCAATGCCTTTTTTCATGTACCAGGAAACCTAGAGTCAAGCCTGAAAAACCTTGTCAGAGTTTTCACACCTAGGTAAATCTATAATAGAGTCGCCTCAACCTAATCATATCCAGAATTAATGTATTGCATGGAAAATACCCAAAATCTCTACATTACCCAAATTCGTGGAAGTTATTATTTACTAATCCTCAAAGTCTATCTTATGAAAATGTGCTCCTATCAGATTTTATCAAAAAATAGTTTCCAAGGATTGTACAAAACTTCCTCTGATAATAATTGTAACGCCTCGACCATAGTAGTCTATAGTCGGTGCATTATTATATATCATTAGAATGATCATAAGGGATCAAATCCCGAATGACCAATTAGTTTCGTAGCTTAGGAAGTACTAGAAACATTCATAAGTTGTTCATTACATTATAAAAAGAATAACAACATCAAAACTGTTTCCATTGACCACATTCATATCTCATTGACTATCCCTGTAGGTCAGTCATAATATAAATCTTAGTATCCTGGAAAAAATAAATCATAGAAATGGGTGGGCTCAGATGCTTCGTAAGGATAACAATATAATGGAATCTTTCGTAAATAAGCATAGACAATTAATGAAATTTATAAGACTAAAACAAAAGCCTTTTAAACATAAACTTTAGAATAATATGGAAATTAAAAATCAAATAATTACATTAACTTATTCACATGTTTATTCTAACAGTCAGATAATATTATGTAATATCAATATTTAATTTCATAATGATAGAACGAACAATGCCAAAATTCATAACCACATAGTTAAGGCCTCATTTCAAGACTACAAATAAGATTTTTCCAAGGCCTTGTGTTAATACACTATATTGTCTCATTGGGCCTACTGTTGCATCGAGGAGCTATAGCGGGCTCCAGTCGTCACTTACTTAGTCGAATGGATTTCTCATATAAAAAGGATGAAACATAACATAAAAATTTGTATTAATACAAGCATACGAAATGTTAATAAGTTAACCATAAAATTGAATGGTATTATAGTAGCACATCCATAGCAAAACATATCATAACTCATTCAAGACAATATAGAAGATTTTATTAAAATAAATCAACCTCGATTAAGAATAATATACCATAAAGGATGCTAACATAGTTGAAAATGAACGGTTAAAATCTTTGGGGGAACTATCGATTTTAATTAAATCATTTAAAAGTTACATAATTTATCAAGGAAGTCAAATAAAATATAGTTTTGAATAAAATTGTCCCATATAACTTTGAAACTTTTGAAAGGAATTAACATTTTAAAACTGTCATGTCCATAAAAATAAATCCTTAAAACAATTCGAAAACATCAACATTAATGAGAAAGGATTAGAAGAATAAATCTTTACCCATACAACACGTTTATCGTCCGCGGGGGCCAAGCCCAAGGGTTGGCCACCTTGGGCCTAGCTGGGGGCGTGCGGCGCGCAGGTGGGCAGGATATCCCTATACCTCGTTACCCATACAACACATTTATCGCCCGCGGGGGCTGGGTGAGTTGGTTCATGGCGGTGGCGACCTGTCGCTGAGGTTCCGGGTTCGAGTCCTCACAAAGGCAACGTGCACCATTTGTCACCGAACCTCTCATCCCCTCGACTCCGTGGGAACTGGCCCAAGCCCAAGGGTTGGCCACCTTGGGCCTATCTGGGGGCGTGCGGCGTGCAGGTGGGCAGGCCAGCCCTATATCTCGTTACCCATACAACACGTTTTCGCCCGCGGGGGCTGGGTGAGTTGGTTCAAGGCGGTGGAGACCCATCGCTGAGGTTCCGGGTTCGAGTCCTCACAAAGGCAATGTGCACCATTTGTCAGCGAACCTCCCATCCCCTCGACTCCGTGGGAACTGGCCCAAGACAATGGGTTGGCCACCTTGGGCCTAGCTGGGGGCGTGCGGCGCGTAGGTGGGTAGGCCAGCCCTATACCTCGTTACCCATACAACATGTATTGCCCGCTGGGGCTGGGTGAGTTGGTTCAAGGCGGTGGCGACCCGTCGCTAAGGTTCCGAGTTCGAGTCCTCACAAAGGCAACACGCACCATTTTCCAGCGAACCTCTCATCCCCTCAACTCCATGGGAACTGGCCCAAGCCCAAGGGTTGTCCACCTTGGGCCTAGCTGGGGGCATGTGGCGCGCAGGTGGGCAGGCCAGCCCTATACCTCGTTACCCATACAACACGTTCGCCCGCGGGGGCTGGGTGAGTTGGTTCAAGGCGGTGGCGACCCGTCGCTGAGGTTCTGGGTTTGAGTCCTCACAAAGGCAACACACACCATTTGTCAGCGAACCTCTCATCCCCTCGACTCCGTGGGAACTAGCCCAAGCCCAAGGGTTGGCCACCTTGGGCCTAGCTGGGGGCGTGCGGCGCGCAGTTGGGCATGCCATCCCTATACCTCGTTACCCATACAACATGTTTTCCCGTGGGGGCTGGGTGAGTTGGTTCAAGGCGGTGGCGACCCGTCGCTGAGGTTCTGGGTTCGAGTCCTCACAAAGGCAACACGCACCATTTGTTAGTGAACCTCTCGTCCCCTCGACTCCGTGGGAACTGGTCCAAGCCCAAGGGCTGGTGACCTTGGGCCTAGCTGGGGGCGTGCGGCGCGCAGGTTGGTAGGCCAGCCCTATACCTCGTTACCCATACAACACGTTGCCTGTGGGGGATGGGTGAGTTGGTTCAAGGCGGTGGCGACCCGTCGCTGAGGTTCCGGGTTCGAGTCCTCACAAAGGCAACTCACACCATTTGTCAGCAAACCTCTCGTCCCCTCGACTCCATGGGAACTAGACCAAGCCCAAGGGTTGGCCACCATGGGCCTAGCTGGGGGTGTGCGGCGCGCAGGTGGGCAGGCCAGCCCTATACCTCGTTACTCATACAACACGTTTTTTTCACCCGTAGGGGCTGGGTGAGTTGGTTGAAGGCAGTGGTGACCCGTTGCTGAGGTTCCGAGTTCGAGTCCTCACAAAGGCAACGCGCACCATTTGTCAGCGAACCTCTCGTCCCCTCGACTCCGTGGGAACTGGCACAAGCCCAAGGGTTGGCCACCATGGGCCTATTTGGGGGCGTGCAACACGCAGGTGGGTAGACCAGCCCTATACCTCATTACCCATACAACACGTTTGATTTGACGATGACAACGACGCTCTCGACGATGAACCCTACGGATGACGACGGCTCCTCCAATCGGCGCTGATGAACATCGAAGATTTCCCCCCTCTCCCCGGAGGTGGACGTGGGGATTAGTATCTGGATCCACCTGCTCCAGATTTGAAGAAACCCTTTACTCCCTTTTCTAACCCTAATCCCTTTCCAGATTTCCCGGCCATCTCATTAAGCCCGAAGGGCCCTGATCTCCGATTTGGTGATCCTCAGCTTGAAATTTCTACTTCGGAGTTCTCTGAAGCATCACATCTCCTCAAGTTTACACTTCTGGGTCGCTTCAATCACCGAAGGTCGTCGGTGGATGAATTTGATCCCTTCGTCTTCGACAGATGGGGATTGAAAGAGCACGCGGTCGTGGGTCTTCATGACAATCATCATTTGATGATTCGCTTTGCATCGAAAGAGGATCTTATTTGTGCGTGGTCTAGGGCTCCTTGACGATGCACCGGATGAACATTCCGGCTTCTTCGCTGGTCGTATGATGTGTATATGAACCGTGATTCTCCCTTTTTGCAACATGGGTTAGTTTTCCTCAATTGCCTTTACCCTTTCAAAATCCCTCAATTTTGTGTATGATGGGAAACCTTGTTGGTCGATACCTCTGCTCTGACAGAAGAACTTCTACTGTGTGCCATCCGGTTAATCCAAGAATATGTGTTGAAGTGGATGTCTCAAAGCCGCCTGTTGAATAGATTTGGATCACGGTTGGTGAAGAGTTTAGATGCAGGCAGCCTGTTGTGTTTGAGTCTTGGGTTGATTATTGCTCGGCTTGTCGCTGGCTCGGTCATCTGGATGTCCATTGTTATGGTGTCAAGCAAGGGAGGAAGAACAGGGATGATAGAACCATGAATGCTGGTGAACCAATTCTTCAAATAGATACTGAGGATCACGATGGAGGTATTTCTGGTGCTGATGCTTCTGGTAGTGGGATCGCAGGTCCATTGGATGGAAGCAAGACCAACCCCCCCAATCCTCCTGGTGGTCATACAGAAGTACAGCATGTGCATGCTGTTCATACAACCAATGTGGAGAAGGAAGTCCTGAATTCTGATCTAGGGCCGAATGTGGTGGAGGTTTTTGGGCAATTGAAAATGGATCTTGGTGTTCTGGCTGGTCATGAGAAGGTGGGAGCAGGTGACAAGATGATCATTGATGCTGAAGAACTATCTTGCCCTGCCAAGAATGACACCCATCTGCCAGGTATGGAATGCTTCCAATATACAGGAAGAGGTCAAATGTCGAATGGAGATCCGGAGGAAATGTAAAATGGTAAGTTATTTGAAAATTATGTTAAAATTGGACCTTCTTTGTGCTTGAAAAACAGCTTTGATATTCATGAGAATGAGGAATCAATACAAGTTGAGGTGAATGAGAGTGCATGCCCGGTTGGTACTGAATCTCTTGCACTAGTGGTATATGATGGTTCTTCAAAGGACAATAAGTTAGAGCCATATGCCATGAATGACTCTAATCTCCCTGAGAAATGGGGAGAAGTTTTGGAAAGTGGAAAAGAAAATGTGATTCCTAGTTACAGTAATATTGTTCAGTGAGGGAGTATGAAGCCATCAGAAATAGCGATAGACGGGTCTACCAAAATCAAGCGACGACCTCGGAGAGATTACTCTGACTTGCCTAAACCAATGGAAACCAGGTCTGGTATGGGCAGAGCGGCAACGAAGAAAGATCGTGAAGGGGATCTACCAACCAAACCTAAGTTATCTCAAGAAATGTTACAGCGCAAGATGCAATATCTGGAGATGATTAGGAAGTACGAGTCCTCGGAATGGGAGTCAGCTGGGCCGGATGATGAGTTTTCAGACTATGGAGGTAAGAATGAATTTGGTTATGATGTGATGTAAGATGACTTGTGCTTTTCTCTACTTTTCTGCCTTTTATTTTTATTAATAAATTTTGGAATTAGGTTTTTCCTGGTTAGAACCTTCTTGCTAATTTTTTTGAAAGCCATAAAAACGTTATATCTTCAAATAAAATATATTTATTCAACCATTAAATGTCATATTAACAAGTAAAATTAGTTTAATTTATCCAAAGACTCAATTTACATTTATTTGGATATTCATAATATCAATTATATTAATATTTTATTAATAAGGTAATTACTATATCATCATTGTGTCCTAAATAAATTAAAAAATATAACGTATAAGAATTATATATAAAATACCATTCTGTAGGAAATATTTTCATCTTTGTAATAATTATTTATAGTCTAATTTATCTTTTGTCTAACAGTATATTAAAATTGGTTTAATTCTTAAACAGTGAATTTAGCACTTCTAACACTTCATTAAATAAAGAAATAATAAAGGTCCTACTCAAATCCAAGTGGACAAAAGAAGATCATATCTTATTACTATGGTTTTTATTGGTCTAATTACACTTATCCAATAGAAATAAGACACGTGGTAGGGTAATTATTATATAAATTTTACCCTTAATTTCCCAATTCACTTTTAATCGTGGTTAATAAATTTCAAAAGATACTATTCATCAAAAATTATTTTCATCTTATTGAATAAAAATTTAAATACTATTGTTAATCATGTATCTATGATTTTCTAAATTCAACTCATATATGTAGTAAGAATATGTGTTTGGAAAATTTTCAAATTCTCTTAGAAGGTGGGTAAAAGACGGTAAAAAGTTCAATAAAGTATTATATATCTAAACTTATTATAAACTGACACTAATGAATTACATTGAACATATATAGGTATTATATATCTATTTTCACCAAAAATAAATTAAAATAAAAAAACTAATTACTTAAAAAAATGTTACTTTTAAACAATAAAGCAATGTTCTTCAGTATTCATAAAAAATTGCTAGTTTTAATAATAATATAAAAAATCCACCCTAAGATAATTTTAATATTCTGAATTCAAAAATTAAGACTATTTTAAAAAATAAGAAACATAGCTTTTTTATTTATAAATTTAAAATTGATTCCCATTGTCAAAGCCGAAAAGAGGGTTTTATAAAAAGTAAAAAATATTAAATGATTGACATGTGATTATGTCGAAATTAAATGTAAAACAACATATAATGACCTAAATTGTATTGAATGATAAAAATATAATCTAATTTTAATTAAAATCCATTTAAATTTATAATTTTAATCTATATATGATTTTAACTAAAAATGTTTTTTTCAATTACAATTTAGCATCTTTCATTATTCATCAAACTATGAATGTTATCATAAATACACCAAAAATATACCGATACTATATTTTTATGTCCCACTTATAAATAAGAAGTTTATTTTGTCAAGTTTAATATTAAAGAGTTAGATATTGTGTTTAAAAATAATTCACCATTAGTGGGCAGTAAAATTTCATTTTTGAAAAATACTTCTTTTATCTGTAAAATTTAATTTGTTCTTATATTATGTCAAAAAAAACACATTATATGGGTTTTAAAATTATATAGAGTATATAAGATTCAAAATTCAGCAAATAATATTCATAACCGCTTTCTGAAATGCATTTTAGGTAAGTTGTGGTGTGCTCGAACTCGATGTTGCGTGTAACGCAAGCTATTGAATTACTTTTATGAGATAACATACTATGAAATCACGGGTTGTTACAATCTAGTTATCTATAGATATTTACTAGTTTATTAAACTAGAATAAATAAATCATTATACAAATGATGGACCAATTAGTTTAGTTTTTTGGGAGATCTATATAAATTCATGATACAAATTTTACAATGAAAAAAATATATAAATCATGATAAAATTTTTTTGAACCCAACAAACTCCTTTCATTAATTTTTCATAAAATACCATATAATATAAAAAATTAATAATGCACTAAAATTCTCATGAAGGGTTGCATAAAACAAAATCCATCAAGATTAAATAAATCATATTCAATATAGAAAGGTAAATAATTTAAAATACAATTCTTTTAATAAATAAAATGAGTAATAAATGCATCCATGGAAAATATCAATGAAAAAATATCATTGATAATGATAACTGATATTTTAAAAAATTATATTCTTAATATTGGGAGTTATCATCTCAGACATCATTATATCAATAATGTCAAGAAAATGATCTATTAAAGCATAATTGATGGGTATGTATGCACCAAAAATCCATTTATTTTGGCCAAACTATTTGTCTTATGAAAACCGTTGATCCATTAAAGGGATATATATAATCATGATCTATATAGAAATAAATTTCCAATGCATTTTTAATATATTAATGAATAAATTAAACTTATAAATAATATTCCAAATGAATAAATATCCATTATTTGTCAAGAATATGAATTTTTTTCAATCTTTCAAATAACATTTACTGTAAAACGATAATGACCCTATAATATAATACATAAATATTACATTTTAATAGATGAATATTCTATATATGTTCTACAAAATAAATATTTATTTGTATTAACTTTTTAAATAGTGATATATAAAAAAAATTAATTGGTGAACTACATCATCTCCTATGAATTTATTCATATATATCACCCTTATTAGGCATATCATTCATAAAACCAACTTTTAAAATATGGGGAATAAAATATAATAAGTGGTCAGATCAGATGTTTAAAAAGGTTAAATAACAGAGATACTCATGATCACATTAGAAGAATATGAGAATATGGGTATGTGAATAAGTGATTAATATTTTAAAACCATAACATGCATATCATCTATTATAAAAATGACTCTTAGATTATATCAATGTAATTAACAAGACTATAATCATCAATAAATAAAAATACATAAACCATGAGGCAACAAAATTACTATAAGACATAATTGTTTTCACACACATAATGTAACATCTCAGGTAAATAATGAATAAATAATTTTCATATTAATTAATATTTGAGAAATAAATATTAATTTTACTTTAAAGGTGTTTCTTTATTCGATAGCATACCTGATACGCAACAATGAGTTTCTTTGAAATCTTACGTTGCACACTTGTAATAAAATAATATTATTTTAAATGGAAGTTAACACGTAGCTGTTGTATTGGTAGGAATGAATAAAAATAACTAAAATATCAATATATTTGTTTTTTAAATGTTTTTACATTTATCCAATAAAAGATAATGGCTTAAAATAAGAAAATAACTCAATTTTAGGCATATATACTCTAACATTCACTAAATATCGAATTATCACCTTTTAATGGTGAACCATATATAAATATAGTTTTGTTCACTCTTATACATTCTATTTGACCAAATAAAATTCTTCTATCGAATCAGGACATCAAAATTTACATTGTGTAAATTTTTGGAATTTTTCTGATAAAGTTCATTTTTTAATGAATAGTGAAAATGTTGTATTTTAATTCAAAACCTCTTTTTAATATAATTTATTTATATGATTATTCTTTTGAATTGGTTTTAAAGTTCAATTAGAATATATTTTTACCATTTAATTCCATAGTGGACGTTGGAATAAATTTCACTTTGAAATTGGACTTAAACTAGTGTCAATCTTTTGATAATTATTGTTTCATAAAAACACGCAATTTTCTCTGACTACGGGAATTAATTATTAAATTAAGTAATGTAACATATATGTTTTGAATTTCACCAAATAGACATCATTTTTGAATCCAGAATATCAAATATATCTTAGGGTGATGTATTGGTTTTTTCTGAAAAACTTCAATTTTTGATGAATAGTGAAACCACTAAGTGGTACTTAAAAAACTGATTTTTGGTTTACATGAAATTTTACCACCTCTGTGTTTTGAATTTCAAAAATATGATATACATGGATGTCATCAGGATTTAAAATGTGGTCTAATGGGATTAAACTAATTTTTTTGGTGAATAGTAACTTTTAAGTTTTTAATCGCAATTAGAGGCTATTAGTGTAGTTTAAGGTAACAATAATGTTTTAATAATATTAAATGACCTAGAAACATGTCCTTAACATATTGGATGTGTCATGGACGACCCAGAAAATACATGGGTCATCTTGGGGACCCCATGGAGCCACATTGGTAGGAAAAGGTTATTAAAAAGTTTTTATTTAAAGTTAAAATTAAAATGTCACAAACATGATTTGTTTTACTAAAACAATTTTTAAATGGGGTTATACAAGTCATATTTTTGACTAAAAATATTCATTAGAAAGCTAAAATGATTTCCTACATCATGATAGTTTTTTATAATTTTTAGACATTAAATAAATTAAATTATTTATGACACAATGATGATGCAGCGATTACATCATTATTTAACTGTTTAAATAAAATGAAAAGATAATGTAAAATATAAGACCTTCACATGTCAAAAAAAACTATTTGATGGGTTTATTTATAACTATTATCACCTTATCAGCGAAATATATAATTTTGTGACGTTTTAAATCCGAAAATCATTTTATAATAAAGTATCCATTTATAACATTCCAAGAGTGCCCCTCCTCTCCTCTTATAAAAGGCCCCCACCTCTACCACCTTACCCACACCTCTCGAGCCTTTGGCTTTGCCAAACAATGCCCATTATTTCTCTCCACATCCCTCTATTACTCCAATAAGCCACACCATGGGCAGATGTCTTCCCAAGGAATCCTTTGAGCTCAAATCAAAAAGAGTTACATGTTTTAAAGGTAGTGCCTTCTCTTGTGTTCTTATGATTTATATTGCTTCTCCAACCCCCTAAACTCTTTTTATTCATTTATTTTTTTAACAAAAACAGTATCCTCAATATACTAGTATGTTGTTATAAGAATTATTCTAGCTACACTTGCACACACCTTCATCTAATTTTTAAAGATCATACTGTTTCCATGGATGGCGAATTTCTGCCTCACGAAACGATGATTGTTCAATATTCTTCTAACACCTTCAAAGGTGGAAATTAATATGTCACTATATTTATATATGATATATAATATGTTTATGTTTTACTTAAACTTCTGTATTTTTCATTTATGGCATACCTTTATGGTTTCCATTATGGGTAAACACGATATCTTCATTTTAGAAAGTGCGGACTACCGCCCCCTCAAAGTTATTTGACTCATTAATACCATATGTGGTTCTCATAAAGGATATATTTAATGATATAATATATGAAATTATACTGGAATTATAATATACCTTTATGTCATTATGATTCCATTCCATAAAATACGAAATAGAAATAAAAGTAGCGTTCATTCGTACGTACGGCTTATCGTCTCCATGAACGGTGCATTTCATTTCCTGTCCCCAAATGTAATGTACTCTTATAAGTAAATATATATAATTGATATATGTGATGTATCTTACATCTAAATTATTAATATAATTCTAGAATTAATATATACATATCTCTCATTTAGTTTTAATTTCATTAATATGACATAGAAATGAAAGTAGCGTTCATGCGTATGTACGGCTAACCATCTCCATGAACATTGATTTTAATTTCTTAGCTCTAAATGATTATGTAATATTATAAATTCATTTATATACTGGATATATATGATATATATGGCATCTACATCATGAATATCATTCTTGAGATAACAGATATTTGACTACGTGAACAACATGTAAATATAAGAAGTTCACTTTTGACTAAAGTACCAAATATCGACAAAATGATTATTATAAACTTAAATGATTACATAATGTTCAGAACATGGTAAAAAGTGATATAAAAGGAATAATGAACTTCTAGAAGGTTCTTAATCATGTATAAATTAACTCATGTTTATTATTCAGGACATTAAAGAATGATTTAGTCAAGTCGGACCTGAGGTATGGGGCTTCGTCTCAATCTCCTTTGATTGAGGCATATTTTGTTTTATACACAACTTTATTTTATATGGTGTATAAACCCCTTTTACTTTGACTTTTATTCAAAATGAATCTTTTTATACGTATCATTTTACTAAACGATAAAATGGAATGTTTTTGTCGTACGTATATGGCGACAACGACCTTTTCCACTGCCGTGAGTATTATTTGGTCTTTGGCTTCCTCAACAATCCATAATGTTTTAGAATGAAATAAATACCATATACTATTTTATGTATATTGGTATTGAATGGGTTTTTTATAATGGATTTTTTTATTTCAATATATTTAAGTGATATCTTGTGATTGAAATGTGGAAATTTTTTCTTTCCTTCATAATTGTTACGATTTTATAATGGTACTTGGACATTTGATGGGTGGTTACATAATAAACCATATGATGGGTGGTGACGTGAATACCAAGACATGTGGTCATGTTTTACCCTCCAATGCATTGGGTATGGAATTCGGTCGTATGGATATTCCATTAAGTGATATGTATGGAAGTCGACCGTATGGTTATTCCATTTAAGAATGTTTATGTACGAAGTAACCTTCATATGTTATGTGTTCTTTATATGGGTTTTATGGTAATATTTTGGTTACAAAAGGGTATGTAATGATCTTTTATTCAGTGAAGAGTTTTTTACTACTTCATAAAGGTAAAAATTATTACTTTGATAAAGTATACATGATTTACTTGTTGTTTTGAAAAACTAAAAGTTTTCCTTCTTTGTGTATCCCTTACTGAGATTTTTATGCTCATCCCAAGATTTTTTTGAAATGTTTTTCACATGACATAATGTTGAAAATGGTCAAGGATAGGATCAAGGAAATGATAGGCTGTCTAAAACATGTAACTAGACATGTTTCTTTTTAAGAGTTTTTATTTTATGGAAACTTAGTAGAAGTTTCTACTTTGTAATCTTTTGAGATGTAATAGTTATGTCCTAATTCTCTAAAACTCAAAACCTAAAAAGGTACTCAATGTGAATTATTCATTTAATTAAATATTAAGTATGTTTTTTAGGTCGGGCCTTATAGTTGGTATCAAAGGGAGGTTTAGACAACTTTAAGAGTTAGAAAATTGTTAAATTATAAATTAATTTATGGTATGATTGAAATGATATAGCATTTGAAGATTACCATGATGCTTCTCCTAATATATTTATGTGTTAATAATGGTTTTTCATAGAGGAAATAGAATAGATTTTTTGGGAAGGCATATAGAGGGAAATGGCCTTTCAAATTAGTATCCTGAGATGGTCAGAATCAGAACTAAACAGTTTGTTGCAGTGATGGCTCAGTTGACTCCGGTGAAAAATATTGGTTGTTTTTATTGATGATATTTTGGTGTTTTCTAAAAGTAAATAGGATCATGATAGTCATTTAAGGGTTATCTTTAATACCTTAAAAGAAAATAAACTGTATGGAAAATTAAGCAAGTGTGAGTTTTGGTTACAACAAATTTCTTTCCTTGGTCACATTTTTTTAGAAAATCGCATAACTATTGATCCTGCTAAAACAGAAGTTTTTGAAGAATGGCCAAGATCGAAAAATGTAACCTAGATCCATAGTTTTCTTAGTTTGGTAGGTTACTACCGATGGTTTGTTGAAAATTTTTCATGGTTATCTAGTCCATTGACTAAGCTAATTCGGAAGGGTGTTAAGTTTATCTAGACAAAAGAATATGATGATTATTTTTAGGAGTTAAAAATAAGATTGGTGAATGCTCTAGATTTGGAACTTCCTTCCAGAAATGGTGGGTTTGTTATATACAGTGATGCTTCGTTGAAGGGACTTGGTTGTGTCCTTGTGTAGAATGATTAGGTAATTGCATATGCTTCACGTCAGTTGAAAACTCATGAGGTAAATTACCCTACACATGACTTGGAATTAGCTGTTGTTGTTTTTGCATTAAAAATTTTGAGGCATCATTTGTATGGATTAAAGTGTGAAATATATAATGATCACAAAAGTTTAAAGTATATATTCACTCAGAAATAATTGAACATGAGACAGAGTAATTGACTAGAATTAATCAAGGATTACGAATGTAAAATTCATTACCATCCGGGAAAAGCAAATAAAGTGACTGATGCTTTGAGTCGAAAAAGTAATTCTTCATTAACCATGATACATTTGGAACGAGATCCTTTGGTTTTTTATTTAATGAACTTTGGCATAGAATTTTTTGGTGCAAGAAGTTCTTCTGTTTTGTTTCAGGTATTAGTGATATCATCCCTATCAGACTGAATTAAGCAAGCACAGGAGAAAGACAGTGGTTTGCAAAAAAAGGTAGAGCTGTTTCAGAAGGGTAAGTTGCCTGGTATTAACATTGATAATGATTGTGTTTTGAGGTTTGGGAAGAGATTATGTGTGCCTTTTGATTCATAGTTGAAGGGTGAGTTGTTATATGAGGCTCATAGTTGCCCGTTTTCAATTCATCCTGGAAGTACTAAGATGTACAGAGATCTGCGAGAGTATTACTGGTGGGACGGAATGAAAAGGGATATTTCTGAGTTTACTGTGAAGTGTTTGTCATGTCAACAGGTTACAATAGAGTGGAAGTTACCGAAAGGGATGCTTCAGCCTCTAATAGTACCAGAGTGGAAATGGGAGAATATATCCATGGACTTCATTGTGGGATTACCGAAGACATCTCGATGTTTACTTCTAACTTTTGGAAGGGACTTCAGAATTTGTTAGGTACTGAATTAAATTTTAGTACAGTTTTTTATCCTCAGTCAGATGGGAAGTCAGAATGAACAATTCAGTCTTTGGAGGATATGCTACGTGCTTGTTCGATTTATTATCTGGGAAGTTGGGACCAACATCTTTCTTTGGTTGAATTTTCATATAATAACAATTTTCATTCCAGTATACAGATGACTCTGTTTGAGTCATTATATGGTAAACGGTGTCGAACTCCAACTTTTTGGGATGAAGTGGGTGAAAGGAAGCTGATGGGACCAGAATTGGTAGAAGAGATGGCAGAAAAATTTCTGTTGATTCAGAAACACATGAGAACAGCTCATTGCAGGCAGAAGAGTTATTCGGATAACCAGAGGAAGGATCTATCTTTTGAGGTAGGTGATCATGTTTTTCTCACAGTTTCACCGTGGAAATGTGAGATGCAATTTGGTAAGAAAGGAAATCTGAGTCCAAGGTTCATTAGACCATATGAAATTCTGGAGAAAGTTGGATCAGTTTCTTACCAAGTGGCTTTACCTATGATTTTTTCTCAGGTACACAATGTTATTCATGTTTCAATGTTGAGAAAGTATATGCCAGATCCATCTCATGTTTTGAGCCCAGAGGTAGTTCAGTTGGAAGGGAATCTCTCTGATGAAGAACAACCAGTTCAGATTCTGGACCGAAGATAGCAAGTGTTTCTAAATAAGGTAATTCTCCAGGTAAAGGTTTTGTGGAAAGACCATATGGTTGAATAAGAAACATGAGAATCTGAAAATTCTATGAGGGATAAATACACCCACTTATTTTGATAAGTGAATAAAATTGAGGGGACGAAATTCCCAAAAGGGGGGAAGGATGTAACATCTCAGGTAAATAAAGAATAAATCATTTTCATCTTTTTTAATATTGGCGAATTAAATATTAATTTTACTTTAAAGGGGTTTCTATGTTCGATAGTGTACCCGATACGTAACAATGAGTTTCTTTGAAATCTTACATTGCACACTAGTAATAAAATAATATTATTTTAAATGGTATTTAACACATAGCAGTTTTATTGGCGGGAATGAATATAAATAACTAAAATATGATTATATATGTTTCTTAGATGTTTTTACATTTATCCAATAAAAGATAAGGGCATAAAATAAGAAAAGAATTCAATTTTAGGCATATATACTCTAACATTCACTAAAGGTAGACTTATCGACATTTGATGGTAAACCATCTATAAATATAGTTTTGGTAACTCTTATACATTCTATTGGACCAAATAAAATTCTTCTTTAGACTCGGGACATTAAAATTTACTTTTTGTAAATTTTTGGAATTTTTCCGATAAAGTTCATTTTTTAATGAATAGTGAAAATGTTTAATTTTAATTCCAAAACTCTTTTTCATCTAATTTATTTATATGATTATATTATCTTTTGAATTTGTATTAAAGTTAAATTAGAATATATTTTTACAATTTAATCCAATAGTTGTCTTTGGAATTAATTTCACTTTCAAATTTCACTTAAACTAGTGTGAATCTTTTGATACTTATTGTTTCATAAAAACACATTATTTGCTATGACAGTGGGAATTAATTATTAAATTAATTAATGTAACTTATATGTTTTGAATTTTGTAAAATAGACATCATTTTTGAATCTGGAATATCAAATATAGATTAGGGTGATGTTTTGGTTTTTTCTGAAAGACATCAATTTTTTTATGAATAGTGAAACCACTAAGTGGTACTTAAAAAACTGATTTTTCGTTTAAATGAAATTTTACCACCTCTGTGTTTTGAATTTCAAAAATCTGACTTACATTCTTGTGATTAGGAAGTAAAATGTGGTTCAATGGGATTAAAATAATTTTTTTGGTGAATAGTAACTTTTAAGTTTTTAATCGCGATTAGATGTAATTAGTGTAGTTTAAGGTAAAAATAATTTTTTAATAATATGAAATGACTTGGAAACATGTCCTACCCTTATTGGATGTGTCATGTCCGACCAATAAAATCCATGGGTCAACTTGGAGACCCTATGGAGCCACTTTGGTAGGAAAATGACATTAAAAACATTTTATTTAAAGTTAAAATTAAAATGTCACAAACATGAGTTTATTTAAAAAAACGATTTTTAAATGGGGTTATACAGGTCATATTTTTGACTATAAATATTCATTAGAAATATAAAAATATTTCCTACATCATGATATGTTTTTAATAATTGTTAGACATTAAATAAATTAAATTATTTATGACACCATGATGATGCAGCGATTACCTCATTATTGAGCGATTTAAATAAAATGAATAGTTAATTTAAACCCTAAGACCTCCAAATGTCAAAAACCTATTTTATGGGTGTATTTAAAACTATTATCACCTTATCCTAGAAATATATAATTTTGGGACCTTTTAAATCCAAAAAGCATTTTATTATAAAGTAACCTTTTATAACTTTCCAAGAGTGCCCCTCCTCTCATCTTATAAAAGGCCCCCACCTCTACCACCTTACCCACACATCTCAAGTCTTTGGCTCGGCCAACCCCTGCCCATTTTGTCTCTACACATCCCTATATTAGTCCTATAAGAATCACTTTGGGCAGAAGTCTTCCCAAGGAAGCCTTTGAGCTTAAATCAAAAAGAGTTACCTGTTTTAAACGTAGTGTCTTCTCTTGTGTTCTTATGTTTTATTTTTCTTCTCCAACCCCTTAAACTCTTTTTATTAATTTCTTTTGTGAAAATAAATTTATACTCAATATACTAGGATGTATTTATGATAATTATTCTAGCAACACTTACACACACCTTCATCTAATGGATAAAGATCATACTGTTTCCGTGGAGGGTGAATTTCTTCCTCACGAAACAACGATTGTTCAATATTATTCTAACACCTTAAAAGGTGGCCATTAAGATGTCACTATAATTATATATGATATATAATATGTTTATGTTTTACTTAAACTTCTGTATTTTTCATTTATGGCATACCTTTATGGTTTCCAATATGGGTAAACACGATATCTTCATTTTAGGAAATGCGGACTACCTCCCCCTCAAAGTGATTTGATTCATTAATACCAAGTGTGGTATGTATAAAGGATAGATTTAATGATATTATATATGAAATTATACTGGAATTATAATATACCTTTATGTAATTATTATTAAATTCCATAAAATATGAAACATAAATGAAAGTAGCGTTCATGCGTACGTACGGCTTACCATCTCCATGAACGGTGTATTTCATTTCTTATCCCCAAATGTAATGTACTATTATAAGTACATATATATAATGGATATATATGACGTATGTTACATATAAATTATGAATATAATTCTGGAATTAAAATATACATATCTCTCATTTATTTTTAATTCCATTAATATGACATAGAAATGAAAGTAGCGTTCATGCGTACGTACGGCTTACCATCTCCATGAACGGTGTATTTAATTTCTTACCTCTAAATGATTATGTAATATTATAAATGCATGTATATACTGGATATATATGATATATATGGAATCTACATCATGAATATCATTCTTGAGATAATGGATATTTGACTACGCGAACAACTTGTAAATATAAGAAGTTCACTTTTGACTCATGTACCAAATATCTACAAAACAACCATTATTAACATAAATGATTACATAATGTTCATAACATGGTAATAAGTGATATAAAAGGAATAATGAACTTGGAAAAGGTTCTTAATCAAGTAGAAATTAACTCAAGTTTATTATTCAGGAAATTAAATAACAATAGAGTCAAGTTGGACCCGAGGTTTGGGACTTCGTCTCAATCTCCTTTCATTGAGGCATATTTTGTTTTATACACAACTTTATTTTATACGGTGTATAGTCCCCTTTTACTTTGAATTTTATTCCAAAGGAATCTTTTTATACGTATCATTTTACTAAATGATAAAATGGAATGTTTTCATCCTACTTATGCGGCGACAACGACCTTTTCCGCAGCCGTTAGTATTATTTGTTCTTTGGATTCCTCAACAAGACATAATGTTTTTAGAATGAAATAAATACAATATACTGTTTTATGTATTTTGGTATTAAAAGGGGTTTTAATAATTTATTTTTTTTATTTCAATATTTTAAGTGATATATTGTTATTGAAACGTGGAAATGTTTTCTTTCCTTTATAATTGTTATGATTTTATAATGGTACTTGGACATTTGACGGGTTGTTACGTGATAATCCATATGAAGGGTGGTGTTGTGAATACCAGGATGGGTGGTTACGTTATAACCTTCAATTCATTGGGTATGGAAGTCGGTCGTATGGCTATTCCATTAAGTGATATGTGTTGAAGTCAACCGTATAGTTATTCCATTTAAGTATGTTTATGTCCCAAGTTACCTTTATATGTTATCTGTTCTTTATATGAGTTTTATGGTAATCATTTGGTTACAAAAGGGTAAGTAATCATATTTTATTCAGTATATAGTTTTTTACTACTTAATAAATGTGAAAAGTATTACTTTAATAAAGTATACATGGTTTAGTTGTTTTTTTGAAAAACTAACAGTTTTCCTTCTTTTTGTATCCATTACTGAGCTTTTTATGCTCATCCCTAGTTTTTTTTGAAATGTTTTTCACAGGAAATAAAGTTGAATAGGGTCAAGGATGGGATCATGGAAATGTCAGGCTGTCTAAAACATGGAACTAGACATGTTTCTTTTTAAGAGTTTTTATTTTATGGAAACTTAGTAGAAGTGTCTACTATGTAATATTTTGAGATGTAATAGGTATGTCCTAATTCTCTAAAACTCTAAACCTGAAAAGATCCTCATTGTGATTATTCATTTAATTCAATATTAAGTAAGGTTTTAAGGCTGGGGCCTTATACATAACTATATAAATCTGTTAATATGTACAGATATAAAATGATTCCAGCAATAATTTAACAACATGAAATCAGGCCCTCATATAAACTAATGGATATTTAACCAAGAAAAATCTTAATTATATGGACAAGAAATAAATACCACCCAAATTCATATATACACAAAAAAGGCACATGATTCATATTAAGGACATAAAATTAGGAACATTTGTAACATTGTGAAAATAAAAACAATTTCATGTATAACATAATTTACTCACGATTTATCAATAATTACCCAATGAAATGAAGGTAGAAAGGGTCCCACTTATCTTGTATATGTGATAAAAAATATCATTGGCTATAATGTAACCATGATCACATAATTAAAAGGGTATATATGGCTTCCAAAAAATCATAAAACATCTAGAATATCAAAACCATTAAAATTAATGCATTTTGTGATAAATTAATCATTTCATCATTGCATAAATAAATGTAAAATTAGATGTTTTAATATGTATTTTATCATTGGATAAAGTATTTATGAGAAATGGATTAATAAAAATCATTTAAATTTCATCATAAACCATTTTGAAAAATAATAATATCGGTATCCTTGGATCATATCACTATTAATTCATAATTAACCTCAAAGGATTTCTATCATATATAAAAATTTATTTTGAAATACCACATGGATTATTTCCTTAGAAAAATAGCCTTTTCAATTATAAATATTTTTTTTGAACATAATACTTTCATACAATCGTTTTATTTGAATATAACAATGGAATGCTATAAATGAAGCTTTAAAGATCATTTAATTCATTTATAAAAGAAAATATACCTTCCTCATTGAATTAATTATTTAAAATCAATAAACTACACCAACCTTAAATAGATCATATTTTTTGAAAATAAACATGAAAAATATTACAAGAATATTTAAATCATTTTTTCGCCATGATGATGTCATATAACATCAATTATTTACATGTTAGAACAATGATTCCGTAAAAAAAATCCAAAAATGTCCTTTTTTAGAAAATGAAAAGGTTATTTATTTTCAACGATTTTTTTAAAAAGTAAATAATGTATAAAAAAGTCTTGAAATTATAATTTTATGGTAGTATAAATCTTTCTTCAATTTTTTTAAAATATATTCAAGTTTACGAAAAATTATTTTTGACCAAAAAGGGAAATACATTCGATTTTTTTAAGCATTATTTGGGAAACTATAGTACACAAGGGGAAATGAATGAAAAATATTTATTTTCCTAAAATAACTATATAATATTAAATTTAATTTGTTTAATGAGAGTTGGATAGAGATATCTCATCACTTGAAGCATAATCGTAAACAACCTTGATAAAAATGAAATTATAACATCAAACCCTTACCACATTTGTAACATTTGAATCATAAGATAAATTAGAGAATAAAATCAACTAAAACCATAATGATATTTATAATATATAAATAAATTATATAATAAATATAATGGGATGTATGTACTCCTCATAAAATATTACATATCCAAAACATAACATATCTGTAAAAGATGAAATTTTGAGATGAAATTACTTGTCCTTAAGTTTGTACTCCTTTAAAAGACGTTCATACGTACATTATAATAATTATTTTTTTATTAGACATAAATTTCATAAACATACCAGTATATATAATACAATATATGATTTACATATGTCATTTTTTTCCATTTATTTTCAATCTGTTGTTGACATCACATTTCAATTAATAACTACTTTGTTTTTCATACCTATTTTAGTTACTTGTTATTGGACCATTTTATATTATCATGGATAAATCATCCCCATAATTTTAACCATTATATAAATATAATATATATATATATATTATATGTATTTAGAGTCATCAAATAATTTTATACATAGAAAATGATTTACCCCATTCTTGGAGATGGTAGGTCATACATATGCACGACTATTATTTCCATTTTATAAAAAATGATAAAATTAATATCATATATTATTTTTATTGAATAATATATATTTTTTATATATCAAATATTTCCATTAATCTTTTCATTTTTATCTTCTATGTAAATTTTATCTGAAGAAAAAATCACATCGCATCCTATGCCGATGTTAACTATACACACGGGCAGAGTTAGTGTGCTCCCATAGAATAGAAATTAAGATTTTATCTATGATATTATTATTGATGATATATAAAAATTTCATAAATATAAAATTAATTTTTCAAGTCCATAATTATATATATCTTGGATAGGTGGTGATGAAAGGCGAGCCGCATCGATTCCTAAGGTTGTAGTCTGTTATATACACAATCAATGTTTCCATTTCCTACTTGGTGGAAGTGGGGATTGATATAGGCTATTAAATCAACATAATAAAATGTTATTATGTTTTTATATATTATTTTTATCATATTGGAATTATTTTTACCTAAATATTGGTGTTACGAGAATGATTAAAAAATATAGATCATGTTGAAGTAAATTTCATTCTCTTATAACAACAGCCTTTGGATATCTTATTAAGGAGCCTATGGTAGAAATTAAGGGATAATAAGAAGCTTCGGAACCTAGTTATTATTTTGGTGAGTTATTTAGGATGTTTTACATCTATCCAAATACATTGGGATGTGTGAATATATAAACATAGCAAGTTTCCTTTTATAATTTAAGTGGAGTGGAATTTTTATAAATACACATAACTATTCAATAATGGGAAGTCACTCTAACCCTAAATGTCTCAATAATTAATCGATAATAATGTTTAGGGATTGTATAATTGTGAATAAAAAAATCACAAAAAACGAATGTATTAAAATCTATTATTCCTTATCCTTTAATATTACATAATTTTTCTACATATATTTTCACCCAGGTAACTTGAAAATTTATATTTACCTATGGTATTTATATATTAATAATAAATTAAAGGGATTCAATTAAGTTAATTTCAAACATATTTTTATATAAATGAAAATTAATTTATTAAATAAAAATACAATTTGTGTTGAAAAATTATTTGGACATAAGCCAATTTAATGTGAAAAATTGTGTTTTAACCACAATCAAAATAATTAATATTTATTTTATTTATTAAAAATTAATAACAATAAAGTTTTTACATCATTATATAATATAAATTGCAATAATTGCAATAAATTATTCAATTTAATCAAATTCAAATAGTAAATGTAACATACCAGGTAAATGAAGTATAATAAATTTTTATATTTGTGAATTAAATATTAATTTTACATTATAGGGGATGTTATGTTCGATGGCATACTCGAAATGAAACAATGATTTTCTCCAACGTCTAATGTTGCCCACAATGTTGAGTCATAGTAAAAAATAAAAATTTAATTTTAAATAGTAGTAAATGTCGAACCGCTGTATTGGTGGGAATAAATAGAACTAACTAAAATATGATTATACATGTTTATAAAAAGTTTTCACATTTATACAACAATTATTACTGGCTTAAAATTATAATGAATCCAATTTTATGCATAAATACTCTAATATTATTTAAAATGTCGATTTACCTCCTTTTGATGGAGAACCCTCTATAAATACTGTTTTGGTCACTTTTATATGTTTCAATTGAGATAAATTTTTTTATAACTATGAAATCAAAATTTACATTAAGTAATGTTTTGATCTTTTTCTCATAAAAATCATTTTTAATGAATATTGAAAAATACTATATTTTAATTCAAAACTACCATTTAATCTAATTTATTTTAATGGATATATTATATTTTAATTTTTTTAATATGTAATTATATAATATTTTTACTATTTAATTCAATTTTGGACAATGAATGTAATTTTACATTGAAATGAAACAGAAATAACATCCAATGTTTTGATAGTTATTATTTTCTAGAAACACGCTTTTTATTTTGACAAAAGGAAATTAATTTTAAATTAATTTATACCAATTATGTGTTTTGAATTTGTAAAAATGGATTCCATATTTGTAACTAGGAGGTCTAAATTTGTTAAATATGTATCTTTTATATTAAGGCATTATGAATATTTAAATAAGTAAATATTTTATTTACCTTGGCTAAAGGGTAAATTTGGTAAATAAGGGTAAAAAAATAGTATAATAATTATATAAATTTACCATAACATTGGTCCTAATCCTATCAGTTGAAACATGAATGAACATTGTCATCCTTGTTCCTATTTTGGGACTCCATGGAGGCACTTAAAATTGATATTGACAATGTATTATTTAATTTAAATGTAACGAAAAAATGACACAAACATATATCTTTTATAAAATCAATTCATACATGGGGTTATATATGATATAAATTCAATAATAAATAATAATTGGAAATATAAAAATGTTTTCCTACATCATGTTAATTTTTTCAAAAAAAATTATACATCAAAAAAAAATTATTATGACCCAATAATGATGCAGTGTTTACCACATTAATAAATTATTTAAATAAATAAAAATATAAAGATTAAAAAAATATTTAAAACCTATACAGTTCTTATTGGATGATTTTATTTTGAATAAGAGTAATCATATATCTAACTTTAATACGTTTTGGACATTTAGAAAATGAAAATCATTCTATAATAAATTAATATTTTCAAACATTCCTACAGATCCCCTCCTCACACTTATAAAAATCCCTCACCACTAACCCATTTCTCATGCATCTTTACCCCCTTTCCTTGTCCAATAACTACCCAAATAAGGTCTCAAGTTCCCTCTTTTCCACTTATAATCATCACCTTAGGCATAAGAAACTTCATGTAATCCTTTTGGTTCAAGCCAAAGGGAGTTACCTGAATTAAAGGTAATATCTTCTCATAAATTGCATTATTTTATATTACTTCTCCAACCCATAAACTCTTTTTAATACTTTATTTTATAAAAAAACCTATATACTCAATATAGTAGGTTTTTGTTATATGATTTATTTTAACTACATTTAAACACACATCTATCTAATGGGTAAATTACATATTGTTTCTCTGGATGACGAACTATTGTCTCACAAAACAGTGATTGTTCAAACTTCTTCAACCACCTCTTATCATGGCCATTAAGATGGAACTTTATTTATATGTGATATATATCATTTTTATATTGTCTCTATGCTTCTAAATTTTTCATTTATATTATACCTTTATGGTTTCCATAATGGATAAATACGATAATTTTAATTTGAGGAAGTGCAGACTACCGCACCATCAAAGTGATATGACTCATTCAAGCCATATGTGGGAAGTATAAAAGAAGGTGTCACTATAATTATATATTATATTATACTAGAATTATAAAATACTTATGTATCTTTATGTTTTCATTCCATTAACTATATAATATAAACTAATGTAGCATTCATGCATATGTACGGCTTTCCGTCTCCAAGAACGGTGCATTTTAGTTTCATATCTCAAAATTTTATGTACAATTATAAATACATATATATACAACATATAGATGATATATATTATATCTAAATAATTAATATCACTCTGGATATAACGAACGATTGACAATATGAACAACTTGTAGTCATAAGATGTTCATTTTTTACACAACTACCAAATATCTAAAAAAATGGCCATTATTAACATAAATCATTACTTAATGTTTATATCATGACAATAAGTAATATACATGGAATAATAAACCAGAAAATGTTCTTTAAGGATATATAAAATAACATTAGTTTATTATTCAAGAAATTAAATAAAAAACGAGTCAAGTCGGACATGAGGTAAGGGACTTCGTCTTAATCTCCATTCATTCAGGCATATTTTGTTTTATAGATAAAATTATGTTATATAGTGTATAAACAACATTAATATTTCATTTACATAGAAATGGAGTCATTTTCTATGAGGCGTATTAATAATGAAAAAAATAATGATTCTTTTTAACATAAACATTGACAATGACCATTTCCACCTCTACGAGTATTATTTGATCATTGTCTTCCTTAAAAAGTCGTAATGTTTTTAAAATGAAAATAAATACAAGTACCCATTTATGTATTTTCATACTGAAAATTGTTTTGATAATGGATTTGTTATGTCAATATATTTAAATGATATATTTTTATTGAAATCTGGAAATTTTATCTTTTCTTTATATTTTTTTTCTGTGTTATGAATATGTTATGTTTCTGGGACATTGTTTATGTATATGGGTGGTTCTGTGATAAAAAATGGCCCCCTTCTCGCCAGGGTTTTACGCTCTCTCCCATTGCTTCCCTCTCATTTTATAGGGTCCCCCCAGCTCTCTTCCGGCGGTGCTCCCTCACTTTGTGCTTCTGGTTTCATACTCTTCAACTCTCTCCTAAAGGCGAGATCTTTCTCCCTGGATTTTGGCACTGCTATTCTTGGTGGGTTTTTCAGAGATGTTTCGATGTCACTGTCGCGATTTCTGCTGGTACCCCTAGCCATTCAAATCTTCTCTGGCCTTGAGCTCCTTCGCTCCTCTCTAGGTCATATCTATAGTGAGGGATCAAAGGTGGTTTTGGGATTTGTGGTTTGTTGGTCGATGGTTTCTCCAGGCACTCTCACAATAGCTTGTTCTTGATTAGCTTCGGTATTTTGTTTCATCGTCATCCAGAATCCTCTACTGCTCAAATCCATGCTCTGGTTTCAAGCTCCTCTGCTCCTTTCCCAGTCTGACCTAGAGTGGTGGTAATCTTGAGACATTGGGATGTTGGAATTGCTGGCCGGCAATGTTCTTTGCGCAATTGGTGTCAGTTTCTTTTATAAAGAAGATCAGGTCCTATTCTTCTACGACGTTGGTTATTTTGGTTTGTTGTGTTTTTCTGTGAATGATCATGTTCTGGATGCTCGCTTCTAGCCCATTCCTGTTTTTTCTAATGGCCATCAACAACCATGGTGTGGCGACCTATTCTGCGTAGTTTTTGTATTATGGTTGAATGTGATGGTGAAGATGGTGTTCTCTCTCTTCGGAATCGACGGTTCCAGGAGGTTCTCATCATGGTTTCTACCGACAATTTCCCGCTTTTTCTTTTCTCTGGATCCTGGATATCCCCCACTCTCTCCGAGGTGGAGCTGCGCAATGGTATTCAAGGCTCTCTGGGATGTGAGTTTGAGCGGGTGGCTATGGGAGGTAGACAGTGACAACCTCTTGATTGCCGACGGTGAACATGGGTTCGGCTCTAGCGATGATGATGACAATTGTTAGCAGTGACACGATAGAAGGTGATAATGTGATTCGGGCTGGGTTGTGTCCCGAGATGATGATGGTGTTCCATTTTGATTATTGAAAATTGGAAATATTTGTGCGGTTTTTTAATTTTAAAATTTGCTATGGGTGGGGTCTTTCATTTTTAAATTTGTTGTGGGTGGGTTATTGCAGTGGTCCGGATTCTTGGATGGTTTTTTAACCCCTTAGAGTTTTTTTGGTTCACACTTGCCTTAAATAGTGATTAGAAAATAAAAATATGGATTGTGTGGTGGGTGGTTCTGTGATAAACCTTTGCTGGGTGAGCCTGAGATAGCTCTCTAATGCATTGGGTAACATGAATTAGGTAAACGTGAATGTTTCTCTTACTGGATTTTGGTAATATAATATGTTGGGTATTTTATATTTTACTCCCTAGGTAGCAATGAAAGCTACAACCTAATTATGTTATGGATTCCACAAGTTATCTTTATGATTTGTGATTATTATGTGTTATTCATAAATCTTATGATTTCATAAATTATATTAAAGATCACATGTTATTTATTTATTTATAAACACATGTTTTCTTTCTTTGTTTTATAACCATTACTAATCTTTTTATGGTGATCCCATGCATTGAAATTTCTATCACAGGTCATAAAGATGAATACAATCAAGGATGGGATCATGGAAAGGGCATGATGTCTAAAACATGGACCTATAAATGGATATTTTTTTCATGATTTTTTATTTTATAACAAAATATAAATAGAGTATAAGTGTCTAAATTGAATTTTTTTGAGATTTAATATAATAGTTAGGGCCTACTTCTCTAAAACTCTAAACCTGAAAAGATCCTCAATGTGAATTATTCATTTAATATAAGATTCTATAATGTTTAAATATGGGACCTTATAGTATATATCTAAGGTCGGTTTAAACAACTTTAGGAGTTAGAATATGGTTAAACTAATGTCAATAAATTAATTTATAGAATAATTGAAATGATATAGAATTTAAATATTACCATGTTTCTTCGCATAAGATATTTCTATGTTTAGAATTTTTTTCCACAGAGGAAACATGAAATCTATGATGGGTTGACATCATGTGGAAGACAACCATCCAAATCAGTAACCTAAAATGGTCAGAATCAGAACTGGAAAGTTTCTTGCAGTGATAGAATAGCTGAATCGAGCTATAAATGGTGGTGGTATCCATGAACGAGATCATTCAAATCATCCATAGAGGTACATATCACTAGGGGATCATTTCATGAGGCAAGATCCCCCCTCATTCAGAGGATCATAAAAACCTGTCCTAGTTGATGTGTGTATTAAATCACTTAATATGATTTATGATGCCATGGGGTGTTTACAACTTCAATTGGATAGTCTGTTTGTTTAAAATTTTGAAGGTGATGTCGATCGGTGGTGGTCGATGGTGAAAAATATCATAGATACTGATGAGATTGATTCACTTGACTAGGATGAATTCAAAAGAATGATTCTTGATAAATATTTTCCAATGTTAGTTCATCTTAGGATGAAAAAATATTTCATATAATTGAGGCTGGAGGATGACTCACTGGCTTCTTTTGAAGCAAAATTCACTCGACTAGCAAGGTATTATTCAAATTTCAAATGAGATCTTGATAGTGAAATCAACTATTTTTACTCAGGATTAATGCCAAAGTATCATTGTGATTTAGATTCTCAAGAGTTCAAATGTTTTAAATAACATGTTTGATGTGCGGAGAAGATTGAAATGGGGTTTGTTGATGATCATGTGTTCTTTCACAAACAACTGAATAAGAGGTTGAGGTGGTATACGAAAGAGAATAACTCTTCAAAAATACTAATCGTAAGTATCTTTCATTTATAATTTGTAGTAATTTTGGTAAAAAGCATGAGTTGGAATGCCTTTTGAATTCGTTATTGTTCTACTAGTGTGGTAAAATGGGACATAAGTCACACAATTTTATTGAAAAATATTAGGTTAATGGTATGAAAAAAATTTGATTTACATTTATTAAGATGTTTTATATGCAATGAAATGGGTCATTATGAAAATGAGTATCCAAAGAAGAACTCAACTAAGGAAAATAAGCAAGTCTACTAGCAGAATGGGGTGGTGAAATATTTTGAAACTACTTCAAAAAATGTTGGGCCATCAAATGAAGTTGTATTAGGTACACATATTGTATGATTAGATTTTGAAAATGAGTTTTTTTATTTAGGGTCTACACATTCATTCATTTTTGATAAGTTTTATAGTAAATTTGGAATTCCAAATCAAGATATTAATCCTATAATTACAGTAAATACATAGGGGGAATGTTGAGACCAAAATAAATTTTAAGAACCTTCATGTCATTGTGTGTGGAATGAATCTTCCAGTATATCTTATTATTTTTCCTCAAGTAGAGTTTATTGTTATTTTGGGTATGTATTGACTTTCTGCTTCTCATTATAATATTGACTAAAAAGATAAAGGGATCTCTATTCCAAAATATTTTCAGTTTTTGTACAAGAATGAACCCTTATGTTTTATAATATATCAGGAAGCCGAGAAACTAGTAAAAGATGTAAATGAATGATACCATGCACATATTGCTGAAAAAGGGTACTATTTTGATAAATGATGTGCCAATGGTAAATGAGTACCTTGATGTTTTACTTGATGAGTTTCTTGGTATTATACCTAATTGGGATGTTGAATTTACTATTGAATTGGTTCATGAAGCTAATCCAATTTCAAAAACCCTTATCGAATGGCACAAATTGATCATTTAGAGTTAACAAGAAATTACATGATTTATTAGACGAAGGAGACATTTGACCTAGAACATCACCATGGGGTGGTCTTATCATGTTTGTTCGAAATAAATATGGTTCAATGAGTCTTTTCATTGATTATAAATCATTTAATAACACCACTATTAAGAAGAAGTATCCTTTTCCTCATATCAATGATTTGTTTCATCAGCTCCAAGGAGCTCAATATTTTTCAAAGAATGATTTGAGTTCGGGGTACCATCAGATGAATGTAAATGAAGAAGACATTCTAAAGACCATATTTCATACTAGATATGGATAATATGAATTTGTTGTTATTTCTTTTTGGTTAACCAATGCACCTGCTGTATTCATGCATCTTAGGAATAGAATTTTTCGTGAGTTTTTGGATATGCTTGTGGTTGTGTTCATTGATTTTATTTTGGTTTACTCCAAAAGTAAAGAGGAAAATGGAATCCATTTAAGGGTTTTCATTCAAATCATAAATAAAAATAAATTGGTTGGGAAATTCATCAAGGGTGAGTTTGGGTTTCAAAAAAATTCATTCCTTGGTCAAATTGTTTAAAAAAATGTCAAAAATATTGATCCTACTAAAACAATAATTTTTTATGAATGACCACGACCCACAAATATAACTGAGATCTGTAGTTTTCTTGATTTAGTATGTTATTAACAGAGGTTTGTTTACAATTTTTCATGGTTATCTTCCCACAAACTATGTTAACTTGAAAAGGTGTTAAGTTCAATTGGACAAATAAAGGTGATGATGGTTTTTCGGAATTGAAATGAAGATTGGGGAATACTCTTGTTTTTCAATTACCTTCTAGAAATGGTGAGTTTTTTTCTAAAGTGATGCCATGATGAAAGGCCTTGGTTGTGTCAATATGCAGAATGATTGTGTATTTTCTTATTCTTCACATCACTTGAAACCTCACGAGTTAAATAACCCTACACTTGATTTTAAATTTTCTAATTTTGTTTATTCTTTAAAAATTTGGAGGCATTATTTTTAAGGAGTAAAGTGAGAAATATATACTGATCAAAAAAGTTTGAAGTATATATTCACTCGGATAGAATTGAATATGAGACCGAGGAGATGGAATGAATTAATCAATGATTTTGATAGCACAATTAATTACCATCTAGGAATGGAATATATTGTAGCTAATGATTTAAGTCGAAAAAGTAATGTAAAATTTACCTAGTTACTTTTGGAACGAGATCCTTCGGTTTTTGATTTAATGAAATTTGGCATATAAGTTATTGGTGTAGAAAATTCCTCTGATTTGTTACAAGTGTCAGTGAAATAATCTCTATGAGAGATAATTAAGAAAGCGTATAAGGAAGATGGTGAGTTGCAGAAAAATGTAGAGTTGGTTCATATGGGTAATTTTGCTGATTTTAACAATGATAATGATTTTATTTTGAGATTTGGAAAGATATTATTTGTTCCATGTGGTTCACAGTTGAAGAATTAGTTTTTATGTGATTCTCATAGTTCTCAGTATTCAGATCATCCTGGTCGTACTAAGATGTATAAAGATATTCAATAGTATTACAAGTGGGATTGAATGAAATGAGATATTATTGATTTTACCAAAAGTGATGCTTCAGTCATTACCAATTCCAGAGTGGAAATGGGAAAATATATCAATGGACTTCGTTGTGGGATTACCAAATTCATCATGAGGTAATAATTCAATCTAGGTTATTCTTGATTGATTGAATAAATATGCTCATTTCCTTCCTATTCGAGATACTTTGTCTCTATATCAAATTTCATGGTTGTATGTTAAGGAGATTGCCATGTTTCATTAATTTACCCTCTCCATTATATCTGATCGCAATCCCAAGTTTACTTATAACTTGGGGAAATTCCTATAGAAGTTGTTGGGTACTTAATTAAATTTTATTACAGCTTTTCAATCCACAATCAGATGGGCCATCAGAACGAAAAATTCAGACCATGGATGATATGTTACGTGCTTTCTTAATAGATGATATGGGATGTTGTGACCATCATCTTTCTTTGGTTAAATTTTCTTATAAGAAATGTTTTCCTTCCAGTACATAGATGTATCCATTTGAGGAATTATATGGGAAGCGGTGTCAAACATAAGCTTCATGGGATGATGTAGGTGATCAGAAGTAGATGGGACCAGAATTGGTAGAAGAGAGGGAAAAATAAGATTAGTTGATTCAGAACCACATGAGAACAGCTCAGAGCATTCAAAAAAATTTGCAGATAACTTAAGGAAGGATATTTCATTTGAGGTATGTGATCATGTATTTCTCTATGTTTCTCCATGGAAAAGTATGATGTGTTTTAGCATGAAGGGAAAGGTGTGTATGAGGTTCATTGGACATAATAAAATCCTGGAGAAAGTTGGATTAGTTGCACATAGTATCTTTACCTCAATGTTTATCCCAGGTAGAAATTTTTTTTCATGCTTCAATGTTTAGAAAGTATATGCCAGATCCATCATATGTTTTGATCCTATAGGTTGTTCAGTTGGAAGAGAATCTCTCTAATGAGGAAAACCGGTACATATTCTTGACCGAAGAGAGCATGTGTTGAGAAATTAGGTAATTCATGAGTAATGGTTTTGTGTAAAAACCATATGGTTGAATAGGCAGCGTGGGAATCAGAAAATTCTATGATGGATAAGTAGCCCAACTTACTTGATAAGTGAATAAAATTGGAGGATGCAGTTTCCAAAAGGGGGAAGAGTGTAACTTCCCATGAAAATAAAGAATAATAATTTTTCATATAAGTGAATTAAATATTTATTTTACTTTAATGTGTGTGCTATGTTCTATGGCGTACCTAACACATGACAATTGGTTTATCCAACGTCAAATGTTGCACACAATGCTGGGTCATATTGAAAAAATTATAAAATAATTTTTATTGGTAGTTAACGTCTAACCGTTGTACTAAATGGAATGAGAAGAAATAATTAAAATATGATTATACATGTTTGTTAAATGTTATTACAATTATAGAATAAATTATAAACGCTTAAAATTTGAAGGAATCCAATTTTAAGCATTAATACTCTAACATTCATTAAAAGGTCAATTTATAGCCTTTTGATAGTGAACCCTCTTTAAATATAGTCTCGGTCGCTTTTATATGTTTTATTTGAAAAAGTAATATTTTAATTTTGAATCGGGACATAAAAATTTACCTTGGGTAAATTTTTGGTACTTTTATGATAAAATTCATTTTTAATGAATAGTGGAAAATACTGAATTTTAATTCAAAACATCGTTTTAATATAATATATTTATATGGTAATATTATTTTTTCTATTGGTTTTAAAGTTTAATCTGAATTTATTTTTACCATTTAATCCAATTTCTGTCATTAGAATAAATTTTACTTTGAAATTGGACATAAACAAGTGTGAATGTTCTAATAGTTATTGTTTCTTAAAAACACGCTTTTTTTTACAATGGGAATTAATTTTAGAATAATTTCCGCCACTTCTGCCTTTTGAATTTGAAAAAATGGATTCAATATTTTGGAATTAGGATGTCCATATTTTGTAAATAGGAATATTTCAACTTATACATTATGAATATTTATATGAGTAAATATATTTTTTACCATGGTTAAATGGTAAATTTGGTAAATAAGGGTAACAAAATATTTTTATAATAATATTAAATTTCCCTAACATGTGTCCTAATCATACAGGTTGATACATGTACGACCATGTGCATCCTTGAGTCTTTTTTGGAACCTCATGAAGCCACATTAGAGTGATAATGACATTTTATATTAATTAATTTAATGTAATGATAAAAAATGACATAAACATATATCTTTTAGTAAATCAATTCTTACATGATGTTATATAAGTTATCTCTTCAAATATAAATAATAATTGGAAATATAAAAATATGTAATACTTCATGGAATTTGATTTATAATTTTTAGACCTTATATGAATAAAATTATTTCTGACACAATAATGATGCAGTGCTTACTTCATTAATAAATGAATTAAATAAATACGATTATAATGATTAAAAAATATCTAAAACCTATCTAGTTATTATTGGAAGATTTTATTTTGATTATGTGTAATATTATATTTGATTTTAATAAGTTTTGGACCTTTAGAAACTGAATGTTATTATATAATATAATAATATTTTCCGTCATTCCAAAAGATCCCCACCACCCCCATTTAAAAATCCCCCTCCTATAGCCCATTACCTCACCATTAAAGCCACGTGTCTCTTCCTTAAATTGCCAAAATAAGTTCTATATATCCCTATAATCCACCTAAAAGCATCAACTTATGAAAAATGTGCTTTAAGAAATCCTTTTGGTTCAATCTAAAAGGAGTTAGCTGAATTAATGGTAACATATTCTCTTAAATTCTATTCTTTTATATTACTTCTCCAACCCATAAAATATTTTTATTCCTTTCCATTATATCAAAACCATTATAATCAGTATACTTGGTTGTTTTTATGAGAAGTATTCGAACTACACTTACACACACCTCCATCTAATGGGAAAATAATATACTGTTTCTATTGAAGGAAAATCGTTGCCTCATGAAACATTGATTGTTCAAACATCTCCAACCACCTCTTATGGTGGCCATTAAGATGAAACTATATTTATATGTGATATATATTATATTTATATTGTCTATATTTTTTTTATTTTTAATTGATATCATACCTTAATGGATTCCACAATAGGTAAATATGATAATTTCATTTGAGGAAGTGCGGACTACCGCCATCTCAAAGTGATATGACTCGTTCATGCCATAGGTGGGAAATAAAAATGATGGAGTTACTGAAATAATATATGATATTATACTAGAATTATAATATACCTATGTATGATTATGTTTACATTCCATTGAATATAAAATTGAAATGATTGTAGCGTTCAAGCGTACGTACGACTTACCGTCTCCATGAACGGTGCATTTCATTTATTATCTTCAAATGTTATGTACTATTATAAATACATATGTATACTAGATATATATAATATATATGATATCAAAATAAAGAATATATCTCCAGAGATAATTTACTTTTGACCATATGAAAAACTTGTAATTATAAGAAGTTCATTTGTTTCTCTTGTACCAAATATCATCAAAAAGACCATTATAAACATAAATGATTACATAATGTTTATAACATAGTAATTATTAATATAAAAGGAATAATAAACTAGAATGATGTTCTTATGAAAGGCTAAATCAAATTTAGTTTATTATTCAGGAGAAAAATAATGAACGAGTCAAGTAAAACACAAGTTAAGGGACATCGTCTCAATCTCCTTTGATTGAGGTATATTTTGTTTTGTACATGAATTTATTTTATACAGTATATAAACACCTTTGCCTTTTCATTTCATTCAAAAATAATATTTTTCTATTAGAAATTTTACTAAACAAAAAAAGTATGTTTTTTAACGAAAGCAGAGACAATGACCCTTTCCACTGCAGTGAGAAATATTTGATCTTTGGTTTCCTTAACAAGCCGTGATATTTTTTTTAAAAAAATATAATATTTTACATATTTTTATTGAAAATGGTTTTGATATTTGATTTTTTATGTCAATATATTTAAATGATATATTGTGATTGAGATGTTGAAATTTTATCTTTCATATATATTTGTTTTATGTGTTGTTAATAAGTTATATTTCATGGGTATTTTCTATGTATAAGGGTGGTTATATGATAAAACTTGGGTGGGTGATCCCTAGATAACTCTTCAATGCATTGGGTAACATGACAAATGAAAACATAAATGTTCCCCCTAAGTGATTTAAGGAATATGTTGTGCTGGTTATTCAAAATGTAACTCCCTATATAGATCTGAAAGCTAAAAAGTAAGTATGTTATTCATGCCAAAAGTTACCATTATGATTTATGATTACTATGTGTTATTCATAAGTCATACAATTTAATGATGTTTGTTAAATATCTTATGTTATGGATGAATTGATAATCAAATTTTTTCTTTCCTTGTTTTACAACCCTTACAAATATTTTTATACTCATCCCAAGTTATGAATTTTTTTTCAGAAGACTTAAAGATGAATAGGGTTAATGATGGGAAAAAGGAAAAGTCATGTTTTCAAATACATGGAACGAGAAATGGTCCTTTTTTTCAAGAGATTTTATATTATAAAAAAATGGAATTTAAGTAGAAGTTTATACTTTTTAATTTTTTGATAGGTATTGTAACAGTTATGGCCTAATTCTCAAATACTCAAAACCTGTTAAGATCGTAAACATGAATTATTCATTTAATTCAAGATCATGTAATGTTTAATGATGAGTCCTTATAGTACAAGTGTCAGAATTTAATTTAAGACTAATCTTACAGACACAATTAAAATGTTTTTTTTTTCAAATAAAATATTATAAAAATTAGTATACTTTTTAATATGAAAATTGTATATAATATTTTTTAAAATTTCTTTTATATTATTAATAAATATATGATTGAACTACCATAATTATTCAATAAATTATATGGTGGCTCAAACCTTGTCCCCCTAAATTTTTATTAATGAAAAATGAACTATTAATTTATATATGAGGTGTAATGAACTAACACCAAATAGAAATTCAAAGTGAGGAAAAACATACATTACACTACAGAACATTGGTGAATATTACCGCATCCAAAAAATATTTCTCAAAACACTATAGTATCACCACTTACAACAACATGACAAAATGTATGAAAACCTCGGAAGAAACCATCCATCCCAGCCTCCATGAACCTTCATATCAGTAAAGCCAAAATGAAGCATTTTATAGTCAACCTATGAACTAAAATTAGATGAAAATGATGTTTTCAAGAAAAATAATATCCCAGATCAGGGCCATCACACAAAATCCTTTGATAGAAGGTTTGGAAAAAAATGAAGATAATCTACAAAGGTTCTCATCAAAACATGTTCCAACCAAAACTGGACTTCAAATCCTTTAAGAGTAACCACTGAATCCTCTCAATCGTTAGGTCCCAACAACCATTAGACCGAGGTTCATTTCCATCCCAAACTTATCAAACTATAACCAATTAAAAAAAGTCCAGAAAAAAATCATAAAAATTAATGAGATCCATCTCATAAGAAGATACAATGTAACATCCCCAAATGATACAGGGTTAAATGACTAATTGATATGACTCATGTCAACAAGATGCACCTTCCTTTACGAGAGCCTATCTGATTAGAACTCCATAATTAAGCGTTCTTGACCTGTAGGAGTGATCTGGATGGGTGACCTCTTGGGAAGTTTCCCATGGTGTGTGTGAGTGAGGACAAAGCACAATAGAAAGGACATGTGTTGGCCTGTGGGGACTATTATTAGTCATATGACCCATTCAGGAATGAGGGTGGACCCTGGGGTGGGCCCCACGTGTCTTCGGGGTAACTGGTGGTACCTGGTGGGCAATGACTTGACAGCCATGTTAAGGCACGGTGGTTGTGCTGTCACCAGGACCCGGTTGTCACATTTGGTATCCGAGGTGGTACCCAGCCTTAAGTGCGGTGCACTGCCTGGGTTGAGTTCTAGGGACCACAACGAGGGCTTTGTGCTCTAAATGGGGGGTGATTGTAACATCCCCCAATAATATAGGGTTAAATGAATAAATGATAGGACTCATGTCAACAAGGTGCCCCTTCATTTTCAGAAGCCTATCTAATTAGAACTCCACAATTAAGTGTGCTTGGACTGGAGTAGTGATCAGGATGTGTGACCTCTTGGGAAGTTTCCCAAGGTGTGTGTGAGTGAGGACAAAGCACACTGGAAAGGACATGTGTTGGCCTGTGGTGACTATCATTAGTCAGATGTCCCATTCAGGCATGTGGGTGGACCCTGGGGTGGGCCCCATGTGTCTGCGGGGCAACTGGTGGTACCTGATGGGCCAGGACCCGACGACCATGTTAAGGAAGGGTGGTTGTGCTGTAACTGGGGCCCAGTTGTCACCTAGAAAGGGTCTAATCATCCCCCAAAACATTCATTTCCATGGACCACATAACCAAAAAATCACTGATTATTATATGGGTAATCAAAAGGGAATTCCATTAAACATTGGACACATTGATTAATTATATATATATATATATATATAACATCCACAGAATCACTAAAAATAAATTATTCCCCAAAAAAGAATGACTAAATTCATAGAAATTCCAAAAAATGGTCCACTATGAAATATCTCAGCATGGAAAAAGAGAATGAGAAACTACTAGATAGAAACATCTCAAACTGTTTTGGCAAGCTAACTAAGCATGTAATGTAACATCCCAAGTAAGTAATGAATAATAGATATTTTTATCTATGTCTATTAATGATTAAGATAGTGTTATAGAGGCTTAAAATGAAAATAAATACAATCTTATGCATGGAATACACTAATATTCTTAAAAGATTGTTTTAGTGCCTTTTGATGGCAAACCATTTTTGAATCTATATTTTGACAATTTTATAAACTATGTTTGTCAAAATAAACTTATTCTTTATGATTGGGACATCAAAATTTACCTTGTATGAATTTTTGGTATTTTTCTGACAATATTCATTTTTTTAATGAATAGTGAAAAATACTGCATTTTACATCAAAACTGCTTTTTAATCTAATTTATTTATAAGATTAGATTATGTTTTGAATTGGTTTTGAAGTGAAATTAGAATATATTTTTACCATTTTGTCCAATGGTGGCCATTGGAATCAATTTCACTTTGAAATTAGACTTAAACTGGTGTCAATCTTTTGATACTTATTGTTTTGTAAAAACACGCTATTTGCTCTGGCAGCGGGAATTAATTATTAACTTAATTAATGTGACTTATATGATTTGAATTTTGTAAAATAGACTTCATTTTTTAATTCTGAATATCAAATATAGCTTAGGGTGAATTTTTGGTAATTTTCTGAAAAACTTCAATTTTTGATGAATAGTGAAACCACTAAGTGGTAATCAAGCAAACTGATTTTTCAGTTAAATGAAAGTTTACCACTAATGTGTATTGAATTTTGAAAATCCGACATACATGTTTGTCATTAAGAAGTAAAATGTGGTTCAATGAGATTAAAATAATTTTTTGGTGAATAGTAACTTATTAAGTTCTTAATCGCGATTAGTGGTAATTAGGGTAGTTTAAGGTCTAAATAAGGCTTTAATAATATGAAATGACCTAGACACATGTCCCAACCTCATTGGTTGTGTCATGGCCGACCATGAAATGCCATGGGTCAACTTGGGGACCCCATGGATCCACTTTTGTTGGGAAATGACATAAATTACTTTTTATTTAATGTTAAAGTGAAAATGACACAAACATAATATGTTTTACGAAAACAATTTTTAAGTGGGGTTATACAAGTCCAAATTTTGATTATAAATATTCATTGGAAAGATAAAAAGATTTACTATATCATAGTAGTTTTTTTATAATTTTTAGACATTAAATAAATTAAATTATTTATGACATAATAATGATGCAGCGATGACATCATTATTTGATGATTTAAATAAAATGGAATGATAATGAAAAATATAAAACCTACACATGGCCAAAACCAATTGGAAGAGTGGATTTCGAACCCTTATCACCTTATCCACGAATTATATCAATGTGGGACCTTTTAAAACCGAAACACATTTTCAAATAAAGTAATGTTTCTTTACTTTCCAAAAGTGCCCCTCCTCTCCTCTTATAAAAGGCCCCCACCTCTACCTCATTTCACACACTCTTAAAGCCTTTGGCTCGGCCAAACCCTGCCCATTTGCTCTATCCACATCCCTCTACTCATCCTAGAGGATTCCCTTGGGGCAGAATCCTTTCAAAGGAAGCCTTTAGGCTCAAATCAAAAGGAGTTACACTTTTTAAGGTAATTCATTCTCTCATGTTCATTTGTTTTATTTTGCTTCTCCAACCCCCCTAAACTATTTTTATTTACTTATTTTGTAACAACACCAGTATCTTCAAAATACAAGGATGTTTTTATAATATTTATTTGAGCTACACTCTCACAAAACTACATCAAATGGTTAAAGAACATACGGTTTCCGTGGATGGCGAAATTCTGCCTCCCGAAACGATGATTGTTCAACACTCATTTAACACCTTCAAAGGTGGCCATTATGATGTCACTATTTTTATATATGATATATAATATGTTTATGTTTTCCTTAAGCTTATGTTTTTTTTCATTTTGTGCATACCTTTATGGTTTCCATTATGGGTAAACACGATATCTTCATTTTAGGAAGTGCGGACTACCGCCCCCTCAAAGTGATTTGATTCGTTAAATACCATATGTGGGACATATAAAGGATGGAACTATGATATTATATATTATATTATACTGGAATTATAATATACCTTTATATCATTATGATTCCATTCTATAAAATACAAAATAGAAATGAAAGTAGCGTTCATGCGTACGTACGGCTTACCGTCTCCATGAACGGTGCATTTCATTTCATACCTCTAAATGACTATGTAATATTATAAATGCAAGTATGTACTGGATATATATGAAATATATGATATCTACATCATGAATACCATTCTGGATATAATGAACCTTTGACCAAATTAACAACATGTAAGTGTAAGAAGTCTATTTTTGACTTAAGAACCAAATACCGACAAAATGAACATTATTAACTTAACTGATTACATGATGTTCATAACATGGTATAAAAGGAATAATGAACATTAAAAAGATTCATAATCAAGTAGAGATTAACTCAAGTTTATTATTCAGGATATTAAAGAACGGTCGAGTCAAGTCGGATACGAGGTATGGGACTTTGTCTCAATCTCCTTTCGTTGAGGCATATTTTATTTTATACACAACTTTCTTTTATACGGTGTATAAACCCCTTTGACTTTTACGTTTATTCAAAAGGAATCGTTTTTATACCAAGCGTTTACTAAACGACAAAAGGGAATGTTTTTGTCGTACGTATGTGGCGACAACGACTTCTCCGCCGTCGTGACCGTTATTTGAGTTTCGGCTTCCTCTACAAGCCATACCTTCTTTTTAAAAGAAAAATAAATACCATGTTTTACTTTTCTTTTATTTTAGTATTGAAAATGTTTTTAATAATGTTTTTATATCAATGTGTTGTATTGATATCTCGTGATTGAAATGTGGAAATGTTATGTTTCCTTTATGCATGTTTTATGTGATATGATGATGTTACGGTTCTTGGGAATTATTATGAAGACGGGTGGTTCCGTGATAAACTAAGGGCGGGTGAGCCCGTTATAGCTCTCCAATGCATTGGGTAACGCGAAGGAGTGAAACGTTAAGGTTTCTCCGAAGAGATTTTAGGGAATATACTGTGATGGGTTTTCCAAACGTAACCAAGAGGGTTACTCCCTACGTAAGAATGTTATGAATGCCTCAAGTTACCTTTATGTCTTATGATTTCTATGATTTATTCATGATTTTATGAGGTATGTTAAAGTGCCAATGTTTTATGGGTAAAGTATGATTTCATTCTTATGTATATATGAACTCATGTTTCCTTTCCATGTTTTTTTTATAACCCATACTGAGTTTTTATGCTCATCCCAAGTTTTTGAAATGTTTTTCACAGGTCAAGGGAAAGGTACATGATAAGATGATAGAGTCAAGGATGTGTCAAGAAATAATCCATGTTTTATTTTAAATGTGTTTCCATTGATGGGAATGAAGAATACTATCTTTATGTAACCACTTTGTTTATATGTGGAATGTAATGCAAGTTTTATGATCTAATTCTCTAAAACTCTAAACCCGAAAAGATCCTCAATGTGTAATCTTGTAATAACTCAAGATTAAGAAAGGTTTAAGGCTGGGGCCTTATAGTTGGTATCATAGGTCGGTTTAGATAACTTTAGTAGTTATAATTCTATTAAATGATTATCCAAAAATATTGTTTTGAAATGATATAGCATTTAAAGATTACCATGTTGCTTCATCTAAGACATGTTTGTTCAGAATGGTTTTCCGCAAAGGAAACAGGGAAGCAGTGCTAGGAAGGCATACAGAAGGAAATAACCTTCCGAATCAGCATCCAAAAATGGTCGGAATTGGAACTGAACAGTTTGTTGCAGTAATGGCGCAGTTGACTCAAGCGATAAATGGCGGTGGTATCCATGCACGAGATCAGCCAGAACAACCGCAGAGGAACATGTCAGTGGTGGAACATTTCATGAGGCAACATCCACCATCATTCAAAGGATCATCTGACCCTATTCTAGCTGAAGGGTGGATTAAAGCACTGGAGAAGATTTTTTATGTCATGGGGTGTTCAGACAATCAAAAGGTTAGTCTTGCTATTTACCGTTTGGAGGGTGAAGCATATCAGTGGTGGTCTATGGTTAAAAATATCAGGGACGCCGATGAGATTGATGCTCTTGACTGGGATGAATTCAAAGGTATGTTTCATGAGAAGTATTTTCCTAAGGCTGTTTGACTTAGGATGGAAAAGCAATTCTTGGAATTGAGGCAAGAGGAAGACTCAGTGGCTGCCTATGAAGAAAGGTTCACTCGATTGGCAAGGTATGCTCCAAATTTTATCCGGGACCTTGATAGTAAAATCAATCGTTTTTACTCAGGATTAAAGCCAAAGTATCGAAGGGCATTAGCTTCTCGTGAGTTTAAAAGTTATGAAAAGCTTGTTCGATGTGCTGAGAAGGTGGAAATGGAGTTCGCCGATGACCAAGTTTTCTATAACAACCAGCAGAAGAAGAGACCGAGGTGGCAGGAGAAAGGTAAGAATTCTTCAAAAAAGTCTGATGGTAAGAGAACTAAGTTTCCGGTTTGTGATAAATGTGGAAAAATGCATGCGGGGGAATGTCTTCTGAATTCTGGAAAGTGCTACCGATGTGGTAAGATGGGACATAAGGCTCGTGATTGCACTGAAAAGGATCAAGGTGAAGGTTAGAACAAATTTGACTTACAGTTAGTGAAATGTTATAAGTGCAATGAGATGGGTCACTATGCAAACGAGTGTCCGACAAGGAGCTTGAGTGATGAGAAGCAGTTAGACTACAAGCAGAAAGGGGTGGTGAAATCCTTTGCAACTACTTCAGCAGATGTCGGTCCATCAAATGAAGTTGTATCAGGTACTTTGTTTGTTTTTTCAGATTATGCCAGTGTGTTGTTTGATTCGGGGTCTACACATTCTTTCATCTCTGAAACCTTTTCTAGTAAAATGGGAATACCATATCAGGAAATGACTCCTGAACTTTTGGTAAAAACACCTGGGGGAAGTGTCGAGGCAAAAAGAATTTATAAGAATCTTCCTATCCTTATCTGTGGAAAGAACCTACTTGAAAACCTTATTGTTCTACCTCTAGTAGAGTTTGATGTTATCCTGGGTATGGATTGGCTCTCTATTTACCATGCTAAGATTGACTGTAGAGCTAAAGAAGTTTCTTTTCAGAAAGACTTTCAGTTTGTTTACAAGAATGAACCCTTACTTTTGATAACATATCAAGAGGCCGAGAAACGTGTAAAAGATGGAAATGAATGTTACCTTGCACACATCGTTGAAAATAAAGGAACTGTTCAGATTAATGATGTGCCAGTGGTAAATGAGTATCTTGATGTTTTTCCTGATGAGTTGCCTGGAATAATACCAGATCGGGAAGTTGAGTTTACTGTTGACTTAGTTCCTGATGCTAAGCCAATTTCAAAACCCCCTTATCGAATGGCACAAATTGAACTTTTAGAGTTGAAGGAGCAATTGCAAGATTTATTAGAGAAAGGTTTCATTAGACCTAGCACATCACCATGGGGTGCTCCTGTTTTATTTGTTAAAAAGAAAGATGGTTCTATGAGACTTTGCATTGATTATAGAGCCTTGAATAATATCACTGTTAAGAAAAAATATCCTTTGCCTCATATCGATGATTTGTTTGATCAGCTCCAGGGAGCTCAGTTTTTTTCAAAGATTGACTTGAGATCGGGGTACCATCAGCTGAAGGTCAAGGAGGCAGATATTCCGAAGACCGCGTTCCGTACGAGATATGGCCATTATGAATTTATAGTAATGCCTTTTGGGCTAACCAATGCACCTGCTGTATTCATGGACTTAATGAATAGAATTTTCCATGAGTTCTTGGATAAGTTTGTGGTGGTTTTCATTGATGATATTTTGGTGTTTTCTAAAAGTAAAGAGGAGCATGAAAAGCATTTAAGGGTTATCTTGCAAACCTTAAAAGAAAAGAAACTGTATGGGAAATTCAGCATGTGTGAGTTTTGGTTGCAACAAATTTCTTTCCTTGGTCACATTGTTTCTAAAGATGGAATAACTGTTGATCCTGCAAAAACAAAAGTTGTGGAAGAATGGCCAAGACCCACAAATGTAACCGAGATTCGTAGCTTCCTTGGTTTGGCGGGCTATTACCGAAGGTTTGTTAGAAATTTTTCACGGTTATCTAGTCCAATGACTAAGCTAACTCGGAAGGGTGTTAAGTTTATCTGGACAAAAGAATGTGATGATTATTTTCAGGAATTGAAAAGAAGATTGGTGAATGCTCCAGTTTTGGCACTACCTTCCAGGAATGGTGAGTTTGTTATATACAGTGATGCTTCATTGAAAGGACTTGGTTGCGTCCTAATGCAGAATGATCAGGTAATTGCTTATGCTTCACGACAGTTGAAAACTCATGAGGTAAATTACCCTACACATGATTTGGAACTAGCTGCTGTTGTTTTTGCTTTAAAAATTTGGAGGCATCATTTGTATGGAGTAAAGTGTGAAATATATACCGATCACAAAAGTTTAAAGTATATATTCACTCAGAAAGAGTTAAACATGAGACAAAGGAGATGGCTGGAATTAATCAAGGATTATGATTTTACAATTCATTACCATCCGAGAAAAGAAAATAAAGTGGCTGATGCTTTGAGTCGAAAAAGTAATGATTCATTAACAATGTTGCGGTTGGAACGTGATCCTTTGGTTAACGATTTGATGAACTTTGGCATAGAAGTTGTTGGTGCAGGAAGTCCTTCTGTTTTGTTTCAGGTATCAGTGAGATCATCTCTATCAGATAGAATCAAGCAAGCACAGAAGCAAGACAGTGAGTTGCAGAAAAGGGTAGAGCTAGTTCAAAAAGGTAAGTTGCCTGAATTCAACATTGATAATGATTGCGTTTTGAGATTTGGGAAGAGATTGTGTGTGCCTTGTGATTCACAGTGGAAGAGAGAGTTGTTATGTGAAGCTCATAGTTCTCCGTTTTCAGTTCATCCGGGAAGTACTAAGATGTATAGAGATCTGCGGGAGTATTACTGGTGGGATGGAATGAAAAGAGATATTGCTGATTTTACTGTGAAGTGTTTGACATGTCAACAGGTTAAAGCAGAGCGGCAGTTACCGAAAGGGATGCTTCAGCCTTTACCAGTGCCAGAGTGGAAATGGGAGAATATATCCATGGACTTTGTTGTTGGATTACCGAAGACATCTCGAGGTAATAATGAAATCTGGGTTATTGTTGATCGCTTGACCAAATCTGCTCATTTCCTTTCTATACGAGATACTTTCTCTCTTGATCAACTTTCTCGTTTGTATCTTAAAGAGATAGTCAGGTTACATGGAGTTCCTCTCTCCATTGTATCAGATCGTGATCCTAGGTTTACTTCTAACTTTTGGAAAGGCCTTCAGAAGTCGTTGGGTACTGAATTAAATTTTAGTATATATTTTCATCCTCAATCAGATGGGCAGTCAGAACGAACAATTCAGACATTGGAGGATATGCTACGAGCTTGTTCTATGGATTATCAGGGAAGTTGGGACCAACATCTTTCTTTGGTTGAGTTTTCATATAATAACAGTTTTCATTCCAGTATACAGATGGCACCATTTCAGGCATTATATGGGAAGCGGTGTCGAACTCCAGCTTTCTGGGATGAAGTGGGTGAAAGGAAGTTGATGGGACCAGAATTGGTAGAAGAGATGGCAGAAAAAGTTCAGCTGATTCAGAAACACATGAGAACAGCTCACAGCAGGCAGAAGAGTTATGCAGATAACTGGAGGAAGGATCTATCTTTCGAGGTAGGTGATCATGTTTTTCTCAAGGTTTCTCCTTGGAAAAGTGTGATGAGATTTGATAAGAAAGGAAAGTTGAGTCCAAGGTTTGTTGGACCATATGAAATTCTGGAGAGAGTTGGATCAGTTGCATACCGAGTGGCTTTACCTCCGAGTTTATCTCAGGTACACAATGTTTTTCACGTTTCGATGTTGAGAAAGTATATGCCAGATCCATATCATGTTTTGAGTCCAGAGGTAGTTCAGCTGGAAGAGAACCTATCTTATGAGGAACAACCGGTCCAGATTCTTGACCACAGGGAGCAAGTGTTACGGAATAAGGTGATTCACCAGGTAAAGGTTTTGTGAAAAAACCACATGATTGAAGAGGCAACATGGGAATCCGAAAATGCAATGAGGGATAAGTACCCTCATTTATTTGATAAGTAAATAAATTGCGGGGACACAATTTTCTAAAGGGGGGAAGGATGTAACATCCCAAGTAAGTAATGAATAATAGATATTTTTATCTATGTCTATTAATGATTAAGATAGTGTTATAGAGGCTTAAAATGAAAATAAATACAATCTTATGCATGGAATACACTAATATTCTTAAAAGATTGTTTTAGTGCCTTTTGATGGCAAACCATTTTTGAATCTATATTTTGACAATTTTATAAACTATGTTTGTCAAAATAAACTTATTCTTTATGATTGGGACATCAAAATTTACCTTGTGTGAATTTTTGGTATTTTTATGACAATATTCATTTTTTTAATGAATAGTGAAAAATACTGCATTTTACATCAAAAATGCTTTTTAATCTAATTTATTTATATGATTAGATTATGTTTTGAATTGGTTTTGAAGTGAAATTAGAATATATTTTTACCATTTTATCCAATGGTGGCCATTGGAATCAATTTCACTTTGAAATTAGACTTAAACTGGTGTCAATCTTTTGATACTTATTGTTTTGTAAAAACACGCTATTTGCTCTGGCAGCGGGAATTAATTATTAAATTAATTAATGTGACTTATATGATTTGAATTTTGTAAAATAGACTTCATTTTTGAATTCGGAATATCAAATATAGCTTAGGGTGAATTTTTGGTAATTTTCTGAAAAACTTCAATTTTTGATGAATAGTGAAACCACTAAGTGGTAATCAAGCAAACTGATTTTTTAGTTAAATGAAAGTTTACCACTAATGTGTATTGAATTTTGAAAATACGACATACATGTTTGTCATTAAGAAGTAAAATGTGGTTCAATGAGATTAAAATAATTTTTTTGGTGAATAGTAACTTATTAAGTTCTTAATCGCGATTAGTGGTAATTAGGGTAGTTTAAGGTCTAAATAAGGCTTTAATAATATGAAATGACCTAGACACATGTCCCAACCTCATTGGTTGTGTCATGGCCGACCATGAAATTCCATGGGTCAACTTGGGGACCCCATGGATCCACTTTTGTTGGGAAATGACATAAATTACTTTTTATTTAATGTTAAAGTGAAAATGACACAAACATAATATGTTTTACGAAAACAATTTTTAAGTGGGGTTATACAAGTCCAAATTTTTATTATAAATAGTCATTGGAAAGCTAAAAAGATTTCCTATATCAGAGTATTTTTTTTATAATTTTTCGACATTAAATATATTAAATTATTTATGACATAATAATGATGCAGCGAAGACATCATTATTTGACGATTTAAATAAAATGGAATGATAATGAAAAATATAAAACCTACACATGGACAAAACCAATTGTAAGAGTGGATTTCGAACCCTTATCACCTTATCCACGAATTATATCAATGTGGGACCTTTTAAAACCGAAACACATTTTCAAATAAAGTAATGTTTCTTTACTTTCCAAAAGTGCCCCTCCTCTCCTCTTATAAAAAGCCCCCACCTCTACCTCATTTCACACACTCTTCAAGCCTTTGGCTCGGCCAACCCCTGCCCATTTGCTCTCTACACATCCCTCTCCTCATCTTAGAAGATTACCTTTGGGCATAATCCTTTCAAAGGAAGCCTTTAGGCTCAAATCAAAAGGAGTTACACTTTTTAAGGTAATTCGTTCTCTCATGTTCATTTGTTTTATTTTGCTTCTCCAACCCCCTAAACTCTTTTTATTTACATATTTTGTAACAACACCAGTATCTTCAAAATAAAAGGATGTTGTTATAATATTTATTTGAGCTACACTCTCACACAACTACATCAAATGGTTAATGAACATACGGTTTCCGTGGATGGCGAAATTCTGCCTCCCGAAACGATGATTGTTCAACACTCATTTAACACCTTCAAAGGTGGCCATTATGATGTCACTATTTTTATATATGATATATAATATGTTTATGTTTTCCTTAAGCTTCTGTTTTTTTTCATTTTGGGCATACCTTTATGGTTTCCATTATGGGTAAACACGATATCTTCATTTTAGGAAGTGCGGACTACCGCCCCCTCAAAGTGATTTGATTCGTTAAATACCATATGTGGGACATATAAAGGATGGAACTATGATATTATATATGATATTATACTGTAATTATAATATACCTTTATATAATTATGATTCCATTCTATAAAATACGAAATAGAAATGAAAGTAGCGTTCATGCGTACGTACGGCTTACCGTCTCCATGAACGGTGCATTTCATTTCATACCTCTAAATGATTATGTAATATTATAAATGCAAGTATGTACTGGATATATATGACATATATGATATCTACATCATGAATACCATTCTGGATATAATGAACCTTTGACCAAATTAACAACATATAAGTGTAAGAAGTCTATTTTTGACTTAAGAACCAAATACCGACAAAATGAACATTATTAACTTAACTGATTACATGATGTTCATAACATGGTATAAAAGGAATAATGAACTTGAAAAAGATTCATAATCAAGTAGATATTAACTCAAGTTTATTATTCAGGAGATTAAAGAATTGTCGAGTCAAGTCGGATACGAGGTATGGGACTTCGTCTCAATCTCCTTTCGTTGAGGCATATTTTATTTTATACACAACTTTCTTTTATACGGTGTATAAACCCCTTTGACTTTTACGTTTATTCAAAAGGAATATTTATTATACGAAGCGTTTACTAAATGACAAAAGGGAATGTTTTTGTCGTACGTATGCGGCGACAACGACTTCTCCGCCATCGTGACCGTTATTTGAGTTTCGGCTTCCTCTACAAGCCATACCTTCTTGTTAAAAGAAAAATAAATACCATGTTTTACTTTTCTTTTATTTTAGTATTGAAAATGTTTTTAATAATGTTTTTATATCAATGTGTTGTATTGATATCTCATGATTGAAATGTGGAAATGTTATGTTTCCTTTATGCATGTTTTATGTGATATGATTATGTTATGGTTCTTGGGCATTATTATGATGATGGGTGGTTCCGTGATAAACTAAGGGCGGGTGAGCCCGTTATAGCTCTCCAATGCATTGGGTAACACGAAGGAGTGAAACGTTAAGGTTTCTCCAAAGAGATTTTAGGGAATATACTGTGATGGGTATTCCAAACGTAACCAAGAGGGTTACTCCCTACGTAAGAATGTTATGAATGCCTCAAGTTACCTTTATGTCTTATGATTTCTATGATTTATTCATGATTTTATGAGGTATGTTAAAGTGCCAATGTTTTATGGGTAAAGTATGATTTCATTCTTATGTATATATGAACTCATGTTTCCTTTCCATGTTTTTTTTATAACCCATACTGAGTTTTTATGCTCATCCCAAGTTTTTGAAATGTTTTTCACAGGTCAAGGGAAAGGTAGATGATAAGATGATAGAGTCAAGGATGTGTCAAGAAATAATCCATGTTTTATTTTAAATGTGTTTCCATTGATGGGAATGAAGAATACTATCTTTATGTAACCACTTTGTTTATATGTGGAATGTAATGCAAGTTTTATGATCTAATTCTCGAAAACTCTAAACCCGAAAAGATCCTCAATGTGTAATCTTGTAATAACTCAAGATTAAGCAAGGTTTAAGGCTAGGGCCTTATATGTAAAGTAAAATTCAGGGTCACACAATTTTCCATAATGCACCAGGATGATAAACATTAAAATACCACCAATAAAATATCTATTTCCAAAGAAGATATAAAAAATCAAAATTATAGTTTCTATCATGTTCAAATTTCACCCTATCGAATATCTGATATCAGACACATAGATAAACATATATAGTTATCTCTTTGTTATGATTCCTTCCAAAGGACCACCACTCTTGATCCTCAATCAAGGGGAAAAATTTTCCTTATAGACCTCCTTAATAACATGGGTGAAAATCATACTCTTAATGGCATCTTTTGAATCCTATTCATCTGAGGATAAGGAGTAATCCTCGTCATCTAATGACAAGGAGAGATACTTGTTGAAATTTTGTTGTAGAGAGATAACTGGTTTTTCTAATTGAATACCTGAGGATCTGGTGACAATTTTTCTCTCCAAATCAGAGTAATCTATACATTTATGCATCTTCATGGGGTGTCGGGAAATGAATTCATTTGGTTAGACAATTGAATTCCTAGATTTTTTAGAAATTGATTTCAAGTAGTCATCCTCAATTTGGAATACTTAATCAATCCAATCCTAGTTAGATTCACCATATTCAGATTGAGTCTCTTGTTGTTCTTCCTTATTAGGAGAAAAATGTGAGGTAATAGAAAAGAGATGATATTTATTAAAAACAACCATAAAGATTGAGAATGTGTCACCATATGGACTCAGAGTTTGACGCTGTTTAGAATGACCAGACCCATCCCAATTAGGTGTGAGCCTCATTAGAGTTCCCATAGCCATCTCTTAAGGGCCTGGTTGAGCATTATCCATCCACAATATCTCTGGAGGTTGTTGGGAATCAACATGTCTAATATGGGCCACAAGTTTCCCTATTTTCTTTTCATCATGATCCTTATTGCCTTTGTGAAAATGAAACATCTTACACTTTCCAACCTATATTGAATTTTTACGGGTAAAAGGGCATCGTATTGTTGGCTCCTGACCACAAACATTGGAGTAATGACAAATTCTGTGACAATTGTTGTAGTAGGATGGTAGATTTTCATAAGACACCACTTGATATAATCATGGATCATTATTTTGAATCTAAATATATGACATATAATGATGAGATATATCATCTTCAGTGAACACCCTCACAACTAATGTTTTGGAAATATTTTTGGTGGCAAAATCTAGTTTTAAATGTTGGCCAATTAAAATTGAAATTGGAAACATGGATACTCATTTTAAGAGGTGAAGTAGAATTACAATGAATCCAAAATATATTAAAGTAATGATAGGTTCAAAGATAGAATCATTTCTCTTAGAAAAAGTAATTTTCAACCACAATAATGATACTACTAAAAATTAATTAAATATTAATAAGTAAATTTTAATTACCTAAATCTATAATATTTTATGTTTTAAAAAATTCTTATTCTCATTTCTACTAATAATACTAATTGTTATGTTATAAATTTCATGTTAAAGAATAAAAATAAAAATAATAAGTCATTATTTTTTAAACCATGGTGTTTTATGTAAATAATGAGATTGATTAAATAAATAAATTAGAAAACCAGTTTCGTAAAAACAATGGGTATTAAACTCAAAAAAACTAAAATTGATTACTCCTAAAAATTTATTATTATGATAAAAATAAATTATGATACATTTCCCACAACACAACCTCAATTTATGAAATAATTTATTAAGGATAAACGTTTTTCTGCAAATCATTTACCAGGGTAGTGTCTTTGTATTGTAGCACATTATTTTTGTGACCTAGAGTCTCCCCCAATTATTCATTATAGGAAATATAATGTCCCATATATTCAACCAGTGATTTCAGTACATCTGATGGATCTTAAATTAAATTTTTCAATATGGATACATGAACACACTATTTACAAGAGAGGGATCGATTGAATGATCCATATGATAAGTAACTATCTTGATATGATCAATATTTTAAAAGGGACCAAAATGTCATGGGATAAACATTCATTTATATCATTATAAAAATTTCATCATTTGGTTGTTTTCCAATTAATTTCCATTTAATATTTTAATTTAATATTCATGATGATTTTTCAAGTCCCATGCACGAAAATCAACATAGGTTCAATGGGTCATTAATTTAGCCTCTGAAAAATTAACAAAATGAAAATTGTTAGAAGATGTTATTAAATGACATCAAAAGTTCAACATAATCCATTAAATGAATATTTATCCATAAGGCCAGTATATGTAGGAAAAAAATTGAAATCCAAAACGTTTTTAATGAAAGCCTCAAAATTTTCAAAAATCAACATATCATTAATCACGAAAATATCATAATGTTGCTATTAATTATAACATAACATATATTTTTATATATGGGTTATGTACTCTCACGAAAAATATTGATTAAAATAATTACAATATAACTTCCATTAAAATATAAATTATTCCTCATTTATTAAATAAAAACATACAATACTGTGTATATTCCATAAATCCAAAAATGTTATAAACTCAAATAGTGATAATATAACCCAAATTTTAATCATTAACCATTCCAATTTTCATGAATACAATCCAATTTACTATTTCAAAATTAGTCATCTCATTTTCCAATATAACAACATTATCTCGACATGAGGAACATATTATGGGTTTTCATTCACTTAATCATAAAATATATCCTTTCTATTAAATCATATTCTTCGGTCATCAGTACAATTCAACTTGTTTTTGAATTTTTTTTAATAAAAACATACTTCGTAAAAATCAATATATATTTAAAAATTATTGACCTCCGATACATAAACACATTAATAATTACATTTATTTCTGAAACTATTAACTGTGGTTTATCATCTTATTCCTTAATATCATTTTCATTTCATATGTCAATTTTAATATCTTCATCATCTACAAAAAACCCATTATGTAAACAACCTTGCTGACCCTCTTCATGATCTCTCCCTCTATGACATAGATTTTTTTAATTCCCATAGTTTATAGAATTAAAACATTCAATCATTGATGATTTCTATTGGAAACCATTTTTCCCATCCATTAAATTAAATATACAATTCATTATTCATAAAAAGTTACTAACACTATACCCTTCTACTCAACACATAAAACATTTATCATTCCATTGTGGGGTTACCTTAAGTGATTCTTACCACATTATTTACATATAAGAGTCTGAATATTCTCTCCTCCATGATCTCTACCACCTAAACTCCATAAAAAACGTTATCCATCTCTTTTTTGGTGAGTCGGATATTTGGTTAAGGTGAATGTAGTTAATCATACACCATAATCACAATATTTTTCACACCAGTAATTATTTTATTTGGATTATCATCAATTAATTGTCTATAAAATTCAATGTGAAACCAAATTCATCTATTTCATTCCAGTGACTAAAAACCAAAAACATAGCGTGGAAGAAAATTCCACATTAGGAACCACATAATAAAAAAAATAATATATAAAATGATTGAACCATGACACTATCTTTTTGTTATACGACCTATTATTTTTTATCCTTGGTCCAAAAATATCATTTTATATTTTAATTAATGATGATGTTTCATTTTGATAATGTGAATTAACTAATTTATATCCATATTGATTTTCAAACAAAATGTAAATTAAGACACACTCACCGTTCCCCTTAATGATGATTATGATATAGTTTAACAAATCATTTCAAGGTTGAATCCCCTAGATGTATCTTCCCCAAAAAAACTCACTTGTAATATATTGAAAATGTTGTTTTTCTAAGAGAACCACATAATATAATCTCGAAGAAAACATTAAGATTTAATCATATACAGAGACTCGTCTTATGAGTTAATCACTATTTTTCTCTAATCATTGTTCCCAAGGGTTACCTAAGCATTTTCTCTGATAACAACTATAATGATAAAAATTTATAATACATAAATTTCAAATCTTAAAAAATATTCATTATATAACATGATGATCAATTTTGGTAAAAGTGCATTTGGAAACATTGAAAAGTAAACAACTAGTTTATATGTGATTTATAATATCTCCAACTAATTATGTCAAATGTAGACCCCCTCTTAGAATTATCATACATAAAAGTTTCATCATAACATGGGAAATAAAACAGCAAAATGATTGATATCATATTCTTGGTAATGGTAAACAAGGGAGATATTAATTATCCTATATGTATAACATGGGAATAATGGTATAATAACATGAGTTTAACATTTTAAAATGATACCATACATATCATATATCATAAAACATGATTCATGGAATAAATAATGGTAGTTCATAAGACATGAATCATAATTGAATCATTTTACACTAGTGATTATACAATAAAAATGACATAATATATAGATTTTTGGAGTAGATCTGTCCTTATATCACTATGAACATATATAAATACAAATAATTTCACTAATTATATTTTTGATATTAAATAAATACCTTGAATAACCATATTGACATGCGACCTATCCCATTCTTAATTTGGTTCAAATGAAAAATAGGACCATGATTAATCTTTTAGGCCTAAAAACTAGGATATTTCTTAATCTTATTAACATGAAAGCGGTTACAGAAAAAAATTCAGAACATGACCCTCGGTTAACACATAACATAATTATTTCATGAGTTATATATCATTTCACAATGAATTAGAAAGGTATAATGTTCTAACAATATTTTTTATAATGTAACCACTGTCTTTGGTAATAATATAACAACAATAGAAATATTGAAAATATTGAATAGAAGTGCCACAATATCATATAACATACATCATATCAGAATCAAGAATAATAAATTTGATTCATAATCATTTACAAATTGCATCATAGTATAAACCATAGGAATAGAAGTTGTTTTTATGAGTATTTCATCATTTAATAACCCATGGAAGAAAAACATGTTCCATAAAATGCTTAGCACCATAAACAAAATCCATTTCGAGAAATAATTAGAATGGAATTAATTGATATTATTGCAATAAAACAATATGTTACATCAAATGACATCATCATAGATTAATAATGATTTAGAAATGTTGCGTAGAAAATTTAGAGAGTAAAATATCCTTTACGTTTTGAAAAATATTAAAACAGAATTTTATTTGAATAAACTAGTATAAAAATTACCATGGAAACAAAAAAAATGATTCTATAAAGATCAATTAAAACATTTCATGACGAAAATATCCTTTCTATTTGATGTTTCTTATTTGAATTAAAAAATCATTAAAATATTAAATAGAACATTTTCATTGAAAATAACCTTGAAATCCAATAAAAAATCCATTAAATCATTGAGTGATCATGAAAACGGATAATGTTTTTAAAGTTGTACATGTTAAAAATAACATTCCATTCCCATATTTAGTAAAGTAAAAAATGGGGTTCTAATGAAAATAAAAATAAATTTAATTTTAATAAATTTTGTAAAAATAAAAAATTATGTAAAAATATATTTAAACAATCATTATAAAATATTAAGAAACTTTTAAAATTATTTTTGAGAACACAGACATGAATGAAAATAGACATTCAATAAAAGTGATAACTAAAGCCAATTCTTCTTAAAACCATTCTTCTAAAATCTGGAATATATATGGATAAATTGAATAAAAAGATTTTCATCTTCATGAAATTACCATAAAATTAAAATCCTCATTCATTTATTTAGAGTTAGATCATATTAACTCATCATTGGAAGCTTAATAATAAACAACCCTGCTAAACAATGGACAATTAAAATCAAACTATTACCACTTTGGTAAATTTTTAATCGTAATCCTCATTTATGAATAAAATTATGAAATAATAAATATATTGATAATAATTAAATTATTTATAAAACATCTTAAATGTAATGTATATACACATAATAAAATAGGATAGATTAAAAACATAAGAAATTAACTAATAAAGCACACTTGAGAAGAAATCACCTTACCATTTATGTCAACATACATCATAGACATTTCACCCTGCATTATAAATAAATTTATTTTACTAAACATATATTATATAACCATATTGATATATTTCATAACATATATTATTTACTTATAAAATTTCATTATTATTTTATTGACAATTCCTTGATAAAATCATGTTCTGGTAATGGAATATTTTCATTCATGTATATTTTTATTGGTATTTTTGGTTATTTTAGTTTAACCTTTTTTCGACAATATATATAATATTAAAAATTATATAAATATCATATTTATTTATTATATATTTATACATACTCAGGAAATAAATTTAGAGATATAAAATTAATTACAACCTTGATAGAGAATGTAGGCAATAAGTACGCATGAACGTTGTTTCCTTTATCCAACAGAAGAACAAAAATAATGGTAAATAATATATTAATTTAAAAGTATCATTTATAGGTCATATATATCAAATATTTTCATTTAAATGATACTTATTTACTATCATTTAATGATTTTGTGATTAACAAATCAAATTTCTTCAAGATGTGGTAGTCTTCCATACACAAGAGTGACATTATCGTATTCCGAATGAATGGAAATAAAGATGTTATATATAATATTATAAATAAATATGTATATTAATTCAAAAATATAATAATAATATATAAAATTCATAATTATATTCATCTGGTATTTGTGTTTATGGAAGGTAAATAACATTAGTTTGTATTGTGGTAGTCTGTCGTATACACGATAGACATTTTTTCCAATGAAATGGAGGACTATATGGATTTATTTAATGAAAAATAATAACAAAATCAACTTAAATGATACATAATTTAGTTAATATAATTAAATTATAAATACAATAATGATGGTTGTAAGAGAATTATCAAAAAATAAAGAGCATATTTGAGACAATTAACTTTACTAAGAAAAACACCCTTTCGATATCTTATTAAGGACTATATGGATGGTCTTTTTGAGTGAAAATAACCAATACAATTTTATATGGATTTTTCAGTGGTCATATTTATGGTTTTTTCATTCAAAATATCATTAAAAGTGGGAATAAGTATGGGGAGTAAAAGCCCATTTAAAATTGAGCAGTTGTATTTATGTAAAGACCAATAAAAATTTAAATACATCAAAGTCACAATCAACAAAATGGATAACAAAATTTCTTGATAATTTATTTTGGGGATGATATTTTTCGATCCATACTTACCCAGAAACACATGTTTTAAACATTTTATTCATCCCTATTTATGTTTACTTAATTTTACCATTTATATTCTCACCACAGTGACTTGAATCTTTCTATTTACCTAGCTAATTTTTCATTAAGGTATAAAATAGAAATTAGTATTATAAAATAATTTAAAACCACATATTACAAATAATAAATCAAATTTATTAATAAAAAATATACATCTGTGGGAATTTAATTTTAACGATAGCAGATGTAATTATAAAAAACCCATTATAACCTTTATCGGTGTATTTAATTTTTATTATGTATATTAATAATTATGATAAAAGTATAATTTTTACCTATTATATATTACAAATTAACAAAATTCAAAATATATAATCCATTTTATCATATACACATCACATAAATTGATAAATATAATTTATGATTAATCTGATTGATGTGATGGAAAAGCAGTTTTCTAAAGTGAATATTTTTTAACTCATAAAAAATCTTGACATTGAAATTTAATATTAATTTGAATAAAATGACATAACCTGGATTAATAAATATATTAATAAAGAAATATTCAATGGACTATTTTTTAAATAAGTGGGAAACTTATAAATGTTTTAAACCAAAAGAATTTGTTTACTAAAAACAATATTTTTAATATTTTACAAAAAATTAGTCTGCTAAAAACAACTTCAAAAAATCTACCTAATATTATTTTTATAATATTATTATAAAAATGAATTTAATTATTTAAAATATTTTTTCTAAAACATTAAAAAATTAATTTTTAAATTTATTCACAAAATGTAAAAAAATTTCTAAACAAGTATTTTCAAATCATATAAAAAAATTACTTAAAATTATGTTTTTTATTTATTAATATATTATATTTATAAAAAAATTGAATTTACTATATTAAAAAATTTATTAATATCTATTCTTTTTTTTGTGGATACATTATAAATTACACCATTAAGTATTATATTAATGGCATATAAGGTTTTTTTAACACTCTATTACATGTAATGAAAGATATCAACAAAATTAAATTTATTCAAAAAATATATTTCTTAATATATCAAGGTGTTAAAAAATATCTTTTTTTCAGTACTATATAATTTATGAAAATATCATATAAATGATAAAATGAATATATATATTTCATAGAAATTTATTTTCCAATGATCATAAGAATTTTAATTTTTCAAAATATAGTTAATGAACAAGAAATTTATAAGAGATGAAAGTTAAACATAGATTCATAAAAAATATTGATTTTAGGAAATTTAATAATGTCATATAGAGGAGAAAATAAAATACATGTCAAATATAAAAAAATATTTTATTTTATGTGTTTTATTTGAAATAAAATTTAAATTATGTATAAAAATATAATTATCATAAATCTCTTATAGAGTCAAAAAGCTATATTAATATTGTCTAATTTATAAAAAATATTCCTTTTGAGGTTTTGATTTTTTTTTTAAATGTCCGTTTTGGATGAAATTATAAGTATTCCATTAAAAAATTGATAATCTTAATGGTGACTTAAAATGTGAATAATAAATCATTTGATTAATGATAATGGCTTCATGAAATAATTTTTAAGAATATGGACATGGAAGAAAAATAAATCTCATTAAAAGGGAAATAATGTCACTCATTCTTTAAAAAATTATTTTCATGATTCGTGTAAGAAAGTGTCGATTTTTTTGGAATAAATTAGGTAAATTTATTAAATATATATATGATAATAAAATATATTTAATTTAAAAAGGATAGGCTATATCATTCCTTCAAAAATTGAGCCATCCAAAAACATGAGATTTGTAAATTAAATTCCTACCAATTTTGTAACATGTAAATTTAAACATCGTAAAATAATTAAACTAGATTTAACTAATAACAATGAATATATATCTATTTATTTTATATATATCAATGTGGTATCATATACATCATGTAAATTTGAATTGGCATTTCATAATATATATGTAGCCATGGAGTGTAAATTCAGATGAAATACTTTACATCACACTTCCCATTTGTTTAAAATGGATTATTCAATTTAATTATGGTTTTAAAGATGTTACTAATTTATAATAGAATCTTATTAATATTTATAATTTTATATAAAATCGTTTTATGTTGTAATAAGTGTATTAATTTATAATAAAAGTATAGAAGAACTTGATAAATTTTTTGTTAGGTATATATTATGTTGTTATCCTAAAAATAAATCTCTACCTTGATACTGCAACAAGACATGGATTTAAATAAATATATGTAGGTGTAACAACATAGACAAGGAGAGTCAGGCCAGACTCTATATAAACTAGAACAAGACAATGTGCCTTTCTATGCTCCTGGTCTGACATTCCTTTGGGAAATTCATAGAATAATTATAATTATATATAGAGACCATTAAAAATTATTTAAAAATATAAGGAAAATAAATAACCTAGGAAAAAGATTAAACCAATGAAACACGTATGTTGAAATAAAATGTAACAAGTATAAATGTTCTAGGGTTCTATTAAAAACTATATTAAAAAATATTTTTAGTGCTTAAACTTATATTAAAGATATCCATAATATTTATGTTTAAAATTATATTAATATGGTTTTGGAAAACCTATATGTTAGGTGATAACCCATCATGTTCAGAAAGGCTAAGGGACTTGAAACCATTATTTATGGGTTATAAGGTTTCACACCTACCAATGGAATACAAAATTTTATTTATAGATTTTAATTATTTTTAGATAAATATTTTGAAATATAAATATTAATAATGAATAAATTGTTTAACTTTTTAGGTGAATAGATTATTTTCATAAATATATATATATTTTAAAATAGTTTGAGACAAATGGTTAAATTGTTCACACTTTTATGAGAATTCAGATCTATTAAATGTGTATTGCAGTGCTTTTGAAATCTATATTAATTATGTGATGTCCATTTATTGAATTAATGTATGATTAATAAATTGATATAAGCACAACTAATGTATAAAATTGTGTACATAAATTTTTTTCTCATAATTGTTTTTCTTTATAATCCTGATATTAAAAATAATTCCTCTTCCTTCGAAACAATATCTTACATAAAAAATTGTCTCAATAACAATTTTTAACTGATATTACTTTAAATGAATATGGAATTATGGTCATGAGGCCTTCAAATTTATATCAATATTTAAAAATTTGTGATTTATGACCTCAATAAATACCTATATATATTTACTCTATTCCTCCATATATTTATCTCTATTTCTCACTAATTGTATCCCACATAGAGACATAGTTATATATTGGTATACGTGACTATTTTACAACTGATTCTTTCTTTATAGGGGATGCTTCATGAAATCATATAACTGTTATGGATTTCAACATAGTAAAAACTAATAGAAAATCATTATGAAGGTTGATTTTAAATTTTGAGGATGAAAATTTATTACTATGAGGAGAATGTGGAACAAAAATTTTCTAATGTACACTCTATTTGATAGAGTTATTTAAACTTAACACCCAGAGAGTAAGAGAATATAATATCCTTATACATTACAATATAATTTTTATTCAATATAAATTAAATATACAATAAATCATGAAATCCACACAATAATGAGTTATCTTGCATCACATGAAATAAAAAACTTCTTTAAAGGCTTTATTTACAGAGAAGGCCCAGTTTTATTGAACAACATTAGATTATTAAAATATCAATAGTTTATAAAATAAGATATAATGAAGAAATTAAATTAAAAAATATGAAAATGATTAACTATATTATAACAACATTTGTTTTACAAAAATATAAAATGAATTAATTGGTTAAAAATTATTTTGAAATGAATATAAGAACCATCTGAATATAAAAGAAAAAATTATATGTATTATATATTCATTCAAATATTCTTTAGATTCATATAGCATATTTTATAGTCATTCAATAAGAATGTATCCAATATTTTTCATAAAAATAAATATTTAACTAGTGGAAATTTTAATTAATTTTAATGGGGAACCAACATTAAATATAAATTTCTTCAATTTTATAAATTTAATATAAAATAATAAAATTAATTTTTTTAATGTTGAAATTTAAAATTATGTTAGGGTGATTTTTTGGTATTTTTCATTCAAGGTTCATTTTTCTTGAATAATGAAAATATGGAATTTTGATTCAAAACAAAATTTCCATATAATTTATTTATTTATTCAAATGAACTATTAATTTGGTTATAATGGTAAATTAGTTAAAATTTTAATCAATAACACAAATTGAGGTAATTAATATGAATTTTAGTTTCAAATTATATAAAAAAGCAAGAATACTTTTCAAAGTTTTTGATTAAAACTATTTTTTGTCATTGCATCAATGGAATTATTGTTAAATTAAATTTTACTATTAAGTTTATTTTAATAAATAAATTTCTATTCCAAATTTGTATTAAAACTAATTTATAATTTCTAATATTATAAAATTATTTTTTTAATAAAAATGTATTGAAATATATTACAATAAAGAGAGGAGATTCAGAGAATAATTATATTAACAATGGACTGAACCATAAATATAAAAGCAATAAATAACTTTGAAAAATATAAAAAATCCCTTGTATGGACATATTTAGATCCTATATTTTCTATTATAAAACTTCCACCATTAATGGGTAAATTTTTCATCGGAAAACTAAGGGTGGAATTCCTATTCCAAAAATTTATAAGAATTCCACTCCTCCTCAACTATGAAAAAGAACTCACCCCAACCACTTCTTCATAGCACTCATGACCACTGCAACACACCTCTAAAATTAAAATCATAATATTTTTTATTTAATTTCTTTGGATACTCTCATCGTGGTTTGGGTTGAGTGATAGTATAAAAGTATTGGTGTTTTTTTGATTTTTTTGGCTTACAGGCCGGTGCACGAGCATCACACAGTTAGTGGTAACTGCATGGTTGTCCATGAGGATTATGTGGCTAACAAATAATTATAATTAGTAAATTTTACATGTATTTAAACAATAATAATAAATTTTTTGTTTTGGATAATAATAATATTATTATTTAAATTTTTATTAATAATAATAATTTTTTTATATTTTTATTAATACTATTATTATTACAAATAATATGAATATTATTAATATGATGATTATGAAGATGGAGATGATGATGATTGTTATTATTATTATTTAGTTATTATATATGTATTTTGGGGTTTTAGTCTCCCCCCTCTCCCTCTCTCCCACCTTTCACACACCTTCTCCCCACTCACATGAGCAGCATGTTTCCCCCCAGCAGCCATCTTCATCATCAGTTCTCCCTCTTTTTTGGCTGCACATAGCGTGACCTCCATTTAGTGGCCTCCCTCCCTAGAAGACCCTCCTCCTCTGGCTGAACTCCCCAGCATGTGGCCCTCCTCATGTCGACCTCCCTAACGTACAACTCTCTTCTTACTAATGACCCCAACACACAACCCTTCACTCTCTAAACTCCCAGGCATGTGGCCCTTCTCCAATAGAAATCATCCCCAGCATGTGACCCCCTTTGATGAGATTCCATTGTTTTCATTAAGGATTTATTCCCATGGACGAAGCCTAGGGTTTCTGGTATGGCGATAATTGATTTTTTTCTTCATTGTCTTGGGTGTTTGGATTGGTCTTCGGGGTGTTCACCCTCTCATTTGATTGTTTTGTCTCGTTCTAACACCAACAAGGTAGGTAAATATTTGTTTTCCTTTCTGATGAAATATTTGAGGTTTATTGTTAGGTCCACTGGGCTGAATACCCTGAGAGGGGGGGTGAATCAGGGTATGACTAATTAAAACTTAAAGCCCTTTCTGATCTTGTTTCGCTGTTAAGCAAAACACTCTTCTCTCTCTTTCCTGCTGCACAATATAAACAGAAAGTAAACCAAGCACACGACACAACAATTTTACTTGGTTCACCGCTAAGGGCTACGTCCAAGGAGCATACGCCGAAAAGTTGCCGGTCGTACCAAGTCCACTAAACTTCACTAGCTGCGGATTACAATGTTCGGGCTAGATCACTTCTATGCCCAGGCTCACTGCCTATACAATGTTTAGGGTCAGCTCACTGCTTTCCCAAGGGTCACTCCCTGTTTCTCTCTCTCTGGCTCACTGCCGGTGGAGAGGATCACCATCTTCCTCTTCCTAAGCTCACTGCTCTTGGAAGGGATTCACTCACAGTTTATAGACCTGTAGGTCTCTTCATTTTCATGAAGGAATGCATCTTCCTCTGTATGTAGATGCTCTGTTGAAGTCCAACTTTCACCCGCAGGTGAATCTCACTTTGCACCGGATATACCGGGCAACCTCAATTTTTACGCGCAACCCTTACGGTGCCTTGCGCGCAATTTCTATGATTTGCACGAAATTCCTTTTTCGCGCAACCTCCAAATATTACCAGCAGCCTCAAAACTGCCTTGCGCGCAATTTACTGATTTTGCACGAAATTCACTTTTCGCGCAATCTTCCTTTTACGCGCCAACACCAACTTTCTACGCAGCCTTTGCTTTTCGCGCAATCTGACTTTACGCGCAAACTTTAAGTTTACGCGCAACACACTTTCTAACTTCAATTTCGCGAACCAGAGCTCGGGTATTTTCTATGTCTTGAACTCTACTGAATGGAGGAGGGTCACTTCATATTTATAGGCAAAATCGACCCCGCACGAAAAACCATCCTTGAGCGCGTAATCCGCTTTGATCTTCCGCGCACAAACATTTTCCGCGCACTGCTCCATAATTTCGCGCACCTCATGCCTTTGCCATTTTACGAGCTTCGGACCTCGTAACACCTCTTGCGCGAAATACTTCATCCGCTATTTCGCGCGCCACTTCAATTTTACGCGCACGCCTCCAAAATTTCGCGCGCCTCATGCCTTTACCGATTTTCAAGCTTTTGGCCTTGAAACATCTTTTGCGCGAAATACAATTTCGCGCAACCCGCTGTTTTGCGCGCCACACTTCAAGATTTCGCGCAACCCGCTAGTTTTGCACGCCATGCTTGATTTTTCCGCACACCTCCTTCATTTCTCTCTCCTCAACCTTTGCCAACAACATATCACTCCATTTTCCATTGGCGATTATCAGGCCCAAAAATTTGGCAAACACTGGAAAACGGCGCCACCTTGTACTGCTCTTTTGTACCGCCTCCAGATCGTTCTTTCCTTTGTCAAAGTTCTTTGTCAACATGGAATGTCAACAACTTCTCGGGAACTCGACAATTCTCCATGGAAACCTGCTTTGTCAACAAACACAATCAACCCAAAAATGCTGCAATGTTACCTTGAGGGATTTTTGCCCAACAATCTCCCCCTTTGGGTTTGTTGACAACTCTTCACAACTCTGCTCAGAAATATTTTCTGCACTTTGATACCTCACTGAGTCTTCCTCCAGCTGCTACCACCATTCGCCTCTTGCGATTATGATAGCGTTCAAGGATTCACTTAACATGTACTCTAAGCCCACATGAGCAATGCTCGGCGTGAGAAACAAGAGTAGTATGAAAAGTTCATCAATGAATCACTTCATGTCAGACCCCAATTGTCGATTCCACCCTGATACCAATTCTTAAAATAAAACCAGTTGTTGAACCACACTGATACCAATTGGTGAATTCTTAGGTTGATACCACTTGTTGATAGCTGGACACCATCTCACACCATTCCAACACCACTGTTCTGCTTTTATCACGATACTCAGCTGTCGTGATACCTATTCTTTGATCGATCACTTCTAGCATCGTCAGATTTAAAAATCTCTCCCCCTTTCTCATTTCTCCCCCTATCTGGCTACTCCACCTGTCAGCTTCTCCCCGTAACAAGTATGATTTATCAAATCTCCGCACTATTTTCTCCCTTGAACAAACACTTTTCTCCCCCTTTGTCAACGAACCCAAAGGTCACGCCTTTGTAGTCTGTAACATAGTAGAGAACACATATCAGCACATTAGGGAAAAACACACCATACCTCGGGGAGAGGGGGGGTGGGGGACCCACATCCACACTATTTCAAGTGCGGGGAATCGACTGAACTCCCAGAGCCAGTCGATGCCTCTCAAAAGCTTCCTTGGGTAAGGCCTTTGTCAGAATGTCTGCAACCTGTAGTTCTGTAGGCACGTACTCCAACTTTACAATTCCCTGCTCAACCTTCTCCTTGATAAAATGATACTTAATCTCAATGTGCTTTGTCCTTGAATGATGGACGGGATTTTTGCTAAGATTTATAGCACTTGAGTTGTCACACTGGATTCCGATCGGAGACTTCACTTCAACTCCCATATCTTCAAGCTGCTGCTTCATCCACAATAACTGTGTGCATGCTTGAGTGGCCGCAATATACTCAGCTTCTGCGGTGCTCAATGAAATGCAATCTTGTTTCTTGCTTAGCCAAGAAATACACAATCCACCAAGATAGAATGCACCACCTGACGTTGATTTTCTATCATCGACTGAACCGGCCCAGTCTGCATCAGTGTACCCCAATAACTCTGTCTGAGATTTGTCATTGTATGTCAAGCCGGAGTCCACCGTGCCCTTAATATACCGAAGTATTATTTTTACTGCGAGCATGTGACTTTCCTTGGGATTGCTTTGATATCTCGCTGCTTGGCATGTGGCGAAAACAATATCAGGCCTTGTTGCGGTTAAGTACAACAGACTTCCAATGATTTGCCTGTATTCTGTGATATTAACTGCCTTGCCATCCTCATCTTTTGATAATTTCATCCGGGTAGCCACCGGAGTCTTCATCTCCTTGGAATTTTCCATTCCAAACCTTCTCAGGACCTCCTTGGCATATTTAGATTGAGAAATGAATGTTCCATTCCTTCCTTGTGTGACCTGTAGACCAAGGAAAAACGTTAGCTCTCCAATCATTGACATTTCAAACTCATTTTTCATGAATTCGGAAAACTGTCTGCACTGAGCTTCATCTGATCCACCAAATATTATGTCATCGACATAAACCAACACCATCATCCTTTTATTACTGTCATTACTGAAATAGAGATTGTAATCAACTCCTCCACGCTGAAAACCAAGCTTCTTCAAGTACTGATCAAGCCTTGAGTACCATGCCCTTGGTGCTTGTTTCAGCCCATACAATGCCTTCTTCAGCCTGCAAACTTTGTTCTCATCCTCATGAATGAGAAAACCATCTGGCTGCTCAATATACACCTCCTCTTCCAGAACCCCATTCAAGAATGCGGATTTGACATCCATCTGGAACACTTTGAACTTCCTTTGCACTGCGATGGCTAGGAATAATCTTATTGTCTCCAGCCTTGCAACCGGTGCAAATGTCTCATCAACATCAATTACCTCGATTTGGGAGTACCCCTTGCACACTAGTCGTGCTTTGTTCCGAATCACTATTCCATATTCATTCATCTTGTTGCGATAGACCCATTTGGTCCCAATGACATTCTTGTCCGCTGGCCTCGAAACAATCTCCCATGTCTGGTTCTTCTCAATCTGATCAAGCTCTTCGTTCATGGCCTGAACCCGGTTTTCATCTTCAGCTGCATCAGAAAAACATTTCGGATCCACTTGAGACAAAAACGATGCTTGCTGTGATGATTTCATTCTTTGAGTCTGAACTGGAGCTGTTTGATCACCAATGATATTCTGCCTATCAATCTCAGCTCGACTCTTTGTCTTCCTCGCAGACACCGACTTGACACTTTCCTCTTCATCATCAGTATCTTCTTCTGAGTCAGCTTCTGCCACTTCTGCTCCCCCTGGGTTGCTTACCTCATCATCAATTTCATCCAGGAACTGTTCACTGGGTCATTGAGCAGTCTGTTCATTTTCGACTATAGTGACATCATTACTCTCAACAATTTTTCCCAGCCTCTTGTTGAAGCATTTATACGCTTTGCTTTTCCCTGAATAGCCAAGGAATATCCCTTCATCTCCTCGTGCCTCAAACTTCCTATGATGTTCTTTGTTGAGAATGAAACACTTACTTCCAAAGATTCGAAAGTATTTCAACGTTGGATTCTTTCCGTACCACAGTTCATACGGAGTCTTCCCTTGCTTCGGACATAACAGGGACCTGTTTGAAACATAGACCGATGTCAAAACTGCTTCCTTCCAAAATTTCTCTGGTAGGTCCTTATCAATAAGCATTGTTCTGGCCATGTTGTTAATGATCTGATTCCTCCTTTCTACCACTCTATTCTTTTGGGGAGTTCTTACTGATGAAACTTGATGCCTTATCCCATGTTTCTCGAGATAGTTTTCAACCTGACTGTTTGTAAATTCTGTACCGTTATCAGTACGAAACCTCAGAATTTTCTGCCCAAGCATCTTTTCTGATTCCCTCCTGTACTGCTTTATGCAACTGAACACCTCTGTCTTATGGGTAATGATGAATACCCAGGCCATTCTACTGTAGTCATCAATGAAAAGAACATAGTACCTTTGCCCATCTATAGCTCGTGGTGAGATAGGTCCACATACATCAGCATGCACCAATTCGAGCACTCGAGTTGCTTTTTGTTCCTTTGGCCTGTATGTCTTCCTGATGATCTTCCCTTGTTGACAAGCATCACACGTATGAGTGCGATCACGTGATAGTTTGGGAAGGTCTCTAGCAGCATCACACTTTACCAGATCTTCCATAGATGGTTGACATAGATGACCAAGTCGCTTATGCCACAGCTGATTTTCTTCTTCTCTGGATAAAAGGCATGAATCTTCTTCCCCACCTACCAGGTAAAGATTCCCCTTTGTTCGTTTTCCCTGAAGAATGACTATTCCATCTTTTCCTTTAACAATACCCATCTACTTGGTAAAATGTATAGAGTGCCCAGAGTCACATAGTTGACTGACGCTAAGCAAATTATGACTGAGACCCTCTACCACCAAGACATCAGCATGTCTCATTTCTTTGCCCCCAAACTTGGCTTTTCCTGAGCCAACAATCTTCAGGCCTTCATCATTTCCAAACTTGACAACTCCTTCTTTGTCATATTTTATTCCTGTAACCAGATCCTTATTACCCGTCATGTGGGATGTGCAACCACTGTCAAGGATCCAAACACCAGAACGGTCTGATGCTTTAAGGGAAATTTCAGCAACTACGGCCTTCTCAGTTTTCTTCTTCCTAGTCCATACTTTTTCTTTCATACTCGGCATGGATTGAGGCTTCTGTTCTTTCTCAGAGTATGATGGACCAACTTCATCTTGCAAAACTGCAAATCTGTTCTGAACTTTTAACTCATTTGTCGGTTTACTGATCTGCTGCTTGCGAACATTTTGATTCTGTTTTGACACATTTTTCTGAATGGTCGGAGTGCAGTACCTAGCCATGTGTCCAAATCCTCCGCACCAAAAACAGTGTCCTTCAAAAAATGTTCTGGAAAACCGTTCTCTGTTTGGCTGCCATCTCTGTTCTTGTTCCCTTCTATATCTTTTGGCTATGGAACACACATACTGTGAATGTCCCATCTTTCCACAACAATAACACCTGATATAAGGTGAATTCCTTCGTGTTACTTCATCACTACGAGTTTCCCCTTTGGATCTCTGAGTATTTTGATCCTTCTTTGTTCTCAAATCCACTTTCAATCTCGGGACAGGTGCTTGCGGTCTAACTTCAACTGCCGCAGATTTTTGTTTCTGATTAAGTCGTGTATCAGCCTTAACATATGAGTTCAATTGCTGCTTCTTTCCTGCTGAACTACTAGGCTCTTCTTTCTTCTTTTCCGTCTTCGTAACGACCTGATTTCCCAAGAATGTGTTGGGATTCAAAGGTTTTTCCTGGTCTTTAACTTTTTTTCGCAGACCGACAACTTCCTCTTCAAGCTCTTCAATACGCTTGACGTGATCCTTCACTTTTCGACTCAAGCAATTGATCTCCCTTTTCTGCTCTTCAATCTTGAGCTTATGCTCATCAACCTTTTCTGTGCGCTCTGGCCTGGAGGACTTAAGATTCTCAATTTCTTTCTCAAGCTCAGACTTCTCTTCTTCTTGTTGTTGCATGTAGAGTTTGGCATCACGTACTATCTTGTTGGCTTTCTTTGTTTTTGCTCGCCAAACATCTATCTCTTCAAGAGCTGCTTCTCATTCAGCTTCCATGTCAACTCTCCCTTCAATTTGTTCTTCTTCTTCATCAGTTTCGGTTTCTTTCTTTTCTATAGCACTACTAGCAACAGCCACCATCTCATTTTGACCATGATCTTTGCAGTTTTCTATCTCTTCAACTTCTTCACCCTCAGACTCAGCTGAACTGTCAATTTCTTGGGAAAGAAGATTCTTCTTCTTAAAGAAATTTCTCTTGAACTGCTTCTTCCCTTTCACATAGGATGAAGATTTTTTTATGGGAGTCTTAACTTCATCTTCATCGCTTTCTTCTTGAAACTTTTTGGGGCATCTTGCAGCAAGATGACCAACCTTTCCGCATCGGAAGCATGCTAGTGGAAGTTTCCCTTTAAACTTTCCTTTTCCTCTTTGCAGATTTGAAGAAAGGAACGACATCACCTCATCTAACTCTTCTTCCTCCTGAGAATCTTCAATAGTGAGCCTCTTCATGGCCTTAAATGCCACCTCTTTGGATTTCCCCTTTTCCACAGCATCATTGTCATCATTTCTCATTTCATATGCAACAAGAGTGTTGTGTAGGTTATCCAATGTTAGCTCTTTCGGATCTTTGTCTTCCAACACAGAAAGTTTCGGATTGAACCGAGGTGGAAGCTTTCTCAAGATGCGCTTTACGATTTTAATGTCTTCGATAATTTCTCCAAGACCCCGCATGTCTTCTACCACAGCATTTACCCTGTCAAAGAATGCATCAACGGACTCATTCGGGTTCATTTTGAGATCTTCATACTTGTTCCACAACACTTGCAGCTTTGCCTCTCTGACTTTTGTATCCCCTTCATAAATATTAAAAAGTTTTTCCCACATGGCATGTGACGTTTTGCATGACATCACCTTTGTATAAATGGGATTAGAGAGGGCTCCACCTAAGGCGTTTATTGCTTTGGAATCAGCATCCAACTCTTTGTGCTCAGCTTCTGATAATGCACCACTAGTAATATCAGCTGTGATACCATGCATAGCTGCTAAAAACACATCCATTCCCAGAGATCGGAAATAGTGTTGCATTCGATTCTTCCATATCTGAAAATTACATCCGTCGAAGATCGGAATCCCTCTATGATTAGTGACCTCCATTGAGAGAAGACCAACTGTTAACCTTCCTCTGATACCACTTGTTAGGTCCACTAGGCTGAATACCCTGAGAGGGGGGGTGAATCAGGGTATGACTAATTAAAACTTAAAGCCCTTTCTGATCTTGTTTCGCTGTTAAGAAAAACACTCTTCTCTCTCTTTCCTGCTGCACAATATAAACAGAAAGTAAACCAAGCACAGGACACAACAATTTTACTTGGTTCACCGCTAAGGGCTACGTCCAAGGAGCATACGCCGACAGGTTGCCGGTCGTACCAAGTCCACTAAACTTCACTAGCTGCGGATTACAATGTTCGGGCTAGATCACTTCTATGCCCAGGCTCACTGACTATACAATGTTTAGGGTCAGCTCACTGCTTTCCCAAGGGTCACTCCCTATTTCTCTCTCTCTGGCTCACTGCCGGTGGAGAGGATCACCATCTTCCTCTTCCTAAGCTCACTGCTCTTGGAAGGGATTCACTCACAGTTTATAGACCTGTAGGTCTCTTCATTTTCATGAAGGAATGCATCTTCCTCTGTATGTAGATGCTCTGTTGAAGTCCAACTTTCACCCGCAGGTGAATCTTACTTTGCACCGGATATACCGGGAAACCTCAATTTTTACGCGCAACCCTTACGGTGCCTTGCGCGCAATTTCTATGATTTGCACGAAATTCCTTTTTCGCGCAACCTCCAAATATTACGCGCAGCCTCGAAACTGCCTTGCGCGCAATTTACTGATTTTGCGCGAAATTCACTTTTCGCGCAATCTTCCTTTTACGCGCCAACACCAACTTTCTACGCAGCCTTTGCTTTTCGCGCAATCTGACTTTACGCGCAAACTTTAAGTTTACGCGCAACACACTTTCTAACTTAAATTTCGCGAACCAGAGCTCGGGTATTTTCTATGTCTTGAACTCTACTTAATGGAGGAGGGTCACTTCATATTTATAGGCAAAATCGACCCCGCGCGAAAAACCCTCCTTGAGCGCGTAATCCGCTTTGATCTTCCGCGCACAAACATTTTCCGCGCACTGCTCCATAATTTCGCGCACCTCATGCCTTTGCCATTTTACGAGCTTCGGACCTCGTAACACCTCTTGCGCGAAATACTTCATCCGCTATTTCGCGCGCCACTTTAATTTTCCGCGCACGCCTCCAAAATTTCGCGCGCCTCATGCCTTTACCGATTTTCAAGCTTTTGGCCTTGAAACATCTTTTGCGCGAAATACAATTTCGCGCAACCCGCTGTTTTGCGCGCCACACTTCAAGATTTCGCGCAACCCACTAGTTTTGCGCGCCACGCTTGATTTTTCCGCACACCTCCTTCATTTCTCTCTCCTCAACCTTTGCCAACAACATATCACTCCATTTTCCATTGGCGATTATCAGGCCCAAAAATTTGGCAAACACTGGAAAACGGCGCCACCTTGTACTGCTCTTTTGTACCGCCTCCAGATCGTCCTTTCCTTTGTCAAAGTTCTTTGTCAACATGGAATGTCAACAACTTCTCGGGAACTCGACAATTCTCCATGGAAACCTGCTTTGTCAACAAACACAATCAACCCAAAAATGCTGCAATGTTACCTTGAGGGATTTTTGCCCAACATTTATATAGTAATAATTAAATTTTTATATGTGTTTTTAGTACCCATTAATCACATGGTTATACTATTAGGGTGATGTCCAATTAGTATAATTTTTTGAATACATTTTTTTATGTGATTCGTGGCTTATGATTATATGTTTCTATGATAAATGTATTTTATTAGGTGCCAAATATTGTTTGATAATTTTTATAATGTGATTCGAACATTCATAAATTATGTACTTAATGTAATATGATGTATTCAAATTATTAGAATTTGTTAAAAATACGTTTTGGGGTTAATTTATGATTAAACATTGTTTGATGAAAATATTATCCTTTTATGTGCATTCTTCCTTGTTTTATGATATTATATATGTGATTTTAAAGTGGTTTTCGATATGATATCATAATCCTATGACTTAAAATTGGATTTCACTCCATGAAATTGGGTGTATCCCTTATGTAATAACTTTTGTTCTCTTTGAAATTATTTTATACATTTTTAGTTAATTTATTAAAGTATATGTGTTGTGTGAAAGTATATTTTGAATGGGTTTTCATGAATTTGGTTTTATGGGGGATTTTACATGAGTCATTGTTTGTGATTTATGTGAAACCCTCGATGAGTAATTTTATAGTATTTATATGTTGTGAAATAGGTGTATTAAATTGGGTATTGGAGAAAAAACATCTTTTGGAAGGTTTTTGGTTTGTGTTTTATTTTTAAGGACACTTTTGGTTGATGGATGGATGCTTAGAATGTGTCATCAAATGTGGGAACATCCAATGGTGAACAAAGTGCACAAATTGATGTTCCCTTAAATGAAGATGGAACTTTTAATTTTGTTTTTCCATAAAAATTTATTTATTAAATATTTCTGGGATTCTAAATAAGGTTGGATCCCTTTTGTGATTTACAAAATTGGTCTCAAATGAGATCTAAGTGGTTTTTCCCAGTAGTCCTCAAAGCATGTCTTGGAGAATTTTGGGGAAAAAATCTCCATTTGGAATTGATGATATAAAGGGTGCTGTTTGAGGTTTATTTAGAAAGAGTTTTAAAAAAAGTTGGAAAGGATTTTGGTCTTCTAATGTAATGTATTGTTTGGTGTATTGTACATTAAAATTATATTTTATGTTGATTTTCATAAATTACCTTGTTTAAAAAATGTAAAATCCCAATTGGAACCTTTGAAAAATTTTAGGTATGTTTTTAATGAAATGTGATGTGATGGAGTAGTTTTTACCTTTGATTATTTGATATATATGTGTGTGTGTGTGTGTGTTTGGGTGTGTGTATGTATGCGTGTCTGCATCTATGTGTATATATATATATGTATATAGTGGGTACTCCAATCTTGGATCTACCTTTATGGATTATTGTATTGGGGATGTCTATGTTTGGGGTAGGCAAGTGTGTTGGAAGTAGGTAATGTGAGTCATTCATGTGTGGGCCTCCCACTTATACACTTTAATATTTCTATGGGTTGCTGGGAATCTTTTAGGGGATCGAGTGATAGTTTCCTAACAACCACAATTAGACGGTTTGGTACCCTATAGATCAAATATAGGCAATGTGGGATGTTTCATTGGATTGGTCAATTTATGGTAGATAATGGTTACTAACATATCGGCTTCACCATAACCTGAAATGTGGTTTCGAACTGAGTATGTCCAAAGTTATTTTAGGGATTTTTTGAATCTCCCATGGGTACTTTTATAGCTTTTTGCTTACATTTCTTTTTTTAGTTTTCAGCATGCATTATTTATTTATTTATTTAATCATTTATTTATTTTTTGTACATCCCGATACTTTTTGGATATGGTATTTTCTTTAGTTTCTAGTATTAAGAGAACAATCGGGTTTGAAAAATATATCGGGCATGGGTTGGTTGTCATGATAGGAAAGCTATGTTTATTTAATAAAATTTTAATATTTTTATATAATTGTATATTAAAACTAGGATCAATGTAATATTTTCATGAATGGACAATACATGGATTCTAGTGCTTATCATTAGCATTCCTACTATGAATTTGGGTTTTAATGCCTATATGTTCTCTTAATTTATAGGTTTTATTATGGTAAGGTAATCTTAGATTAGTTTCTTGTGGTTGGAGTAGAGTTGGTCATGTTGTTAGAGGTGACAAAGTGTTCACCTATATATTGCGGTAGCATGGTCCAGTTTTTGGTTTTATTCTCAGTTTTTTTAGATTTAGTCTACAAAGTTATATTTTTTTATTGAATGATTTGGATATTTATTTATGATTCAGTTACAGATTATATTTCCTTGTTCTGCTTATACTTTTTTGATCATGATTATTTATTTTGGGATTAAATTTTAACACCCTGACCCTAGTTACCCATAGTCAGTGAAATATTACATATCAATGGCATGATCACAGTAAATCATGTCTTGAATGACCGATTTGTTTAGTAGCCTTCGAACTACTAGATACATACATATGTTTTACATTACAACATGAAATAAAAAAATATGTCCCTTTTTAACACACTCATAACCCTTAGCCTAATCATGCTGGTTAATCATGATATACATCTTCAAATCTTGAGAAAAATATTACCTAGAAAGGGGTGAGCTAAGATGCTCAGTAAGGATAACAATATTGCAAAAACATTCATAAATAAGATAAAACATTTAATGAAATGTATAAGACTAAAACATTAGACTTTTAATCCTAATGTTCATTATAATATGGAAAATATAAATCACATAATTCCATTTTTTATTCATATGGATATTCTACTTTTCGAATAATGACATGTAATATCAATAGATAGTTTCATAATTATAGAATACTTATTGTCGGACATTATTACCACAATGTCAAGGCCTTGGGATAAGACTAAAAAATAATATTTTGTCAAGGCCTTTTAACAAGACACTAGTTGGCCTCATTATACCTACCGATGTATTGAGGAGCTATAGTGGGATCCACCCATCGCTTACTATGTCCAATGCATTCCTCATATGAAAAGGTTGAAACATAATCTAAAAATTTGTATTAAAATTAGCAGATGAAATGTCAATATTTTGAACACAAATCATGAATGGTATAATACTAGCACATCCATAGTCAAACATAACCTATTCAATACAACATAAAATAAATAAAACTCAATCAAGAATAATTAAAGATACTGACAAATATGAAAATAATCAGTAAATGTTTTCATGAAACATTACCCCATTTTCATGAAAACATTTATAAGACTCACTATTTATTAAGATGTTTTTAAAAATAGATTTTTTAATAAAAGTGTCCCATACGAATTTGAATCTTTTAAAAGGATTCTTAATTTTAAAACATTCAGGTCCATATAAATAAATCCTTTAAAACATTTTTAAAACATGGACATTAATGAGAAAAATTTAGAAGAATAAATATTTAAAATACATAAAATAATATTTTAGTTAGAGTTCCTAAAAAATGAGAGATTAATGAATAAAAATAATTGAGGTAATCAAAACTATATAATATCGTTATAATAATGGGATTCATGATATACTAGGTCAATGTATAGTATATACACCCTATAAAAGTGAATTGGCGTATAACAACAAAGAAGTCTCAATGGAATGTAAATTGAGATAAAATCACTTATAAAGACTGTATCTATAGGTTAAGGGTAAATAAATTACATAATTATGTGGGAAAAATATTAATACACTCAATATGAATTGATTTTCTGTGTAAATAAATCATAGGACATTCACACATATTCTTGTAAAAGCAACACCAATGACTTGGATGTTTAACTTAATGACTGGAAATTGAGTTAAGATTACTCTTAAAAAGTTTATATCCATGACTTGATAATTTATAAATGGAGTATTATGTGTATCAATTGTATATCCACACAAAGGGGAGTGGAAATTATGACATAAATTAATAACTAGTGATTTCACACATATTCATGGAGTGAACTAATCAATGAAGTTTGATTAAAAACCAATGAGTATAAATCGAAATTAGAAATTACCTTAGTGACTTTGTAACTTATGAAACATACACCCCATGAAATAAGGATCACACAATGAATAAGTAAATACACATAAATTAAAGTACATTAAACAATGATTGTAATCATGGGGTGTACATACACAACACAAAAGGAAATAGTGGCAATATATCTTGAATCTCGTAGGAATAAAAAGTGAGATGAAAACCCAATACATTGTACTTTTCCTTAGTTGAGCGTATGCTGGCCTACCATATAATAGTTAAATAATTGTTATTTAATTATACAATTAACACATACATAAATATTCAATCATATATGATCTTCTAATATTGATTTTTTAATAATATTTCAGTAGCATCATCATTTCAGGTGTTAACTAATTCAATTCCCTTCATATGATTGGTTATGTAAGCCATGTTTGTTATAGATAGTATGTAATTGACTTATATCCATAATGATATTAATTTCTTACACATTATTTTTAATCATAAAATAAAAATTAGTCTCGAATGGTTATGATAGATAATGAATTTCATCACGTCCGTGGAGAAGGTAATCTGTATGTACACATGAGCGACAATATCATTCTATTTGTGGAGAAATCGTATGAAATTGGATGGTATATAATATATACAGAATCCTTATCATGTTAAATTTATTTTTTACATCAGTTATACTCATCATTATACCCATCTAAATAATGAAGTGTTTGAATAACAAACTACACCATGACATGGAGATGGTAGGCCGTACGTGTGCATGTATGGTGACATGTCATTCATAGGATGGATAGAATAATAAATATGGTTGTAGCATATTTAAAAAATAATAAATGTATGTATAAGTAAATGGATTTATTATTTTGGTATGGAAATAAAAAATAAAGAGGATGTGGAAGAAGAAAGGAACATTGAAAGTGGTGGTGAAATTATTACATCTTCTTCGGTTGGTTCCTTTTCATTTGATCAAAAGGGCTAATTAGGTTGTTATTATAAGGCCCAGACCTTAAAAGTTACTTAATATTGAATTAAATGAATAATTCACATTGAGGATCTTTTTAGGTTTAGAGTTTTAGAGAATTAGAACATAACTATTACATCTCAAAAGATTACAAAGTAGTCACTTCTACTAAGTTTCCATCATAAAAAAACTCTTAAAAGAAAAATGTCTAGTTCCATGTTTTATATAGCATGGAATTACCTTGATCCCATCCTTGACTTTATTCCACATTAAGTCCTGTGAAAAAAATTTCAAAAAAACTTGGGGTGAGCATAAAAAGCTCAGTAAGGGATACACAAAGAATGAAAACTGTTAGTTTTTCAAACATCAAGTAAACCATGTATACTATATCAATGTAATACCTTCACCTTCATGAAGTAGTAAAAACTCTTCACTGAATAAAGTATCATTAATTACCTTCTTGTAACAAAAGGATTACCATAAAACCCATATAAAGAACACATAACATATATAAAGGTAACTTGGGACATAAACATACTTAAGTGGAATAACCATACAGTCGACTTCCACACATATCACTTAATGGAATAGCCATACGGCCAATTTCCATACATACTTAATGGAATAGCCATACGTCTGACTTCCATATCCAATGCATTGGAGGTTATAACGTAACCACCCGTCCTGGTATTCAAGGCACCACCCGTCATATGGTTTATCACGTAACCACCCGTCAAATGTCCAAGTACCAATATAAAATCATAAAACATAAAACCAATATAAAGAATGATAACATTTCCACATTTAAATCACAATATATCATAATATAATCCTTTATCAAAACCATTTTCAATACCAAAATACATAAAAGAGTATATGGTATTTATTTCATTTTAAAAACATAACGGCTTGTTGAGGAAGCCAAAGACCAAATAATACTTGCGGCGGTGGAAAAGTTCGTTGTCACCGCGTACGTTAAAAAAACATTCCTTTTTGTCATTTAGTAAAACGATTCGTAGAAAAAGATTCCTTTTGTATAATATTAAAATTCAAATGGTTTTATAAACCGTATAAAAGAAAGTTGTGTATAAAACGAAATTTGCCTCAATGAAAGGAGATTGAGACGAAGTCCCTTACCTCAGGTCCGACTTGACTCGATCGTTTTTTAACGTCCTGAATAATAAACATGAGTTAATTTATACTTGATTAAGAACCTTTTTAAAGTTCATTATTCCTTTTATATCACTTATTGACATATTATAAACATTATGTAACCATTTAAGTTAATAATTTTTGTTTTGTCAATATTTGGTTCTTAAGTCGAAAGTGGACTTCTTACAATTACATGTTGTTTGTGTGGTCAAAGGTTCATTATATCTAGAATGACATTCCTGATTGGGATATGATATATATCATATATATCCAGCATATACATGTATTTATAATATTACATAATCATTTAGAGGTAAGAAATGAAATACACCGTTCATGGAGACGGTAAGCCGTACGTACGCATGAACGCTACTTTCATTTCTATTTCGTATCTTATAGTATGGAATCATAATGATATAAAGGTATATTATAATTCCAGTATAATATAATATATAATATCATAGTTACATCCTTTATATGTCCCACATATGGTATTTAACGAATCAACTCACTTTAAGGGGGCGGTAATCCGCACTTCCTTAAATGAAGATATCGCGTTTACCCATAATTGAAACCATAAAGGTATGACCAAAATGAAAAATAAAAAATCTTAAGGAAAAAATAAACATATTATATATCATATATAAATATAGTTACATCTTAATGGCCACCTTTTAAGGTGTTAAAAGAATGTTGAACAATCATCGTTTCGGGAGGCATAAATTCACCATCCACGGAAACAGTATGTTCGTTAACCATTAGATGTAGGTGTGTGTAAGTATAGCTCGAATAATTCTTATAAAAACATCCTAGTATATTGAATATACTGGAGTTGTTACAAAAGAAATGAATAAAAAGGGTTTAGTGGGTTGGAGAAGCAAAATAAAACAAACGGACTCAAGTGAAGTCTTTACCTTAAAAAACGGGTAACTCCCTTTGGTTTGAGCTCAAAGGCTTCCTTGGGAAGTCTTCTGCCCAAAGTGAGGCTTAATGGAGTAATATAGGGATGTGGAGAGCCAAAATGGGCAGGGGTTGGCCGAGCCAAATGCTTTGGGAGTGTGGGAAAAGAGGTAGAGGTGGGGGCCTTTTATAAGAGGAGAGGAGGGGCACTTTTGGAAAGTATAGATAAGTTACTTTATTTTAAAAAGAGTTTCGGATTAAAAAGGTCCCCCATTGATTTAATTCGAGGATAAGGTGATAAGGGTTCTAAATCCACTCATCCAATAGGTTTTGGCCATGTGTAGGTCTTATATTTTACATTATCTTTCCATTTTATTTAAATCGTCAAATAATGAGGTCATCGCAGCATCATCATGATGTCATAAATAATTTAATTTATTTAAAGTCTAAAAATTATAACAAAAATACTATGATGTAAGAAATCGTTTTATCTTTCCAATTATTATTTATAATCAAAAATATGATCTATATAACCCCATGTAAAAATTGTTTTCGTAAAACATATTATGTTTGTGTAATTTTTACTTTTACATTAAATAAAAAGTTATTTATGTCATTTTCCAACCAATGTGGCTCCATGGGGTCCCCAAGTTGACCCATGTCTTTTCTTGGTAGTCCATGACACATCCAATGAGGGTAGGACATGTGTCAAGCTCATCTCATATTATTAAAACATTATTTTTACCTTAAACTACACTAATTACCACTAATCACGATTAAAAACTTAATAAGTTACTATTCACCAAAAAATTATTTTAATCTCACTGAACCACATTTTACTTCTTAATGACAACCATGTATGTCAGATTTTTGAAAATCAAAACACAATGATGGCAAAATTTCATTTAAACGGAAAATCAGTTTTTATAAGTACCACTTAGTGGTTTCACTATTCATCAAAAATTGACGTTTTTCAGAAAATTACCAAAAATTCACCCTAAGCTATATTTTATATTAAGAATTCAAAAATGAAGTCTAAAATTCAAAACATATAAGTCACATTAATTAATTTAATAATTAATTCCCGCTATCAGAGAAAATAGCGTGTTTTTATGAAACAATAAGTATCAAAAGATTAACACTAGTTTAAGTCCGATTTCAAAGTGAAATTAAATCCAACGACCACTATTGGATTTAATGGAAAAAATATTTTCTAATTTCACTTTAAAACCAATTCAAAAGATAATCTAATCATATAAATAAATTAGATTAAAGAGAGTTTTTGAATTAAAATACAACCTTTTACACTATTCATTAAAAAATGAACTTTATCGGAAAGGTACCAAAAATTTACACAAAGTAAATTTTGATGTCCCAATTATAAAGAAGAGTTATTTTTGGTCCAATAGAATTTATAAGATTGATCAAAACTATATTTAATTACAGTTCGCCGTAAAAAGGTGATAAGTGAACCCTTAGTGAAAATTAGGGTATAAATGCCTAAAATTGAACTCTTTCCGTATTTTAAGCCTTTATCTTTTATTGGGTAAATGTAAAAATATTTAAAAACATATATAATCATATTTTAGTTATTTATAGCCATTCCCACCAGTACAATTGCTACTTGTTAACTAACATTTAAAATAATATTATTTTATTACTTGTGTGCAACGTAAGTTTTCAAAGAAACTCATCGTTGCGTATCGAGTACGCTATCGAACGTAGAAACCCATTTTAATTAAAAATAATATTTAATTCGTAAATATTAATAAATATGAAAATTCTTTATTCTTTAATTACCTGGGATGTTACATCCTTCCCCCCTTTTTGGAATTGCGTCCTCGCAATTTTATTCACTTATCAAAATAAGTGGGGGTATTTATCCCTCATATCATTTTCAGATTCACAGGTTGCCTCTTCAATCACATGGTTTTTCCACAAAACCTTTACCTGATGAATCACCTTATTCCGTAACACCTGCTCCCTGTGGTCAAGAATCTAGACTGGTTGTTCTTCATAAGATAGGTTCTCCTCCAGCTGAACTACATCTGGACTCAAAACATGAGATAGATCTGGCATATTCTTCCACAACATTGAAACATGGAAAACATTGTGTACCTGAGATAAACTCGGAGGTAAAGCCACTCGGTAAGCAACTGATCCATCTTTCTCCAGAATTTCATATGGTCTAATAAACATTGGACTCAGCTTTCCTTTCTTACCAAATCTCATCACGCTTTTCCAAGGAGAAACCTTGAGAAAAACATGATCACCTACCTCGAAAGATAGATCCTTCCTCCGGTTATCCACATAACTCTTCTGCCTGCTCTGAGCTGTTCTCATGTGCTTCTGAATCAACTGAACTTTTTCTGCCATCTTTTCTACCAATTCTGGTCCCATCAGCTTCCTTTCACCCACTTCATCCCAAAATGCTAGAGTTCGACACCGCTTCCCATATAATGCCTCAAAAGGTTCCATCTGTATACTGGAATGAAAGTTGTTATTTTAAGAAAACTCAACCAAAGAAAGATGTTGGTCCCAAATTCCCTGATAATCCATCGAACAAGATCGTAGCATATCCTCCAAGGTCTGAATTGTTCATTCTGACTGCCCATTTGATTGAGGATGAAAAGCTGTACTAAAATTTAATTCCGCACCCAATGACTTCTGAAGGCCTTTCCAAAAGTTAGATGTGAACCTGGGATCATGATCAGATACAATGGAGAGGGGAACTCCATGTAACCTGACTATCTCTTTATGATACAAACGGGAAAGTTGATCTAGGGAAAAAGTATCTCGTATAGCAAGGAAATGAGCAGATTTAGTCAAGCAATCAACAATAACCCAGATTGCATTATTACCTCGACATGTCCTTGGTAATCCCACAAAAAAGTCCATGGATATGTTTTCCCATTTCCACTCTGGAACTGGTAAAGGATGAACCATCCCCTTCAGTAACTGCCGCTCTTCTGTAACCTGCTGACAAGTCAGACACTTCACAGTAAAATCATCAATATCTCTTTTCATTCCATCCCACCAGTAATACTCACGCAGATCTCTGTACATCTTATTACTGCCAGGATAAACTGAAAATAGGGAACTATGAGCCTCAAATAACAACTCATTCTTCAACTGTGAATTACAAGGCACACATAATCTCTTCCCAAACCTCAAAACACAATAATTATCAATGTTGAATTCAGGCAACTTACCTTTCTGAACTAGCTCTACCTTTTTCATCAACTCACTGTCTCACTTCTGTGCTTGATTGATTCTATCTGATAGAGAAGATTTCACTGATACCTAAAACAGAACAGAAGAACATCCTGTACTAACAACTTCTATGCCAATGTTCATCAAATCTTTAACCAAAGGATCACGTTCCAAATGCAACATTGCTAATGAAGCATTACTTTTTTCGACTCAAAGCATCAGCCACTTTATTTGCTTTTCCCGGATGGTAATGAATTGTACAATCATAATCCTTGATTAATTCCAGCCATCTCCTCTGTCTCATGTTCAAATATTTCTGAGTGAATATATACTTTAATCTTTTGTGATCAATATATATTTCACACTTTACTCCATACAAATGATGCCTCCAAATTTTTAAAGCAAAGACAACAAAAGCTAATTCCAAATCACGTGTAGGGTAATTTACCTCATGAGTTTTCAACTGTCGTGAAGCATAAGCAATTACCTGATAATTCTGCATAAGGACACAGCCAAGTCCCTTCAACGAAGCACCACTGTATATAAAAAACTCACCATTCCTGGAAGAAAGTGCCAAAACTGGAGCATTCACCAATCTTCTGTTCAACTCCTGAAAACAATCATCACATTCTTTTGTCCAGATGAACTTAACACCCTTACAAGTTAGCTTAGTCATTGGACTAGATAACCGTGAAAAATTTTCAACAAACCATCGGTAGTATCCTGCCAAACCAAGAAAACTACGGATCTCGGTTACATTTGTGGGTCTTGGCCATTCTTCAACAACTTTTGTTTTAGTAGGATCAACAGTTATGCCATCTTTTAAAACAATGTGACCTAGGAAAGAAATTTGTTGTAACCAAAACTCACACTTTCTGAATTTTCCATATAGTTTCTTTTCTTTTAAGGTTTGCAAGAAAACCCTTAAATGACTTTCATGCTCCTCTTTACATTTAGAAAACACCAAAATATCATCGATGAAAACAACCAAAAACTTATCCAAGAACTCATGGAAAATTCTATTCATAAGGTCCATGAATACAGCAGGTTCATTGGTTAACCCAAAAGGCATAACTACAAATTCATAATGGCCATATCTAGTATGGAACGCAGTCTTCAGAATGTCTGCTTCTTTTACTTTCAACTGATGGTACCCCGACCTCAAGTCAATCTTCGAAAAATACTGAGCTCCCTGGAGCTAATCAAACAAATCATCGATATGATGTAAAGGATACATGTTGTTAACAGTATTATTCAAGGCTCTATAATCAATGCAAAGTCTCATTGATCCATCTTTCTTTTTAACAAACAAGACAGGAGCACCCCATGGTGACGTGCTAGGTCGAATGAAACCTTTATGTAATAACTCCTGCAACTGTTTCTTTAACTCTAAATGTTCAACTTGAGCCATTCGATAAGGGGGTTTTGAAATTGGCTTAGAATCAGGAACTAAGTCAACAGTAAATTCAACTTCCCGATCATGAATAATACCAGGAAACTCATCAGGAAAAACATCAAGAAACTCATTTACCACTGGAAAATCATTAATCTGAATAGTTCCTTTATTTTAAACAATATTTGCAAGGTAACATTCATTTCCATCTTTTACTAGTTTCTCAACTTCCTGATATGTTATCAAAATCAAGGGTTCATTCTTGTACACAAACTGAAAATCTTTCTGAAAAGAAACCATTTTAGCTCTGCAGTCAATCTTAGCATGATAAACAGAAAGCCAATCCATGCCCAAAATTACATCAAACTCTACTATAGGCAAAAAAATAAGGTTTGCTGGTAGATTCTTTCCACACACAAGGATAGGAAGGTTATTATAATTCCTTTTTGTCTCAACGTTCCCTCCGGGTGTTTTTACTATAAGTTCAGGATTCATATCGTGATATGGAATTTCCAATTTACTAGAAAACTTATCAGAAATGAAAGAGTGTGTAGACCCTGAATCAAACAACACATTGGCATAATCTGAACAAACAAACAGTGTACCTGATACCACTTCATTCGATGGCCCAACATCTACTGAAGTTGTTGCAAAGGATTTCACCACCCCTTTCTGCTTGTAGTCTGGCTGCATTCCCCCAGTTGAGTTCTCCAATGGACCCTCGTTTGCATAATGACCCATTTCATTACACTTAAAACATCTTACCGTTGGCTTTTCATTGCCTGATTGATCATCTTCCTTACAGTTACGAGCAATATGACCAGACTTACCACACCGAAAGCACTTACCAGACTTGGATAAACATTCTACAGGATGCATTTTACCACACTTCTCACAGGATGGATATTTGGTTTTCTTACCTCCTTGCTTCTTTGATGAATTCTCCCCCTTTTCCTGCCAACTAGACCTCTTATTCTATTGTTTGTCATAGAACACCTGATCATCGGAAAACTCCATTTCCACCTTCTCCACACATAGAACAAGTTTTTCATAACTTTTGAACTCACGAGAAGCTAAATCCCTTCGATACATTGGCATTAACCCTGAGTAAAAATGGTTTATTTTACTATCAAGATCTAGTATAAAGTTTAGAGCATACCTTGCCAATCGAGTGAACTTTTCTTCATAAGGAGCCACTGAATCATCCTCCTGCCTCAATTCTAGGAACTGTTTTTCCATCCTAAGACAAACCACCTTAGGAAAATATTTCCCAAGAAACACACCTTTGAATTCGTCCCAGTGAAGATCCTCAATCTCATCACTATCCCTGATATTTTTCACCATCGACCACCACTGATCAGCATCACCTTCAAAATGGTAAACAGCAAGACTAACCTTTTGATGTTCTGAACACCCCATGACATCAAAAATCTTCTCTAGTGCTTTAATCCACCCTTCATCTTGCATAGGGTTAGATGATCCTGTGAATGATGGGGGATGTTTCCTCATGAAATGTTCCACCACTGACATGTTCCTCTGTGGTTGATCTGGCTGATCTCGTGCATGGATACCACCTCCATTTATAACCTAAGTCAATTGTGCCATCACTGCAACAAACTGTTCAGTTGTGATTCCGACCATCTCAGGTTGCTGATTTGGAAGGTTGTCTTCCTCCTGATGTCGTCCCAACATAGTTGCTTTGTTTCCTCTGCGGAAAACCATTCTGAACACAGAAATATCTTAGGCGAAGCAACATGGAAATCCATAAATGTTATATCATTTCAATCATATTATAATTTAACACTTTTCTAACTCCTAAAGTTGTCTAAACCGACCTTTGATACCAACTATAAGGCCCCTGCCTTAAACATTACTTAATATTGAATTAAATGAATAATTCACGTTGAGGATCTTTTCAGGTTTAGAGTTTTAGAGAATTAGAACATAACTATTACATCTCAAAAGATTCCAAAGTAGTCATTTCTACTACGTTTCCATAATAAAAAAAACTCTTAAAAGAAACATGTCTAGTTCCATGTTTTATATAGCATGACATTCCCTTGATCCCATCCTTGACCTTATTCCACATTAAGTCCTATGAAAAACATTTCAAAAAAACATGGGGTGAGCATAAAAATCTCAGTAAGGGATACACAAAGAATGAAAACTGTTATTTTTTCAAACATCAAGTAAACCATGTATACTCTATCAAAGTAATACCTTCACCTTCATGAAGTAGTAAAAACTCTTCACTGAATAAAGTATCATTACTTACCTTTTTGTAACCAAAGGATTACCATAAAACCCATATAAATAACACATAACATATATAAAGGTAACTTGGGACATAAACATACTTAAGTGGAATAACCATACGGTCGACTTCCACACATATCACTTAATGGAATAGCCATACGGCCAATTTCCATACATACTTAATGGAATAGCCATATGGCTGACTTCCATACCCAATGCATTGGAGGTTATAACGTAACCACCCATCCTGGTATTCACGGCACCACCCGTCATATGGTTTATCATGTAACCACCCGTCAAATGTCCAAGTACCAATATAAAATCATAAAACATAAAACTAATATAAAGGAATGATAACATTTCCACACTTCAATCACAATATATCATAATAGAATCCTTTATCAAAACCATTTTCAATACCAAAATACATAAAATATTATATGGTATTTATTTCATTTTAAAAACATAAAGGCTTGTGGAGGAAGCCAAAGACCAAATAATACTCGCGGCGGCGGAAAAGGTCGTTGTCACCGCGTACGTTAAAAAAACATTTCTTTTTGTTGTTTAGTAAAACACTTAGTAGAAAAAGATTCCTTTTGTATAAAAGTAAAAGTCAAAGGGGTTTATACACCATATAAAAGAAAGTTGTGTATAAAATGAAATATGCCTCAATGAAAGGATATTGAGACGAAGTCCTTTACCTCGGGTCTGACTTGACTCGATCGTTCTTTAACGTCCTGAATAATAAACTTGAGTTAATTTATACTTTATTAAGAACCTTTTTAAAGTTAATTATTCCTTTTATATCACTTATTTCCATGTTATAAACATTATGTAACCATTTAAGTTAATAATGTTTGTTTTGTCAATATTTGGTTCTTAAGTTGAAAGTGGACTTCTTACAATTACATGTTGTTCGTGTGGTCAAAGGTTCTTTATATCCAGAATGACATTTCTTATTTGGATATCATATATATCATATATATCCATCATATACATGTATTTATAATATTACATAATCATTTATAGGTAAGAAATGAAATGCACCGTTCATGGAGAAGGTAAGCCGTACGTACGCATGAACGCTACTTTCATTTCTATTTTGTATTTTATACTATGGAATCATAATGATATAAAGGTATATTATAATTACAGTATAATATCATATATAATATCATAGTTCCATCCTTTATATGTCCCACATATGGTATTTAACGAATCAACTCACTTTAAGGGGGCGGTAGTCCGCACTTCCTTAAATGAAGATATCGCATTTAACCATAATGGAAACCATAAAGGTATGACCAAAATGAAAAATACAAAAGATTAAGGAAAACATAAACATATTATATATCATATATAAATATAGTGACATCTTAATGTCCACCTTTTAAGGTGTTAAAAGAATGTTGAACAATCATCGTTTCGGGAGGCATAAATTCACCATCCACGGAAACAGTATGTTCGTTAACCATTAGATGTTGGTGTGTGTAAGTGTATCTAGAATCCTTCTTATAACAACATCCTAGTATATTGAAGATACTGGATTTGTTACAAAAGAAATGAATAAAAAGGTTTTAGGGGGTTGTAGAAGCAAAATAAAACAAACGGACTCAAGTGAAGACTTTACCATAAAAATTGGGTAACTCCCTTTGGTTTGAGCTCAAAGGCTTCCTTGGGAAGTCTTCTTCCCAATGTGAGGCTACAAGGAGTATAATAGGGATTTGGAGAGCCAAAATGGGCAGGGGATGGCCGATCCAAATGCTTTGGTAGTGTGGGATAAGAGGTAGAGGTGGGGGCCTTTTATAAGAGGAGAGGAGGGGCACTCTTGGAAAGTAAAGATATGTAACATTATTTTAAAAAGAGTTTCGGATTAAAAAGGTACCACATTGATATATTTCAAGGATAAGGTGATAAGGGTTATAAATCCACTCATCCAATAGGTTTTTTCCATGTGTAGGTCTTAGATTTTACATTATCTTTCTATTTTATTTAAATTGTCAAATAATGAGGTCATCGCTGCATCATCATGATGTCATAAATAATTTAATTTATTTAAAGTATAAAAATTATAAAAAAATACTATTATGTAGGAAATATTTTCATCTTTCCAATGACTATTTATAATCAAAAATCTGATCTTTATAACCCCATGTAAAAATTGTTTTTTTAAAACATATTATGTTTGTGTCATTTTTACTTTTACATTAAAAAAAAGTTATTTATGTCATTTCCCAACCAAAGTGGCTCCATGGGGTCCCCAAGTTGACCCATGGAATGTCTTGGTCGTCCATGACACATAAAATTAGGGCAGGACATGTGTCAAGCTCATCTCATATTATTAAGACATTATTTTTACCTTAAACTACACTAATTACCACTAACCGCGATTAAAAACTTAATAAGTTACTATTCACCAAAAAATTATTTTAATCTCATTGAACCACATTTTACTTCTTAATGACAACCATGTATGTTGGATTTTTGAAAATCAAAACACAATGATGGCAAAATTTCATTTAAACGGAAAATCAGTTTTTATAAGTACCACTTAGTGGTTTCACTATTCATCAAAAATTGAAGTTTTTCAGAAAATTACCAAAAATTCACCCTAAGATATATTTGATATTACGAATTCAGAAATGAAGTCTAAAATTCAAAATATATAAGTCACTTTAATTAATTTAATAATTAATTACCACTATCAGAGAAAATAGCATGTTTTTATGAAACAATAAGTATCAAAAGATTGACATTAGTTTAAGTCCGATTTCAAAGTGAAATTAATTCCAACGACCACTATAGGATTTAATGGTAAAAATATTTTCTAATTTAACTTTAAAACCAATTCAAAAGATAATATAATAATATAAATAAATTATATTAAATAAAGGTTTTAAATTAAATTACAATATTTTACACTATTCATTAAAAAATGAACTTTATCGGAAAGGTACCAAAAATTTACAAAAAGTAAATTTTAATGTCCCGATTCTAAAGAAGAATTGTATTTGGTCCAATAGAATTTATTAGATTTATCAAAACTATATTTAATGACGGTTCACCATCAAAAGGTGATAAGTGAACCCTTAGTGAATATTAGGGTATAAATGCCTAAAATTGAACTCTTTCCGGATTTTAAGCCTTTATCTTTTATTGGGTAAATGTAAAAACATTTAAAAACATATATAATCATATTTTAGTTATTTCTATCCATTCCCACCAGTACAATGGCTACTTGTTAACTAACATTTAAAATAATATTATTTTATTACTTGTGTGCAACGTAAGTTTTCAAGGAAACTAATCGTTGCGTATCGAGTATGCTATCGAACGTAGAAACCCCTTTTAATTAAAATTAATATTTAATTCGTAAATATTAATAAATAATAAAATTCATTATTCTTTAATTACCTGGGATGTTACAGTTATTATGAGAAGAGTAAGATTTCTAAGACAAATTTACGGTAGTTGGGATCATATTTGTCTACATTTTGGTCTAGACAAATGGCTTTGGAGGTGTGATTTTGAGATAAGGGAAGTACCTTTATATAAAATATATGAGGGTCACATTTGGAAAAAGATGAAATATTATTTTATTATACAATCATATTCGACTTATAATGGCATAAAAATGATTTATTTCTAGTATAAGGTAGGTATGGGTCATGAAAATCCCATCTAATAGGTTTTAGACTGGTTTAGGTCACCATAATAACGTTATTATTTAGATTTAATTCTTAGTTAAATAGTTTATCTTTTAATGTGTATTATTTTATTATTATATTATATGGTTAAAACTATTACAATAAAATGTCAAGAGAAACCCAAGTGGTTAGTTATGATATATCTATTATTATATAAGTCCTTTGGCTGAACCATAGATTTTTAGGACTATTATATCATTTAATAATATAGTATTTGTTTTAAAAACACATTTATGTCAATTTTGACACTATTTAGTAATTTATATACTTGGATGTCATAACAGAATGATTACTTCGAAAAAAATTCATTTAATCACCTCTAACATGTCATAATAATTTAGAAAATTAGTGTAATGCATCAAAAGTATAAATTTATATTTATTTATATATTTGTAACTGCAATTATTTTAACCATTTAATAAAAAGGTAGTTAATTCATCATCATTTTGTCATAAATGAATTTAATTATTTAATGTATAAAAAGATTAATTAAAATAATATTATGTAGGATATCTTTTTAGATTTTGAATTAATATTTTATAGTCGAATTTATATTATTTATAACCCTATATTAAAAAAAATTTTGTTTTGAAAATTTGAATTAACACTTTTAACTCTTATTTATATAAAATAATTGTAAATTTACTAATCTAATAAAAGTGGACCAAAATGATCATATTTTATTAAAAAGGTTGATTTTGGATGAAATAATCAAATCAAATAGAATTTTGACATGTTTTACGGTAATTATAATATAATTTATACATTTAATTACCCTATTTACTTTTATTCGTGGTAAATAAAAGTCCAAGGTTATTATTCACCAAAAAATATTTTTTGTCTTATTGAACCATATTTTACTTACTGATGTCAAATTTTTTTATTTTATTTTTCAAATTAAAACCACAGAACTTGTAATATTAGGTTTTATTCAAATTTGCTAACGTTCCTAAAAGGTCGGTAAAAGAAGTTAAAATATTCAATAATATTTTATACAACATATTTTATTATAAAATGACTCCAATGAATTAAATTAAACTAATACTGTTATTATGTATCTATTTTGATTTAAAATAAATTTAAATAAGAGAAGTAATTATTTTAAAAAAAATCTTGTTTTAAACAATAACATAGTGCTTTTCACTGTTCATCAAAAATTGAAATTTTTTGAAAAAAACCAAATATTCACCCTACGATAAATATGATATTATAAATCCAAAAATTATTCCTATTTAACAAAATCGAAAAATTATGCCTATTTAACCAAATCCAATACATATAATTTTCATTAATTATTTTAAAATTAATTCATGTTCTGAAAACCAGAAAGCGGGTTTTGAGAAGAAAAAACTATCATTAGATTAATATGTGTTTATGTCTAGTTTAATATTTAAATTACATCCAATGACCAAAATTGGATTAAATGATTAAAATATAATCAAATTATACTTCTAAACCATTAAAATGTATAATTTACCATTATAAATTATTTTGATTAGAAAAAATTCAATTAAAATTTAGTTTATTTCTATATTCATCATAATATAAAAGTTAACATAAAAACACCATAAATTTATCCAAACTATATTTTTATGTCCTACATCTAAAGGATAATTTAATTTCATAAAATTTAATATCTTAAATTTTAAAATATTGGATTTATAATGGTTTCTAGATTAAATTGATGAAAACTGCATTTTTTTAAAAATACTTCTATTATATGAAAATTTTAATTCGTCCTTATATTAGATCTTATTAACACAAAAGATGAAAGTTAAAATTATATGGGATAAATATAAATTTAAAATGTGGTTATTTAAATTAATAACTGATTTCTAAATGGCTAGTTTGATAGGTCTTGGTGCGCTTGAACTTGGTGTTTTCTACGTCGCATGCTATTGTATTATTCAAGATGAAGCATACCGTGGAAGCTTGGGGTGTTAAATTCTTCCATCATTCTATAAATTGTGTCCTCACATTATTAAATTATTCTTCGTAAATAAAAACAATATAAAATACCTTTGTGGAAAACCCACATCGTAAATTGTGTAAATAAATTTTTTTCTACATATGAGGGAATGAGAAATGAAAAAGTCAACAACAAATTAGGATTTCGAATAGAAGAACATTAGTGGATATTATATTGGAGGAAAAATGTAAATATTTATATAGAGTGATTGAGTTCATCAATCACAAACAAGTGAATGTAATATTGACGGCCTCATAGCTATAAATTTATGATAATAATGTCAGGTATTACGATAACACATTTTTGGATTAATATCATTTTCTTAAGGTTTAGGAATTAATTTCATCACAAAATAAGAGGGAAAAAATACTTGATAAGTAGTGTTCAATTATTTTTAATTTCAACCAAAAACTCATCTTTCACTCCAAGCGATGAGTATTGAATATGAATTTCTCAATCCTAAAGTGATAGAATCCAATTACAGAGAATCAGATAATCCACAAATGCTGAACTATATATTTCCCTTTTCATTAGAGATTAACCAAAACCAAAATACGTAGTATATGATCAGATGATCCCCAAAAAGGATAATCCTCTAAGGAAAGAAATGCTAATCATAATTTCTATAATTAATCCCACAATACCATAATCTCAATAAATAAAATTTAATAAAAATTTCCCTTAAAATCCTTCAATATAATCCTAATTAAGATTGAAACACAAAACTCGTAATAATTTTATTACGTAGTCTTCAATGTTAAATTGTATCTCCAAATAACATTGACAACTATTATTGTCACGTATTTAAAATTATTTAACCCAATAAAATATTCTCCATTATAGGTTAATCATTTATATAAATAACCCAAATCACATAAATCTACAATAAAAACATTGATAAAAATCCACCATTACTCTTCAAATGAAATCCCATAGTTTTCTATTTTCCTTAGGCACATAGTGTTCCCAACAAACCAAATGTCTTCCAATTTAACATTTATTAATTAATCACCAAATAATTTTCCTACACTTAGGTTATAAATTTGATAAAAATAAGATCCAAAATCAAATTATTATTGATCAATAAAATAATTTAAAAAACATTATTAGACACACTAATTAGGGACATCACATATTGTAGTGGTAGGTGATAAATCCCAGTCGCACATTGGTTGTGGTTTTGATTCCTAATACTTTTTCCGACATGAGAGTTTGTCACAGAGTCTTTATGTTGTCCATTTTCAATAAAAAATTATAACATTGCTACAGTGGTATACATTCCCTAAAATAACCATAACCTAATTTAACCTCAAAAGTTATCACAAGCCTCGCATTATCATCACAAAAATTAATAACATGTAATTGCTTCAAATTAAAAGATCTTATAAACTTAAATGGTTATTTATATCTATATCCCTAAAATAAGTGATAATTACTCATCAAATATCAATTTCACATAACAAACTGTTGGGTTACACATACAATAGATAATTCTTCCAAAGTAATCCCATCAATAATGAGCACAAATACTTTTAATCATTTCGAAATCCATTTATTTCCACATAGTTTCTTCCATTACCAAGAGGTTGTCCTATTGAATTGGGAATTAACTCGGGTAATTCCCAGGTCCCCTAAATTTATGGAAAAATTACTTCAAATGGTCTCTTGGGATCATTTTTATTATCGTCCATTGCACTATTCATTTTTCCTTGTCAATTAATTAATTTATGTCCTTCATTCCCACACATAAAGCATTTTTTTATTCCATTGAGAAACTTTCGTGGGTGTCTCCTTCCACATTTCCTAAATGAAAGAATTTGAGAATTTTATTCATCATATTCTCCACGGTTGGAACTCTTATCATTGTCCCCATTTCTCTTCATTATTGAGTTCGGGAGTTGTTAAATATATATATTTTTGATCATATTTTTTGGAAACTAATTCGGCATGAACATGGTATCTTTTACACCTATCAACATTCCATTTCATTGCTCATTTCTACCACTATACCCACTATGTACATCATGTTCAATGTTTCAATGATTTTTTTTGAATCCAGTCATTGACTAAAACCATAAATCATTGTGTAATTAACAATAGTCATAAGATCATTTAGTTAATATTATGAAACCATATTTTCAATCTAAACAACTTCTCATTAACCAATTTTATTTATTCTCATCTTATTTTAAAATCCATAAAATTAGTTTGTAATGAAAATATGAATTATCTTAAGCATGTCCCCTAGGAGTGTTGTAACCCATAGTACAGCAAGGCCCATTGCCATGCACCAAGATAGAATGGGTCAAGATCAAAACTCATGGACAGAGTTTTCACTCCTAGGTATATTAGTGCCAGAGCCTCCATTACATTATCATATCTAGAAAAGGATGTATTTCTTGGAAGACCCACATAATATTTACATAACAGAAAATTTTGGATGTTCTTCTATACTAATCCCCAAAGTCTATATTTGGATATTGTTCTCTAATCAGTGTTTTTTTCTAAATATATTTTCATGGATTGTACTAAACTTACTCTAATACCAATTTTAATGCCCTGACCCTTGTTACCTAGAGTCAGGGCATTATTACCTATCATATACAGTATCAAAGGAGATCATGTCTCGAAATACAAATTAGTTTAATAGCCATGGAACTACAAGATACATATGTAAGTTTTACATTACATCATGAAATAAAGAAAAACAACATTATGTCCCCTTTTAACACACTCATATAAATTTTCTAATTCCTACAAGTAAATCATTATATACATCTTCACATCTTGAAAAAAATATAACATAGAAAGGGGTGAGCACAAATTCTCTGTAAGGATAACAATATAGCTAAAACATTCATATATAAAACTAAAACACATGACTTTTAAAATTAAACCTCAGCATAATATATAAAATATAATTCAAATAATTCCATTTACATATTCACAAGGATTGTATATTAATCTAATAATCACACGTAATATAAATAGCTAAATTCATAATGATGGAATGCTTAATTCCGAACATCATAATCACATAGTCATGGCCCCATGACCAGACTAAAAAATTAGATTTTGTCAAGGCCTTATGTCAAGACACAAGTTTGTCTCAGGATACCTACCGATGCATCGAGGAGCTATAGAGGGCTCCACCCATCAGTTATTAATTCCAATAAATTCCACATATGAAAAGGTTGAAACATAATCTAATCATTCGTATTAAAACTAGAATACAAAATGTCAAAATTTTAACCACAAATCATAAATGGTTTAAAAACACACGTAGAGTCCAACATAACCCATTAAAAACCATATGGAAGATATTAACCTCAATCAAGAATAATGAATTTTATTGACATATATTAAAATAGTCATTAAAACTATTGGAGTAAAATGTCCCCATTTTCTTAAAAACATTTAAAATTCTCACATTTTATAAAGAAGTCGTTTAATATACATTTTTGAATCAATGTGCCCCATAACAAATTGAGACTTTTAAAAGGAATTTTAATTACAAAACATTAATGTCTGTATAATTAATTCCTTAAACCAATTTTTTAATCATGGATATTTATGATAATGATTTGTAATAATAAATATTTAAAACATTTAAAATTATATTTTTCTTAGAGTTCCTAAAAAAATGATAGATGCATGAATAAAAATAATAATGGTAATAAATACATTATAATATCATGTTAATAAAGGGATTAATGATATACTATGTAAATGTATAGTATATACACCACATAAAAGTTAAATTGTGCATAACAATATAGAATTCTCAATGAATGTAAATTGAGATGAAATCCCTTATGAAGAATGTATCCTTAGGTTAAGGATAAATCAACGACATAATTCTGTCTGAAAAATATATATACACTCAATATAATTTGATATTCATTGTAAAATAATCAAATGAAATTCACGCATATTCTTGAAATAACAGGACCAATGACTTTAATGTTTAACTCAATGAATGGAAATTTAGTTAAGATTACTCGTATTATGTTTATATCAGTGACATAAGAATTTATAAATGGAGTGATTATGTGTATGAAAAGTATATCCACAAAAAGGGGATGGGAAATTATGACATAAATTAAAAAATAGTTATTTCACACATAATTTTGGAGTAAAATAATCAATTAAAATTGTGTAAAACCCAATGAGCGGAAATCAAAATTAGAAATTCCCTTACTGGTTTTCTAACATACGAAACATACACCCCAAGAAATAATGATCATAAAATTAATATTAAAATAGATATAATTTAGATTATATTACAAAAATATTACAATCATGATAATTATATACAAGAAACAAAAGGAATTAGTGGAAATATAGCATGAATCTCCCAGGAATAATAATTAAGATGAAAAACCCTTACCTTATACATTTCATTAGTTGAGGGAACATTAACCTCCTATATAATAGTTAAATAATAATTATTAAATTATTACAGAACCACATACATACATATGTTATCATATATGATCTTATAATATTTCTTTGTTAATAATATTTCAGTAGTATCATCGTTTCGGGTGTTAACGGATTAGTTTTCCATTATATGATTGGTTACGTAATCCATTTTGTTACAGGTAGGATTTATTTAATTTATATACAGAATTATATTAAGTTCATAAACATTATTTTTAATAATAAAATTAAAATTATTCTTTCATTGTAAGGATGGGGAATGAATTTCATCACATCTGTGGTGACGGTAATCTGTACGTACGCACGAGCGACCATATAATTATATTGATGGGTAAATCATATGTAATTGGATGTTATATCATATATAAATAATCATATACATGCTATATTTATTATTTACATCCATTATATGCATTATTATACCCATCCAAATAATGAAGTGTTTGAATTACAAACTACACCATGACGTGGAGATAATAAGTCGGACGTACGCATGTATTGGGAATTTTCATTCATCGGATGGATAAAATAATTAATATGGTTGTACTATATTTATAATAACATAATAGTGTGTATAATGTACTAGAGTTATTGTTTTGGTTTGGAAACACCAATTAAATAGTAACTGGAAGAATAAATGAACATTGAAATAGGTGGTGAAATTATTACATCTTCTTTTGGTGTTTCCTTTTGATTTGATCAAAAGGGATCCATAAGATAGATTTAAGATCAATGTAAGACCTATAGTTCAAATTAATGGTAGTTTAGAGGATATTTATATAGGGGTTGGCCTATCCAAATAGCTTTGTAGGTGTTATTTTGAATGAAGGGGATGTATCTTTTTATAAGAGAGGTGTCGGTCACTTTAGGAAAAGCATGTAATATTATTTTGTTATACAATCATATTCGGTTTATAATGGCTCAAAAATTATTTCATTAGATTTTAAGGTGGGTATGTGTTGAAAAAATCTCAAAGAATAGTTTTTAGACAGGATTAGGTAACCATATTAATTATATCATTTAAATATACCTCTTAGTTAAATAGTTTACCTTTACCATTTATTCTTGTATTATTATATTATATTGTTAATTGTATTACTATAAAATTACAAGAGAACCCAAAGTGGTTCATTAATGATATATATATATATTAATATTCACGTCCTTGGGATGAGACTTAAATTTTTAGGACTATTATATCATTTAATAATATAGTATTGGTTTTAAAAACTCATTTATGTCAATTTTGACAATATTTTGTAATTGATTTTTGTGGAAGTTATAACATCATGATTACTTAGAAAAAAATAATTGAATCAACAATTAAATGTAATATTAATTGATATAATAAGTGTAATGCATCAAAAGACTAAATTTACATTTATTTGGATATTTATATCATCAATTATTTTATCCTTTCATTAAAATCGTAATTACTGCATTATCATTGTGTCATAAATAATGTAAAATATTTAATGTCTTAAAACTATTAGTAAATAACCATTATATAGTAATTTTTTTATCTTTACAATGAATATTTATAGTTGAAATTAACTTATGTATAACCCTATATAAAAAAAATTTTAGTTATGAAAAATTGAATTTAAAACATTTAACTCTTCTTTAAATAAAATAATAATAAATGTACATATATAATCCAAGTTGACCAAAATAATCAAATATTATTTCTAAGGATGATTGCGCCGAAATAAACTTATCATATAAAATTAGGACATATTTTAGGGTAATTATTATATTATTTTACCTTTAATTACCATATTTACTTTCAACCGTGGTAAATAAAAGATAAAAGTTACTATTCACCAAAAAATAATTTTCATCTTAATAATTCACATTTTACTTTATTATTTCAACCATGTTTTTTTTGGATTATTAAAATAAAAATCAAATAAGTAGTAAAAATATGTTCTATGAAAATTTGCTAATGTTCCTAGAGGGTAGGTAAAAGACTAAAAAATATTCAATTAAATTTTATACTTCTATTTTTATTATAAAATGACTCCAGTGAATCACATTGATCTAATATAAAAATTATGTAACTATTTTGAGATAAAAAAATTTCAATAAAATAAATAATAGTTTAAATAAATATCCACTTCTTAAACAATAAAGTATTTGTTTTCACTATTCATCAAAAACTAAATGTTTTTAGAGAAATAAAAAAAATCACCCAAAGATAATTTTGATATTATGAATAAAAAAATGAGGTTAATTTTACCAAATTTAAAACATAGAAACTTAATTAATTAATTTAAAACTAATTTTTATTATCAACACCTGAAAGAAGGGTTTTTAGAATTAAAAACTATCAAAAGATTGATATGTGTTTATGTCCAGTTTAATATTAAAATTACATCCAACGACAAAAATTGGATTAAATGATAAAAATAAAATCTAATTATACATAAAAACCATTTAAATTTATAATTTTACATTATAAATAATTTTGATTAAAAAGGTTGTTTTTAATTAAAATTTAGTATATATCATTATTCATCAAAATATGAATGATATCAGAAAAATGGAAAAGAATTATCCAAACTAAATTTTTATTTCCTACATCTAAAGAAGAATTTAATTTTTTTAGAATTGATTATATAATATTTTTAAATATTGGAATCAAAAAGGGTTCTCCATTAAAAGGACAAAAAACGTCATTTTTTGAAAAATAATTCTTTTATCTTAATAATATAATTTGTCCTTATATTATATCTAAGAAAGAAAAAAGATGAATGTAAAAATTATATGGGATATCTATAAAATCACAAATGTAGATATTATTACTCATAACTGCTTTTTAAACATCGTGTTTGATTGGTCATGGTATGCTTGAACTCGGTGTTACATACATCACAATCTATTGTATTATTCAAAGAGAAATGTATAGTGGATGATAGGGGTGTTACATAAATTGTTCCCACAATTATGTTTTGCAGTAAAGAACTAGTTACCATCCCTTGGGGATTAGAAATTCCCTTCAATCAATGCCATGGGCCGGCTTAGGTGGATGGTTTAGTAATGACCTAGGTTTGTTCATTATAAAATGGTATCAGTGGGGGCCCTTATTATTTAGGGTTTTCATTAGACAGTGAATAGGAATGTGGGGACTCGGGAGCTATATACATAAATGGAGTAATGAAACCTTACTCATTACGAACATCGAGTTTCCAGTGGTAGTCCGAGAATTGATTTGGTAGACTTGTTTTATATTTAGGGATAACATCATAGGATAGGTGGTGTTACGTAGTGATTGTACATAGAGTAGTAACCCATGTGGAGTCTGAGTACTTTTTTTAATCTCCTCTTATTCATTGTTTCATATTGAGTTCATGGACCACTACCATGGAATTTTTTTATGTGTGACTACTAGTCCCTCGCTATGGTAGTTTGATGAATGTTTAGTGTCATCTTGGTTTTGGTTTCTACAAGGGTGTTTTCAAAATGGAAATGGTTTTGGAATGAAAACCTTTTCCTTTAAATTCCATTAAATAGTTAAATTGGGTATAAAAATGAACTTGTATGGGAATGAATGTTTGGTTCTTATTGGTACGTGTTAGGGGAATGCCTTTGCTATTCCTTGTGAGTGTTTTTCATGTGTGGGAGTATGTTTTGTTTGTGAATGTAAGAATTCATGGATGTAAATGGAGGGACACATATGTGATGGTTCATGGGATTCAATGGGTGTTTATTTGACTTCAATACCTTGTCCTTATTTTCCAAAAAGTATTTTTGGAAAAGTAAAATGATTTTTTCCATTGAGATTTTGTTTAAAAGGGGGGTTTTGGAATTTGGGAAGTGGCCCTAGAAGAAGGATGTTTTAAAATTTAAACAAAAATGTTGCTTTTGACAAGAGATGTTTTGATTACGGTTATATGTGTTTGGATTTTCATCCAGTTATTTTGGCTTGAGATATTCATCTTGATTATGTTTCAGATTGATGCTGGATGTGATGTTATGTTTCTCATGTTTCTTAGAAAATTCCGCCACAAAAGGTCTCATATTTTTTTGAACAATCATGTCCATTTTATTGTTATTCTAAAATGATTCATCTCCTCTATAGTTATAGAGGTCTGTTAGAGGAAGTGAATTGGATTGAAGAGGTCAAAAAGGTCTCCAGGGCATTAGTAACTCTCGAATCTATCATAGTGAATTCTATTTTTGGTCTATTTGAATATCTAGTTATGGAAAAATGGGAGTTTTATTCTCCGCCATCAATGAAAGTTGGGATGACATGGGATGTTTTTATGTCTTCCTTCATCTGATGGTTCATAACCATGTATGAGAAGTTAATGAAAAAAAATAACTCATGTGTATTCAACAAGGACAATAGTCTCTGAAGGCCTACATTGTACATTTTGAGGAGATAGATTCATTATCTCCATAGGTGGTGTTGTAATACCTGATGAAGACTTCTCTTTTCCTTAGGGTTATTTGTACAGAGGTCATGGAGAGGTTCTTCTCTTATTGGGACCTTTGTTTTGAGAAGCTAGTGGATGAAGCATTCCTGATTGAGTTGGTTCCTATATCACATATTATTAGTAATCTGGTGCCCACAGTCATTCGTAAATGGTCTCCATTTGTAAAAGAGTGGATACTATAGGAAAATGTTCATATAGTGATATCCTTATTAGTTATAACTTCTAGTTCTTCAGAACACTTTCTAGTGTTCCATCAATGTGGCCAGTTTAGTAATTTGAATTCATCATGTCGCATCCCTCCAAAGGTGTGCCTTCTTTGTAGTAGTTTGGGTCATTAGTAAAATATCATCATTAAGGGTTACCTGATGAATGAGATGTGAATGGAGGATTATATTGCCTAACTGTCAGATAGGATATGTTTTATCCATCAGATCTCCAACCATAGGTCTTAGAGTGAATCTTTCACGTAGTCAGGAGTTGGTGCTGTTGTGTGAAACCTTGACCGTGTTTTTTGTTTTAATATTGTAGTAAATTCAAGAGTCAATATAAATTTTGTGATGGAATTTATCCATTGAAATTAATATTTTGTACCAATTTAAATTTCTCCTTTTTGAACAATTTTTTTCTTAACATGTGTTTTCCACTCACGTGGGTTGGTTCTAGTTTTGGTTTTAGTTGTTCTCACTTGGATAGGTTTGGGTTTTGTTAAATGGTTGTAAAGTGGATCTGGTTCATTGTTGGGTTATTTTATGATATTCTTTTGGTGATTTTTCTTATAATATTGGGGGTCTGGTTGGTGTGTTCAAATATTCTTGTTCTAGTAGTGGTTTTTTTTACTCATGCTATGGAAGTTAGTTGGGATTAGTTGGGAATTCTTGTATCCCCCCTCCCGAGAGGTGGAATGGTTGGGTTTCAATTTATGTGCTAGTAGAGTCCTTGTGTTGGGGAGAACCCTCTCATGTTATCCCCCTATTTTGTTATTTTGGATTCATCTATATCGGTTGAGTTTGGCATGGGGAATAAATATTGTCCCCGATATTCCGTGATTCTTATGGCGGTGTTCGGGCATGTACTCAATTTTTTTACTAACTTTCATCTTGGAGTATTCTTAGGGGAAGAAAGATTTTTTGGTAGGGATAATTGTGACAACTCGATAATTAAAATAATTCTATTATATTATAACATTGATATGGTTACTCTAATTGAGTTTTGGATTGAGTTATAGATTATATTTTTTTGATATTTTCTACTTTTGGTGGGTTTTAGGCCAGTGCACGGGTACCACATGTTTAGAGGTAACCATTCAATCATCCCAGATGTTCTTATTACTATCCAATAATTAAAATAAATAAATTTTTAAGATTTTTAATCCCTAATTATTATAATTTTAAAATTATAGATAATAATATTATTATTATTAAAATTATTTTTAATAATAATATTATTAAATTGTTATTATTATTATTATTATTATTTTAAATGAAATGAATATTAATAATATGATGATGATTATTATTATTATATATATATAAGTATTTTAGTCCCCCCCTTCTCTCTCTTTATCCCTCCCATTCCACACACCATATCCCCCCTCACATGCAAAGTTCATTCCCCCACCCATCCCTCTCTATCCTCGGTGATCCCTCTCCTTTAGCATCATGCAACAAAACCTTCTCCTAGTATCCACACTTATTGGGGTGCCCTCCACCTCCGGCCAACCTCCCCAGTGTGCGAACCTCTTCTGGTCGTCCTCTCAGGAACACGTCCCTCCATTGGGTGACCTCCCCAGTGGGCAACCCTCCTCTGTCTGACGTCCTCCCTGGCATGTGACCTCCACTGGTAAGATTCCTTGGTTTTCGTTTGGTGTTTTTTACTCATGTTTGAACCCTAGGGTTTCAGGATTGGATATTATTTATTTTCTCATTTTCTAGGGTGTTTGGATTGGTCTTTTGGGTGTTAACTCCCTCCACAGAGAGTTTCATATCAGTTTTACACTGGTAAGGTATGTGATTCCGTGTAATTATTTTTCTAATCGATCTTTAATACTTGAATAGTATCATGTATATTATAATACATGTTTCACATACCCATGATGCTCTTGGTTATCCTATTAGGTTGTTTTCTTATTATTATAATTTGTTAGAAAAATGTTTTGAGGCCATTATATGTTAATTTCTATATGTTTCTATGATTAACGTGTTTGATTATGTTCAAAATCATGTTTGATAACTTTTAAAATATGATTTGATCTATCATGACGTTTGTAGTTAGTTTACCATAGTGTTTTTAGAATATTACAATCTGTAAAAAATAGGTTTTGAGGAGACTTTGTGCTTAATCTTTTTTTAATGAAAATATTATTCTTTCTAATATATTCTAAAATGTTTAATGAAATTCTTTATTTCAGGGGAATGTTTTTTGTGAAAAATTTGATAATCAGTCGACTTACAATTGGTCTGTTCTCTGTGAAATTGGGTTTATTCGTTATGTAAAGCCTTTTTATTCACTTTGAAATTGTTTTATAAATTATTTATGTGGTTTATTAAAATATATATGTTGTTAAATAGTATATTTTTAATGTCTTCCCATGAATTTTGTTTTAAGAACGATTTTTCAGGAGGCATTGGGTGTGATTTATGTGAAGACATGGGTTGATTTATTAATTTATATCTATAAATAGTGCGATAGGATTACTAAATTTGGGTTGAGATGTGAAACATATTTTTGAGGTTTTTAGGTTTTCTTTATATTTCAAAATAGTTTTTTGTGTGTTTCATGGAAGCTTAAATGGTGTCATTAGATGTTGGAACACCCAAGGGTGCCTGGAGTGCACACATAGATTCACCCTCAAATGAATTTGGTACTTTTAGGGGTGTTAATACATAAAACACGGGTCTTTTAATAGTTACTGGATTATAAATAATGTTGGATCCCTTGTGGGATTTCAAAAAGTGGTCATAAATGAGATATTAAGAGGTTTGGGTTGGGTCGGCCTTGAAGCATGTCTTAGTGAATGTTGGTGCAAAAAGGCCTGTTTGGAATACCAAATATAAGGTTTGTTGTTTGAGGTTTCTTTAGAACGGATTTGTGAATATTTATTGTAAAAGTTTTTGGTCCCATAAAGTAAAGGAATGTTTGGTGTTGTGCACCTAGAAATGATTCTTTGGGTAGATTTGTAGAAATTACGTTGATTGAAAATGTAATATCCCAATTGGAATCTATGAACATTTAGAGGTATGTTTTAAAAGAAATGTGACATGATGGCCCGGGAGGCACCATTGATGATTATATATATATATAGTGGGAACCCTGATCTTGTATTTCTCTTTATGGGTTATCATATAGTAGATATCTATGATTTTGGTAGGCATGTGCGGTCGCCACTGGTATGGTGATTCCTGCGTGTGTGGGCCTCTCACGAACATAAATTACTATTACTATGGTTTGATGGGAATATTTTAGGATATCGAGTGACAGTTGGTTACCATCCCCGATTAGACGGTTTGGTACCTCCTAGATCGCATATTTTCCAAGTGTGATGTTCCACAAGATTAGTCAGTTTAGAGTGGATAGTGGTTATAGTTTTAGGGTCCCCAATATATGCTAATAGGTGCTTCCAAACTGAGTATCATCTAGGGGTCTTTTAGGAAAGTATACTATCAACCATGGTTAATTTAATGTATTATTCTTTACTTTCCATTTCTTTGGTTTTTATCCTACACTGTTTATTTATTTCATTCAGTCATTCTTTTCAGCACAACCCTATATTATTTTGATTAGTTATTTGGTTTTGTTTTTTGTATCAGAAGAAAAATCTATTTTGAAAAGTAAATGTGGCATGTGTTGGTATTTATAACGATAATGCTATGTTTTTTTAATAAAATATAAAAATAATATTTTTATTATTTTTTTCAAACTAAAACTAATGGAATTGTTTTAGGAATAGGAAATTCATGGATTGAGTGTTTTATCATTATAATTACTACTGAGCATTTCTGTGCACATGCCTACATTATATTTTTAGTTGGAGGTTACATCGGGCTCAGGTTTTCCTAGTTGAGTTTCTCCTTATTGGAGAAAATTCAGTAATTTTATTGGAGGTGAAAAAGTTGTTACATGGATATTATGGTAGTGTTATCTAGTTTCTGTATTTATTCTTAGTTTTATTTTTATTTCTTATCTGGATAGTTTTATTTTGTAGTTGCAACATTTTGGTTATTTATTTATGATTCAGTTGTTGTTTATATATGGTTATTCAATTTTTATTTTTTGATAATGATTATTTTTTGTGAATAAATGGCACTCAGTTGTATTTTCTGATTTCCAGCACTAGTTACCATCCCATGGGGATCAAAAACACCCTACAGGCCATGCCACAGACTGGCTTGGGTGAGTAGTTTAGGGTCGACTCGAGTAGGTTCATGACTTATTGGTTTTCCCAAACAATGATAAAATAATCTCCAATAACCCCTCCCATAATCCTATATTTCTCATTTAGATATAAATCTATCCATGTAAGCCCTTTGGTGAAAACTAAAAGGAGCTACCTGATTAAGAGGGAACATCTTTTCTCAAGTTGTTTGTTTTATATACATTATCAACCCACTAAAATAATCTTATTCAATTCCTATATAATAATATCAATATCATAAATATACTGATATGTTTATACGACAGGTTTTATACCTACACTTAAACACAGATCCATCTAATGGGTTATTAGCTTGTTGTTTTTGTATATATAGAACTACCGCCTTGCCTAATGATGTAGTTTTTTTCATATATCACCACTCATGGATCATAGTTATGAAGAAAAATATATTTATATATAATTCATATAATATTTATATAATATTTATTCTTATCTAATTATTATATAACACATACATTTACGATATTCATTTTTTGGCATATGATGACTTTGTTTGTGCATGTGTGGACTAACGCCTAATCAAAGTGATGTGATTTGTTAACACTATATATAGAATATATAAACGATGGTTTTAATTATCCAATATAAACTATATGAAATAGATATTATACTATAATTATAATATATTTATATATATATATATATGATTTATCTTTCATTATTTTAAAACACAAAAATGAAATAAATTTAGCATTCATTCATATGTACGATCTTCCATCTCCATGAAAGGTGTATTTCATTTCTTATCTCTAAGTGTTATGGATTATTTTAAATACATATATACATTAAATATAATATATTTAAATAAATATTTAAAATTTTTATATTATTAAATAATGATCTTATTAATAGAAACAACAATTAAAAAGTCAAAACATACTATTAAAACTAAACAATTAACTCTTTAAATGGTGAAACTAATGAGATATTATTTTCAAACGGATAATAATGTTGGAACCAATTTGTGTATAGGTTTGTATTTGTTGTCAATAGTTGTCGATGGAATACCAAAATGAAATAGATCAAGAATTACTCCAATAAAATGGAGGAATGGAAGCTCACAATGAAGGATATCATGAAGTACTCCGATGAAGTAGAGGAGTAGTGATTCAGATGATTGTTGTGTTGATCGTAAGTTCAAAGAACATGTGTCAAAGGTGATACATTGTATACAACAATGAAGAATGTGAGGAGTAATCCATCCAAGGATGATTAAAGAAGGATGGTGTTTTTGGATGAAGACCATGCAATTCCTCCTTATTGCATAAGAACCATGGGTTTTGATGAAAACCATGCAATTCCTCTTTATTGCATAAGAACCATGGGTTTTGATGAAGACCATGCAATTACTCATGATTGCGTGAGAACCATGATTGAGACTTCTTGACGGATTGAATCACATGGTTTGTATGAAGTTGATCATGATGGTTGATGAAGGAGGAAATGTGACAATGAGTTGACTTATGAAATGGCCATGCACACCACATTGTCATAGAAGATGATGGTACTAAAGTTGATCCTTCAAAGAATATATATCACAATAGTGGATTTTTTGATAAAAGCAAAAGAGTTGCTGAAGGATACAGATCACCAAGAAGAAGTGTTGTTGAGGTGATCATGCTTGTCGACAAAGAAAAAAATGACATACAAATTAGTTGACAAAGGAGATTACATGGTGACATGTTGAGTTCAAGAGTTGTGGTCAACGATTTATGTTTGATTCAAGAGCATCGACAGAGGAATGGATGATCTGGAGGCGGTACAAAAAGTGTAGATATAAGGTGGCGTTGTTTTCCAGTGTTTGCCAAATTTCAGGGCCTCAAAATCAACAAATGAAGAAGAGTGATTTTGGAAAAGGGACTTGCACGCCATACTCTTGGAGGATAGGAAACTTGAATGCCATATGTTTTTGAAGATCAGAGCATCAAAATATGGCAAAGGGATAAGGGTCGCGCAAGTTTTGGTGATGTCACGCAGGTGAATTATGTGCCGGGAAGAGACTTGCGCGCCGACACCTTGAATGCATTATAACTTGCGCGCCTATGGTTTTTTGAGATCAGAAGATCCAAATTTGGAAAAGGCATGATGTTCACGCAAGTTTGGATGTTGATCGCGCAAGTGCCTAGCAGGGGCCAAGACTTGCGCGCCGATGGATGACTTGTGCGCCGCCGCGCATGGGTCCAGTTTGCCTATAAATACTGGACCACCCCTCCTCATTTCCCACGGAGCTCAAGACTTTGAGATTGTTCGAGCTCTCGTCGCGTAGGTTGTTGAACCACGCAAGTGGTAGTTGGGTCGCGCAAGTAGAGGTTGTGCGCTAACTGATGGTTGAGCGCCCCAGGTGATTTGGGCAAGGAAGGAAGTGAGTCGCGCAGGTTTGAAGTTCAAGAAGGCAGAGTCGCGCAGGTGCTTTGGAGACACTTGCGCGCCAGGTTATACTTGCGCACCTAAGACTTGCGCACCAGATGGAGACTTGCGCACCGGGCTTGAAAAGGAGATCCAAATATTGTTGAAGCACGCCCGCCTTTCTGGAGCTGCACAAGATCTAAAATATTGCCTGATACTTCTGGTGCAAAGTGATATTGAAGAAGAAATATAAATGATACATGCATGATCTCATGCATACATGGAGAACTGATTCTGACAACACCGAGTAAGTTGAGCTTCATTAAGTAAGCAATCACATCAGTGAGTGATTCAGGAAAATGAAGACAAGGGTATCTAGTGCATTCATTCTTTGCAGTAAAGAAGAAGGATTGAACTAAAAGGAGCATAAAATCTGAACCCTGATTCAAGCAATGTATCATGCTGAACAGAAGATGAAGAACTTCAATTCACACATATTGAAGAGACCTTCACATCTATAAACTGAGTGGGACTTCACCAATGGCAGTGAGCTAGGGGGAGTCAACGGGAGTGACCCGAGGGACGCAGTGAGCTATCCCTGAACAATTGTAAAGGCAGTGAGCCTGGGATAGAGTTTCTGTACCCGAACATTTGTAATCCGCAGCTAGTGAAGCATAGTGGATTTAGGTACGACCGACAACCTGTTGGCGTATGCTCCTTGGACGTAGCCCTTAGTGGTGAACCAAGTAAAAATAGCTGTGTCATCTCTCTGCATGTGAATGTTTAATTGCTGTTCATATCCATCATACATGTTTAAGTTGTTCCTACCAACATGGGAACAAGATCCACAACTAAAAGAAGAAAAAGTTGTCACCCTGATTCACCCCTCCCCTCTCAGGGTGTCCCGAGGTCCTACAAGTGGTATCAAAGGGAAAGGTTAATGTATGTTGGATATTCTCCAATAATTCTATTGAGAAGAGGATTTGAGTTTCTTTCCTCGAGTCAATAATGAAGAGTAGTCTTGATAATGACGCAGTCATTTTTGAGCAGAAATCAATATCCACCAGGACTTTCACAAATAGAAAAAAGAAAGAGAAGAAGATGATGAAGAAGTCCCCCACATCCAAAGAAGATGCAGTGTCTTGTTCTCCATGCCATTCCAATAATGAAGAAACATTAGGCTTGGAAAGTATCAAGCAGGTGGCTCAGAACTCATCCAGAGGAAAGGATGATACCCCTAATTCAAGATTTCAGGAAAAACTCAGAACATATCTGCATGGTATTCCAGAAGAAAGGGTTGCTATTATTTGTAGCCTATTACAATCTATGCAGGTTGAGATCAATCGATTAGAAAGGGAAGCTGACAATATGGAAAAGGGGTTAGAAAGAAAAGTTATGGAAAGTATGAAGCTCATCAAATGAGTGAAAGTCTTTGAATACGAAGAGGAAGTCAATAAAACTTTAAAATAAAGGATACATGCACTTGAAGATGAGCTGAAGAAGAGCAATGAAGTCAAGAATTTTTGTTTGGAAGAACCTTCCATTAAATTTAGGGAACTTGACTCTTTTTTACAAAACAAAGTTAAGATGCATGAAGATGAGGTTGAAAGGTTGAAGAAGACTTGTGAAGAGAAGATGATCACGATTAAAGATTAGAAGATCATCCTCAATATTATGGGTCAAAGATTGGAATCTCAGTTGACCAAGATTGAGAACTCACATATTGAGACTTCACAAAAGAATGAAATGAGTGATGCTTGCAATCAATGTTCGTTGGAGGAGTCTAAAGCTGAAATGCCTCCAACATGTGATAAGAAGATTATGACAACTCTTGATTATCCACATCAAGAATCAGTTTCTGCTGGTACTCAATGCTCACTGGAGGATTCTATTGTCAAAAGACCTCCAACATGTGATAAGAAGATCATGACTTCACTCTTAGATTTATCAAAAGCAAGTGAGATAGTGAAGGTACCGTCCAAACTATCTTGTACTCATATTTCAAAATACACTCCTACAATCTGTGCAGGTGGGAAGAAAAGTTATAAACAAGTATGGATGAGGAAAGGTGAGAAGAAGAAACCTACCACCATGGATAGGGTGGATGGGAAGAAAAAGGAGGAAATGTGTTCCTCAAATAGAGAACAAAAGATTAAGCAGATGGCCCAACAACTTAATACAGAAGACACAAGGAAGAAATGATTTGTGGTTCAATGTTGGTGCTGCAATAGATTTGGGCACTATGCACTGGATTGTCTTTATAATACCCTACATGGAAAAGCACAGAGAATGCCTATATCAATGAGAAGGAAGCCAGAGAAAAAGAAGCAACATCAGTAGGTCCAGAAGCATCTGTTTACTGCAAACATATTTGTAATTCTTGATAACATATGTGATGTATGAAACGACAGCAGTCACAATGCAGGGACATGTCAATATCAACATGCTTTCACTGTTGAAAAGAAAAGAAGACCTCTAATGCCGTCAAAGAATGAAGCATCTACCTTGGGGAGAAATCAGAAGAATTTTGTGAACACACATTTCCCCAAGAAGATCTCAAGTAGGGAAGCTGAGAAGACCCAGGATTTTAGTTCCATGAAATTGAAGGGTCATTCATCCAAAAGAAACACTAAGTGGGATGAATCTCGAATGAACCCATGTGGAAGACCTAAACCAGCTGCAAAAGTTCCAAATGACATATTGGTCATCTGGCCAGAATATTTGAAAAGAATAAGGAATCATGAAGATGAGAAGGCCAAGGCTGGTGACAAAGGAAAAGGAAAACATTCACATGATGAAGACACAGTGCAGGAGAGTTTGCAAACAAAGAGAAACACACGTTTCAAAGAAGTTCTGTGTGAGAGATGCATGAAATCTGGTCACATTGCAAAAGGATGCCTAACCTTAATACCATATCAAGAATTAGTCCTTAAGAGATGTAAGAATGTGTCATTCATGATGGATGCTAAGAAGAACAATTCTCCACACAAATCAGAAGAGAATGTGAACAGAGCCATGCCACACCGACAGATGTCAGAACATATGTTCAAATGTGCAGGCATGAAGACTGTAGTGAACAGAGGAACTTGGTTGAGAAAAGAACCTCAACCAAGAAAGTCTTCTTGATGAAGCAAGAATTAACCACCTTATTCTTGTAATCATTTATGTATTTTATTTGTGCTAATAATGCAGGGAATTGAAGGTGAAGCATGCTCTCAGGGGGAGAACCTGAGAAGTAGTGAATGCTGTCAACTCTTGATAGCCAAGCTGAAGAAGTTTCCATCCTTAGTAGATTCTTCAATTGATATTCAAAGATTATGATGATGAAGGATCACTCTTGATGAAGATGATGAGGGGTGTTTCCCTTGAGGGGGAGAAAAATGAAGAAGCTTCCATAATCACTGTTTCAATCAATATCAACTCCAGCTAGACTCAAAAGTAGTTACTCTGTGAATTTCTTGAAGAACACGCCAATGGAGAAGGTATGTCATTTCTCAATCACTATCCCTTAGTTACTAAGATCAAAGATTATTTTACAAAGGAGGAGTAACTGAATTGATCAGTGTAACAAAGAGAATGGAAGTGCCCTAAGGTCACTTATCCTGCCGATTGCACTTGAATGTTTTTTATCTATTTGCTGATGTGAGTGCAGGAGTTTCAGGTTGATTATTCTCTATCATAGTTGATCTTATTCGACCTGGAATTAAGGAGGTAAACCCTTGAAGACAAGATACATGAGTTATCATCTCATGTTGGTATCATGATCTGTGGATAATGGACAGCCTTATTGACTTAATCAAATCGTCTTGTTTTCTACATTGAGCATTGCTCAAGTAGACTTAGAGTGAAATGATTAATGAAACATTGCTTAAGTGTGTATTGATACCCTCCCTACCATGTGCTTTGTATTTCTTATCAATAAGGGGGATAGAAAGTGAAATGAACGTTTGAAAAGAAAAGTTGATTGAATAGAAGATTCTCATTTTGACATTGACAAATTCATTTCAGAATATGTATAAGGTATTGACAACAAAATACAAAGGGGGAGATTGTTGGAACCACTTTGTGTATAGGTTTGTATTTGTTGTCAATAGTTGTCAATGGAATACCAAAATGAAAGAGATCAAGAAGTACTCTAATAAAATGGAGGAATAGAAGCTCACAATGAGGGATATCATGAAGTACTACGATGAAGTAGAGGAGTAGTGATTCAAACAATTGTTGTGCTGATCGTAAGTTCAAATAACATGTGTCAAAGGTGATACATTGTTTACAACAATGAAGAATGTGAGGAGTAATCCATCCAAGGATGATTAAAGCAGGATGATGTTTTTGGATGAAGACCATGCAATTCCTCCTTATTGCATAAGAACCATGGGTTTTGATGAAGACCATGCAATTCCTCTTTATTGCATAAGAACCATGGGTTTTGATTAAGACCATGAAATTACTCATGATTGCGTGAGAACCATGCTTGAGACTTCTTGACGGATTGAATCACATGGTTTTCATGAATTTGATCATGACGGTTGATGAAGGAGGCAATGTGACAATGAGTTGACTTATGAAATGTCCATGCACATCACATTGTCATAAAAGATGATTCTACTAAAGTTGTTCCTTCAAAGAATACATATCACAATAGTGGAGTTTGTGATAAAAGCAAAAGAGTTGCTGAAGGATACATATCACCAAGAAGAAGTGTTGTTGAGGTGATCGTGCTTGTCGACGAAGCAAACAAACGACATACAAATTTGTTGACAAAGGAGATTCCATGGTGACATGTCAAGTTCAAGAGTTGTGGTCAACGATCTATGTTTGATTCAAGAACATTGACAGAGGAATGGATGATCTGGAGGCGGTACAAAAAGAGTAGATATAAGGTGGCGTTGTTTTCCAGTGTTTTCCAAATTTCAGGGCCTCAAAATCAACAAATGAAGAAGAGTGATTTTGGAAAAGGTACTTGCATGCCATACTCATGGAGGATAGGAAACTTGCGTGCCATAGGTTTTTGAAGATCAGAGCATCAAAATATGGCAAAGGGATAAGGGTCGTGCAAGTTTTGGTGATGTCGCGCAGGTGAATTATGTTCCAGGAAGAGACTTGTGTGCCGACACCTTGAATGCATTATAACTTGCGCGCCTATGGTTTTTCGAGATCAGAAGATCCAAATTTGGCAAAGTCAAGATGTTCGCGAAAGTTTGGATGTTGATCGCGCAAGTGCCTAGCAGGGGCCAAGACTTGCGCACCGATGGATGACTTGCGCGCCGCCGCGTAGGGGGTCCAGTTTGCCTATAAATACTGGACCACCCCTCCTCATTTCCCACGGAGCTCAAGACTTTGAGATTGTTCAAGCTCTCGTCACACGGGTGGTTGAACCGCGCAAGTGGTAGTTGGGTCGCGCAAGCAGAGGTTGCGCGCCGACTGATGGTTGAGCGCCCCAGGTGATTTGTGCAAGGAAGGAAGTGAGTCGCGCAGGTTTGAAGTTCAAGAAGGCAGAGTCGTGCAGGTGCTTTGGAGACACTTGCGTGCCTAAGACTTGCACGCCAGATGGAGACTTGCGCGCCGGGCTTGAAAAGGAGAGCCAAATATTTTTGAAGCACTCCCACCTTTCTGGAGCTGCACAAGAGCTAAAATATTGCCTGATACTTCTGGTGCAAAGTGATATTGAAGAATAAATATAAATGATACATGCATGATCTCATGCATACATGGAGAACTGATTCTGACAATGCCGAGTAAGCTGAGCTTCATTAAGTAATCAATCACATCAGTGATTGTGATTTAGGCAAACGAATACAAGGGGCTCTAGTGCATTCATTCTTTGCACTAAAGAAGAAGGATTGAACTAAAAGGAGCATCAAATCTGAACCCTGATGCAAGAAATGTCTCATGATGAACAGGAGACGAAGAACTTCAATTCACACCTATTGAAGAGACCTTCACGTCTATAAACTGAGTGGGACTTCACCAACGACAGTGAGCCAGGGGGAGTCAACGGGAGTGACCTGAGGGACGCGGTGAGCTATACCTGAAAAATTGTAAAGGCAGTGAGCCTGGGACAGAGTTTCTGTACCCGAACATTTGTAATCCGCAGCTAGTGAAGCATAGTGGATTTAGGTACGACCGACAACCTGTCGGTGTATGCTCCTTGGACGTAGCCCTTAGCGGTGAACCAAGTAAAAATAGCTGTGTCATCTCTCTACATGTAAATGTTTAATTGATCTTCATATCCATCATACAGGTTTAAGTTTTTCCTACCAACGTGGGAACAAGATCCACAACTAAAAGAAGAAAAATTTGTCACCCTGATTCACCCCTCCCCTCTCAGGGTGTCCCGGGGTCCTACAAATAAGATATTATAATAATTCCATATATGATATGGAAAATAAAATTATAATTCTGGTGTAATATAATAACATTCTTTAAACCATTGTAGAAGAATTTAATGGATTTTCAACTTAAAAGGTATCACATTGTATGTGATTCGTGTCTCAATTTTATTTTGTTAAGGCAGCCACCATGTTAACAACAAACAACATTTTATGGTCTATATAATTCCAAATTTGAAATATTTTACTATGAATTATTTAATATTCATGATATTTGAACATTAATTTAATGTTATTTCTTATTGAGTGTAGTAACATGATTATTTAGGAATAAAATTCCTTTTCTTTTAAATAAATGTCTTATGTATATAGAAAAAACGTGCACTCATTTTGTTTTATAATATCCACTTGGATTTATGTGGACATTATATATCCATAATGATGATAACATATCCTTTGAATAGTTATAATGAGACTAGAATAAATATAGGGTTTTAACAAATCCTTTTGACAGAGAGAAAGGAAGTAATGACCTCAACCAGTAGGATCATACCCTATGAAGCACATTAATTGGAGCATCTGAGGGAGATATAATTTCTAGGCATTTCTATATTCCATTCCCAATCTGATATCAAACAACTTAATTATAATTGAAACCTTTTTCGGGAGTATTTTAATCTCATCGAGATCACAGCCTAAGCCATGTACCCCAAATGGCCCCATGAATGCCCCACCATCGCACACCTTACTCTTTGGGCACATGCTGGCGTAATAAAAGGATATGTAACTAGACCATATCATTATGATCATGTGCATTATTTTGGTATATATTAAATAATATACTTTCATTCTATTATTTATTACTTATTATATAAATTTTAAAGCACAAATAATATTTTTAGTTAATATTATAATTTCATGATGTGATATATTTTAATGAATAAATTGAAATTTTAATTAAATAATATATTAACAATATAATAATATAAAATTAATTTCTTTAAATATAAATTACCATAAAATTTTAATGAGGATAATTCTAATTTTTATTAATGTTTGAAGACTATTTTTATCAAAACCCATCAATTTTCAATAAATTTCAATTTTTGTTTTAAAAGTGAAAATTATCATATTTAGACAATTATTTTGATAAAATGAATATTATTTCTAGAATCAAGAAATCAAAATTATCCAATATTTATTTTTTCATAAATTTCTTGTGATATTTAAATTTTTATGAAAAAATTAAATACCGTATAAATATATAATGTGTTTTATGAAGTCATAATAACTCAAAAATTATATAACAAAACACTATAAATGGTATATTCATCCAAAAATATTTCATCATTTAAATTAGCATAATTTAAGGTTTATTTTATAAATACTTAGTGAATCTTCCAAGACAAATAAAATATTATATATTTTTAAAATAATTTCCATGAATGTGCGAATCACCTCCACATAAGAAAGGATAATATTTTCGTATTTTCAGTCATTATCCATTTAAAATAATTTCTTACAATCATATTTGGAAAAATCCATGGGATGTTTACTGGTGGTGAATATTTAATTATATAGATTCCAAAACCCATGTTTGTGAAATATTAATGAATTCCCCTCTCATTTCCTATGTAAACCCACCAATTATACCACTTCTCTTCCCTTAAAATTTATGATTCACATCCCTAAATTGTACTCCCATGTGTATAATCATCCCATGGTCTCCAATATCTCAATAATACCCTCTTCAATATTTTGAAGTCACACACTCAACCAAGGGTTTCCTTCCTTTCTCATTTTTATCAAAGATTCATTATAGTGTTTCACGTTTTTATTTTCAATTAAAAATGATGGTACATTTTTTCTCAACCCTATAGTACTTATCATATTATGATTTTATGATATGATTCAATTTTATTTATCATTAATCCCTTTCATGTGCACCCATTACCATTCCAAAGTTTCATAAGTGTTATTCCATTTCTCAATTGTCTCCATGATTCTTTATAATGATACGCCTTATATTTCCAAATTCCTTATGTTGGTACATGTATAAATATGACCTATTAACATTATATTTCATTTATAAATTATTATATACCATTTCACTCTCATGATCCTTTTTTAGAAAATTTTATGTCACATCATTAGGATGCAGAAATTTCTCCCTATTTTTTCATGCCAAAATCATCATGTGGTGAATATCATGCCCATTTCACTATCATGGGTATTCACGTTTAGGAAAATAATCATATTTTTTATATACATTCCTGTATTTATTTAAAATTCTTTTATTTTTGAATAAATGTTTATGTTTAATGAATGCATGTAATATGATCTATGTGGAATAGTTAAGCGTGAAATTGAAATGATTATAAAGGGTGTTCCCTGATAGAGCTCTAACTCATTGGGTAATGTTTAGAATCATTATAAATCATGATGGGATAGGGGTTTACCAGATTCCATTAAGGAAATTTTCCACCATATTGAGATATGAGTTTACCCAAATTTTTTATGTTAATGAAGTAGTGTTTTATGTTATTTACACATTTCTATGTTATGATAATCGTGTTATATCATGCCTTTATTGTCATGTTTTTCTTATTCTACATTGATATACCTATTTCCTAACTTGTATTGTATTCATCATGTTATTCATTGTTTAATCCCTTACTAGCCTTTATTTCCTACCATTTTCATATGTATTTCCTCTGGTTATGCCATGAAATGCTATGTACGAAGGAATATTGCGGTCATGTAAAAAATAATTCAATAAAGATGTTCAATGTTTTGTCTTAAGTTGTCATATAATGTTTCTAAGACCTAAAAAACATTTCCTCTTGATCTTCATGGTTATATTAATTGAAATATTATGTACTAAATAGTGTTTATGTATGTAATAAAGCGTCAGGTTTTTATAGTTGGTATAAATGGATAGGATTAGTTATTTTTAGGATTAGTCTTATAATACCATAGTGAATGAAATTGGGATAAGACTTAGTATAAGAAAATTATACCAAAAATTTTGTGAGTATAGAGTAATTTTTTTATCAAAAAGATTCATCCATCTCTATATACGAACTAGTAGTGGTGGGTCTGTCATAGATATATCTAGGGGTAAAACCCGAATACACCACTTTGAGTGAAACATGAAGGAGAAATGGTGGATAAAAATGTGTCTTTTTTACACTCTAGTTTTGACAATCTGAGTCGATATTCTTCAGTAAATTCATAATCATAGTATGAATCGTTATTAAGGGAACGAAATAATCTCATAAGTATATACATTAGTAAATAGGTCATTGATAACATATATTGAAGCCTATAAATTCATTAGATATGGAAATAAATGTAATTTATAAGTCATCCCTTTTTGTTTTTAGATTCACCTTTATGTGTTTATTAGTTTAAAATACTTACCACTAATTTTACATTTATTCTAGACAATGTACAATAATAAGAGGACTCATGCAAACAACTGAGGTGAAGATTAATGTGATGATTATTCTAATTATATTCGCAATCTGATTGGAGCGGGAAGGAAAAACTTTGTCACAATACACTCTTAGTCACATCATGTTTTGAATAGAAACTTGGGTCAGGTGCAATTTTCAACCCCGCCCCCCACTAATGAATAACTCTAAATCAAGTTCTTCATGAGACAAATGAATCATACATTCAATGGATCATCTAATCCCTCAATTTCAGAACAATGGATCAACTCCAATGAAATGATATTCTTCATTAATCAATGTTCCAAAAAAGATGTGGTTCTTGTATATTCTTATCATATGGAGGGTATAGTGGGTCAATGATGGAAATTAATCAGAAATACAAATCATGAAAAAGAGATGAAGGCATTGGAAATGAAGTATTTTTGGATAATGTTATTTTATATATATTTTCATACACCCAACGACATAATATGAAAAGGTAAATAGTTTCCCTCAAGAAAAAAGTTGACAAAAACATCAAAGAATATGAAAAATAATTCAAAAAGGTTGCATGTCATTCCTCTAACATTGTTGTTACCCATGAATTCCTGGTTAACCACTTTTTATTTGGGTAGAACCTATCTTACAGAAAGCCCTTGTGATCCAAGACAACTATATCTAAGAGAAAATTGTATGATGTTCCCTCAAAATCATAATGGATATCGGAAAATCTCATGGGTATAATGGGGATTATATGTATAAAATGTACTTTCATTCAGGTATTCCAATGGTTAAATACAATGGTGCTATGAAATTACACCACCATACATTCGAATGGTGAAGAAATAAACACCCCCAAAATTGCCTGAATGAGACGAGGAAATGATTTATGTGTATTATAGAAGGGAACATTTCTAATTATTGATGACAAGAAGAACATGATAATACGATAGATATAAGAAGCATAAAATCGACCCTCAACACATAATTCATTGATATAATTGTAAAGAACAAATGCACTTTGCAAACCAGTGCCCTAATCGAAGGGTTTTTTAAGGCAACCATCAACCTCCAATATAGAAATGAAGAGCCTTTTCAATCACTACCACCCAAGAGAATCTAGTTAACATTGTGATTATGGGTATGATGTTTATTCATTCAAGAATATAAAATTTACATTTTGATTTAGGTTCAACGCATTCCATTATATCCCAAAATCTTAGTAGAACATTCTAAACACCACCACAAATCCTATAAATATATATGTTAGTGAGAATAGAAAATGAAAAAATTATTGCATCCCATGAATATATCCATTCATCACAATTTTTGTATTATCCTTACCACTAAACCTAATCATACTCTCTATAGTGGAATCTGACACAATTCTTTTCATGGATTGGATTTCCCTATTTAATGCCAATTGAAATTGTTGTGAGAGGGAAATCACTCTTCATAAGGTGAATAAACCCCTGATTCTGTACAAGTGCAAGGTGGATGATGAATCTTATTTAGCACCATCATCTCAAACATGGATATTACTACACTATGACCACATATATCTGGATAAAATCAATGAGCCTTTGGAAGGGAACATCATTGAAGACATACCTATTGTGAGGGAATTTTCCAATTTGTTTCCTGCAGAATTTACATCTCTTAATCCTAGTAGAGATGTTTAATTCAACATTGATCTTTTACCTGGGGCGCTAATAATATTATATACCCTCTTCATTAAGATATAGTATGGGTAAATGAAACTTTTCATCGATTATCATGATCTCAACAAATTCATGATAATGTACAAGTATCCTTTTCCATGAATGTATGACTTGTTCAATTAGTTACATGGATCACAATACTTAACCATGGTGGATCTGCAATTATGATATTACCTTGTAACATTGGTGAATAATGATATCTCTAATACATCTTTTCATTAAATTTATTGGAACTACAAATTCCTAGTAATGGATTTGAGACCCACTACTGCTCCAGCAATCTTCATGTACATGACAAATAGTTTGTTAAGTTATTATCTCGAAAAATTTGTGGTACTCTTTATATTAAATATTTTAATATACTCCAAAACCAAGGAGGATAATGATGACAATCAATGAACTGTACTAGAGACCTTGAAAAATGATTATATCTATGAAATCTAAATAAATTGTGAGTTATATTTTAATATTGAATCATCTAAGGGTTATAAATTCACAAGTAGGGGCATATCTCTATACCATTAAAAGAAAAATGAAATTGAGGGATGGACGAGGCCAACATATGTGACAATGGTTAGATGAATATTATCTCTAATTTGTGATAAAGTTTTCACGTTTTTAAAACCCTCTTACCAAGGTAACTCCGAAAGGGGTCAAGTTTTGTTGGAATGATGAAGGTGATGTGAACTTTATTGATTTTAAATAGAGGATTATCACTTTTATCGTTCTCACACTACCCACAAGTGGATAATTTTTTGTGTTATTCTGTGATGTTTCAATGAAGTGCTTGGGTTGTATGTCAATTTAACATTACAAAGTCATTTCCAATTCGTTAAGGAAATTGAATATCCATGAGAAGAAAAATCCAACACATGATCTGAAGATGGTTATAGTGATCTTCTATTAGATAATTTGGAGACATTTCCCGTTTTTGGGAATGTTTGAAATATATATGGATTAAAAAAGTCTAAAATATTTAATCACAATGAAATAGTTCAATATTATCCAATGAAAAATGTTAGAGCTGATCAGAGACTATGTCTTCTTTGTTCTATACCATCATGGGAATGTGAATAATGTAACCAATGATCTATGTAGAAAGGATCAAGAAACTGTTTCACTAATTAGAATTGAAAAGGAATAAATATTCTAAGATTTGATGAATTTATACATGGGAATCATAAAGAAAGGAACACCATCAAGCCATTCACAAATAATTTCTCTACCGTCTAATTTGAAAAGATTAAAGGATTATCAAAATGATGATGTTAGAATATAGAAGAATCTGGAGACTATCCAAAAACTAGAAATCCTTTTATTTCAATGTTAATGAAGAAGGAATTGTATGATTTCTATCAATACTTTCTATTCCATCAAATCTGGAGTTAAAGAAAGTACTTTTGGCTGATGCACCATGATAGAATTTCACCATTGACCCTACAAACAAAATGATGTATTGAGATCTCCAAGAACAATATTAGTGGGGTAAAATGAAGAAGGAGATAACTGAGTTTACATAATAGTTCATGGTATGTATGAAAGTGAAGGATGAGAGGCAGAAGTCCATGGGTATTATGCAAACATTACGGTTAACAACATGGAAATAGGAAAACATCACCATGGAATTTTTCATGAGAATTCCAATGACACCCAAAGGAAGCAATGCTATCTGGGTTGTTGTGGATCAACATACAAATACTAAACACTTAATTGAAATTCCAGATGATTTATCATTGGATAAAATGGAACAAATATACATCAGATAAGTCATAAGGTTTTATGGTGTACCACAATCAGTTGTATTTGTTCGAGATCCAATATTCAACTCTATGTTCTCGATGAGTCTCCAACACACTTTGAATAATGATCTAATGATCATTACAGCTTATTATCCTAAAAGTGATGGCCAAACTAAGAATACGATCCAAACACAAGAAGACATGTCAAAATAATGCTCAATTGAATTCAATGGAATATGACATCCACGTATTCCTTTGTTTGAGTTCTCTTACAAAAACTATTTCAACACAAGAATAAAAATGTATCTTTATGAAGCCCTTTGTGGGAATAGGTGAAGAACATCAGCATGTTGGGATAATGTTGGAGAGAAATAACTCCATGGTCCAAAATGGATGACGAAATGGTGGAGATGATTAAGACCATCTAGCATCACATTTAAGCTTCTCAAAGTAGACTAAAGAGCTATGCTGACAATCATTGATGTGGACTAGAGTTTGATGTTGGAGACATGTTTTTCCCCCATATATATTCATGGAAGATAGTGATGATATTTGGGATGAGGGGAAAGCTTACTCCAAGGTACATCGTCCCTTTTGAGATCAATGATCACATTGGAGTAGTTGCATATCGACTAGAACTCCCACCGAACATGTCTCAAATACATGATGTATTCCATGTATCACTCTTGAGAAAGTAAATAACCAACCCATCACGTGTACTCAATCCAAATGTTGTACCATTAGAGAGTGAAATCTCATATGAAGCGAAGGTGGGGAAGATCTTATATCATAGGGAAAATGCTCTATGAAATAATATGATGCCGCTCATTAAGGTGTTGTGGTGAAACTAGAAGTTTAAATAAGAAACATGGGAACAAGAGAAAGTGACGAGGCCTAGTTACCCTCATCTATTTTATTATGGGAAAAGAATATTTCTAGGAAAAATTTCTTAATGGGGGATTTTTTAATGACCAAATCATTTCGGAATAAACTTACCTTTAATTTAATTAAATGTCATCTGGATATAGAAAACACCTGCCCTCATTTTGTTGTAATATATCCAATTATATTTTAATTACCATTATGTATCCATACAGATGATAATATAGATTATGAATAGTGATCACATGACTGGTATAAATATAGGGTTTTAACAAATCCTTTTCACCCAGACAAAGGATGTGATGGCTTCAACCCTTTGGAGCATACCCTATAGACCCCATTTATCAGAGAATCCATGGGAGATCGAATATCTGGGAATTTCAGTAGACCAATCCAAAACTAAAATAAAACAAATATAATAATCAGATAAACCATTTAAGAGAGATGTTTATGCTCGTCGAGATCATGGCCAAAACCATATCACCAAATGGACCTCTGAAATCCCAACAACCACACACCTTATTCATAGGGAATATGCTGGTGTAATGAAGGTATATCAAACAATACCATATCATAATTATTATTTAGATTATTTTTTAAAGAATAATGAATATATTTTATTTCTATTATTGTTTCATTTAAATGATTTTTAATGAAAAATTAGTATTTTTGTTAATATTCAAATTTATTTAAGTATTCTATTTTGATGAATTAATTTATTTTTTGAAATAAATATTTTTTTTATAAAATAATCTTATTTTGTTACATTTATTATATATAAATGAGAAAATAATTTGTATGAATTCAATAATAATTTTTATTAATGTTTGAAAACTATTTTTAACAAAACCGCAACTTTTCAAAAAATGTCAGTTTTTATTCTAAAATAGAAAATTCAAATATATAGAAAATTATTATTTTAAAATGAATATTATTTTTGGAATCAAGACATCAATATTATCCAATAGTGAATTTTTCATAATTTTTTGAGATAGTCTAATTTTTGGGGTAAAAATTACATGTCGTATAAATATATAATGTGTTTCAAGACTTCATAATGACCCAATAATAATGTAATAAAATAGAATTAATTGTATATTTAGTAAAATATTTGTTTTCCATCAAAATAATATAATTTTTGGTATATTTTATTTAATTTATAAAAGCCTTAGTGAACACTCTAGGACATATAAAATATTTTTAAATTTTAAAATAATTTCTTTGAATGTGTGACTCACCTCTACATAAGTAAGATAATTATTTCATTATATTCAGACCATATACTTATAAAATAATAGTATCCACTATTTTGTGTAAAAAAAATTCAGAAAACCATTGGTAGGTTTGTGGTTTTTAATATTTAATTACATAGATTCCAAAAACAATGTTTGTAAAATGTCAAAGAATCCACCTTTCATTTCCTATATAAACCCACAATAGCACTCACATATCTTCACTAAAAATCATTGGATCATATAGGAACAATTTATTTCCCTCTATAAAATCCTTCCCAGGAATCCCAACATATCTTGATACCCCTCTTCCAACAATTTAAGTCACACACTCAAGTAAGTTTTTCCATCATTTCTTGTTATTATCCAAGTTTCATGATATTATTACACCCATTTTTATTAAATTAAAAATAATAATGTATATTTTTAAACCTCCAAATTACTAGCCATAGTATTTTTTAATGATTATATTCCCCTTTTTCTCTCATTAACCACTCCCACTTACACCTGTTACTATGAAAAAATTTCATAAGAATAATTCCATTTATCATCTTTCTTCAAGTTTATTTGTTATGTTACGCCTTCTATTTCAAAAATCAATATGTTGGCCATATATCTATATAAAACCATTGATTTCAAGTTCAGGTATACATGATGATAGATCCTTTATCTCTAATCAACCATTTTTATGAATTTTTATTCCATGTCGTTAGGCTTCTGAAATTGCACCCTGGTTTTTATGCCAAAATCATCTGGTAGTGAATACCATGTCCATTTCTCTATCAAGGTTATTCAAATATATGAAAATATAGTTATTTATTGTATAAATTTATGTATATGTTATGCATTTCTTTATTAATTAATAAATAATTATGTTGAATGAATCCATGTTATATGATATGTGTGGCCCATTTATGCATGATATTGAAGTGATTATGTAGGGTGCGCCCTTATAGCCCTTCAATGGATTGGGTAATTTTTAGTATCATGATACATAATATTGGGACAAGGGTTTACATGAATTAATTTTAGGAAATTCTTCTACCATGTTGGGATAGGGTTTTTTATCCCATTATGTTAATGATTCAATGTTTTATGTTGTTACGACATTTCCATGTTTTGATAATTGTGATATTTCATGCCTTTATGTTCATTTTCTCTCTTTCTCCATTTATATGACTATTTCCTAAAATGTATTGTATTCTTCATGCAATTCCTTTTTTTATACCTTACAATGATTCATATCTCAGCCTTTTCTTATGTATGTCCTTTGGTTATCCCATGAAATTCTAAGCGCAAAGGGATGTTTTGGTCATGTAAAAGATGTTTTTAAAATAGATAGTGTATTTTATGTCTTCTTTTGTCATGTAATATTCCTAATCCCCTATGAAACTAGACCCCTCTATGATTTTGGATTTATTAAGTGCAATTTTATATAACAAATCATGTTTATGATTGTAATAATGATCAGGGTTATTATAATGAGGCTTCTGATTAAAATAATTCAATATGATATGGGACACTATGAAAGGTTTAATGTTTTTTTAATAATAAATTTACGGATCATTCAATGTTATTATCATTATTAGAGAAATAAAATAATTTTTTGCACATAATTTAATATATACAGTGTACACACTATCATATTGACATTTAATATCATCATTCCTAAATTCTTTATGATAATTTTTGTTTGAAATTGAATTATTTCATCTAATTTTATTTATACCTAATGTTACCCTTGTGGTATACAAATTTAATTATTCAATTAATGTTCATTGGGATATATTAGTTTCTCAATGTCAATAATTTTCTATGATTATGTATATATTGACTTTACTATATCTTGATTTTTCACACTTATTTTATAAGGATTTATAGATGATACAAATGATAAATTAGTTTATTAATTCTCACTTGAACATTATTACAATTTCAAGGGATTATTCCACAATCTCATTTAAATCGAGATTTCATATTCTTGAAATTCCATTAATGGAATATATATGATGATTTTTTCAATAATTCCATTTTTTATTTTCTTCTAGTCTTTAATGATATTTTTCATATAATGGTACTATTTTTTCAATCACTGGTACTAATAATGATATAATTTTTTTAAGAGAACCCGACATTATTTCTCTCTTTATTCAGAGATTCGATTTTCTTCTAAAAATAATATTTTATTAATTTTTTTTTTAAAAATTATTTCTCAATTTAAAAATAATTTATTAATATCATTTTAATCCATTTTATCTTTTAAAAAGGGTTTCAAAGGAATGTAATTTTTTCTTTTAGAACAATAAATTTTCTAACCATTTTACTGTGAAAAATGAATATCATTGTTACCTTGTATGGCATATAAAAAATTACACCCTACCATTTCCTTGATGCACCATTTGTATGTTTAATAGGTTTATTTCTAATGATCTAATATTTAAATTATTTTTCTCAAATCAGAATATTTCCAAAAGAAATTCAAAAATTAAATGAATAATTTCCTCATTAAATTTTTTAAAATTACTATTATAGTATTTCCATAATTCCACAGTGGAGATCCTTTATTTTTACTCTAGTTTTGATATATTGTATTGATATCATTATTATTTTTCCTTTGGTTAGGTTATTATTTATATTGAAAAGGATATTATTGAAAATCACTTTCTTTCCTCCTTTTTAATACACTTTAAAATAATATATTTTATATTATAATTGGAAATTTAATTTCCCCTAATTATCCATATTAATTATAAGGGATATGTTTACTTCCTAAGCCATATATCATTTTTATATAAAGTGATTAAGTTTACAGTTATTTTATTTATTGGGGAAATGATGATAAAAACATTTCCTTCAATAAATAAGGATATTTGATCATACATATTTTTCATTAATTTGTCAGTTATTCTATATAATTAATTCTTTGGATGGTAAATGAATGGTGGGGCCCGAACAATATATAGATACTTGATGAATCGATAGGTTCACATGGGAAAACATAATTGCAAAAATTAAGTTGGTTTCTATACATATTTTAAAATTGATGAGTGAAAGGTCTTAACTATATATGTTTTCAGGTGCCTTAGTCATGATTTCCAATAATAATGCAATGCATTCATTTTGATTCATAATTTTTTCCCATGAGATTTTCACTAGGAAAATTTCTATGGATTCTTTTCATTCTTATTTTATTAATTAAATGCAATTTTTTTTAGTTTCTTAAATTTATATATTTATTCATCATTACATTTTAATTTAAATTTAATGTTGATTCAATTATTTAACATGCCATATAATTTATTGGATTCTTTCCTAGTTTATTCATTATGTGGCATGTGTGTTCATTTAATTACCATTCAATAAAAATAATTCTCAATGATTAATTATTTATTCCTTTGTACTTCACCCTCACTGAGCATTTTAGCTTATCTTTATTCTGTTCATTTCCCTAGGATTCCCATTAATTTACAATTTATAAAACATGGATAATTGAAACGGAATAAATTTATAATCCTCAATTGAAAATATTATATTGTAGTTAGTGTATTTGTTTTTACCACATGATTCATGTTTATATCTGAGCTATCATGTCTACAAAAAATTTTGATCCTTGGGGATGTGATTTACACGTATCTTATGGCAATTTAATTGTATCATTGCACCAACTCTGGTATTATTGAGGTATGGGTGCTAAAATGTATTTGTTATTTAATAACTAAATAATTATAATAATATCAGAAATATCATATTAATTAATTAATTTCACTTCTAGATACCATCTAAATGATGAAGTAAATTAAATAATAACATTACATCGTGAAGCGGTAGTCCTCCACACACACAAATGAGATTAACATTTTTTTTCATATTTGGTAATGTATAAAAGAATAATATATATTAATATTATGAATAATTAATTTTTAAATAATTTCATATATAAATACTATATCAATTATCATAAAAATTCATAAGAGGTGATGATAGAAAATGTTTTACATTTGTTCATGAGGTTATTGTCAGCCTTATAAAATAACATTTTTTTCATTTCCTATTTTATTTAATATTAGATTGATTTTATTTATGAAATTAAAATAATAAAACATTAATATATATAATATAATAAATATTTTATTTAAAAAATGTTGAGTACGCAATATTGGTTGTGAAAGTATTAATAAAACAAATATTCTTGGGTAAAACGATGCCTTTTTTTTACACCAGCCTTATTTTGTTATACATAAAACCTCCCTATATATGATATCTATACAAAAAATGACTCTGGTATATGGAGATGAATGGAAGTTATGTATTTAGATAGTTATTGGCTGAGCCATGAAAATTTTTATATGTAAATGGAAGAGAAGTGGGGGTTCTCATTTAGAAGTGTCAGCGGGGACACACTTGAAATATTTTAAAGAAAAAAAATTTAAACACATTTTAATTATGAGCAAAGCATCCAAAATAAATAATTTTGGATATTTATATGATATAATGTTGAAATATGTCTATATAATAGGATATTGACCTGTTTTTTTTTACATTTTAACCATTATATTCTTATTTTAACCTGTGGTAAACTTCTTATAACCATACCCATTGTAATTATTTGTAACTATTTTTATTATTCATTATTCCCAAAAATTAAGTTGAACATATTATATAATTTTATATCTTCCAATAAAAAATATTCCATCCATTTTTTAATATTCAATACATCAATGTGGAATAATTTTAATTAATAGTATATATACACCTAGGCCAAACATGATTTTCCAATGAGAAATATTTCATTAGTATAAAATAATTTTTATATAAATTATCTATATTAATGGTATTAAATTTTCTAGAATTATATTTATAATAAAAAAATTTAAATAATTATATATTTAAACCAATTTGAAACAAAATATTAAATATTAAATGAATCAATTGAAAATTAAGTATTCGATAAAAAATTACTTTTTAATGTTCCTTAAAAAATTTATATTTTTATAAAAATGAGAAATGAAAAATTACATAATTCTTCCATTATTATTAAAAAAATAAGTTCATTTTATCAAATATAGATTTTTAAATTTCCATTTTTTTATTTGGTAAAAAATAATTTCATTATAAATTATTGTTTTCAAATTTTAAAAGGTATTTACCATGAATTAAATACATATTTATAAATATATTATAAATATAATTCATTTAAAACATTAATAATGTTGTTATTAAAATTTATAACACCAAATTTAATGTCTAGGTTCTAATGGTCATTATTAAATAATAACATTTTAAAAGTATATTCAGGTTTGTTAAAAATTAGTAACTCATATGGTATATACTACTGAACTTAGTGTTATATTAAAATCTCAGGGTGTAAAATCGTATTTAGCATAATAATAGTAACAGAATGGTATTTTATATTACAAAATATAATCCTTGATTAATTTTCATTGTTCATTTGTGAGTTGGATTATGGGAATATCTTGAAATGATGTTTTTTATTGTGACACATTAGTTTCATTGGTTTCCCTTTTTCATTTGTTCACTATTGAGGTAAAATTTATTAGGGGTTTTTTTAATGAAAATATTATTATTTTTTATTTTTATTATATCATGGATTATTACTAATCTTTATATCACACATCTTGTTCCTTTGATTTTATTTTATTTTTTATAGAATATATTGTTAAATTTTAAAAACATCCCCCATCATTTGGTCGATACCCTAACATTTATTATGAACCATTTGAGTCTAGGGGATTTCACCAAGGGTTTGTGGTTCTCTGCTCATACCCATTCCAATTAGATATGTTTGTATATTACAAGTGGTAGGATTTTTTTCCTACCCGTCAATCAAGAATTATATATATAAATATATGATATATGAGGACTAAAAAATTAATGTATAAAAAGGTGTATATGACCTTTTTATTAGTAACATCAATATATTGTTAGGGATCACATAAAAATTATTATAGTGGAAATTTATTTGTTCATCACCATATTGTTAACAGTGTAACTGTTTAGGGTCCAACATTATGCATTATTTAAATAGATCCCAAAAGTATCATATCATTTATGTGATAATTTTTTATATTTATTTTTATTAGTTTCTATAAATTAAAATATTAGTGTTAAAATTATTTATTTTTTAAATTTTACGGACACTCTATAGGTTTAGGAAGATTAATCCAATAATAATACATAGAATCCTCTAACAGTATGAGGAGGAGAACATTGGTCCACCATTTTAACCCCTATTGAATCAAAAAAATGTTAGAAACATTATGTAATTATTCCATGCTATGGAAAAATGGAAATATAATTGAGGAACCATATCATGTTGATCATTCATTTAAATTAATAATAAAAAACACACCGTTAATTTTTGGATCATAGGACACGATTAGGATGAATCTGGGAATGCAAGGATAAATAGAATTTTTCATCTCTAGGGGAACCCAACTGAAAAAAATTCATTCTTATTGTATATTAGATTAAGGTTATAGAATAAAAATGACTCGACCTATATATTCAGTCTAATTTTTCCCATGGCATCACATGTGATAGATTGATGGAATTGTAATGTAAAAAAATTTATCTTCATAACATATAATTGTCATGAAGAATGAATTTATTCCAACAAAATCAGGAAATATATTCAGTTATGGATTATGAAATCTAATTGAAAGAACATTATTTATTTTAACTATAATTGTATGTTTTCAAATCATTTATGTAATGGATGTTAAAATCAAATCAAAAATTCATTCATGAGGGGTAATGTTCGGTATAAAAAATTACACAAACATAGTTATCTAGGAACTAGTGGCTTGAAAAGATATAATAAGGAAGGTGAGCGAAGGAAATTTCATTTTCCTCTTAAATTTAAGATGGAGATATAGATATTTTAACAATGTAAAATTATATATATACTCTCAGGGATAATAACAACATAGAATAAATAAACTAGTTTAGTTTCCATTCCTTAATGTAACAACACCATATCTAGTTACTTACAATTTGGTTCATTAGTTGATATTAAAATTGAATCAAATACATTTCTCTGATACTTTCATAATCGATTTTTAAAGTGGAACATATTTTTTTATTTCATATATCACATGATTACAACTAGTGATGAGTGTTATACCCTGAGACAAACTTCTGCTACCAAACCCTGATTTTTTCATCAATGTAGTTCTCACCATCATAATCAAGGTTCATAGGGTGATTATAGAAACACTTCAACATCAAAATAGGTACCTTTTATATAGTTTGGTTGGAATTTATAAATTAGAGTGGATCTATCACTCTTTGTAAATGTGATGTGTATTCCATAGGGAGATATAAATTTATCAATGATGTGAGAAAATATTCTTCTAAACTCTATACCGATACATATTTTGTTTGAAATTTTTTCAACTAATTAATTTTTTTTCATGTGTGTTAAAAAATTAATTATTTACTATTTAAATGATGCCTCATGTAATGAAAAAAGTACCTCCTATGAAATTGGAGTGAAAATTTTTTATATGTTTAGAATATTCCATCTTTTTTTAATTGTTGTTGTTTAATTTTGTGATATTTTACTATATTAGAAATGGAAATCATCAATATAATCATATGATAAGATTATATTGTATAATTTATGTATTTAAATTATGACTACACTCTGTAATTGGATTTTTATATCTATACATAGTTGTCTAGTTAATCAAAGGTGTATGGAATATGAATTTATAAAGGGATAAAACATTAGTGATAATGGTTGGAACAATCATGTGTCAATTATAATCGATCAGAATGTGGTTACTAAATGTAATTGAGGATCGATATTTCTAGGTATTATAGATTGATATCAATAAATATTTTAATAAAAATATCATTATCCTTTACCCAGAAATAGTTGTGCAATTATCTATATACAACTCCCAATAATTAAGAATGACCCCAATAATGTTGTTAGAGATGAATGTCCAATATGCAGAATTCGAAATTAAGGGTTTTATAAGACCATGTTGGTCACCATGGGATGGTACAATTATTGTTTTAACAAGTTTGACAAAAAAAAATTTTATATTGGTCACCATATGTGGAATCATTTTACTATAATTGGTTGTTATCCAATATTTGAAATTGAGGATACCTTGGATTTGTGAAAGGGAGCCAAATGGTTCTTCAAAATTGATCATTGGTTCATGTGCCACTAAATATGACTTGGGATATAAGATTCCACTTTTCTTTTTTTAGAATCCTTTATGGATACTATAAATACCAATTCATTCCATTTGATCTAACTAATGTAATTGTATTAATTAGTTCATTGATGTATTATAACATTAAGATCCTATATTACATTATTTTTTGCAGTTTTGGATGAAAAATTAGTGAAATTTCAGAATAAAAATGATCATGAATGAAACATGGAATTTTTTATTGTTATATTATGAGATCATCATATTTATAACAACTTCGAAATGTTTTACTTCTAGAAATATGTTATTCTCTTCATTATGAAAACATTCCATAGAAAGGAATATTAGTCTATCCTGATAAAGTAGTGGTCATTATTTATTTGAAACATATAAGGAATTTATTTGAGATACATAATTTCTCAGGATTACATATAGATTTTTGACACATTGTATATGATTTATCAGGACTTATTTTGGAAATTACTATATTTATTATGAAGGGTATAACAATTTATTTTATTACTGATTATCATAAATGTCTTGATGAACTCAAGGATCAAATAATATAAAATCATATCCATAATATAAATGAACCAAATGGGGATAAATAATTTTTTTTGATGCAACTAGGTCTGTATTGGTTTGAGTTATCTTGTAGGGGAATTATCTTGTAGCTTTTACTTAAGGAAATTGAGAACACATGAGATGAACTATCGAACATAATATTTAGAACTACTTGTGGGGGTAAATTCTCTTAAAAAATGTTTCCCAAATATACTTGGTGAAATGTTACCAATGTTAATAGATTAAAAAACCTGAAAACATATTTTTAAAAAGATTCATGAAATTGAGGATATGATTTTGGAAGGAATATCTTTGGATATTTGACAATTACATTTTTTATACAACTGGGAAATTAAATTCATTGTATAATGCATATATTTTTATGTCATATAGTGATGTGGTCTAAGAGGAATGGAAATAATGGAAATAAATAATGTTAAATTTTCATATTCACAATAGTATTTTTTTAGTAGGATAAGGTAGAAAACATATGTCTATTTACTCTTATTCCATATGTGGTTGAACATTTTAGTGATGCATCGAAAAGATGCCACTATTACCATAAAGTGTGTTCTTAAATGATTATTAGGGTGACTATGTACGGATAGAAAAAGTTTTAAAATTCAATGATTCACATTCTAGATAAAATCATAGTTACCCCATCTTTCCGAGAAATGTTTCTTTCAGCTTATATTGTTTCAAAATAGAAATCCACTTTGGTACGCAAAAAAGTACATAATAATTAAAGATCCTTTATGGTGATCAAGAATGAGAAAATAAGTTTAAATATTTTTAAATATATATCATAATTCAATTAGATATGTTTTAACATTAATGGATTGTGTCCATGTTATAATTATTTCCAGTACATTTACGTAGATCTGAGAGGATATATTTTGTCTTTTCGATTGGTCTAATGAGAATAACTCAGAATAATGATTCTATTTGATTGATATAAAATTATCTCAAAAAGTTAGTGTATTAATTTACCATATATGATATTAATAAGGTGGTTTAAATTGGAATGTTATATCAAAAATATGTGTAGAAATTTATATGCGGTTTTTTATTCTATTGTCTGTTATAGGGATCCTAGATTCACTTGATGGTATTTATGTTCAAAACAATAGTATATAGGAACCATATTGATCATTATCATGATATAACATACCAAAAATGATGTTTATTAATAGTGTACAATTCATTAATTTTAGGATATACTCATTGAGTGTTTAATGGGCATTGTCATTTCATGGGAAGACAATTTCAATTTACTAATGTTCTTATTTAACAAAAGTTACAAGTCCATGATAATAATAGACCTATATTGGGAATCCCGTGACTATCCATGTATTTTATCACTATTTTGGGTTGATACTATAGAAACATCACTAATTGGTAAAATAGTCATGTGTTAGACTCATGTAGAGATATAAATGATTGGTTAAAATATAAAAATTGCTTGGATATATCAGAAATATTATCTGTATCATTATCATTGTCCTCATTTTATTATGTGGATAACTATGTTATCATATGAGTCTCTCCATCATTTTAGAATCATCAATTTTTTATGTAATGAATGTTGGCACCAAGGAAGATAATACATTTTTTAATTATTTTACAAAATTGAGAAGTTACCTATAAACTAACTCTACCATTGATATTATCTTTAAATAATAAAAAATTTCAGTCATCACAATTAGAAATGTACCAACACATACCTTACTATGTTATTAGATGGGATTATGTGACTCTTGACCATAACATAAAATTTAATCAAATCATGATTCACATTTTGGATATGAGAGACAAAATATAGATTTCAAGAAGAAGATCCTTGGATTCAGTATAAGGGTATCTTTGTAGGTTATAGTATGTGACATTAAAATGTGATAATCCTATGTTATATAAATGGTTATAATAGTTCTGAATCATAAATATCCTCATCATTTCTTATAATAGAAATTCCAATTACATAGGGAATGTGATACACCCTGATTGGAGGTAATTAAAAATTTTATGTTTATTTTGTTATGGAATTGGTGGTTTAGTTTTTTGGATGTTTTTATAGGGGAAATAAAAATTCAATAGAAATATTATTACATGAGGAACTTCATTCCTTGTAACAGTATTCATTGTGCCTATCATTTCTGGGTATATTCAATGAATATATCATTCAATGTAATTCATGGTATTTGATTAAATTTATGGAATGAATGGGTTTTGGGATTTATAAGATGAGTTATTGTATTCAATGTTGTAACTTTCATTCCGAATATTTTCAGCCATGTATGCAATTATTATTCCCTGAAAAGTCACTACACTATAAAATTTATTAACTAAAATTCTTCTATATCTATCATTATCCTTCCTCCATTTTCCCATTAATATCTTAATCTATTTAAAAATAATTTGTGATCTAATTTCCATGAAAAGAAAATTTTAAAATATCTATCATAGATTGACCTATTCTATAAAAGGTATGATTTATTATAATTATTCTCCTCGGTAATAATTTTATTTTTATTTTTATAAAAAATATACTAGTTCTATAATTATATGTTCTATCATATATGATTTTTTTTGAAATAAAATCATTGGGATTGGTTGGAGGAATGAAATAAAGATCCAATGTCTATGAATAATGGAATGAATCTTCTTATTGAACACATTTTCTATAGTTTTCTTATCACCCTCTTCACATCTACTCAATCTTGATGGAATGGGTTTAAAAATCATTTTCTATTATCATGATATAACCTATTATGATATTATTTAGTTCACATGATTTGAAAATATGTGTTTTAGTCTTGTCCCATTATGGGATTGGTTAAATATTTAATTGATAAATTATTTTCAAAGAGATACCATGTATAAGAGAATTTTATATCATGGTTTTCAATTGGTTCATATTAATTTTGGGACATCGATGGATTTGGAATTGAGTTATTTTTTAATTTTGGCGGGAACCATGGACAATGACTCTATGTTTTTACATAGTCATGGAGATATGGTTTTTTGATGATTTCAAACTAATTTGTTTATATATTGGTTGGGATCCAATTGATTGGGCATTCAAATAGTGTGTGAACATCAATAACATGTGTGTCCTTTACGGTTTTCATAATTGTCCCCACTTATATAGATGTACACCTAAGAAAAATATGTTATAATAATTACCCCTATTTATTATTAAATGTTATCTAATTGTCCTTTTTAGCTGTACATGTTTGAAACCATGTGGATTTCCTACTATGTTTTATACTCACTCCCTACATGTCCACCTTTTTTTGGATGAAATTTTTTTAGATGATACAAGTAAGGGGAAGTTAAAATAATTTTCAAGTGATTCATCTTGATGTTTTCATAATGTCATTTTGGAGTTAATACTTGTTTTTTCTATTGTGAATATGATTAATATTATGGTTTATTATGTTTTTTGATTGTTACTAATACTTATATCATGCATCATGTTAATTTGATAGAATTTTGTTTTTTAATGTCAACTTTTATTGCTTCAGAAAAAAATTATACCTCAGAAGTTAGTATATATATTAGATTTTATTCCCAAACATTGGTGTCTATGTGGAATAACCAAGGGAAAGTGGTTCATCATTCCTTTCGAAGATAATGGGATGTGATGGGCTGTTTCACAAATTAAAATTGACTAAAATTACCGAACAAGCACTACCAATCATAAAATTTCACTAAATACAATCACCCTTTTATGTAGTATATAAAGAATTTGTTTAGCATTCATGCTTTTTTTCATAAGGGGGTTTTTATGTGGTAGAATATATTACCCATAGTATGAATGTTACAAATCATACTATGTGATTTTTTAGTAATATGTTGAAAGAGATGAAATAAATGAAGAATATTTTTAAATATATTGTCATAACTTGGTAATTTATCTTATTCAATATCATTATTATTATCATGGTGGAGTCTAATTAGATGGATTGGTAATTGGATATCCCCAAGTTTAGAGTTAAAACCCATTAGAAAAATATATTATTTAGCCACATAAGATTATGTGATATATAAATATTACATTTTATAATAAGAAATATTCAATTTATTAGAAAATATTATTCGTAAAAGTAAATTATTCATTTCAAAATCCAGACTAAGATAAATTGCCACCACTATAATTTTGGAAGTCATCATTTTTATAACCATTTACAATGATTTCATACACACCAATATCAAAAAACTATATTTGTATATATTATCAAGTACAAAATTATATTATTATCATATTCCTAATGTGATTGAAATGGATTTTTTTGTTATACACTCATCATGATTAATTCTTATTATACATAAGTTTTTGTGCAAATTCCTATAATTCATGACTGATCTTATTTCATAGGTATATGGAAACTCACTTTTTCACTAATAATTTTTATAATTGATGGACACAATGCATATGAATGAATCATTTTTTATAACATTGGTAAATAACTATTGTATAAGTTTTAAATGGCAAAACATTATTTTAATATATAAATTCATTACTTCTATCCATGGATAAGTACTATTTTAGTTTTATCCCTATAAATATTCATACATAATATGAAAATTTATTCAATAAAATCATTGATTAAAAATAAAACCCCAAAAATATTTTGGAATTATTTTTACACGCAAATTAAAATTTTGATTAGGAGAATGAAATCACTAGAAAACCCTTGAAAAAAATGATCCCACTAACTCATTTATATAGACAAGGTTAATAATCATTTTTGAAAATCTCAAACTCATTGATAGATTGAAAAAATAATATTCCAACACTCGTGATCTTATTTCAATATGTAGATGGATCATTTACATTAAAAATATTGTTATCATTTATTGGATGTTTAGTCCACAAGGGGTATATCATATATACAACCTCCAAAAATTTCCCCTAAATGAATATGGATTTGGTAACCATTTGATATATCTTATAATCATAATATAATGCAAATCAAAAATTAATTCTAATGTGTTTCATCGTATCCACAATATAAAAAATTTATTTTTATTAAATGAAATACATTTTTATAAAACATGTAGGTATAATATATTTATAGATAATCCCTTGACCATCTATGATAGTTTTTTTTAAGAATTACTTGTTTGGACTAAAAAAGTTTAATCTATTTAGTTTGATCTACCTAATTACATCCCAAATTTGTGTACATGGATTTTATTTCATTTTCCATTTCTTTTTTCAATTTATCTAAACTAGAATACATGATCAAAACATTGTTATATGTTGTATAAAATTTTATTTATTATATTTCCATCATCATAAATGATAAATCTATATCTCTAATGTTCATAATAATATCCTCCAAACCTATATGGTCCTTTTGTATATTGGTTCTATTCATTTTGGACATCCCTATTTCTTTAAAACTCAACCCTATAAACAAAAACATCATATTAATATAGTCGAGAATTATAATTTTCAAATGTATTCTTATGAATTTTTCAGATATAAATTTTCATTCTAGAATGATCTGACGTCAAACAATAACTACACTGTTCCCAACTTGATAATAGGGAAAATAACCTACTTCTTAGTTAATAAAATAGAAAAATTGTTCTATATATGATATGTTATCTATTATAGTGTAGTTAATATTACTAACATATTACAGAAAAAAAATGAAATAAAAGAAAAATTCTAGTGCTTCTTAGTCTACATATCCAATGGTTTCTTTTGAATATAATTTGATGGAAAATGAATTATTATAAACAATTTTTTGATATAGTATAAAATTAAATGATATATTATGGTATACATGAATCATAACCTAGAAAAAATTTAATTATTATTTAACTCATATTTCCTATGTAACAACTTTAGTAAATGAATTGGTCAAAAAATCTACAAGAAAAATATTTCTTGTTATAGATATAACACCTTGAATTCTGTGCTTTGGAACATAAATTTCATATTTAAAACAAATTAATGTGTTAAATTTTTTATGGGAGTTAGGAATCAACATTTTTATCCTATTACAAGTTTATTTTTTCAATCATTGGGGTTTGAAGACAATGATCTCATATGCACAACAATAGGTGAATGGTTGGAAAATGTTTAGATTGAACCATCAATCCCAAACTATGTAGATTATTTAGAATAGATATTGGTTGGTAAAATACATGTGAACATGATAGAATATTGTTTAGGAAATAGGAAACTTCATCAGGGGAGCACAAATTGTTCATGGTTTGATAAATCATGGATGAAACTAGGCGAGGTTGGGGTTTCTGTGGAAAGTTGCACCACATTGTTGACGCATAGTTTGAGAAATCATGAATCGTAATAATTTACATGATTAAGTGGATTAATTTACTATACAATGAGTTGATCCTTTAAGATTTATTCTCCAATTTTACTTCTCACTCACATGCACATCAGTGGGAACTCCTCATTTCTTCCATAATCTAGGTATTTTCTATATAATTTTCATGTGTTCCCTGATAAATGATTTTTTTGTTTAATGGGATAGCTAATTGTAAGGATTTGAGTCTTCTCACTTATATTCCACATTTATCTTTCTATGAGGAAAATTATTTCTTTTGGATCTCATTTTCATAATTTTCTTGGAGTTCAACATTTTCATCACTTGTTTACAATGTTGGCTATATTTAGAGACTTTTCCCAAGTAATTGATCACATACGGTCATCGGGTAGGTGGTGTCAATATTTATACACGTTTATACTCATTTTATAGGATCCGTATATAATTATATATTTTTGGGTGATCTTTTTGTGGCGTATTTTAATTAATGTTGTCATTTTTTCTTATTATAAGATGTTGATGGGAAATTTCTTTCATGTTAAATATATTGGACCTTGAGTCCTATGAATTGTGTGGAACTAGTTTATGAATTTGGTTTGAAATGATGTGATAATTATTTGAAAACATAAATGACATTATATAGATATGTGTTCTAAGGAAATATATAGAAATTTTATTCAGATACATGGGTGTTGTTGATAACAAGTAATGAGGTGATTTGGTTCGTCATGTAGAGGTTTATGGTGATGACCAAGCCATATTGGTTTTATGAAGATCATGTGTGATGATATATTTCCTTTTGATGGTGTGGAATTGGTATTTTTGATGATATATTTTAACTACGGTATGTTGATACAAATATTGGTGTCATGTTCACACATTAATGTACTTCATGATGTTGTTTTACCAGTCAATATGGGTGTCGACCTCCATAGAATTTCAGATTACGTGATTGAGATTACCATCATTTATGGACTATGTTATCACCGTACAAAATCATGTGAGACAATTTATTATGGGATTTTTCTTATCTAGATTTCTTGAATGGTGGTCCTAGTTCATGGAAGGATAAATAATTCATTGACCTAGGTAGTCTAGCTATTGACATGATAGTGATTTTTTGGAGGAATGTTTAATTGAATTATGATATATTTTTTGGGAATATCAATGGGAAACCAAATATTCATGACAATAGATCCATGTTTTATCTACAGAAATGGGGTGATGGGTGATTGGAACATGCAAGAGAGACTGGGGGTTCTTTGGGTATCGAATTCCATGGATATACCGTTCCATTTCAATAATTGACCAAATTAGGTAAACACTCCATTGTGGTTATTGAGTACATGTGATGCGAGTAAAATTTTGTGTGAGTTATTAATGTTTATTTACATATTGATACATTTCTCTAAATGTGTATTTATGATACAACATGTTGGTAGTGTACAATACAGTTCATTATCACACATATAATGTTCCAATCGAGATTCATATATAAAACAAGGGTTTGTGATAAGGTTTTTTTTGTCAAATTCATCAGCTAGAACATAGTGAGTAGTTTAAATAAGTGGTCCACGAGGTGGCTATATTTTGACCAAGTGGTTCCTCATAATATAACTATAGATTCAGTTCATATTTTTTTGTCCATACATATATGATTATCCATGGGTCATCTTAGTTTATTATTTTCTAACAATGACGACATGTATAAATTTTCTGTATCTATAGATGTGTGGATTTTTCTCTACATATTTATAAATTTTCTTTGTTTTTATTTAAATTTTCACACAATTACTAGTATTTTTTAATTTATTATTATTAATATTATCAACATCTAGAATTTTCTCGCCAGGATCATCTAATTAGACACTCACATCTATTTTACAGCCTATGGAAAATAGGGAAGCACACATATGGTTTGGTTTCCATCCATCCCCTGGCATAGTCAATGTGGATCATAGGATGTGGATTCTATAAATGGAATCAGAACCAATTTTATCTTGTAATGATGTGGTGTTACATGATGGTGTTAAAATTATACATTATTTATGATATGGTCAACTAGAGAGTAGAGTGTTGTCAGAACTGGGTAAAGATCTCATATTTGGGTGCATACATCCTCATACATGGGCGATGAATTGAGTTTCTAGTCATCGTAAATCGATGTTCATGTTTTTTATTTTAAATTTAATCAACTTTAAACTTTTAGTGTCACACATGGGTTATATTTTATTATTCATGGAGGATTTTACCATTGTAAAAGTGTAGAAATGTAGGATGAATCATAAATCATGATTGACAATTAGGTTCACATTATATATTTATATGTATTCATCTCTCTGTGTGTGTAATTGTGACTATCATTTGGAAGCTAGAATACATGAAAAATGTGGTGGGTTTTCTATTGTTTTCGTAACATGATAACATATGTTTTCATTCTTTGATTCATTATCTCATTATATTAATCCCACCCTGTAATGGGGTTCTTGATGAGATTGATTTGTGATCTTATATTTATATGAGATAAATTGGCATAAATATGAAAATGGTTGGATGGAATAAAGGAATGGTTCATGATTTTTTATGTGTTTTTAAAAAGATACATAACTTTTTTCTTCATATCATCATGCAGTCATTCTACTCATTCACCTTAGGATGGTAATTTTTGTTAGGCTTGATATTGGATTTATGAATCTCATATTGGTATACAAGGGGCTGTGATTCTAGATGATATGTTATAGGGGTGGGGGTATATATAAGGGTAGTTATAGGAACTAACTATTATAGCATCCCTTATTACTGATATATATATATTATTATTATTATTCTCAACCATGATTTTTGATCATTAGTGTAATGCCTCATAGACAATTTATATTAGAGCATCAAGAGATCAGATATGTGGTGAAGCCATGTCATACACATGATGGGGCCCCAAATGGTTGGGATGAGCATGAGCCATATGTATAGGCTCTGTGGAATGTGAGGAAGCTGCCAATGATGGTAGATTTTAGACCACAACAATATGATAAGCTCAAGGTGATCTTGTTTTGATTTATGTAGATTATTTAAAATGGATCATATGCATCTGATCCTTTCATATGGAATCTGACATGTGTGTTTTTGTCTCAGAATCCATCATTATTTTAGGGTTAGGGTGGACTATATAGAGTATAAAATTAAATTATATCAATGTAGACGTTTTTTTATTGGATTGAGACACCCCATGGGTGGAGGGTGAAGCTGGAAACATATAATCCAGGGGGACCATCAATGATATCGTGTCTTTTTTAGGTACTATCAATTAGGAATGATTAGGTCATGTAAAATGTTTTCAAGACTACAATATTTGAAATATTCATCCCACATAGATTTAGGGAGTGTTCATTCCATGAATTCATGATCCTACAACAAGGAGAACACATCCTTCATGGATTATATTAGAAGGTTCACAAACCAATTGTTTCTTTATTCGATGGAATGATAATATATTTCTATGTTGAGGTGATTCAAGGATTGTATGTGATATGCCAACAGGTTTAGGTAAATATCTTCATGTTGACCTCGTTCTCGGAGGTTATGAACCAAACATTAATAGAATATGGATACTATAATATATGTGTTATTTTATTTGGGTGATAACATTAGGTGATATGGTCAATGGTGCTTCTCGGGGGTCTCAAGCATGGACAATGGGAGTCTAATTATTGATCTCAAGACATATATTCTAGTTGAGTACATTGGTGTGGTTCTTTGACAGTGTGCCTCAAGTGTCTGAATATGGGTAATGTTAAAACCATAATTTAGTTTCCCCTATAAGAGTTCTAGGCAAAAATACATATGGTGAACCTGGAGAGGTTTTGTCAAAATAATTATCATGTATCTAGGGTTCAGGGGCAATATCAAACTCAAGGATCTTCGGTTGGATATGGGGTGGTACTGGGAGAGGGTAGTCTATATAATACTTTGTGTGAAGTTATGGGAAGATGTTGTGGCTTAGTAGTTGGGTTGGAGGCTATTCACTGGTAGAGATCCACATATAGGATAGGGTTCATTTAGTCAAGCTTCAAGATAGATGCATACTTTTGATCTAGTAGGGTCAGAGAAGGCTGGGGAGGAAAATATAGTAAAAGGTATATTATAATCATAGGATATTATATATTTATTTTTGGTGTAGACTATTTTGGTTCAAGAGATTCATGTGTACTATTTTAAATAACTAGTTGATATTAAATATGTGGTAATTTGGAAGAAATCATTGATTTTATAGCATGGATATACAAATAGAATAATTTTTAGAATGAATATATGTGTGTGATGTGGAAAATTTTGATAAACATTTCTGATAGAGGAACATATGGGTGTTAGGTGAGACAGAAGTATACATTGTACACCAGGTGGCATGAATGAAAGATGGTATGTTTTTTTGTGATTTTATATTCATTGTGTTTGTTGGACATCCCATTAATATAATATGCATTGTGTTGATAAGTAACCAAGTATGTCAATCTTATGACATGGAGATAGAAATGAATAAATTCTGAGTATATGAATAGGGTAGTCTAGGATAATGTTATAATATGGGAATGTTTCGTATCATCTTATCATGAGACCACATACTATGGGGATAAACTATTTAAAAGTTGGGAGGTTATGACATACATTGTTTTTGAACTGTTCATAAACTAAAAAGGAATTTTAATTTTATATTTTGGAAGAAGTACCATATTAAATTTTAAGATTCAAAAAACAAATTTGTTAGGTAAAAAGTATTAATGAAATATTTGATGTGTTGGAATTATGACGTAGAATATGTCTCAGGAGTCTGGTTTATTCTAAGATGAATCATGCTTCAAATACCAGCATCTTGGGTGCATATATATGGATGAATGGTTGGTGAAAATTTGATTCTAACAATGCTGCAAAATCATTGTATCCTTTATTAATTAGATCATGGTTGCTAAAATCCATGAGATGCGGGTAGAAAACTAAAAATGGAAGCCATAAAAGAATGAAGGTGGGTACATGGTCTATGCTTTGTATGACTAGATGTATGGATAGAAATGTGAGGGGGAGAATTTAGATAGTGGCATCACACATTGAGTGAACAGATAGATAAATTGTGCATCCTGACCATGTGGCTCATTGAAGAGGGTGAATTTACCAGACTACCCCTCCACCCATTATGTTTTACACTATTATTTTTCTTTTTCACATGAATCTCGATTAGGTAGAACTCCTCCATTATTCTCACATTGGTGAATTTGAGAGATATTAATCAATAAAGATCAAATTCAAGATCCCGTATGTTCCTTGGAGATCTTGTAGTTACTCTTCGAATCCTCTTATATTTTTCTATTTTAATATCACTATTTGGAATTATATTCTATATGAAATCATTTTCTATATTTTTGGATTGTTTTTATGACTCATTGTTTCCTTCTATTTTCGATCAATTTTGACATCTCCCTTTAGTGAGTGAAATCCATCAAGAATAAGGTATGTGGTTATTAGATTACTCGTTGATTGTGTGCTTTCAATGGGATGTGTACATAAATATGAATGAGTTGTGTGGTATGGTTGTCACCATTCATAATTAGTTTTTTCTTTTTTTATTTATTAGTTTTTGATGACTGTGAATTTTTTATTTGATCAATATGTTTGACATGATGTGGAATGGTTTTATGGAATGGGATATGGAATTGGATATAAACGGATTTGATGGTTATTTAAATCATTTAATGATGTTATTTGTCTATAAGAGTACCAGGATAACATGTTGGGATTTTATTGAGATATAGGGGTGATTTTTATCATTGGGAATGAGTCAATGAGGTTCATTAGGTTGAGGATGATGGTGATAACCATTTTATATTGGGGGATGAAGTTCTCATGTAGTTATAGAGCTCAACTGAATGGTGTGATATATGTATAGATGGTGAATGTGGTAAAATGAGGTTTTCTAATAAATCCATTGAAATCATGTACATAAAGGAAATGTCTTAGTTAGATGGTGTTGACTAAATGATATGGTAGGGTCCTATGTAAAATTTGTTAATAGGGGATGGTGAGGATCATCAGTTATCGAGGAGGCGTTCACCATAGAATTTCAAAGTTGATTGTCTAGGTGAAAATCGAATGGGTGATATGGCTCACATAGATGTTATGGTTGATGGGATAAGATTATAAAAAGAAAAATATCTCCATACCTTGGTTAGTCAATATATTAAGCTAATAGTGACTAAATAAATGGAAGTGTGAGGTAATTCTGAAATATTTTTTCATTGTATTGATAGTATTATATTTTTAAGAGAAATGATATAAAAGATTTATCAATTGAAAAAAGGTGTTGATAGAAATAATATGGAAAGAATATCATGGGTTCTAGAGGTATGAATGACAATGGATTCACCTTTCCATTTATTTCACTGGATGGTTTATGTAAATGTTCCATATAGAAATTGAGCACTTGTTATGTGGGTTAGACCAGGTGGTTCTTCTAAGCATAGTTTGTATTTCTTTTCAAATTTTTCATGTGTACTTATATGATCATACATAGGATAAATTTATTTCTTTTTGTAACCTTAATGATTGGAATACATAATCATTGTATTTATTTGGATTTTTTTGTTTTTATTGTTAACTATTTATTTGTGCTTCAACTCAGTTTTGATGAAATGATTATTATTATTATCAATATAATTATCATCGTCGTCATCATAATCATCATAATCATCATTATCATCACCATAGCCAACGAGCCTATACCCAAGTTGTACATTCTCCAACTTGGCATCCAAAAGTCCCATGTTCAAATCTGGATAGGGGTGAATTTCCTGGTACTGTAGCAGGGTATTGTAGCGGGGCACTGTAGCAGACACTGTAGCAATGGTGGAACTGTAGCGGTGGCAGCACTGTAGTGGCAGAGGAACTATTGCATGATATTGTAGCAGCGACGGTACTATAGCAGGTACTGTAGCTGCGCAGGGTACTATAGCAGCACTGTTCACAGAGGGTCATTTGGGCAAAAAAATGGGGTTTTCAAGCCTTGTATTTTGGACACTTGGCCTTGTGCCTTCTGGCTATGTATTGGGTCTCCCTCTACCCTCTAAGAGGTCTTTTCATTAATAATAAATTGATGCTTCATCCCCAAAATTTAAAAAAATCAACAGATGCTATAAACTATCCATAATAACATAGATATATACTCACTGTTAGTTTAACTCCTTTGGATTACATGGATGTGATTCTAATGCTTAGTGGCCCTATGGCCTAGAGAACATGTTCAGTGGAAAATGGTCTACTGAATTTACACCCAACCCACAATTTGATATCAGTGTATGAGGTAGATTATGTTTTGATATTTATTCTTAATTCTTCACAATGGTAATAAAAGGATTATACCATATATTCCCCACCATGACCTGATCAAATTTTTAATGGCATTTCATTGTTTTTTTGTAATTATTTTTTTGTAAATTTTGAATATTTCAATGTATTTATACATGTGTTTCATAAGGTACAAATACATATGCCTACTGAATTCATCACTAGTGTTATTGAAGTAATGAATTCCACCTTGAGCTATATTTATTATTGGAACATATACGTCAGTATTTTTGACTTCTATTAAATAATCAACAAAATTCTATTCAGCCTTAAAATATGATTTTTTTATTTCCCAAATAAAAAATAGTCACTTTTTTTGGATGATTTATAATCAAATGAATATATTAATCAATCATTAGGCAGTTATTTTATGTGATTTTTATTTATATGTCCAATAAAACCACACTAAATAAAATTGGATTTCATATTTTTTTATTTTGACTTCATCATTATTTAAATTACCAAATATTTTTTCAATATAAAATATTTATATTCCCTTAAACGTGTTAGATAATCAATAAAAATTCATTTCATAAGAATAGAACAATAGATATTATTTATTTTAAATGAAATGAAATCCATAGAAATGTAATATTAGAAAATTAAATTTATATTTATTGATTTAATATTAGAAAATCCTTCAAAAAATAATAAATATTCATTAGAAAGAAGTATATTTACAATCCCCAAGGATAATGAATAAAGTCTTACACCATTTTCAACTCATATGTTCACTTCTCCCTTGATATGTTTTTATGTTATTGGATGTGTTTAACATTATAAAAAATATGTGATTAATATTTTTTATATAATACCCATGAATCAAAGTTATATAAATTCGTATCTTTAATATATAGTTTATTAATACAATAAATATTTGATTTTTTTGTAATTATTTCATGAAACTTGATGATTGCATATCTCTATAAAGCCTCTAAATCCTCGAATGGGTGATGGATTATAGAAGTAATATTATGAAATATGCATATTCATTATACTTTTCAAAAGCATATGTTCACACCATTGATGCAAGAAAAAAATCACAGCTTGTTTTTTATTCATTATAATATATAATTTCTCACATTTTTTATGGAATTACTGAAATTATAAAACCATTCAAAAAAAATTGATACAGTAAAATTTTTATTTCATAAATAAATCATGTTGATAAATTTTTGTTCATATTTGTTTCTATTTTTAAGTGTTAGAAACTATGTGTTGTTATTAGAATTATGTATGTAATGTTATAAAATTATCATTTGTTTAATATACTCCCACTAAAAAATATTCCTTTAAATTTTAAATTTTGTGTTCTGTTATCAATATTTCTATATATAATAACTCAATGAAACTCATCTATTAAGGAATATACATTTTTAAAAAACATCTTTCTAATTGTATGGAATAAACTCTTAGGCTATTAGATGAAAAAACACACCCCCATTTCATCTTATAAATATTCCCATCACTATTCCTCTAGATTTTATTATGATTAGGTTACATATTCATGTCTCACCGAACATTCACATTAAGTCAATTGTTCCCTTATCTCATAAAATTAAATTTATTATTTTATCATAGCTATACAAGACAATTATATTTGATCAATAATGCTCATGATGAATTTGATTTTTATTGTAAATAAACAAAATCATAGATATTGATTGAAGAATTTAATATTAATTTTCTCCATTAAAATTATATGTTTTACTAACGTAATTTATTTAATTATAATCATAGTAATTTGATATAATATGTAACACCCTGAGATTTTATGAAAAATATTCTTTTTAATTTCATTAATGTCTTGTGTTGTACGCTACATCAAAAGGAGCTTGCTCAACACGCATCCTTGACTTGCCTTTCATTATACGCAATCGCGACCTTCCTCGATAGCGTGTGTAGTACGCAATACCGAGTTTCAACGATATGCTATTAAGATATTATTAAAACCAGCCGTTATGAATAGTAATAACCACTTTTTGAAATTTTTGAAATGTTATCTTTCAAAATGGACCTTATTTTTGGATTCGGAATACCGAAATTAACCTAGGGTGAAATTTTGGTATTTTTCTGAAAACTTTCAATTTTTGATGAATAGTGAAACCACTAAGTGGTAGGTTAAAAACTGAATTTTGCATAAAACATAATTTTACCGCTTCTGTGAATGGAATTTAGAAAATCCGACAGACATGGTTAATATCAAGGACTAAAATGTGCTTCAATGAGATGAAAATAATTTTTGGTGAATAGTAACTTTTTTCTTTTTTTTACCACAGTTAATAGTAAATAGGGTAACTAAGGGTAAATATGATATTAATATTACCCTAACACATGTCCTAATTCTATTGGATAACTGTAATTCGACCAAAAACAACCTTATGAATATAATATGACCATTTAGGTCCACTTGGATTAGATTATGACATTTAATATTATTTTATTTAATGAATAGTTAAAATAGTTAAAATCAAAGTTTAATAAGTAAATCATTTTTAATATGGGGCTAAAAATACGATAAATTTGACTATAAATATTCATTAGAAAGCTAAATTTATTTCCTATATAATGGTATTTTATTTGTAATTTTTAGACATTAAATAATTTAATTTATTTATGACACAATGATGATGCAGTAATTATCTTATTAATGAAATATTGACATAATTGATGTTATAAACACCAAAATAAATGTATTTTGAGACTTTTTATGAATTACACTAATTTTTAGGTTACTATGATATATCAGTGTTGATTTAATCAACTTGGTTCGAACATATAATTCTGTTATGACTTTCAAAAAAATCATATATCAAATAGTGTCAAAATTGACACAAAATAGTTTTTAAATCAAATATTATATTATTAATTGTTATTTTATTCCTAAAAATATAAGGTTCGGCCAAATGACTTAGATAAGGATATATATATTAATAATAAACAATTTGGGGTTCGTTTGGCATGTTATAGTAAGTGTATTAACCATACAGTGTAAGAAAACAAAAAGACACGGTAAAAGTTAAATTATTTAACTTAGAGTTAAATCTAATTGATAAGGTTAAAATAATAACCTAAACTTGTCTAAATCCTATTGGTTGATAGGATTTAGACCCATCCCCACTTTATATTTGAAATAAGATACTTTGGAACCATTATAAACCGATTTTGTCTTTATTATAAAATAATATTTTGAGATATTCCTAAGGTGCCCCTCTCCTCCCTTATAAAAGGACACCTCCTCCCCCTCCTCCTCACACCAATTTGAGCACTCAAGATCGGCTAACCCCTGCCAAAATCCCTTCTCCACTTCCCTGTAATAATCCTAGAGGTCCTGGTCTTCTTCAAAGACCAATCTTAGTTCCCTAAGTGGAGGATTCAAAGAGGCGTTTCAAAGAAGAGGTAATACCCATTACCGATCTTTTCAATTTCTTTCTTCTTCAAATTCTTCTTCTTTAGTTGTTTCATGACAAAGTAATGCCATAAGTATTACTTACATACTTATATGTTATTATAAATATGAAACAACCCTAATTCGCCTTCTATCCATCCTACGGAAAAATGAAATCACCGCGCGTGCGTACGTACGGAATACCGTCTCCACGCCGTGGTGTAATCTATTTTCCACCACCACCTTAATAGGAGGGGTATAATGGTTTAATGAGTAACTATATATGATTATTATAAAGTGATATTGATACTGAAATAGTCTACATACACTTCAACACAATTCCACGACCATGGGAACGATATCATCGCTCGTGCGTACGTACGGACTACCGTCTCCACGACGCGATGAGATTCATTCTCAATGATTAACCATTCATGAATGATTATAAAGTATGTATAATAAGTACTAATGAAATATATGACATAATAATGATACTTTATTTATGTAAATTTATATGTATGTCATCTACTTAATTCCATTCACTTCAATAAGGAAACGAAAACAGCGTTCATGCGTACGTACGGACTACCGTCTCCATGAACGGTGTATTTCATTCCATTTATCGGTATATTATATATATATATATATTATGAATATATATTATATATAAATCATGTTTTAAATTCTGGATATAAGTAATCATGATCCAAGTAATCATATTAATAATTACAAGTTAAAAACACAAACGACAAATGAGACGATTTTACCCAAAACGCTACTTTAACTTGAATTTACAAAAGAACGGGTAATATAAAGTCATAAGTGGACCATATATGATATAATAATAATGAATATGATTCTAGAATAAGTCAATAACATGATTTAAATTGTTATACAGGAGGTTCAGACACTTACGAAGCAAATCAGACTTAAGGTAAGGGTAATATCACAATCTAATTTTTATCCGAGATTGTTTATTCGTAAGTATTTACTGGGGTGTATTTTATCTTCCACATCCATGTTTCATCAATATTTAATATTATTTCCATACACCTAAAATTTTTTAAATCCATTTTTACCTTTGGGAGTGTTTTTAGTAATATGTATGAAAGGAATATTTTGTCATTTTTCGTACGAGGTACTTTTTGACTTTTCCGACAAAAGTACGAAGAATGTTTTTTTAACTTATACGGCATGAATGGAATTTTAAAACATTATTTCCAAGAAGCTTCCTTTACAAGTTTTCAAGTTTATTTTTAATCAACTTCTTTTAGTTTAAAATTGAATGACATGTTAAGAAAGGAAAAGTGTTTTTGAAGTAGAAAGGATATTTTCCTCAAGAATGAAGTTCAAGTGTTTTATAAAAATTATTTTAATAAAGGGTTCTGTTTTTATCCCTATTATTACATTGATTTGATTATGTTGTGATGGAATTATTTTTATGAATTCCTTTATCTTATATGAATTGTATTACGATGTCATGATTTTTAAGATTCCCATTTTTATTACATGGGTTATGCAATGATGTATGATTTATGATTTTGTGGCACACATAAGAATGGTATCATTATGAGATGGGTGGGACCTATATCTCCCTCCAATGAATTGGGTAAAGATTTTATATCTCATGAGATAGACATGGCTGGAATGGTAGGTTATACCGGTTCAGTGAAACAGGACTGAAACTATGGTGACTCGGTTCAGAAAGGGACTTTGTCCACTAAGATAGTCTTGGCAATGAGTCTTGACTAACAAGAAATGATTCTCTATGATTATGTGTGTATGCCACAATGTTTCATGTTTTAAGTTATGATTATTGGATTTTCATTTCACTACTAAGATTTATCCCATGTTATGATATTATGCTCTGTTTTGCAGGTTAAGATTTCCAAAATATTATGTTCTTATGAATATGATGTGATTGATATTTCTTTTGTTTACCCTTACTGAGCATTTGAGCTCACCCTTTTATGTTTTCTTTTCCCCAGGATATAAAGAAAGGTTTTAGGTAAAAAAAAGGGAAGATCATTATGGGAGATGTTGAAGATCTTTCACCAGGATTAGAAGATTATACTCCGAGTTTCCAAAGACACTAAACTATTACGATCCTTGTGTGTGTGTTTTTGTTATGTACTAAGTATTCCGAAAATGTAATGTAATTTCCATGTAAGTCAGGCTTCGGGTCTCTACAGTTGGTATCAGAGGAAAGGTTTAGTCAACCTTTGGAAACTAGGATGCGATAACTTTAGTGAGATTCCTAGAGATATTTCTAAGGTATGTCTAGGGATGTCTCTAAGGTTAAGTATACGTATAGGTTATAGTCCTAGAATTGCGCTAACGATCTTATAATTTATCCTAAGATGTTAGATATTAAGGGTACTCCCCCTTTTATAATGTTGTTTTCCCTAGCATGATTTTGGCCTCTCACACTATTCTTTTTGGGTTTTAGACGATGGATGGAACCCAAAGGAACCGTGTTGATCAATGCAATGGACAATGCAATGATTGTCCTCCTGAACAAACAAATGTTATGGGAGATGGAGTGAAAAATCATATTTCTATATTTACACAAGCTATGAATCATTCTGGACTTCCAAATGAGCAGAGAAGGGAACAATATTCTATTGAGTCCTTCATGAGGCAACGTCCACCTTCTTTCAGTGGGTCTTCTGATCAACTTGTTTCTGAACAATGGATCAGTACCACTGAAAAGATATTTTCAGTTCTTCAATGTTCTGATCATGATAAATTCATATTAGTAGTGTATCGTTTGGAAGGTGATGCTGATCAATGGTGGAATCTTATTAAGAATACAAGGCAAAGGGATGAAATTGAGTCCATGGAATGGGACGAGTTCAAGAACTTATTTTTCAATAAGTACATCCCTCATATTCTTCGAACAAATATGGAGAAAGAGTTTCTTGAACTAAAGCAAAAGGATGATGAATCTGTTGGTATATACGAAGCGAATTTTACAAGACTTGCAGGGTATGCATCAGGCATTATCATCCAACCTAAAAGTAAAGTTGATCCATTCTTTAGTGGCTTAAAACCAAATCTTCGAAGGGAATTAGCTATAAGAGACATCAGTAGCTATGACGAAATTGTGCGTTGTGATCTCAAGGTAGAAATGGAAGTTGGTGTTACATATCCATCTCATGGTTTTGACAAGAAACGAAAGATGGAGTTCAAGGAGAAATCTCAGAATAATGGTGAAAAGAAGATGAATGTTTCCTTATACTCAAAGTGTGGAAAGAAAAATGGTGGAGATTGTCTTAAAGGGACTAGAAAATGTTTTAAGTGTGGAAAAGAAGGTCATCGAGCAGCTGAGTGTCGAGGTAATGGAAAAAGGGTTTCTAATGATGTGAATAAAGCAAACACTGCAGAGAACGCACCAGCAACACTTCAATGCTTCAAGTGCAAGGAAATGGGGCATTATGCTAATAAATGCCCTAATCCAAGGGTTAATGATGATCAACATGAGCAACCGTTTAAGGCAAAGGACAAAGGGAAGTCACATGCGATCACTATTAGCGATGTTTAATATGAAAACGATGTGGTGGAATGATTAAGTGTTTATGTAATGGGATTCCAAAATAATGTTGTATATAGTATCGTGGAATATTGGAATATTTATGTTTTGGATTTCAATAATTTTATGGTACTGGTAACCATGAAAAGTGATTGAGACATTTTTGGTAAACAGATGATATGAGCATAATGAAGGGATAAAGAAGATAATGAGATGTTTGATTGTATTCATGAGCTCATGATTGATATAAGGATTAAGTGATATCATGGTTTGAGTATATATAATTTTGAGGATTTTGGTATGTGGAAAGTGTTAACTTTTAACTGCATTCATTTTTTCACTAAGGTTCAATGGTTATTCATTCTTCAAGAGAATACATGATTAAGGTATTCACATGTTTGTAATTTGACCAACAAGATATATCTTATGATATATGGGGGATAAATGATGGCATTCACATGATTATTCTGTGACATTTCAAGTAATCATTTTCTTTATACTATGAGCTTGGACCGAAGTATTTTAGATAAGCCTAAAGATTAGAATGGATTATGTTGGACATAAGTTATGATAAAATGTTTTTCGATATTATTGATGGGATGTTATAGTAATATAGCTTTAGAAAAAGGACAACCTGCAGGACGGGCGACAACCCATCGCATCGGACAAGGCTGTGGGAATCGAACCCACAACCGAAGTGCGACGAGCATTTATCGCCTACCACTGACCTACAGGAAGTCCCTGGTTAGTAGAAACTAGTTTTATTTTATTAAGAAGTATGATATATGAAGTATAAGATCATTTTTGGAACCATATACGATTAACCATAAGATGGACTTATAACTTTTGCTAACCTTTTGTTTGAAAGAGATGGAATGACCCATCATTCTATCACATGATTTGCTAACAATGACAAATTCAACTTCATTTCGTTAAGAGATAAAGTGGAAATTGTCCAAAGAACGACAAACGGTGAGACTATACCAAAATCACAAAAGTATTTCTTCTAATTCCAATTTCATCAACTTTAGGGAAATGATCTTGAAAACCAAAAATTTTGTCTTAGTGCTCTTATATCTGATGATTCAGATGGTACCTTAGATCATCACAAATTTATGGCTTTGTGATTGCTAGCTTTTCCATAGCCATGTTCTTACCACTCTCCATCAGAACATGATGTTTAGATTTCTCTTCCATATCCATATTTTCACCTATGTGGAAACCTAGTGATTATTTTATTTGGGTAACCGTTACGTTTCATACTTTTGTTTTTAAAGATTGGTTTTGGTATTCCTTTTTACGATGTGTGTTTTGATTAAAGAAACTTTCGAATAGTAAACCATTTATAACCCTGACAAATTTCGAGGGCGAAATTCATTTTAAAGGGGGTAGAATGTAACACCCCGAGATTTTATGAAAAATATTCTTTTTAATTTCATTAATGTCTTGTGTTGTACGCTACACCAAAAGGAGCTTGCTCAACACACATCCTTGACTTGCCTTTCATTATACGCAATCGCGACCTTCCTCGATAGCGTGTGTAGTACGCAATACCGAGTTTCAACGATATGGTATTAAGATATTATTAAAACTAGCCGTTATGAATAGTAATAACCACTTTTTGAAATTTTTGAAATTTTATCTTTCAAAATGGACCTCATTTTTGGATTCGAAATACCGAAATTAGCCTAGGGTGAAATTTTGGTATTTTTCTGAAAACATTCAATTTTTGATGAATAGTGAAACCACTAAGTGGTAGGTTAAAAACTGAATTTTGCATAAAACATAATTTTACCGCTTCTGTGAATGGAATTTCGAAAATCCGACAGACACGGTTAATATCAAGGACTAAAATGTGGTTCAATGAGATGAAAATAATTTTTGGTGAATAGTAACTTTTTACTTTTTTTTACCACGGTTAATAGTAAATAGGGTAACTAAGGGTAAATATGATATTACTATTACCCTAACACATGTCCTAATTCTATTGGATAAGTTTAATTCGACCAAAAACAACCTTATGAATATAATATGACCATTTAGGTCCACTTGGATTAGATTATGACATTTAATATTATTTTATTTAATGAATAGATAAAATAGTTAAAATCAAAGTTTAATAAGTAAATCATTTTTAATATGGGGTTATAGATAAGATAAATTCGACTATAAATATTCATTAGAAAGCTAAAAAGATTTCATATATAATGGTATTTTATTTGTAATTTTTAGACATTATATAATTTAATTTATTTATGACACAATGATGATGCAGTAATTATTTTATTAATGAAATATTGACATAATTGATGTTATAAACACCAAAATAAATGTAATTTGAGACTTTTTATGAATTACACTAATTTTGTAGATTACTATGATATATTAGTGTTAATTTAATCAACTTGGTTCTAACATATAATTCTGTTATGACTTTTAGAAAAATCATATATCAAATAGTGTCAAAATTGACACAAAATAGTTTTTAAATAAAATTTTATATTATTAATTGTTATTTTATTCTTAAAAATCTAAGGATCAGCTAAATGACTTGGATAAGGATATATATATTAATAATAAAAAATTTCGGGTTCGTTTGGCATGTTATAGTAAGTGTATTAACCCTATAGTGTAAGAAAACAAAAAGACACGGTAAAAGTTAAATTATTTAACTTAGAGTTAAATCTAATTGATAAGGTTAAAATAATAACCTAAACTTGTATAAATCCTATTGGTTGATTGGATTTCGACCCATCCCCACTTTAGCTTCGAAATAAGACCCTTTAGAACCATTGTAAATTGATTTTGACTTTATTATAAAATAATATTTTGAGATATTCCTAAGGTGCCCCTCTCCTCCCTTATAAAAGGACACCTCCTCCCCATCATCCTCACACCAATTTGAGCACTCAAGCTCGGCCAAACCCTGCCAAAATCCCTTATCCACTTCCCTGTAATAATTCTAGAGGTCCTGGTCTTCTTCAAAGACCAATCTTAGTTCCCTAAGTGGAGGATTCAAAGAGGCGTTTCAAAGAAGAGGTAATACCCATTACCGATCTTTTCAATTTCTTTATTCTTCAAATTCTTCTTCATTAGTTGTTTCATGAGAAAGTAATAACATACGTATTACTTAGATACTGCCATGTTATTATAAATATGAAACAACCCTAATTCACCTTCTATCTATCCTACAGAAAAATGAAATCACCGCGCGTGCGTACGTACGGAATACCGTCTCCACGCCGTGGTGTAATCTATTTTACACCACCACCTTAATAGGATGGGTATAATGGTGTAATGAGTAACTATATATGATTATTATAAAGTTATATTGATACTGGAATAGTCTACATACACTTCAACACAATTCCACGACCATGGGAACGATATCATCGCTCGTGCGTACGTACAGACTACCGTCTCCACGACGCGATGAGATTCATTCTCAATGATTAACCATTCATGAATGATTATAAATTATGTATAATAAGTACTAAGGAAATATATTACATAATAATGATACTGTATTTATGTAAATTTATATGTATGTCATCTACTTAATTCCATTCACTTCAACAAGGAAACGAAAACATCATTCATGCGTACGTACGGACTACCGTCTCCATGAACGGTGTATTTAATTCCATTTATCGGTATATTATATATATATATATTCTGAATATATATTATATATAAATCATGTTTTACATTCTGGATATAAGTAATCATGATCCAAGTAATCATATTAATAATTACAAGTCAAAAACACGAACGACAAATGAGACGATTTTACCCAAAACACTACTTTAACATGAATTTACAAAAGAACGGGTAATATAAAGTCATAAGTGGACCATATATGATATAATAACAATGAATATGATTCTGGAATAAGTAAATAACATGATTTAAATCGTTATTCAGGAGGTTTGGACACTTACGAAGCAAATCGGACTTAAGGTAAGGGAAATATCACAATCTCATTTTTATCCGAGATTGTTTATTCGTAAGTATTTACTGGGGTGTATTTTATCATCCAAATCCATGTTTCGTCAATATGTAATATTATTTCCATCCACCTACAATTGTTTAAATCCATTTTTATCCTTTGGAGAGTTTTTAGTAATATGTATGAAAGGAATCTTTTGTCGTTTTTCGTACGAGGTACTTTTTGACTTTTCCAACAAAAGTACGAAGAATGTTTTTTTAACTTATACGACATGAATGGATTTTTAAAACATTATTTCCAAGAATCTACCTTTACAAGTTTTCAAGTTTATTTTTAATCGACTTCTTTTAGTTTAAAATTGAATGACATGTTAAGAAAGGAAAAGTGTTTTTGAAGTAGAAAGGATATTTTCCTCAAGAATGAAGTTCAAGTGTTTTATCAAAATTATTTTAATAAAGGGTTCTGTTTTTATCCCTATTATTACATTGATTTGATTATGTTGTGATGGAATTATTTTTATGAATTCCTTTATCTTATATGAATTGTTTTACGATGTCATGATTTTTAAGATTCCCATTTTTATTACATGGGTTATGCAATGATGTATGATTTATGATTTTGTGGCACACATAAGAATGGTATCATTATGAGATGGGTGGGACCTATATCTCCCTCCAATGCATTGGGTAAAGATTTTATATCTCATGAGATAGACATGGCCGGAATGGTAGGTCATACCGGTTCAGTGAAACAGGACTGAAACGAGGGTGACTCGGTTCAGAAAGGGACTTTGTTCACTAAGATAGTCTTGGCAATGAGTCTTGACTAACAAGAAATGATTCTCTATGATTATGTGTGTATGCCACAAAGTTTCATGTTTTATGTTATGATTATTGGATTTTCATTTCACTACTAAGATTTATCCCATGTTTTGAAATTATGCTCTGTTTTGCAGGTTAAGATTTCCAAAATATTATGTTCTTATGAATATGATGTGATTGATATTTCTTTTGTTTACCCTTACTGAGCATTTGAGCTCACCCTTTTATGTATTCTTTTCCCCAGGATATAAAGAAAGGTTTTAGGTAAAAAAAGGGAAGATCTTTATGGGAGATGTTGAAGATCTTTCACCAGGATTACATGATTATACTCCGAGTTTCCAAAGACACTAAACTATTACGATCCTTATGTGTGTGTTTTTGTTATGTACTAAGTATTACGCAAATGTACTGTAATGTCCATGTACGTCAGGCTTCGGGTCTCTACATAATATATATCTTATCAATATTGAATTAATTTATATAATATAATCACATAATTCCTTTCAATATGTCTCGAATTAAATTGTAATGAAATTAATCACATTATATAGAAAAACAGAAAGCCTATATAATTGTTTTAGTAAGACGTAAATATTTAGCAATATTAAATAATCCATTGGAAAAGAATACAGGATATATGATATTTGACACATGAGTTGACTGTAAATAAACTACTAAAAATTAAACTAAAGTAGAGTAATCACAACCCCTTATTTTCTAACAAAGATTCAGGTGGTCCTTAAATTAAATATATATATTTAAAATAAATCATAAAAATATATGATATTGTAACATTATGTTTTTGTATTTGTTTTTTCTCAAGCATATATTGGATATTGATGATGGATACTAGGATATTATACCTTACATGTGATTGTTCAAAAATTAAAATAAATCTACCAAAGAAATACATTGTCTTCCCTCAGTGGCCCTTGTAATGTTTTTCATCAATAATGTTATACATGCATGTTGATGTGGTTTTTTTAAAACATTCATGAATGATAATTCCTATGAATTTTTTTTATCATTAAACTTTGATATGAAACCATAGAAGAGGATAAATGATATGAATACAGATTTATATATATATATATATTAGTAATAAGATTAACAGAATATCATAATAAGAAAATGAAAAACACAATACAAATAATTAAATAAAAGTACCTTTTCATATAAGGATTATTATACTTAAGTAAATTATGAATTATTTAATACAAAAATCTTCCGATGTTGATTTAAAACACTAATAACCATCTCTTATGAGGGATCTTTTAACCATGCAAGTGATATTATTAATATCAAAGGGAAAAATAATAGAACAAAGGATTAAAAAATTACTATATAACATCTTAGAATAAGTTAATTAGGGAAAATATCTGATGGGGAACACAAAAGAACATTAATAACAACATTAGTTTTTATAAAATAAAATAAGTCAACACACCTAAATATTATTTATAGAAATAAACACATTAAAAGAATTAATGAATATATGGAGGTTCATAAATGGTCCATTTGGGGGTGGGATTTATGAATTTTTCACATGTAATGGGGATTAAATTCCAATTATCCAAAACCCATTCCAAAATATTTATAGTCTTTTTCATTTCACCATGGTTATGTATAAATAATAAAAATGACTAATTTTATTATATTAACTCACCACTAATTAATTAATTGAAAAATTATTCTTTAAATAAATGTTAAAAATGAATAAAGAACATATCATATATTTTATTTTAATTAATGTAAATATATTTACCCATAAACTAATAAAATTATCTCTGAAATACAAACTATTATTATTTGAAGTGTAAAACCAACGTACCTTGTTATTATTTAAATATTGATTCTTATAATTAATAATTATAGTGACATGTTATACCTATTTATTTTTATAGAGGTTGTGGTTATGATCTAATCCACCAAATTTCCATTAGAAAAGTTTATTTATCAGTGATAATGTGATTAATCCAAAGACATGTATAATGTAAATAAAGAATAATATAACTCATTTTATCAGATATTGAGTTTATTAAATAATAAATAATTCAAACAGATGAAATAATTTAAGCATTGACATGTCCAAAATATGTCAAAATTAAATTGGAGTTAGGATATCATAACATTTCATTTCGAAATACACATTCCATATTGGTTCATAAAATCCATCTACTTTATCTGTGTTATACCTAATTACAATATATTAAGAAAAATTATCAAATGACATTATGTATGAATAAATGTATGAAAACTCATAATAAGGTATCATTTTTGAAAACCATAAGTCGAAGAATCCAAAATCAATGTTCACTTTCATAAAGGAAATGATAGATATATAACAATACATTTGGTGTAATTAAGAATATTTTTCCAAATCCACGATCACTAACTTATATACAATGGGTGATTAGTTATAACACTATATAATTGATATAATACCTATACATATTAATATTTAACAAAAACATCATTGTATGATGATAAATTAGGGTTAACATGATAATAAAAATATTTTTTGGGCATTATAATATCATATCCCCTAATCTAGTGAAATAAATAATGAATGATAATGTATATTAATTAATATAAATTACAAGATACAAGATGACCAAAAGATAATAGTACATGTCTAGAATTAGGGAACACACACTAATGAAAAAATGGGTTAAATGGGGGAAGGGAAGTTAGTATGATAGAGGTCCATAAATGAATAACGAATAAAAAATTATATTATGAAATAATAAATGATATGACACATCATCCCTGAACTACACAAACAAATGCTATAAAGAATCCCCTAGGTTCCTATTCAACCAATGTGACTGAAAGGTTCATTGTTTAGCCACATCACCTCATGGAGTTGGCACTGTTTGGAGCCACACATGATGGAAATGGACATCAAATATAATATTTAATGACCATGAATAGAAATTGTAGTATATGGACCATATATCCTATGTGTTTTCACTCTGTAATATGTGTGGTTAATGTGGAACCCACTCATAGGCTACTTAATCCCAAAGTGTATGGTGGAATGTGAAAAAGTATATATTGAGAGCTGAATGTTTTCTCTATAATTGAAACTCCTCTAAAACCAATTCGAACCATTACTAAATTAATTTAGAAGTGTTTTGTATACTATTCTATAAAATTTACATTAATGATGATTTATGGGATGATACTAGGTTCTTATCATCTTATCATTTAGATAGACTGTCCTTTTATAAGATGTATATGTTGTAGGAAAGAATTTGAATCTATAATCTAAAGATAAAAACTATTTTTATCATATTTATAATAATTTATTATCATTATGATAAATGAATTTTCCTAATTAATTTTATAATATATAAATTTCATTATATTAACAGAAAAATGTACTTGAAATCAAAATGAATTTCAATCAATTTATTAGTAATTACATTCACTCCCATGAATAGTCTACAAAATTGTAACAATACTAGAGATTCTACATGACATCAAACATGCCACCTATAATGTTATGGGATGTTTGATATTGGTGATAGTCTATTTATAATGTGGGGATTCTCTACACAATATTTTAAAAAACTATAAAAAATAACTTAAACAATAATACAATCATAATCCACAATAACAGTATAATATTTAAATTTAAAGTATGTTCCAACCAAAATAAAATATCCCCTTCTATAAAAATATATTACCTAACTATATTTCCATACAAGGATAGAAATATATTCATGAATTTTAAATGGTCCAATCATGTAAAACACTATAAAGAATAAATACATTTATAAATATGACAAAAAAACAAGGTATGTATATCCACACAATCTTGTCTCTATGTTCTATTGTTCATATATCTCACACATCAACCACCTGTCTCCATCCATTAAAAATATCAATTATTGTATGACATATTTTTTAACCAAGGTAAATGAACACTGTAATGTACAAATCAGTAACTTTCCAAAAACTTTTTCCATAAAAACTAAAGTATATATAAATATCATAATGTATGATATAATATTCCAAAAATAATAATAAACATTAATAATATTAACCCTCACATCCTCATGTACAAAAAAACACCCAGTGAGTGACCAATCCTTCTTAGGCCTATGTTAGAATCCGTGAAAAAAATTATCCCAAAATTATAAGGTTTGTTATTGAATTAACATGTATATCCATTTACAATTATAAAAGAAACAATAGTATTCCCATAAACCATTATAATGTCATTAAGTAACATAAAATAAATTGTATTAAATCCAATATTAAATAAAAATTGGTTTTTATATTCATGGATGGTATGTTATCTAGTCTATTTAATGTATAAGGTGTTAATTGGAATAATAACCCCTGATATATTTTATATCATGCGAATATTTTTTGATATATCGTACCACAAATAAGCACAAGGTTGAATGGGAATATCATGACATACCATAATATTAAGAAGGGATGGATAGTCATATTTTCTCACTAATCTTTTGAGTGTTCAATAGAATGGAATATTTTACAAAGCCACTTTAATAACATAGAATTATAGAGAATATAATTATGATCCCCATGTATTCCTAAATACAGACGCATAACATCGTACACCCTTCCCAAAATTTATATGAATTAGTATTGTTTCCCCCACTATGAACATGTTAATATGAATTAGATTTTATTAATATTAAATTTTCAATTTATATTATGTATGTTTATAAACACATTACTCATATCATGTAAATAATTACTGTGTACAACGTATCAAAAACAATTCAAATTAATAGTGATAAATTCTCACCCATTTGAAATTTCCAAATCAGCTGCTCTTTTTCTACAGAAAACAAAAACTCCTCCAAATTTTAAACCAAATCTATAAATTACCAAATATTATCAAAACCATATCCATGGGAATTCATTAGAACATAATAAGGTTCAATATTTCACATCTATCCAATGTAAACCCTTTATTGGTTTCTAAAAATAATATTGATAAAATTTTCAATTATAAAAAACTTTTTTTGTGCCCATTGTATATAATCATAACAATATAAGAATTATCAAATCCTCAATTATCAATTTTTAACTAAAAAATGATTATGAAATTTGGATTCGTTCCATTTCATATATACACAAAATTTTAGGGACCATCAAATAAAATGCCATGTTAAAACTCAAATATACTAACAAAAACATATAAATCCCAGACACATCATTTTTATATGATATCCTTGTTAAAAAACAATAGGTAAACATTATTAACGACTATTAATATTAATACATAAATATTACATCACTAATATTATTTTATAGTTAATAAAATTACAATTAATTCTATAATTGTATAGGTTTTCTATTTATGGTAACTTTCATACATAAATAACTATTTCATAACATATCTTCATCATCCCCCACTATGATATTCATAATTATAACCCTGTTAATAAAAATAGTACATGACTCCATCAATTATATCCTAGGAAAAAGGAAATATAAGAATGGGTGAGATCAGATGCTCGATAAAGGTAAAGAAGGTAGATATCAATGATCACTAAATCATAACATTATATTATAGGTATGATAAAATGATATTAACATTTGAATAACATACCAAACATATATCATAATCATTAGTAAATAAATATATCAAGGATGTTTATACATATTGGATCATAAACTATTATATGAATATGAGCTATGAGAGAATAAGATTGGTATAATGCATATTTTTTTAGAATCAAAATAAGCCTTGGTATTAAGTTCATTATTCAAGTCTCACTAATAATACTATCACGGAAAATTGGGGTTACACCACATTACATCATATACTTGGAAAATATCTACTCCAAATACTATAATAGTTGAAAATTTATATTACTAAGATGGGATAAATCCCCAATCGAGTCCTTTTTATCTAATGATATTTTCCTTATGAATTAGAATCATATATAATTTACACCCCAACCATCCAATAATGGAAATAAATTTATATGTGTACCACATGATCATAAATCCTACATTGTGTATCATAAAATATATAAAAAAACAAGTTTCATAAACATTCCAACAATTCATTATATCGTAACCCATGGTATATAAATGGGCTTCATAAACATATCTTAATCACAATCCTAAAAAAATAGTTAATTATTAAAGATGTTATCCTTCGGTCATGTCCCTCCTAAATCATATGTCACTATAAGGGATGATATCAAAAATTAAAATTCCATTTAATTATCCACTAGAATATTTCTCAAGGAAAATGATCTTTATATTTTAAAATAAATTATTTAAAATCCTAATATTTTTCAAATATCATGAAAAACATTTTAATACAAATTAAAATCAAAAAAATAAAGTATGTTTCTATGAATTTTTAGGTTAAGATGGTGGAAACTTCTATCAATGTCGTGTCTGTAAAAATATTTTTCCAATTCAAATTTTTTATAAAAATTTAAAACTAAATTATTCTGAAATTGAAAAAAAACTATTTAAACATATAATTTTATAAATAAATTATGGATGATATTTAATTCAATCAATAAAATTCGAATTGTAAAAATATTAATGAAAACATTTTTGGGAAAAAAGTATATCGAAGATAAAGATTATTCAATGGAAAATATAAATAAAGAGGGTTTTCCTTCAACACATTACTCCACTATATTGAGATCATTAGTATGGGATAAAAAAGTAAACATGTAATCTAAATAAATACCTTTATGATAATAAAATTAATAGGAATCTTGAGTCAGAGATAACAAAATTTATTTACTATAATATTAATCATAAACAATCCCAGTAAACAATAAGATTATAACATATACCCTATATTTATGTGGTAATATCCATATCAAAATGGAATAAAAGGTATAAAATTTTATTGTTTCTTAAATACATAAAATTGTCATTAAATATTCAGGAAAAAGATTCAATGAAATTATATACACCACATAAAAGAAGCAGCTAGTCAATTATTCTTGTCCCACATAAAAACGTTAGATGAGAAATAATAAGGTCATGTTTAACATGCTTCGACTGTGCTCTGATCTATTGTATAATAAATTTAAATTTACGACATGTTTATAAAAAATTATTTTCATAATTATAATATAATAATATATGTGATCATATAATGAACTAACTTATATAACCTATCAATAATGGTACCTGACCTGATCTATCACATATCTGAATGGCATTCCTAATCCCCATGATATTACTACATGATATTGGGCATTAGAAAAATACCAAAGAGAATTATTTTTCTGAATAATAAGAAAAAAATTAAATATATAAACATGTACAAAATGATACATTAGAATAATGCATGAATATATATACATATATGTCATATAATAATGATATTATTGGATGATATACAGTTGTAAAAGTAAAAAAATCAGTATTTGTAAATTCAAGAATAAAATGATGATTAAATATAAACAATCTAATCCAATAGTAATCATATGATATAGTTGTAAAACCCACGCCATCTTACCATCCTGGTACCCAAACCCAACTAGCATAAAACCTCACTGTCACACTACAACACCATGTCATTCCCTACATCAAATAACATAACTTGGTCTATAATACATTCAAGGGGTATGTTGGGTGTGACCTAACAGGATTAGTAGGGTCTCACCAATGTTTTCTATATCGTGTCACTTCATAATAATCCATGGATGGACAATTTTAAATATAACAATGCAAGATATATATTTTATCGATTTTCTTCTCAAATGAATGGGAGAACATTTATTTTCCCCTCTTCCAAATTTGGAAATATTGAATATAAATAAGTTTTATATATTTTAATATCCATATGTATCATAATATGTATATCATGTCAAAATAAGTCATTCATCACATATCTTATGTTATCTATGTAAGAAAAAAAAAATTAAAAACCACAGGCATCCCAAATCAGACAAGAAGCATTGGTAAATACATTCCATGGATCAAAATAGACTATGGATGAAAAGTAACACATACATAAAGGTATTAAATCAAATAAACATTAAGCCAATATACATATGGATCAAGTATATATTTTGGAGGAACACCCTAAAATGTGAAATATCTAATATGTTAAACATGTCCGTAGAACAATATTCCTAGGGATTATAGGAATACCCCATATGAAAACCCTCCGAATGTGGATGAAAAATATTACTATACCTTCCTCATAATTAACCCAGGAAATCCATGTTCTCAATTTCTAAAATAATTTCAGCACTATCATAAAATTATAACATTACTTGAATACAACTTCAAAAAACCATTTCAATGTTCCTTATAAACCTATTTTCATTTAAAAAAATAGGTAAAACCCCATATTTTATAAAAAAACCCCAGTTACAAAAACACACACAAATAATTCAATCTTCCTAATTCATTTAATAAAAATATTTATAATATATATGAGTAATTTAGTTCACTAAAATAGGTTATTTATGGAACCATATGCCTAAAAGCAAAGTTCACATAGGGTACGAATGGAATTAACCACATGAATGTATTGAAAAATGAGAATGTAGGCTCTCAAATCAATCTGGAAAATAAATAATTGATTCATTTTATCAAATGGGTCCAACACATAATAATTTTAACAATATAACTCAAGAATGGAAACCCACTCCACCACAATAAACAAGGAAATGATTCTAAGAACAAGGTCAAACCATGGATTTAAAAGGAAGTAATATGGAACATCCCCTAAAACCAACAGATCCGAAAATGCAACACAATGATGCCACAATGATCAAAGAAACATCAAATAAGAAAGGATCACATTCTCGGAGTGATAAAACCAATTTTACCAAATCATCCAATGCTGAACAAATCAATAAGGAACAAATGAAGACTCCCATGATAGATAAAAGAGAGACCTAGGTCAATATGGGAGAGGATTCAGATTAAATGAGAATCATATAACTCATAATGTTCCCTAAAATTTATATATGTTACATTTAATTGACATGTACTCCCATTGCAAGTAGTGTAATCTACATGAATCATATACATCTAAAATTGTATACACATTTTATTAAAACTTACCATTTAACATTACCCAACATTTTTCCCTTACACAACATGTAAAAATTCATGATGCGTACTCATCATATGACATGATCTTGGAAACCATCACTTTTTGTATAACATTATATGACATTATTGTTTCATGTAAATAGTGAAAACTATAGATTCAAAAAGGAAAATCAAAATCACTACTGGTGTTCTGTAAATTAGAGAAGAAGCCTAAAAATACATTAAAAGTTTATATATTTAATTAATTAATCTATATGACCCTATACGCCTGAAATTTTGGTCATTTACATCAAAAAATATTATTCAACATTAGGATACCCAAGATTCACCTAGTTCAAGAGTAAAATAAGAGATGATAAAGAAATATTCTTGAATACTAGTAAGGGGATGTAAAAACTCCCCAACATAAGTCTTTATATTCCAATGATGTCATCAAGATGAATAATGTATGGTAAATATGTGAGACCATTTCTCTCTCATCTATGACTTTCTCTCCCATGTCTAATGAGAATATTATCAATTCATACATAACAACATGACCAACATAATAGAATTCCAACAAAAGACATTCACTTACGTTTAAATGATGTCTAATGGTTATTCTACAACCAAAACATATAGCTCTAAGTGTAATTGTTCCTAAGTCAAAACATGAGATGGATTAGGGTAATATTTCCTGAGTTATGATATATGGAAAATCATAAATTCCTATAAAATAAACCAAAAATTACATCCATTAAGAAAACATGTAAATACTATCATTGGAAAAAATGGTCCAATACATCTTTTATCCAGTTTTCATGTTTTTAGAAGACAATAGTGACCTAATCAATGAGAGAAATCAATAAAACCCAATCACATAGAAAAATCTCCAAATGATGACTTCATTGATCTATGTTATATATATTTATACACTGATATGTATCCAATCATTGATTTTTGTTTTAATTCTTCATAGATGTATCTTGAACCCAACAAAGTCCCACCAAGGAAGCTTCACCCACCTCTATCTAGAAAAAGGTGGTCTACATGGGATACCATACATATTCCACAAGTGGTAAAATTATTATTGATATCTATGAAAATTTATTATAATAAAATGAAATCTGTCTTTTATTTCTATCTCATGATCCACCAAAATCCATGACATGTGCACAGAGCATGTCCTCCAGGATCTGAATATCATGCTCTTTCTGATCATCTATTTTTGTATGACAATGTATTCTCCACCAAACAAGATTCCATATTTATTATTTAATACACCACTATAATCTCATGTTTATCCTATTATACCATTAAAAAATAATGTTATATGGAAACCCAAGAAACATCACAACATATTGAACATACCACATTCCCAAATTGTTAACTTTTACAGTGCCCTCAATCAAAATGAATTGAAAAGTATTTTTTCAAATGATAAATCACCACAAACATAGAATTAAAAACATGGCGAGTCCTTGGCAGTCCAATAAAAATTCATGGATACCTCATACAATTTCCAAACTATCATTGAAAGAGAATCGAAAAATTTAGAAGGTTGTAGATACTTTTCCTTTATCTATTTCTAAATGTAACAGTTAGACACTTAGTCAGCAATGCGCAATTCAATCCCAGCCACTAGAATCAATGTAAAATCTCATAATAATTCGTCTAAGTTCAAAAATTAATATTCCATGAATAACTATGAAATTAAAACAAATTAAATCTCTATATAGTTTTTATGATGAAAAACTAATCCATAAAACTAACAATACCATATGAATAGACTGACCAACAAAAAAGTCGCCGCAATATATTGGGTTTCTAAAAGTTTTTTTAATAGAACATCCTACTATTGACACTACAGAATAGACTAATGTAGATATGATGATAAATATACACTAGTAATAACCATACCTAAAACATCTTATTTATCATCCATATGAAACTGATAAAAATATTAATAATGTTCCACTCATTCATCGATTCCAAAACAACCTACGAGAGTAATTTCTTTATAATTTCATTTATAATGACATTCTCCTTCACCCAGGATATAGATAATTTCATTGTCAAATATTTTATGGAATTCCCCAATAATATCTATCTAATATTCATGTATTTTTTTGAAAATATATAGATCAAAGTCATATGGTCATAAAAAATTATGAACCATTACCCAAAATTGTAGTGTTGTCCAACACTTAAAAACATGCCAAATTGAGGTATTCCATAAATTAGGAGTGTGTAATTATTCTCCTCTAGTCAATGATAAAGGGAGTTATAAAATACCATTTGAATATTCTACAAAAGCACCCAACCAAAACCAAAACCATTATCTTCTCAAAAAACAATACACTAATAATGGATATACGTAGTCCTAAAAGCTTTCTTTGTTATACCAGACTCTCAAACACTATTTTGATGATAAACTGACAGAAGATCTTTCTTAAAAAAAATATTACCCCCATTAAATGTTTAAAAATATGATCTTAAATGGGTAAAAGGGTAATTTTTATTATAATTTATGGGGTTCAAATTTTTATAGTCTACAGTAAATCGGATTGAATTGTCTGATTTCTAAGAAATGAGCACTAGGGATACCCTAGGTGAATCACCATGGGGAAAAACTCTTTTATTTTATGTAGTAAAATGGAATCTTGATAACTTTTAGATATTTTGGATCCATTTGATAGAATGGTGTCAAAATTATATGCAAACCAAGAACCAGGTGAATCATAAACCCAACCTCCATCTATCGTGGAAACCAGATAAAATAATCTAGAAACACAATACGAAAATCCAAATAATAGTGGGAAGATCCAAAATATAATAAAAATTTTATGGATCAATTGCAATAATAGAAATCAAAATCATGGGCTCTCAGAAAGAAGGTATGTATGACCATACCAAAAACCCCACCATTTAGAAAAATCCAGTGAGCTCCCATTACTGATGTGAAATAAGACACACTGATGATAAAAATAAACCTCAACCTGATGAGAAACAACCTAATCTGTTTTGATGATGATGTAAAGTTGAACCATAACTAGAACAATAAAAGCCCAGAGAAACTCCACATCATCATTCATTAATGCACAAGGATGTTAAATCCCTTATCATTATTCTTCCCAAGAGGTGTTTCTAACTCCATGAAGGAGGTCATGTGATTTATTGGAAGGTTATTAATATAAACAAAATGGACTAATAAAAATGATTTTCATGCAATGTTATCATATATACAATCCTCCTCTAATGATTACGTAATAATGGTACATCTCACAATCGATGGACCTACATTTACCTCCATGTGAAACACATCTACTACATGAATTTTCTTCACTCATTAATCATGTGGCAAGAAAACTATAGTTTTATAATCTTCTAAATAAGCCCCAGTATCCTTTGGAGATGATAATCAGTAAAAATATTGAGGTATTTCCACATCCTATTAGAAATTATGAAAATGACCATAACAACCATAACTGTTTCACTTATTTTTAGTGTAAGGAAATGAATGCTATGTGCGTTTATCAATTCCACAATGACTGATAGTCATATGCACACTACAAGTTATACCTGGATGTTCTGAATATGCCCATTATGGAGAACCACCTCCACCACTTTTTAGATAATCTTTCCAATTAATCTTTTTCTAGAGAACACAACTGAATACTATACAAGGAGGAAGTGGAGGGGTGAATATAAAACATTTCCTATTATATTCATGTCTTACATATTATCCATGCCCACTTTCTCTACATAGGATAAATTCTCCTACATAAATACATATAATATGATATCTATTTTTCAACCATGTAGGTACTTATATGATTTTAGATAAACATTATTTAAAACCTCTAGTGAAAAACATACCATCTCTATATAGAGATTATCATATGCCAACACTGAATGCTCTCCCTATTATAAAGAGAGGAACTCCCAAAACCTTTCAATCATCATAAAGTCTATAAAAGACTATGGGAAATTATAGTTTCTCAAAAACCCTCTAGTCTAAGCCCACATTCATATCCCCTACTTCATGGAATCCCACCATCACTTACTAGGATCATTAAATCTGAACGTTGCACACATCACCTTGATACAATCATTTATATCTAAGAATTTAAGTATTTGATCAATATTTCTATGTGAGTCCTTCACCAATTAAGGATCATCTGTTCCTTTAATTAATGATGGATTATGATGCCAGAACTCATATAATTGGTCTATTCCTTCTATATACGTGAGATGTACCTCACCGAATACATTATGAAATTGAGGTACATTTTGGTTTATGACACAAATTTCATGAATGATATCATTGATGATTTTATAATCCATATGAGGATTTCCTTGGGGATAATCAGTTCCACTCTCTTTCGTAACTCTCATAACATGTCTTAGAGGAACACAATTGCCCAAGTGAAATAGAATAAATGATTAGACATCAATATAATATTAGTTCATACAAGAAAAATGATAAGGAATTACTAAAATTAACACAATGACCTAAAAGTAGGATGCAATCATACCAAAACCCCATACATAACTAAGACTCATCAACATAAGAGTTGTCCAGACACAAACTTCAATCCATCTCTCACGTATGAAAATCATTTCATCAATCTACCAAAGTTCCCAGGATAATGACTCTTGATGATAGACCTACATTGATACCATTTATTAAAAACTGAATTGGATACCCCCTCAATACTAGCACCCAACCCGATTCCCTACATACCTAAAGGGAATTCCCAATCCCCATGGGCTAACAAATATCACCCAAGAATAAAAAATTAGAGTAAATTATTTCTCCCAACCTAATAAAACAAAAAGAGATATAAACACATGTATGGGAAACCCCATTGGAAGAATCAAGTATATATGTATAATGTTATAATTGATATATAACAACGTAAAAGATATAACGGGATGGGTAAAAGAACAATATCAAATAGGAATGTAATGTTTAACAGATAAAAATAAACAAAATATCTACCCCAATAGTCACTATATGACAATGTCAGAAACCACACATCATCTCCCCATCCATCTACCCAAACCTAGCAAACATAAAATTTCATTGCCTCAATATAGTTCCATTTTATCACTACACAAAAATACATAACCGGGCCAACACCCCACTGAATAGGTACACAGGGTTTGAGCTAACAAGATCATTAGGGTCTCACTCGGGTTTTCCATATGATTTTTCTGAACAATATTTTGTGCATGCTCACATTAGATAAAAACTAGTCATGATATATAATTCAGTATTTTTTTCTAAAAAATATTTGAAGACATTTAATTTCTCCTTTTACACATTTCTAAAATAATTAGGTAAAATAGTTTTGATGTTTTTCATATGAATATATATCACAACAAATATATGAGGTCAAAAAAATCATGCATTAATTAAAATATAAAATCCATAGATATATAGAAATAGTATAATGAAAAAGCATCCCAAATTGGCAAAGAATATTAGCTAACAACATGTTAATGATCACACTAGGTCATCATAGATAGAACACACATACCTAAACATAGAAAATAACATGATTATAATGCCTATAGAAATATACATTGAGTCTAGATAGGTGAGGAACACCCTAAAAAGTGAACAAGCCTATACGTCTAATTAGTCCCCATAACAATAAGATTATAGAGCAAAGGTAAGCACCATGTGAAAAACCTCTAACAATGGATGATACCTATTATTATACCATCCACCTAGGAACCCAAGGATTACCATGTGATTCCTTTCCAAATAATTTTTAAAAACCCATTTCATCATATCATTCTTTAAAAACCATCTATCAAAACCATTTCAGAATTCTTTGAAAACCCCTGTTCATTAGCCAAAACCTAGTGAATTTGAAATATTATTGAAAACCTAATTGCACAAAAGCAAAATTAATTTTTCAAACAATTCATATCATTTTGTATAAAAATTTATCAATGAAGGAGTAATGCAGTTCAATAACACATGCTATATATAGAACCACAAAAATCAAAACTCATGTAGAGCATGCCTACAATGAAATCTAACATAATAAAGGATGAAAAATTTTAAAATGATTCTACAGAATCAATATATTAAATATATAATTGATTAAACAATATAAAAGGGTTTTTAATTGAAGAAGGATCAAAACATACCTCATAAACAAGAAATTGTCCCCCCACAACTAATAACTAAATAGACCACAAAAAAAGATTTCACCATAGATATAAATGTAAATAAGAATGAAAATAATCTCAGATCCATATATCTTATAACTCAGTGAAATGGTTCCATAAAAATTAAATCAACAAAGAGTAATAAAGGTTTCATTTCTCATTAATATGAAACACAACTACTATGATGATAAAATGCCGAATGAATCAATACAGAATTAATGAAGGATCCCAATTTCATCAGAGGGGAGAACTCGTATGAAATTGGAGAGGATTCACTTTGAATGGGAAAAATATCACTCGTTAGGTACACTAAAATCCATATCTATGACATTTACATGATGCATAGTTCTTTTATATTTCATATAATCCATTAGACTCGTATACCCAAATAAATTGTAAACTTTTTATTATAAATTGATCTTTTAACATTATACGACATGTTACCCTTACACAATGTGTAATCATTCATGTTGTGAAATCCACTCATCAAATTATCCTAGAAACCATTTCATGCCATCTACTCTTTACACGATGTGTAAATTTCTTACTAACATCGAAAAATATGGATTGTTTTAATGAAATACAATATACATTGGATATTCTCTGAACTAAGGGAGATCCATGTGAAGACAATAAACCATTTATACCTAGACTCTATATATTTAAAAAAACTACATACCCAATATTTAGGTCACAATTGGAAATTTAATTATTTTTGATTGGTCATTTGAGAAGGTCCCCATCACAATTGACTCATTTTAGTTAAAGGATTTGCAATAATATTTTTTTAGTGACGATACATCACAAAAAAATATTATTTGTGATGGGTTGGTATCCTATTGTAAAGAATCTATTTCAATATACAAAAATGGAATTTTTTGATTCGATGATTCCTCCATCCCAATTATGTATTTTTAATAGGTGAATCATACCATTATATAAAATGTAATAAAAAATAAAAAAATTAAAATTAAAATTTAAAAATAAAATTAATAAAATTAAAAAAATTATTCACATAAATATAAAAAACTCACTATATAGAAATGTAAATACTGGAATTTATAAAAATTTTATGTAATATATTTACATTAAAATATTTATAAAAATAAATGTGACACTTAATACACAATTCACTAAGAGAAAGGCTCATTTGTAGGAGGTAGGGGAGGGAGCTCAATCCTGAAACCCCATGTTAGACATCACATGTACTACATCATCTATTTGTTTTTCTTCTCCTTCATAAACTCATCTCCTCCTCCACCTCATCCTAATATCGATTGAGCTCTTGATGCTTCCTATGCTTGGAATCTAAAATATCACCTTGAGCTCCCAGGAACTGCCCATACTATGAAGCAGATGATGATGAATCACCACAAGAAACCCTTTTTACTGGATGAAAACATCAAAAAGGATCAATAATAACTCTTAGTAGTTAATTTAGAGCTGATATAATCAACACCGCCTTTCTCAAAGTCATACAAAATCGAATGCATCCATGTTATATCTTCAAAAACTATTTCACTAGTAATATGATCCTTGGTCTCATCCTTACTCTCATCATGTTTTTGTGATGTTGTGACCTCATATGAATCATTCAATTTCAATTTAAAATTAAAATATTAAAAATATTTTATTTATATAATTTTATAATTCTGATGAAAAAATTATACTGACCACAATAATATTCTGAAGACCACCTATAATCTATCTAGTGATATGATCATTGTATTTCCTCTTATAAATGTATAAATCTATAATATTGGGATGTTTGACTAAATATGTTATTATAAAATAAATATATGACATTTAATGTTATATAAACTATTAAAGAATCTAATTACAAAAAGTTGATGATGCATACTAAATATACAACCACTAGATAGATATATCACCTCTGGCCTCCCCCGGTTTTATCCTACTAATGATGTCATCCTCGGAAAACTATCCCCCATCTAGTATGAATATAATAAATTTGAAACCTGAGATGAAATTAAAATTGGTTTCTTTGGCACAACAACACAGATCAAAATATGTGAATATTTCATTTCCACATGGATTTCTTCAACAAATATTACGAAGACTAATCTAAACACTCATGAATAAAGACCTACCATGCCACCAAAATAGAGTCTAATGTTATATCATAGATGGGATAAAAAAAAAACTATAATGAACTATTTTTATCATGTTACTAATTAAATAAGTTTTATAAATAACTATTATTTGGTTACATACAAACCGATTAGCAATCATGGGGTGCTAAACATCAATGGGAATCACATTCCACGTCAACCCATGCTCATAAAAATTAATACTACAATTTATCACTCTACATTCCAACAAATATATGTGAACATCTATAATAAATATAACAAATTATCAAATAATTAATAAATTATTAAATTATTGAAAATTAATGTAATCATATTAACAACACAACAAATCATTTCTTTGAATGGGTTGATTGAACTCGTGACGTGGTTGTTGCTTGGTGTGTGGGTTAGGAATCATCAATAATTCATGAATATAACCCCTTTAAGTCTTTTTGGAACTACTAGTAGTCTGATTGTCTGATGATGTAGCATCAGGCTCATCGCAAAGTAGTGTATCCACATCAAACATAAGAAATAATTCTGATTAGTTTTCATCAAACATCAGAAACATGAAATAACCAATATCACTATGTAATTTAAATTAATAATTTTATATGTATATTTATTATGTATGACTATAACAAGAATTTGATTGGATCAATATTAATCTCTATTCACATCATCATATATGATAATGTCAATACATCATATTCCTTCTCAATATAATCATTAACCATATGATTTTGAGCATCATCATCTCATTCTATTCCAAATTCGTATGTTATATCAATAAAATTGTTGACACCTTCGACTCAACAGTATGGGGTGTCGTCATTGATATTCATGTATCTTCATGGAAAAGTTGTATTTAGACTTGAATAATTAATGATTTAAATTAATTTCACATAAGTAGAACCACATTTACTTTGGATAAACATATTTTCAAGATATTTCATTTTAATTATGTGCATAATGATCCAATTAAATTAGTTTATAAAATTAAGAAATTATAATTTAATTTTAAATATTTTTAATTTTATCTATTTAACTTTATTTGTCCACATTACCACTAATTATTACCGATTAGATTTAGTTTTTTGTAATTATTGTGATTTAATGTTCATTTTGACTAATATTTAGTAATTACCAATAATGTGTAATGTTTTTTCTAGTTACCATTAATTATTAATAAATTTTAGTAAATTTTAAAACTTTTTTCTAATTAATGCTAAATTACTGGTATGTTTTTCTAAAAAATGAATCTGTACCTGTAATGTTTAATAATTTTTGTGTCTTTTCTCTAATTTTTACTAATTTCAACTAAATATAGCTATTTAAAATTAATTTTGAATATATTTTAGAAATATAATGTTCTCTTTTGAAAATCAATAGTTCTTATTACAAATCATAACTAGTTTTTAGTATTTAACACTAATTTCTATTAATCATATTTCCTTACCATTAATTTTTTTTAATCACTACTACTTCTTCCAAATTATATTTATTTAAGATTTTTTTAATAATATTCTAATAATTTTTACCATTTCTCACTAATTATCCATAAATATTATTAAATATATATATTTACTAATTACATTGATTTATTTCTAATTTTTAGAAATTATTACTAATCAGTCCTACTATTTAATCATTATAGTGATTTATCTATATCTTTTTACTAATTATAGATATTTTTTTTAAATACAACAGATATTTACTAATAAATAATAAAATTTCACTAATTAGTAACAATTTTTTCTAATTATAGTGATTTAATCTTATTTTTAAATATATTTACTAATTATCAGTAATTTTTACTAATTTATTTTAATTTCCACTAATTTTCTATAAATATAGTAATTTTCCATTAATTGTTTACAAATTAATGGACATTAATGGTAATTTTTAATAATTATAGTAATTTATTATTCCTTTTTACTAATTCTTTTTTGATTTTTCTAAATTTTACTCATATTTCCCAATAACTAATAATTTTCAATATTTTTTTATAAATTTCAACAAATTATTAATAAATATAACTAATCATCACAATTTTTTATTAATAATGATAAATTTTAAGCATTATTGTGTTTTTTACTAAATTTTTACTCAATGCTTCTAATATTTACAATGAACCCAATTTTTTAAAACTTATCATTGTTTACAATTAATTGTTACAATTACTTGAAATTTTTACTAATTATCGTGTTTTAACATTCATTTTTAATATTTATTTATATTCATATAAAAAATACGACAAATTATTTTTACTAATTACAAATTTCTATATCTTATTAGTATATTAAAATAATTAATATTTTTTAGTAATAAATTATAGGTAATTACTATTAATCACACCCACTTACTAATAATTACAAAATATATTAGAAATTAATCGAATTTACTTATATTAAAAAAAAATTAGTTTTAATTAAAACTATGTATTTCTAATTTACAATTACTATCGCTTGTAAGCCATAGTTTACACAAGATTCTACTCCCACCATCAAATCTTCTCGTCCTCCTACAATTCTACCAATCAATGTGTCACATCTAACATGCCCTAGATCTACTGACCTAAAAAAAATATTTTGACATGGTTGGAAAAAAAATTGTTAATTTTTCACCACCAGAAGATTTACAATTCTATTATTAACACATTTTTTAATTTTCTGTTTTTTTATTATATTAATATAATGTAATAAAATATATTATAAATTAATAAAATGGTTTAAATCATATATTTTACAATCTTTGTGTGATTAAATTTATTTATACCAACCATGTCCATGTTTCTCATTATTCGTCACATGAAAACTAATGACCTATTTTATTTTTACTCTTTATGGAATTTATAATAATTTATATTATTTCATTATAATTAATAATAAATTAAACAAATGTAAAATAGATTTATTAATTTATACAATTTTTACCACTAATTTTTACTAATTTAAACTCATTACAATTAATTATTTGTAATTACCACTTATTATTTCTAATTTCCTCTATTAATTATTATTTTTCACTAGTTATTACTAATTACCACTAATTATTATGAATTACCTCTAATTTTTACTAATTACCACTAATTATTTTCAATTATTACTAATTACTACTAATTATTTTTAAATATTACTAATTACCATTAGTTATTACTATTTGTTACTAATTATCACTAATTGTGACTAATTACCTTTAATTATTAATAATTACCATGAATTATTACTAATTACATCAAATTATAAATAATTATTACAAAATAAAGCTACCTAGTTCTAATTAAATATAATATAATCTCATTATTGATAATTAATAATAATTAATAAAAAAATAAAATACATTTAATAAATAATAATAATAATAATAATAATAATAATTAAATTCCTTAAAAACGAATCATTCAATAGATGCAAATCCTGAAACTTTCTGCAATATAAAATTTAAGACATTGAAAACATTAAGCAATAGAATATGATAAAAAAAGAGGATATGGGAGTTTGGGGAAGAAGATAATGAAAACAAATTGTTGGGGGTATATATATGTTAGATAATTTACGATGGGTGTCGTCATAAATTGAACCCTTGATATTAAATATAAAAATTTATAAAATGGGTATTTACAATGGGGAATATCACAAGTACCCCCAACTGTCATATTATTTGTGATGGGAGATAATATTGTCGTAAGAAAAAAATAAGGAAGGAAATTATTTTCAATATTCCAATCACAAAGACATTCATGCTGATAGTTGTGAAATACCATCTGAAATAAAAATAATGACGAGATGGTAATTATGAAGGGATATATTTCTATCCCATATAGTCTTCTCGGGGAATGGTGCATAGTGGACACCAAATTTATCATCTCTGGGAAATCATTCCCATAAAAAATAATGGGTTTTAACAACTATTTCCAATTGGCAATGATCACGTCGCAAAAGTCTTTTTTTCCTTTAGTGGTTCATTTTTTTTCAACAGTTGTTCTCTATCTTTAGTATTCCAATGATGCACCCTATTAAAGAAATAAAAACAAAAATTTAAAAAGAAATATATGAATGTGTGTAACATGATGTTACATATCCACATATAAATTTTCTACTCTCATTTTTTAATAATACGTAAGTAAAACTATCAATTCTCATTGTTTACAATTTTGTTTTTCAATAGAGTTTTTGTTTGGTAGTTCTGATCCTTTTACATATTTCACAATTTTATTATATTTAAAATTTCCACAAATAAATTTAAATATAAATATAATAATTATATATATATATATATATTCATCCTTAAAAAATAGACAATTAAATTAAATAAATTGTTCATGGATACAGTATGTCATAGGTACGCATTAAAATTGTAGTCGTTATTTTATGCATAGTTGAAAATAAAAGTAAATTATAATTTTATTTTATAGGATCGATGATATATCTTATATGTCATATATATTAATAAAATGTATAATTATTACCATTCCTGTAAAATATAAAGTAGAAAATGAATCATATCACTTCATGGAAGTGGTAGTCCAAATGTACGCACGATCGATGTTATCATCTTCAAATGGTGGGAGGGATATAGATTTTTTTTGTTATATCAACTATTTTTTTTTATATATTTGATAAATAATTAATTATTTTATATTATATTCCATTTATATTGATTATGTAAATGAAGAAATATGTTTAAAATTTTCAGTTTCGTGTTATTCCATTTCATTAGAAATCTTTTATTAGATTTAAAAATAGGCCTTGAAAGGATGGAATTATGGAATGAGAATAATATATATGATATGGTTAAGGAATATATGATTATATTAGGATTCGTATTGGCTGAATTAGATGGCCAAAAGTTTTTTAAGGAAAAGTTATTAGTGGTTCCCTTTTATAATGGATGAAACACACATTGTATTATGAAAGAGATTATAAAAAATATATTTTCAAATTATAATTCATCCAAATATAATATAATTTGTTAAAAAATTGAATATTGGTTAATAAACTATGACAATAAATATTACACATGTTTTTGAATTATTTTAAACCTTATCTTTTTGTTTAACCCCTTGCATGAAAAATTTTGACCACAAATGTAGAAATGGATTTTCCAATGTTAATGGGTTATAATTTTATTAATAAGTGGACAATTTTATCATAAATGTCAATGTGAATATATTTTCAGCCATATAATAATAATTTTATAATTTCATGATATCAATCATTTCAATAAAAGTTTATAAAATATATTTGAAATAAAATATAAATACAATAATTTTAAAAACTATTCCCATAATTTTTCATTGAAAAAAATATCAATATAATTTAATTTAAATAAAAACCCTGAAAAAATTTCTAATATGATATATTTATCTATATGTTCATTGTATTCTTTAAATAAATAATTATATATTACTTTTATAGTTTTTGATATCATTTACGTTATTTTTTTTAACTTTTTTTAGATACATATTTTCAATATTCTATTATAATTTAATGTAAATATTTCCCAACTAAAAATTAATAATAGACTACCCTGATTATAAAAATTTACACTTCTTTAAAATTAATATTTTTTTCCAATCATTACATTATTTTTCCATTCTATAGAATATTATATATATTGAAATAAAAGAATTTTAACTAATTTGAATTTTCATTTTACTTAAATTCTAAAAAGGTAAAAAATAACATTTAAATGGAAAATTGATGTTATATTTTCGATGTTTGTATGATTATAGACAAAATAGACACATAAATTAAATAAAGGTATCTATTTAAATACATTTTAATACTTATCACATTAATTTTATTTCTAATTAACTCATTTTACATTTACCATGGTAATAATATTTTACTTTGGTTGTTATTTATAATTAACAAAATTAAAAAGGACCTATGTAAAAAAATTTATGTGATGATTTGCGATATGGAATTAATTTTTCAAGATTCAATTTTTATAAGTGGAAGAAATAAATTTAAAGTAAAAATGAAAAACCTGATGAAAAATTGTTATTCCGAAAAAAATCATTTTTATATATAGATCTGTTTTCATAACATATTTTACACTAATATTTATTCCAATTAAAATAATTGAATTCTTAATAATATAAGAGAACATATTAAACAAAAAAAATTCAAAAAAATGCATACATTGAATTTTTTTATATAGAATATTGTAATTTTTACTATTAGCTAGTAAATCTAACTTTTCTGAAAAATCCCAAAAATTATAGTTATTTAAATTTATATATTTTGGTTTCAAAAATGAAATTATTTTTAATACTTAATATTTTATAATTTTCCTAAATAAATTATTATATTTTCTCAAAAAAAATTATACAATCCTTTTGGAATACTCAAATGAGAATTCATAAAATTTTGTTTTTATGTCATACTACTTTTTCAATAAATTTTTATATAATAAGTATTTTATATATATTTAGTTATTCAATTATATATACTCATAAATTTCAATTCAGTTACTATTCATAATGGTCGTCATATAATGATATGTTGTGTTTTGTTAAATATCGAATTTTTGTGTTCTATATACTATCAATATAAGTGTTATAACAATTCCATAGGGTGTCACAGTCTTCTCCTTTAATAAATTGCATCTTTGAAATTTTAACTTGCTCTCATTAATGATGTTTTTATATTTGAATTTTTTTTGAAAACCCACATTATAAAGGTGGTTACAAAAAAATCATCCTAAAAATAATGAATGGGAAATATAAAGGTCATCTTAAATAACACAAAACATTTTTAAAAAATTTATTAACATTAGTGGGAAGTGAAAATGAAGACATGGAAGAAAAAATTAATGATTAAATAAAGATAGAGAGTAAAAAAAATAACATTGTTCAAAATATATTGAATGATCACGAGAAAGATAATGACCAAAAAAGTATCAAAAAATGAGGCATGAAAAATATCGTTGATTAATAGGAACATAATTTAATAGGATTTTATTTTTGTTTGTAAATAAATTTCTTCTATTTGATGTATTACATTACTCTCTAGACTAATAAAATTCTGAAACATTATTATATAACAATTTGAATTTTATCCATTAATCAATTTCAACCATAACCATATATTTTTATCCAAATGATGATAATTTATGGTAATATTTATATTCTTGAAGTACTATAATCAACTTCATTATCTCTAAAAAGAACATTATTTTATTTTTATTATCAAAAAATATGAACAAAAACTGAATGTTTTTCACAAGGTAAAGTAATATCCAAAATTTATAATCCTTCAAAAAATGAAATAATTAATGTAGATAAAAATATACTTCAATAATAACAGTGGTTCCACATTGTTCATTTAATTAATAACCCTACATCAAAAATACACATGCTAACCTAAACATGAAATAATGGTTTACCCTCAATGGTGATATCAAACCTTTTAGATTTCATTATCAAAATTTTAATTATATACTTCCTAAATAATATTTCATATTAAATCTCTAGATAATAAAAAAAAATTATATGTACCTAAAACCAATGAAGCATCTCGTGAAATATCAATAATAACTAAAATAAATCTACATATAATCTTATAATGTAGTAACCATTACCGAAATATAGTAAATCAAATTTACAATACAATATTAAATGTAATCATTATCTTTTAAATCAGTATCTTAGAAAATATAGCATTTTCATTCAATAAATTTTCATCCATTAAGATTATATATATCCCAATTTGAAATAGACCATAATTAGGATAACATCATATCATATAAAAAACGAAAGGTATTTTTAATCCTTAATAAAGTGAACTTCCTTAAACACTATAAATTTTTTAAATCACCTCTTAATCCAATCACTTGGAGAAAAAAAGGGTTATCTATGCCTTTGAAATTTTTATAAAACATAAACATATAAAACCATGATGGTATATATAACTCTTATGTTGACACACACAAAATCATATATTTTTATAAATGTAAACACTATCATTATTCATCAAATAAAATTATAATATTTTGAATACATTAGATAATAAAATAAATAAATAACCATTTTCAGAGATATTATAAATCAGTATCCAATTCAATAGTTACCAAAACTATATCATTTATTTCATAAATGTCAATAATACCTTCACCCCAACCATTAATTACCACATTACAACAACATAAAACAATTTGGTTGTTATTGCCTTCCAAAAAATGAATCCTACGATGAAATTCATTTTCCAATATTGAAATTTTCATTTTTGCTCAAAAAATTATTCGCTCTATGACTATATATTCAACACATAAAACAAAGTCTATTTCCTTCATTCATTTCCTTGATTACATCGCACACACTTTATATATAGCATGTTTAATCTTATTCGCTCTATTTTATTCCTAAAAATAAAATTTTCTTTTCTTATTTATATTCAGAATGTCAAAAAAGGTCATATTAATAATAATAAAATGAGATAGTAGATTTATAATAATCTTAATTTTTTTACTTTTCATCTATAAATTCAATTACGTTCTCATGTGTAAAATAATTTCATCATCATTCACATTATTCATATACGAGAATCATCTGGGTACTATCCATTGACTTAAAAAATTGTTGTTTTTCAACAATAATCATAGTGATAAATCATATTATCATGAAAAATAATTCATTGGTAGTCTAAATAATGGGAAAAAATATTAAATATATGATACATTAGGTTTACCATTGGAAATCTATTGTTATCATTTTTCCAAATCCTTCGTAATGGTTTAAAACGATTATATGAGTTAGATTAATCATATTCCATGATAGTGGATTAACATTGCACAATAAGGGAACACTAACCACACACCAAATTGATAGATGAGATATTCTCAACAAACTATTTTTTAGTTTTATTAAACTTATATGTATTTATTGTAAAACCATGTCCACTTAGAGTATCTATACATGGATATAATTATTAGAAAGCACAAAATTTATAACATACCAAAACATTAGGGTGTTATCCATCACATATAATTACCCCAATTATTTTCACCAATGTTACCTATTAATAATCTCCAATTATTTAATATCAATTTCATTATTAACAACTATAGCATCACATACATTTAATTGATAAATATTTTTTTATTTTATATAAATATCCAGTACAAAACATTACATTCCTTGCCCAAATAGTATATTTTTATTGTCTTTGGAAACATGGATACATAAATAACAATGTCATAAGATATATACATCACCACCCACATTATTTTTCATAACCATCTCCCATAATTATCATATCATTCATAAAACTATACTTTTTGACCTGGGCATGGGAAGCAAAAGGAATTGTGAGAATTGATGCTCTTTATTGGTAAACAGGGGAGATATCAATAATCAATTAAGCATAACATGAAAATAATATATTTTTAACAAGATACTTATATTTTAAAACCATACCCATAATATTATATATCATAATAATGTGTCCTAGAAAATATCTTGGTCATTCATAAAGAACAAATCATAAATAATCAAATAACATGAGCTCTGAGAGAAAACATATTATTGGAAATTTTTTGGAATATAAATAAACATAGAAAATCAATTACTCAATAAAGATTAAAATACATGAATAACATAGTTGGTTTGGTTTACTCACCATTATATCATTTTATTTTTCATGGTTCACTCCCATGACAATCATATTAGACTAAGGCCCTTACTATACAAGGATGACTCGCCATTATAGTCTTTATTATTTCATGAGATATCCATTCTTACCCAATTAATTATAGTTCTATATAATTTATATACCCCACATGATAAAATAAAAATACATTCATATGTTTATGAAATTATCATAAATCATTCATCATATATCATAATAAAATGAATATAAATTGGTTTTATAAATATTTCATTAATTCATTATTGAAAAAAAATGAAAAAGATATCAGTTATGTAAACATCTCATCTTTAAAAACAAAACCCATTATATGTAATAATAAGGGTTATGTTATTAAATCATATCTCTAGTAGATTATATGTGACATCTTGGGATTTTATCATAAATTATTGTTTATATAATATATCACATGGAATATATCTTTGAGAAAATACCCTTTTGCATTTGAAATAAATTAATAAATATATAAAAAAGTTCAAAAATATTTAAGAACGAATTATATATTTAAATAACCCTCAAAACATACAATGGAAAATTCTAATCATTTATTAGTAACAATGTTATGATGTTCAGTTTAGGTCATTTAAAAAAACAATTATTCCTTTTATATATTTCATAAAAAGAAAAAAATATACTTTTAGATAATGAAAATAAAATTTAATCGAAACCATTTTTAAAAAATTCAATTATGGGAAAATGTGATGTTAGTAATAATAGTGGAATAGTAAAAATATTATTTATATAATTCTTATATAACATTTATGTTGAAGAAAAATAATTTTTAATCGATGATGTAAATAAATTTGGATTTCATTAATAATACTCTTTTTCTATCTTGGGTTATGAAATAAAGAAAAAATTAATGGAAAACATGTAATCATTAAAAATAACTACTATATAATAAAATTTATGTGATTATGTAGAGGTAAGTCACATAATTTCCTCATCCTAATCTTAATAAAAATAATCCCAGTAAACAAAGATTTTGAAACATAAAAACCACACAACTTTGGTAATTTCTTTATCAAAACCTATTCCGAGGTAAAAAATAAATATGTATTTTTAATTCAAAATAATTTTAATAAAATCATCATAAAATAAAGTCATGGGTATTATATAAACCACACAAGGGAAACATGTTGTGATTAATGAAAAAGGAGAAAAAAAATTAATAGTGAGACCAAAATCCCTATCCTTCTGTTTGATATTCATAAAAATTCATTAAAACTCATCAATAATAAATTTATATTTATTATACATCAGTGACAGAATAATTTACATACATATTATATAATTTTACATCCTCTTATAACATTTCAACTCCCATTCAATAACAATTCTTTATTAAAACATCCAATTTTATAAGTTAAATGTTTAATTTCTCTTATGTGTTTTCATTATTTTTATCCATTTAGTATTCATTAATCATTATTATATCATGTAATTAATGCTTAAGATGTGAAAAATATTCTATAGATTCACTAAATATATACATATATATTCACCCATAATTTATTTATATTTAAACATTAATTATATCATTCATGGATATGGTATGTGTTATGTACACATGAATGATATTATAATTATTCAATAGAAGAATCTAATGAATGTTAAATAATATTTCAACATTATTGGATAACTTTTATATAACAACCCTAACCCATGTAACCCATATCTGGTTTTTCGTTTGTTATACTGGAATGGATAAAATGTTTCTACTCTTGTTGGAGCTATTATTTTTGATGTTTTGTCGATCCAGATAAAAACATGATACAAATTTTACAATGGTGATAAAATATAAATCATGAAAGAAGAAAATGATTTCAATCCCAGAAACTCCATCAAATAATTTTTCATCAATACCTCTAGAATAAAAAAACTATGTCAGATCTCAAATGATCAGTAAATTTTATGTACAGTAAAATCTATCATGACTAAATAAATCCTAATTGATATGTAAAGGTAGATAACTGAAAATATGTCCCACTTAACAAATAAAATGAGTAATAAATGAATATGTCGATAATATCAATGAAATAATTTAATTAAATATAATAACTGAATTATTAATGAAGTAAATTCATAATAATGTGTTTTATCATCTCACACATCATGGTATCTATACTATAAAGAAAATATGTTGTATGTTTAAGTTATGAGTATATATATACCAAAAATACATTTTTTGGCCAAATGATTTTCATTATGAAAATAATTAATTCATCCAAGGGATATCTATAGACTATAAACTCCCAAAATTAAATGTCCAATGCATTCTTCATATAGTGTAGAATAAATTAAATTTATAAATCTTATGCCTAATGAAAAAATATACATATTTAGTAAGGAATGTGAATTTTTCCCAGTAATTCAAATAACATTAATTGTAAACCAATAATGACCCATTAATATTATACATGTCAATTAAATCTTAATATATTAATATTTATTATATTATATAAATCAATAAGATTTAGGCCTATTACCTTTTTGAACAGGGATAAATAAAAATCGATTCATTGGTGAACTAAATATTATCCCATGAATTTCTTTATATCAATCACCCTAATTATTTATATCTGACATTCAAAATTCATTTAAAATGTGGGGAATAAAACATTATAAGTGTAACACCTCGAGATTTTAGGAAAAATATTCTTTTTAATTTCATTAATGTCTTGTGTTGTATGCTACACCAAAAGAAGCTTGCACAACACGCATCCTTGCCTTGACTTGCATTACACGCAAGCGCGACCTTCCGCGATAGCGTGTGTTGTACGCAATAACGAGTTTCGCTAAACAATGATATGCTATTAAAATATTATTAAAACTATTCGTTATGGATAGTAATAACCACTTTTTGAAATTTTTTAAATTCTATTTTTCAAAATGGACTTCATTTTTGGATTCGAAATATCGAAATTAGCTTAGGGTGAAATTTTGGTACTTTTCGGATAACTTTCATTTTCTGATGAATAGTGAAAATTACTAAATTTTAATTAAAAACAACCTTTTTAATCGAAATAATTAATAGTGATAAATTATTAATTTGAGTGGTTTTAAAGTATATTTAGAATATATTTTTACAACTTAATACAATGTTGGTCATTGGATGTAATTTCAAATTTAAACCAGACATAAACAACTGTCAATCTTTTGATAGTTATTATCTCTTAAGAACACGCTATTTTTTTGAAGACAAGAATTAATTATTAAATTAATTAATGCAACTGATATGTTTTGAATTTGGTAAAATAGAAATCATTTTTTTGTTCATAATATCAAATATAGCTTAGGACTAATTTGTGGTATTTTTCTGGAAACTTTCATTTTTTGATGAATAGTGAAATCACTAAGTGGTAGTTAAAAAAATGAATTTTTCATAAAACATAATTTTACCGCTTTTGTGAGTGGAATTTAAAAAATACAAGAGACATGGTTTATATCAGTATGTAAAATGTGGTTCAATGAGATGAAAATAATTTTTTGTGAATAATAACTTTTACATTTTTTACCACGGTTAAAAGTAAATAGGGTAATTAAGGGTAAAAATGATATTATTATTACCCTAACACATGTCCTAATTCTATTTGATAAGTCTAATTCGACCAAAAACAACCTTAGAAATAAAAGATGACCATTTAGGCCCACTTGGATTAGATTAGTTCATTTATTATTAATTTATTTAAAGAAGGGTTAAAATAGTTAAAATCAATGTTTAATAAGTAAATAATTTTTAATATAAGGTCATACATAAGATAAATTAAACTATAAATATTAATTAGAAATATAAAAAGATTTCATACATAATGGTAGTTTATTTTTAATTTTTAGTCATTAAATAATTTAATTTAGTTATGACACAAAGATTATGGAGTAATTATCTTATTAACGAAATATTGACATAATTGATGTTATAAATACCAAAATATATGTAATTTGAGACTTTTTATGAATTCAAATAATTTTATAGGTTAATGTAACATGTTATTGTTGATTTAATTAACTTTTTTTTGAACTAATCATTCTGTTATTATTTTATAAAAAATCAATTACTAAATAGTGTCAAAATTGACATAAAATAGTTTTTAAAACAAATATTATATTATTAATTGTTATTTTTTTCATAAAAATCTAAGGTTCGGCCAAATGACTTATATAAGGTTAAATATATTAATAATAAAGAACTTTGGGTTCGTTTGGCTGCTTATAGTAGGTTTATTAACCTTATAGTATAAGAACAGAAGAAGACACGGTAAAAGTAAAATTATTTTACATAATGTTAAATCTAAATTATAAGGTTAAAATAGGAACCTAAACTTGTATAAATTCTATTGGATCAGAGGATTTAGACTCATACCCACATTAGCTTATAAATAAAACAATTTGGAGCTATTTAAAACCTAATTTGTCTTTATAATAAAATAATATTTTTAGTTTTTCCAAAGGAGTCCCTCTCCTCCCTTATAAAAGGGCACCTCCTCCCTCTCTTCCTCACACCACTTTAAGCCTTCAAGATCGGCCAACACCTACGAAATTCCATTATAAACTTCCATAGAAACATCCTAGAGGTTCTGGTATTCCCCAAAGACCAATTTTAGTGCCCTAAAAGGAGATCTCAAAGAGGCGCTTCAAAGAAGAGGTAATGTGTGTTACCGATTCTTTCAACTTTATTTCTTCTTCCACATCTTCTTATTGGGTTGTTTCATCATGAAGTAATAACTTCAGTATCAATCATATAATTATATGTTATTATAATTATGAAACAACCCTATTTCACCATCTATCCATCCTATGGAAAATGAAATCACCGTGTGTGCGTACGTACGGAATATCGTCTCCACGTCGTGGTGTAATCTATTTTCCACCACCACCTTACATGGATGGGTATAATGGTGTACATAATAACTATATATGATTATTGTAAAGTGATATTGATTCTGATATAGTATACATACACTCCAATACAATTCCACGATCATGAGAACCATATCATCGCTCGTGCGTACGTATGGACTATCGTCTCCACGACGCGATGATATACATTCTCCACGTTAACCATTCATGAATGATTATAAAGTATATATAATAAGTAATCATGAAATATATGACATAATAATGATACTGGATTTATTTGTATATATATGTATGTCATCTACTTAATTCCATTCAACTCAATAAGGAGACGAAAACAGCGTTCATGCGTACGTACGGCCTACCATCTCCATGAACAGTGTATTTCTTTCCATTTACTAATCTATTATATATATTTATATTCTGAATTTATATTATATATAAATCATGTTTTATATTCTGGAATTATGTAATCATGATCTAAGTAATCATATGAATAATTTCAAGTCAAAAAACAGATGAAAAATGAAACGATTTTACCCAAAACGCTCTTTAACATGGAATTTACAAAAGAACGGGTAATATAAAGTCATAAGTGAACCATATATGATATCATAACAATGAGTATGATTCTGGAATAAGTCAATGAAATTATTTAAATCATTATACAGGAGGTTCGGACACTTACGAAGCAAATCAGACCTGAGGTACGAGAAATATCACAATCTCATTTTTATCCGAGATTGTTTATATTTTGGCATTTTCTGGGGTGTATTTTATCATCCACATCCATGTTTCATCAATATGTAATATTATTTCCATCCACCTAAAATTTTTTAAATCCAATTTTACCCTTCGGTGAGTTTTTAGTAAAGGATATGAAAGGAATCTTTTTTTGTTTTTTGTACGAGGTACTTTTTGACCTTTCCGACAAAAGTACGATGAATGTTTTTTTTAACATATACGACATGAATGGATTTTTAGAACATTATTTCCAAGAATATTCCTTTACAAGTTTTCAGGTTTATTTTTAATCAACTTCTTTTAGTTTATAATTGTACGACATGTTAAGAAAGGAAATGTGTTTTTGAAGCAGAAATGATATTTTCCTCAAGAATGGAGTTCAAGTGTTTTATCAAAATTATTTTCCATCTAAGATAATAAAGGGTTCTGTTTTTATCCCTATTATTACATTGATTTGATTATGTTGTGATGGAATTATATTTTTATGAATTCGTTTATCTTATATGAATTGTTTTATGATGTCACGATCTGAAAGATTCCCATTTTTATTACATGGGTTATGCTATGATGTATGGTTTTCTGATTTTCTGGCACAGATAATAATGGTATAATAATGAGATGGGTGGGACCTATATCTCCCTCCAATGCACTGGGTAAAGATTTTATATCTCATTATATAGACATGGCTGGAATGGCAGGTTAAACCGGTTTAGTGAAATAGGATTGAAACGAGGAGTGAACACGGTTCAGAAATGGACTTTGTCCACTAAGATAGTCTTGGAAATGAGTCTTGACTAATAAGAAATGATTCTCTATGATTATGTGTGTATGACACAATGTTTCATGTTTTAAGTTATGATTATTTGGATTACATTTCACTACTATGATTTATCCCATGTTATGATATTATGATCTCTTTTGTAGGTTAAAATTTCCAAAATGTTATGTTCTAATGAATATGATGTGATTCAAATTTCTTTTGTTTACCCTTACTGAGCATTTGATCTCACCCTTTTATGTTTTCTTTTCCCCAGGATATAAAGAATGTTTTTAGGTAAGAAAAAGGAAGATCTTTATGGGAGATGTTTAAGATCTTTCACCACGATTAGAAGATTATATTCCGAGTTTCCAAAGACACTAAACTATTACGGTCCTTGTGTGTGTGTTTTTGTTATGTACTAAGTATTTCGCTAAAGTAATGTAATGTCCATGTATGTTAAGATTAGGGTCTCTACAGTTGGTATAAGAGGAAAGTTTTAGTCAACCTTTGGAAAATAGGACGCGAGAACTTTAGTGAGATCCCTAGAGATATTTCTAAGGTATGTCTAGGGATGTCACTAAGGATAAGTATACATATAGGATATAGTCCTAGAACTATGGTAATGATATTAGATTAAACCAAAGTTGTTAGATATTGAATTTACTCCCCTTTTATTATGATTTTGACCTCTCACACTATTCTTTTTGGGTTTTAGATGATGGCTGGAACCCAAAGGAACTGTGTTGATCAATGTAATGGACAATGCAATGATTGTCCTCCTGAACAAACAAATGTTATGGGACATGGAGTGAAAATCTTATTGCTATACTTACACAATCTATGAATCATTCTAGACTTCCAAATGAGCAGATAAGGGAACAATATTCTATTGTGACCTTTATGAGGCAACGTCCACCTTCTTTTAGTGGGTCTTTTGATCCACTTGTTGATGAACAATGGATCAGTACTACTGAAAAGATATTTTCAGTTCTTCAATATTCTGAACATGATAAATTCATCTTAGTAGTGTATCGTTTGGAAGGTGATGCTGATCAATGGTGGAATCATATCAAGAATACGAGGCCAAGATATAAAATTGAGTCCATGGAATGGGACGAGTTCAAGAACTTATTTTTCAATAAGTACTTCCCTCGTATTTTTCGAAAAAAGATGGATAAGGAGTTTCTTAAACTAAAGCAAAAGGATGATGAATCTGTTGGTATATACGAAGCGAGTTTTACAAGGCTTTCAAGGTATGCATCTAGATTTATCATCCAACCTGAAAGTAAAGTTGATCGATTCTTCAGTGGCTTAAAACCAAATCTTCCAAGGGCATTAGCTATAAGAGACTTCAGTAGCTATGAAGAAATTGTGTGTTGTGCTATCAAGGTAGAAATGGAAGTTGGTGTTACTTATCCATCTCATAGTTTTGACAAGAAACAAATGATGGATTTCAAGGAGAAATCTCAGAATAATGGTGAAAAGAAGATAAATGTTTCCTTATGATCAATGTGTGGAAAGAAGAATGGTGGAGATTGTCTTAAAGGGACTAGAAAATGTTTTAAGTGTGGAAAAGAAGGTCATCGATCAGCTGAGTGTCGAAGTAATGGAAAAAGGGTTTCTAATTATGTGAATAAAGAAAGGACAGTAGAGAATGCACCACCAACACTTCAATGATTCAAGTGCAAGGAAATGGGGCATTATGGTAATAAATGCCCTAATCCAAGGGTTACTGATGATCGACATGAGCAACCACTTAAGGCAAAGGACAAAGGGATGTCACATGCGATCACTATTGGCAATGTTGAATATGACCACGATGTGGTGGAATGATTAAGTGTTTATGTAATAGGATTCCAAAATAATGTTGTATATAGTATCGTGGAATATTGGCATATTTATGTATTGGTCTATTGTGGTTTTCAATGGTACCGATAACCATAGAATGTGATTGAGATATTTTTGGAAAAAAAGATGATATGCACATAATGAAAGGAAAACGAGAAAATGAAATGTTTGACTGTATTCATGAGCTCATGACTGATATAAGGAGAAGGTTATATCATGGTTTGAGTATATAGAATTTTTGGATTTTGGTATGTGGAAAGAGTTAACTTTTTACTGCATTCATGTTTTCACTATAGTTCAATTAATGGGTATTCATTCTTCAAGAGAATACATGATTAAGGTATTCACATGTTTGTAATTTGACAAACAAGATATATCTTATGATATATGGGGGATAAATGATGGCATTCACGTGATTGTTATGTGACATTTCAAGTAATCATTTTCATTATACTATGAGCTTGGACCGAAGTATTTTAGATAATCCAAAAGATTGGAATGAATTATTTTGGGTGTATGTTTGGATAAAACATTTTTCGATATTATTTATGGGATGTTATAGTAATATAGCTTTAGAAAAAGGACAACCTGCAGGAGGGGCGACCGCCCATCGCGTCGGACAAGGCTGTGGGAATCGAACCCACAACCGAAGTGCGAATGGCCTTTATTTCCTACCACTGGCCTATAGGAAGTCCCTGGTTAGTATAAACTAGTTTTTTATTAAGCGGTATGATATATGAAGTATAAGTTCATTTTTGGAATCGTATATGATTAACCTCACTATAGATGGACTTATGTATATTTGATAACTTTTGCTAACCTTTTGTTTGAAACAGATGGAATGACCCATCATTCTATCACATGATCTATTAACACTTCATGAATAACTAATTCCAATTAATTTCTTTAAGAGATTAAGTGGAAATTGTTCAGAGCACGAACAACAGTGAAATTGTACCAAAATCATGTAATTATTTCTTGTAATTCACCAAATTTAGGGAAATGATATTGAAAACCAAAAATGTTTTCCTAGTGTCGTTATATCTGATTAATCCAATGGTACCTTGTATCATCGCAAATCTATGGCTTTATGATTGTTGGCTATTTCATAGCCATGTTCTCTACCACTCTCCATCAGAACTTGATGGTTATATTTTTCTTCCATATCCATATTTTCACCTATGTTCTCCTACGTGGAAACCCAGTGATGAGTTAATTTGGGTAACCATTACATTTCATACTTTATTTTTTAAAGCCAAGATTGGGTATTCCTTTTTACGATGTGGGTTTCTATTAAACAAACTTTTGAGTAGTAAACCATTTATAACCCCGATGAATTTCGAGGGTGAAATTCATTTTAAGGGGGGTAGAATGTAACACCCCAAGATTTTATGAAAAATATTCTTTTTAATTTCATTAATGTATTGTGTTGTACGCTACACCAAAAAAAGATTGCACAACATGCATCCTTGACTTTCCTTGCATTACACACAAGCGCGACCTTCCGTGATAGCGTGTGTTGTACGCAATACTGAGTTTTTCTAAACAATGATATGCTATTAAAATATTATTAAAACTAGCTGTTAGGAATAGTAATAACCAATTTTTAAAATTTTTAAAATTTTATTTTTCAAAATGGACTTCATTTTTGGATTCGGAATATCGAAATTAGCTTAGGGTGAAATTTTGGTACTTCTCAGATAACATTCATTTTCTGATGAATAGTAAAAATTAAAAAATTTTAATTAAAAACAACCTTTTTAATCAAAATAATTAATAGTTATAAATTATTAATTTGAGTTGTTTTAAAATATATTTAGAATTTATTTTTACAACTGAATACAATGTTGGTCATTGGATGTAATTTCACATTTAAACCAGACATAAACAAGTGTCAATCTTTTGATAGTTACTATCTCTTAAGAACACACTATTTGTTTTGAAGACGGGAATTAATTATTAAACAAAGTAATGAAACTGATATGTTTTAAATTTGGTAAAATAGAAATAATTTTTTTGTTCATAATATCAAATATATCTTAGGCCTAATTTTTGGTATTTTTTTGGAAACTCTCCTTTTTTGATGAATTGTGAAACCACTAAGTGGTAGTTAAAAAAATGAATTTTTCATAAAACATAATTTTACCGCTACTGTGAGTGGAATTTCAAAAATCCGAGAGACATGGTTGATGTCAGTAAGTAAAATGTGATTCAATGAGATGAAAATAATTTTCGGTGAATAGTGACTTTTTACTTTTTTTACCACGGTTAAAAGTAAATAGGGTAATTAAGGGTAAAAATGATATTATTATTAACCTAACACATGTCCTAATTCTACTGGATAAGTTTAATTAAACCAAAAACAATCTTAGGAATAAAATATGACCATTTAGGCCCACTTGGATTAGATTATGACATTTATTATTATTTTATTTAAAGAAGGGTTAAAATAGTTAAAATCAAAGTTTAATAATTAAATAATTTTTAATATAAGGTTATACATAAGTTAAATTCGACTATAAAAATTCATTACAAAGATAAAATGATTTCCTACATAATGGTATTTTATTCGTAATTTTTAGACATTAAATAATTTAATTTATTTATGACACAAAGATGATGCAGTAATTATCTTATTAATGAAATATTGACATAATTGATGTTATAAATATCAATATAAATGTAATTTGAGACTATTTATGAATTCCACTAGTTTTATTGGTTAATATGACATGTTATTATTTATTTAAGTATCTTTTTTATAACTAATCATTCTGTTATGATTTTTACAAAAAATCAATTACAAAATACTGTCAAAATTGACATAAAATAGTTTTTAAAAAAAATATTATATTATTAATTTTTATTTTATTCATAAAAATCTAAGGTTCGGCCAAATGACTTAGATAAGGTTACATATATTAATAATATACAAATTGGGGTTGGTTTGGCTTCTTATTTTATGTTTATTAACCTTATAGTATAAGAACACAAGAAGACATGGTAAAAGTAAAATTATTTTACTTAATGTCAAATCTAAATGATAAGGTTAAAATAAGAACCAAACCTTGTCTAAATTATATTGTATTAGAGTATTTCGACCCATCCCCACCTTATCTTTGAAATAAATCAATTTGTAACTATTTAAAACTAAATTTGTCTTTATAGTATAATAATAATTTTAGTTTTTCCAAAGGAGCACCTCTCCTCCCTTATAAAAGGGCACCTCCTCCCTCTCTTACTCACACCACATTGAGCCTTCAAGCTTAGCCAAACCCTTCCAAATTCCATTATCCACTTCCATATCAACATCCTAGTGGTTCTGGTCTTCCTCAAAGACCAATTTTAGTGCCCTAAAATGAGATCTCAAAGAGGCGCTTCAAAGAAGAGGTAATGTCCGTTACCGATTCTTTCAACATTATTTCTTCTTCCAATTCTTCATCTTAGGTTGTTTCATTATGAAGTAATAACATTAGTATCACTCATATAATGATATTTTATTATAAGTATGAAACAACCCTATTTCGCCATCTATCCATTCTACGGAAAACGAAATCACCGCACGTGCGTACGTACGGAATACCGTCTCCACGCTGTGGTGTAATCTATTTTCCACCACCACCTTACTTGGATGGGTATAATGGTGTACATAATAACTATATATGATTATTTTAAAGTGATATTTATTCTGATATAGTATACATACACTCCAATACAATTTCACGATCATGAGAATGATATCATTGCTCGTGCGTACGTACGGACTACCGTCTCCACGACGCGATGAGATACATTCTCCACGTTAACCATTCATGAATGATTATAAAGTATATATAATAAGTAATCATTAAATATATGACATAATAATGATACTAGATTTATGTTTATATATATGTATGTCATCTATTTAATTCCATTCACCTCAATAAGGAAACAAAAACAGCATTCATGCGTACTTACGGCCTACCGTCTCCATGAACAGTGTATTTCCTTCCATTTACTAATCTATTATATATATGTATATTCATAATATATATTATATATAAATCATATTTTATATTTTTTAATTAAGTAATCATGATCAAAGTAATCATATGAATAATTACAAGTCAAAACACGGACGAAAAATGAAATGATTTTACCCAAAACACTCTTTAACATGGAATTTACAAAAGAACGGGTAATGTAAAGTCATAAGTGAACCATATATGATATCATAACAATGATTATGATTCTGGAATAAGTCAATGACATTATATAAATCATTATACAGGAGGTTTGGATACTTACGAAGCAAATCGAACCTAAGGTAAGGGAAATATCAAAATCTCATTTTTATATGAGATTGTTTATACGTTGGCATTTACTGGGGTGTATTTTATCATCCACATCCATGATTCCTCAATATGTATTATTATTTACATCCACCTAAAATTTTTTAAATCCAATTTTACCCTTCGGTGAGTTTTTAGTAAAGGATATGAAAGGAATCTTTTGTCGTTTTTCGTACGAGGTACTTTTTGACTTTTCTGACAAAAGAACGAAGAATGTTTTTTTAACTTATACGGCATGAATGGATTTTTAAAAAATTATTTCCAAGAAGCTTCATTTACATTTTTTCATGTTTATTTTTAACCAAATTCTTTAGTTTATAATTGTACCACATGTTAATAAAGGAATAGTGTTTTTGAAGCAGAAAGGATATTTTCCTCAAGAATGGAGTTCAAGTGTTTTATCAAAATTATTTTCCATATAAGATAATAAAGGGTTCTGTTTTTATCCCTATTATTACATTGATTTGATTATGTTGTGATGGAATTATGTTTTTATGAACTCCTTTATCTTAATTTAATTTTTTTTATGATGTCATGATTTTTTAGATTCCCATTTTTATTACATGGGTTATGCTATGATGTATGGTTTTCTGATTTTGTGGCACACATAATATTGGTATAATTATGAGATATGTGGGACCTATATCTCCCTCTAATTAATTGGGTAAAGATTTTATATCTCATGAGATAGACATGGCCGGAACGGCAGGTTAAACCAGTTTAGTGAAACAGGACTGAAACGAGGAGTGAACTCGGTTCAAAAATGGACTTTGTCCACTAAGATAGTCTTGGAAATGAGTCTTGACTAATAAGAAATGATTCTCTATGATTATGTGTGTATGCCACAGAGTTTCATGTTTTATGTTATGATTATTGGGATTAAATTTCACTACTATGATTTATCCCATGTTATGATATTATGATCTCTTTTGCTGGTTAAGATTTCCAAAATGTTATGTTCTTATGAATATGATGTGATTGATATTTATTTTGTTTACCCTTACTGAGCATTTGAGCTCAGCCTTTTATTTTTTCTTTTCCCTAGGATATAAAGAAAGGTTTTAGGTAAGAAAAAAGAAGATCTTTATGGGAGATGTTGAAGATCTTTCACCATGGTTAGAAGATTATATTCCGAGTTTCCAAAGACACTAAACTATTACGGTCCTTGCGTGTGTGTTTTTTATGTACTAATTATTCCGCAAAAGTAATGTAATGTCCATGTACGTTAAGATTAGGGTCTCTACAATAAGTGATTTAATTAGATTCTTTATAAGGGTATATTATGGATATATTGATGATCACATAAAAAGAAATTCAAAATTTGGGTATGTAAACATGTGCATAACATTTTTAGTTATTAACATGTATATAATTTATTGTAATCCTAATTTGTGGTATAATTCATGAAAATTCAAAAGAAAATAATCATTATTGGATAAAAATACATAAACCATGAATGAAAAAAATTGTTATAAGACATAATTAGTGGATGGAAAATAACCATATAACATTGATAATTTGTATAGGTATAAAATTATTCACTCAATAATTTAACAAAATGAAATAATGCCCTCATATAATCTAATGGATATTTAACAAAGACCATGCTCAATCTTATAAACAAAAAAAATTCCCACCCTTAATATTATAGACATAAAAACCAAGACCATTCTTAATATAAAATACATAAAATTATGTGCAAGAATAACATTGTGAAGGTGAAAAAAATTTCATGCATAACATAATGGACTAATGATTTATCATAAATTAATAAATTAATTAGAAGTTGAAAAGGTCCCACAGATCTTGTATATATGATATCCACTATACATGGATACAATGAAACCAAAATCACATAATAAAACTCATATATATTATCAAGACCCATCCCCCAGGGCTAGTGCCATGATTACCCCAGGCCCGCTTTCCATAGGCCAGGGGATAGCTACTATCACCAAAAGGTATATTCCCTAAAACAGGAAAGGAATTTCCATTATTATACGTACACGCACACTACCAGAAACAAAACAATATACAGACATAAGTAAACTGTATAATAAAAAGACTATATGCAGTAAGAGAAAGGGGCATGAATACATTCCCAACTAGAAAGTACAAGAAAAATGAAAAGTACAAGTAAACTAAAATAGCTCTTGTGAACACCCGCCAAGGATCCTACCTGAAGGGTAGGTACCGCTGATGAACGTGTATCTCTAGGGTATTTCTCGTCTAATGTCCACCTCTATGCTAACACCAGTCTTGGTACTCTGGTCCTTAGTCATCACTATCGGTCATCTACACCATACACAACAAGGGGCTGACGTAGCCCATGTAGGAGTGAATATATCGATACATAGTAGGGACCCCAAGACCCTCTATGTTCTCACAAAATTCTCAACTGATAAACCACAAAGCATTGAAACAAAATTCAACCCTACGTAATAATATTCCTCTACAAATATCTAAGTGATCAAGTATACCCATCCCATTGATGAGGAAACACAAGGCCTAACTCAGGATCTTAAAGCTCCACTGTTCCACGGAGGAAAGATTACCATGAAGATAACAAACCAAAGCTATGTACCACAAAGGTAAAGCCACACAGAATTATACCGCCAAGGTATCACCATGATGGTATGTATCACAAATGTATTCCACATAAAAAAAATACCACAAAGGTATCACCACAATGGTAAGTACGTAGCTCACACTTGTTATAATTTAGCTACTGTGGTATAGATGATTAGATGTAACTACAGAATCATTTTACTCTAATAAACGGCAGACCCACATAGGATCTTAAATCATGAGACCCACATAAGATCATCATACGGTAGACCCATGTAGGATCCTAGTATAGAAGACCCATGTAGTATTGTACTGTAGTCCCACATAGATTTTCTATTGTGGATCCATGATGAACTCTCAAACATAAACCTACCTAGGATCCCAAACCCCAAAAACCCATAGGATCCCTTTCTCATGTTACAGCTAGATACAGTGTACCCACACTAAGATCACTTAATTCCAAGATGATCTTCTCCTCAGGCAATAGGTCGATACTCCAAATCCCATGAAGTCCCACGAAGAATTATCCCAATGGACCGCCATGTAAAAGGGGTCTCAATGCAACAAATGGTGCATCAATCGGGCACCCGGTTTCATCCAGAGAAACTAAATAGAATTGTGTTCGATCCAACATGTCCATACCCCGAAATTATCCAAAACTCAGGTTGGTTATACCAAAATAACTTTCTCGATCCAAGTATCTTGGAACCGTAGACGATTTGTCAAATAGACGCCTATAACACAAGATATAGCCAAAAGAGAGAAAAGGGCCGACGTTGGTCTGAGTCTTATCTTAGCTTGCACAACCTAGCCTGGGCCTACCCGACCTGGTTCAGTTCGACCCTACCAGCTGGGTCCAGCACAACACATTGGGTTTGGCCTGGCCTGCCAACGTGGCCCATAGTGAGGCCTGCACTCGGAAGCCCACAGATAGCTGGAGGACCAAAACTCATCGGCAGTGCGGTCATGCATCGTGCCACAAATGGTGGTCGGCAGCGAGCCGGGATCCCTCCATCGTCACCACTGCCTCGTCCTGCGGCTCCTGCAAGCTAGAGGTGTGGATGCATGCCGCCGCCTCACCTTCGTGTGGCTAGATGTTTCCTCTGCCTTGCCGCAGCCCTCCACTGGCGGTGCGGTTGCTCCGCAGCCGTCTTCGCAGGCGGCCTGTGTGCCGGCCCCATATCATGAGTCCTTCCAGTTCTAGTCACAGGTACCAGTCTCCAACATCCCCCATCATGAATAACTCATCAAAAACCACAAATGTGGAGGAGTGGTCGTGCCATGTTCATTTGACCCACACCCTCCATGTTAGAGCGGTAGAAAGCAGCTTATTTGTTCTTGAATCATGAAAAACATCAAGAATAGGTAAGGGGTATTCAAAAAAAAGAAACACTCTCTTTTTTTCATTGTAGGAGTCAAGAGGTAGAAGATTAAGATGTTGATGAACGTCGGCGTCTGTTTCTTCAACAAAGTGCTTCTGATTTGCGCTCGGCGTCGGTTCCTCGTTCTTCATTGGAGAGGGAATTCTTCATTGGTGGAAGAGTTTACCCAATGTTCTCTCCTTTGACAATGATTTCACCAAGGAAACAAGGAGATAATATACTCAAATAGGATTGAAAATAAATTAATTTTGACACATTTAATTAATTGTAGTTGGATCAAACAATTAATCAGATGTTTTCACAATTAATGGGAAAATAACCCAAGAGTCACCTCTCTCATTAAAGAGGGTGTTCATGGATCGGGTGGTCCCCACCACCAAAATCCCATTGGGAGGATTGAATTTAAAAAAAAATTATTTTATTTTATTTTCTCCCATGAAATGTAGAAAATATAACTTTCACACTCGTCCTACTGCGATCAAGGTGAAAGTATCCTTAAGCGTATATAGGCGCTGCGAGTTCAACGGTGCCTTCAGATTTCAATTTTGAATATTTGTTCAAAAGTAATAAAAACCTGCTCGCATGTTTACTTAAATTTCATTAAAAAATGTTCATAAATTCATTCTAGGAACAACGGGCCTCATAATCACATTCCGTTATTTTTCTCGGACTTGTAATATTCCCATATAATTAAAACAATTACATGAAAAATTTGGGTCTTTACATTCTCCACATCTTAGGGCTTTGCAGCCATGAAATCACCATTACAAAAACATGAAAAACAAATGGGGGTACTGAGCATGAATCTGATACTCCCGCTCCCATGTGCACTCTTGGAGGTTCACATGATGCCAACGTTCACGCAATAAAGGTATCGACCACCCATGAAGGACCCAGTCCTATCGATCTCCAATATCCACTGGAAGCTCTGTAAATGTTTCCCTCTCATTGATGTCCATCTCGCCATGGTCGATGACATGATATGGGTCATGACCATATATGCTCAGCTAGGATACGTGTAAAACATCTTGCACCCGGTGCAACTGAGGGGGAAGTGCTAGGCAGAAAGCCACCTCACCAACTCTGCTAAGTACCTGAAAGGGTCCGATGAACCTCATTGATAAATTTTCTCTTTGGAAAAATCTCTGAAAAACTAATCGAGGTGAGACCCATAGAATGACGTTGTCACCATCCTCTAACTCCTGAGGTTTCCATCTCTTGTTGGCATAATAATTCTGCCTACAGTATGCAGTCATGATATGCTCCTGCATGATCTGTACCTTCTCTGTCGTAGCCCGTACCATATCTGGTCTCATTAGGGCTGACTCCCCTGGGTTAGTCTAGCACAAAGGCGATCAGCAAGGTCGGTCATATAATGCCTCGAATAGTGCCATCCCAATGGCGAAGTGATAACAATTGTTGTATGCAAACTCGGCCAAGGGAAATTGTTCCACTGAACTGTGACCTATGTCGATGACTCAAGAACGCAGCATGTCCTCGAGGGTCTGAATGGTCCACTCAGTCTTTCCATCCATCTGAGGATGGAAGGCGGTGCTCAATCGAATTTGTGTCCTGAAAGGATCCTGCAACCTCGTCCATAGCTGTGAAGTGAAACATGAATCATTATTAGAGAAAATTATCAGGGGTACTCCATGTAGACAAACAACCTCTTTCACATAGAGTCTTACAAATCTCTCTATGGAACACTGCTCTCTGATCGGTAGAAAGTGGGCTTACTTGGTGAGTCGGACGATGATCACCAAAATAGAATCATGACCCTTGGATGTACGTGGATGTCCTATCACAAATTCCATGGATATCCCTTCCCACATTCACTCTGGGACCTCTGAAGGATGAACTACACCTGATGGTACTTGATGCTCCGCTTTTATTTGCTGAAAAGTGAGTAACTGAGAGACAAACTCTGCTACTTCATTCTTCATTCCCAGTCACCACTGCTGACGCCGAAGGTCCGGGTACATCTTCGCCACTCCTGGATGTACTACTAGAGGGGATGTGTGGGACTCCCCCAACACTACCTCCCAAAGTGACACTGTATCAACAGTACGTCCTCTGAAAAAATGATGTGCTACCCACCTTCATAAAATCAATCAGGTGCCTTCCCTGAAGATATTTGAACAGGTCTTGCCTTGCAATTAGTGTCCCCATGTTGTGCCTCCCTAACGTGCGGAAGAAGTGGGGTAGTGACTGTATGAGACTACAAGAATGTTGCTCCATCTTGTTCGACATAGGATATCCATAAAGCGGCCAGCTGCTCTGTCACCTAACCTAGTAGCTATATTGTAAAAAGAGTGAATACAGTAAGAAAAAGGGGCAAGAATACTCGCCGAACTAGACAGTACATGAAAACTAAAAAGTAAAAGTACACTGAAAGACTTCCTATGAACACCCACAAACGATCCTACCTGAAGTTTAGGTACAAATCTATAATGGTCATCTCTATTGTACGCCTTGTCTAATTTCTAGTTCTGAGTTACTTCCAGTCCTAGTACTCTCATCCTCAGTCGGCAATGCCCATCGTCTACACCAAAATCCCCAAGTTGCGGGTGTAGCCAATGCAGGGGTGAGTATAACGATACTCAGTAGGGATCCCGAAACCCTCTAAAGTCTCACCAAATTCACAGATGATAAACCAAAAATCAAGGAAACAATATTCAACCCTACTTAGGAATATTCCCATATATATATACCTAAGTGATCATGTATACCCATCTCATTCACGAGGAAACACAAGGCCCAACTCAAGATCCCAAAGCTCAAGTGTTCCACTGAGGAAATATTACCACGAAGATAACACCCCAAATATATGTACAACAAAGGTAACACCATAGGGAAGTATACCACAAAAGTATCACCACAATGGTAAGTAACACAAAGGTACGCCACACAAAAAAATACCACAACGGTATCACCATAAAGTTAAGTAATTATCTCTCACCAGCTATAACATGTGTATGGTGGTAAATATGATTAGATGAAACTGATGAATCATCTTACTCTATTAAGAGGTAGACCTTGGTAGGATCCTAACTCATCCGACCAATGTAGTATCCTATTATGGTAGACCCAGGTAGGATCCATGTATGGAAGAACCATATAGGATCCTAGAGTAGTCCCACATGGATTTCCTAGACCGAATCCATGTGGTACTCTTGAACATAGACCCGCATAGGATCCCAAAGAACATACCCACATAGGATCACTTTCTCTTGTTACAACTAGCTACAGGGTTCCACCACTACACTCTCTTAATTCTGAGAGGTTCCGCTCCTCATACTCCAGGTCGATACATCAACTGCAACAAAGTCCAATGAAGATGTATCACAATGGACCACCATGTAAAAGAGGTCTAAACGCAATGGTAATTTTGTCAATAGGATGCTTGGTATGTATGTCATTGGCCTTTTAATCCTGAGGTCCTGGTTGGATTTGTGTTCTATCCAACATGGCCAAACCCCAACATTAACCAAAACTCAAGTGGGGTATAAAAAAGGACCATCTTCATCCATGGTTTCTGGCGCCGTAGAAGGTTTGTCAAATGGATGCCCGTAACTCATGATATGGCCGAATGTTAAAAAAGGGTCAAAGTTTTTCCTAGTCTGTTCTGACCCGGTTGGACTTCCCGGCACGACCCACCTTGGGCCGACCCGACCCGGTTTGGGTTGGGTTGGCCCATGCAGCTTGACGTGGCATGGCCTGTGAAGGAAGACCCTTGGGGTGGCTTATGGCCGGCTGGATGGCCCGCCCTCCTCTGCGCCACGGTCGAGTGTCGCGCCACCATCGACGGCCAGCAGCACGCCGACCTCCCTCCTTCACCGCTGAGGCATCGTGTCGTGGCTCCAGCACACTGGCAGTGCAGACTCACACCGCCGCCTCCCCTTTGTTTGGTCGGTCGTGCGCCGATCGCTGCCTCTACTCCGCCGTCGCCTCTCCTCCGCCATGGCTGACGGGACGTAGCCCTCCACCAGTGGGGCGGTTGCGCCGCCGCCGTCTTCGTGTCAGCGGGTGTGCCGGCCGCCGCTCCCAACTCCAACTGGCGCCAGTCGCCGGTATCACTCTCCATCCTCCTACATTGTGAAGAACACATCAAGAACCACAAATTTTTCGGAGTGTTTGGTACATGTTCCTTTGACCCACACCCTCCGCATTAGAGCAGTAGCAAGAAGCTTATTTGTTCATGAATCGTGAATAATATCAAGAACTGGTAATGGGTATTCAAAAACAAAAAAAATCTAACATTTCATTCAATAGAGGAGTCAAGGGGTAGAAGATGATGCCAATTAAAAATGTCGATGTTTGTTGCTTCTTGGAAGCGCTTCTGATCTGGGCTTGGCATCTGTTCCTCATTCTTCATTGGAGAGGGAATTCATCGTTGCATTAAGAGTTTTTCCAAAGTTCTCCCCATTTCCAATGATTTCCCCATGAAAATTAAGTGCAAAAATATAAAATAGGTTTAACATTTAATTAATTTTAACACATTAATTAATTGTAGTTGGCTAAATTAATTATTTAAATGTTGTCACAATTAATGGGAAAAGAATCCAAGAGTCACCTCTCCCATTAAAGAGGGAGTTCAAGGCTCACGTGGTCCCCAACCCCATATTCAAATTGGGAGGATTGAATTTAAATAATAAAATAAAGGTAATTTATTATATTTTTTACCATGAAAAGCACAAAAATTAACCTTCACCCTCATCCTACTATGGTTGAGGTAAAAGTATCCATAAACGAATATCGACGATGCGTGTTCAAAAGTGCCCTCGAATTTCAATTCTGAGCACCGGTTCCAATGTTATAAAAACCTGCTCACACCTTTACATAATGTACTTAAAAAATTTCAGAAATTTATTCTTTCCACACTTGGCCTCGGAATCTCGCGCCGTCAATTTTTGCGGACTCATAATATTCCTATATAATTAAAAAAATATTTACATGAAAAATCCAGGTCTTTGCATATATGGTTTCACATTGTTTATTAAACATTTATCATATCAGAACCAATTAAAAGAAATTGGTTTTGTAATAATTTAATAACTTAATCATTGTATAAACTGTGTTAAAACAATAGGTTTTTATAATAATTTCATAATGGTATATCATATTTAAGCGAAATTGTTTCATAAAAATCATTTCAATACAAACATAAAGACCATTTAGAAATTGAATAATAATGGTATTCATAGATCAAATCCCTACTAAAGCATTAATAGCCACAAAGTGTGTTGTCTTACGTAGAAAATTAATTAGAAAGATCAGATGGACAATTTCTGGAGGAAAATTTCCTTTTAAAATTTAAACAAAATTAAAAAAACATTCTGAAAAAAATTGAATATATCCATGGTAACTTATAAATGAATATTTAAATATCATTCAAAACAATTCTATAGGAAAATATACCTTCCTCATTGAAGTCACATATTTAAAATCTAAAAATAACAAAAAATTAAATTGACCGTATTTATTGAAAATAATAATATAAATGGTATGGGAATCATTAAATCATTTATTGATCACAATTTTATGAATATTTAAATGATTATATGCATGTTAAAATTATGATTCCTTTCACATTTTTTAAAAATCCAAAATGGCAATTTTTTGAAATTGATATTGATATTCACATTCAAATATAATTTAAAAAGTAAAGAATATATTTAAAATTATTTAAAAAATACTTTTAGGATATTAAAAATAATATTAAATATTTTTATAAAATATTTTCATTGAAGGAAATTTATTTTTTTCCAAAAAAGATAAATACAATCAATTTTTTATAAAAAAATTATTTTTTGAATCTTAAGTACACAAGGTGGAATCAATAGAATATTTTAATTATATAAAATAACTATAACATAATAAATTTTATTTTTAAAATGGGAGTTGGATAGTGATATCTAATCACTTGAATCATAACCATAAACACCCCTAATAAACAATGAGATTGTAAAATCAAACGCTTACCACTTTTGTAACATTAGAATCATAAGATCCATTAGATTATAAAATCAAATGATACCATAAATATAATTATAATATATAAATTAATGATATTATAAATAAAAGGGAACGTATCTACACCTCATAAATGAATATAGTTTAAAAATATAACATATTCTTCAATAAATCCATTTTGAGAAGAAATTCCATATCCTTAAGTATCTCCTCATTTAATACACGTTTATACATCCTTTATAATAAATAATGTTTTATTATAATTATGTTTCATCAATATACCTGTATAAATCATATAATATATTATTTACATCAGACATTATATTATTCATTTTATGAAAAATCATTATTAAAATCGCGTATTGGATAATAATAACATTGTTTTTCATATCTGATGTTTTTAGTGTGTTGATTGCTGTTTCTGGGTTTATGTTGTGGTTGTATGCTTGGGCACCGGAACCCATTAAACCGGCTTTTGAAAATCAAAAAAAGGATTTCCAGCATATTACATATGTATTTTATATTCATATATATCCATACATTAAATTTATTGATGGAAAATGAATTACCCCATTCATGGTGACACTAGGTCATACTAACACACGATGGTTATTTCCATTTTACGAATAAACAAAAAAAGGTAAATAATATATTATATTTATAAAATAATTTATATTATATTTATACCTAATATTTTTATTAAACCTTTAATTATTAACTTCCACGTAAATTGTAAGTAATGAATAAATCACATCACTTTATAGGGCGGTAGTTCGCCATACAGATAGGTAGTGTTATCCTTTTCCCATGGAATGGAATGTAAGATGTAATCTATGACATTGTAATTCATGAAGTATAATAATTTCATAAATAACATATTAATATGATAAATACATCATTATATATAGCTCTGATAAGTGGTGATGGAAAAAGAACTACATTGGTTCCTAAGGATGTAGTCTAGCACGTACATGATCGATGGTTGCATTTACAACTTGATGGAGGTGGAGATGGATATAGGTTATTATGTAAACATAATAAAATTTTATTATATTTTATATATTGGTTTTATAATATTAAAATCATTTAGACATTAATAATGCATGTAAGAGAATATTTAAAAAAGAAAGATCTTATTTAAAACAGTTACTTTTTCTTATAACAACCCCCTTTGGATCTCTTATTGATGTGGAGTATATTTTGTGTATATTCAAAAAACTATTCAATAATGGGAAGTCACTCTCACCCCAAGTGCCTCAAAAATTTATAGATTACGTTTCTATTGATTAAATGGTTTAGAAAAAATATCATAACTTCAAAAACAATTTTTTAATACAGATATTTTTTTGCCTTTAATGTTACATAATTTTACACATTTTTTATTCAATATGGTAATATGTATATTTTTATTTACCTGTATTATTGTTCCATTAATAAAAAATTAAAAATATTCAATTAAGATGATTTGTAACCACTTATTATATATAATGAAGAAACTATATTTAATAAAAAACCAATTTATGTAGAAAAATAATTTAAACACAATCTCTTGTAATCTGAAAAACATTTCTTATCCTCAATCACATTAATTGATTTTTTTGTGCCCATTAATAATTAATAAAAAAATTACGTCATTATATAATACAAATTAATCAATCAAAAAAATTTATTCATTTTTTATCAAATTAAAATATAAGAACTACCAGAATATAAATTAAAATTAATCTTATAGAATGGATAAAAATTTGATTTCCAAAGAGAAGATTTTCATTATTACTGAATGTTTTAATGTCAAAATTAAATATAAAATTAAAAAAATTACTAAAATTTAATAAATAACTATAAAATATTACTAATTTTACTATTATAGTATTGTTAAATAATATGGATCTTGTAACACCCCAATCTTCCACGGTATGATTCTCTTTGAATAATACAATAGCGTGTGTTATACACAACTTCAAGTTCTAACACACCCCAACCAATCAAACTACCTATTATGAATACTAATACACACATTTTGAAATTTTATAAATTTATTCTTTCAAAATGGACTTCAATTTTGGATTCAGAATATCTAAATTAGCATAGGGTGAATTTTCGGTATTTTTCTGAACACATTCATTTTTTGATGAATAGTGAAAAACACTAAATTATAGTTTAAAACTGAATTTTTATATAAATAATTATTTATTTTATTTAAATTTATTTTAGGTCAAAATAGATACATAATACCTATATAAGTTCAATGTAATTCATTGGAGTCAGTTTATAAAAATTTTAGATATATAAAAATTTTATTGAATTTTTAACTCTCTTTTACCCACCTCTTAGGAGCATTTGCAAATTCACATAAAACATATTTTTACTGCTTTTGTCAGTATAATTTCAAAAATCCTAGAGACAAAGTTGATATCAGCAAGTAATATGTGGTTTAATAATATGATAATAATTTTTGGTGAATAGTAACTTTTTACTATTATTTCCACGGTTAAAAGTCAATTGGGTAATTAAAGGTAAAAATGATATTATTATTACCCTAAAACATGTCCTAGTTCTATTGGATAAGTTTAATTAGACAAAAAATATCCTTAGGAACAAAATATGTTCTTTTAGGTCCACTTGGATTAGATTAGGACATTTATTATTATTTTATTCAAAGAAGAGTTAAAAGAGTTAAAATCAAAATTTAATAACAAAATAATTTTTAATATAGTGTTATAAATTAGAAAAATTCAACTAAAAATATTTATTATAAAGGTAAAATTATTTCTTAAATATTTTTATTTTATTTATAAATTTTAGACGTTAAAAATTAAATTTATATATGACACAATGATGATGTAGTAATTACCATATCAATGGAAGATTAAACTAATACATATTATAAATATCCAAATAAATGTAATTTGAGAATTTTTATGAATTCCACTATTTTTCTAGGTTAATATCACATTTTTGGGTTGGTTTGATGAATTTTCTTCGATGTAATAATGATTATATGAATTTAGAAAAAAAACAAATAATCTCAAAATTGACATAAAAGATTTTTTAAAATAGATATTATATTATTAATTGATATTATATTCCTAAAAATATAAGGATAGGAAAAAAGTATTTTACAATGATTTTTGTATCATTAATCAACCACTTGGGTTTCTCATGGAAGTTTATAGTATATTTATTAAACATAAAATTGAAAAATACAATGAGACATGGTATATGTCAAACTATTTTACAAAGATTTAAATCTATAAGATAAAATTAATATAGTGACCCAAACCTGTCTAAAACCTTTTGGATGAGTGTTTCTCAACCCATAACTACCTTATTCTTTGAAAAATTTATTTTTGAGCCGTTATAAACCGAAAATTATTTTATTATAAAATAATAGTTTTTTGTTTTCTTAAGGTGCCCCTCACCCCTCTTTTAAAAGGGAACTCCCTCTTCCCTCAAATTCACTTCTTCAATTCCTTTTGGCTCGGCCAACCCCATACCTAATACCCTCTCTACTGTCCTAACTTCATCATAGAGGCCTTTATTTAGTAAAAAAGCCAACCTAATGAGCCCTTTTGATCAAATCAAAAGGAAGAACCCGAAGAAGAGATATATATTTCATCACCTCTTTCAAGTTCCATTCTTCTTCCACTTCCTCATTCTTTTTTGTTTCCACTCTAAAATAATAACTCTAGTATATTATATATACTATGATTTTATTATAAATATGGTACAACCATATTCATTATTCTATCCATCCTTTTAATGACATGTCACCATACGGGCATACGTACGGTTTACCTTCTCGACGTCGTGGTGTAATTGTTATTCAATAAAATATTATTTGGATGGGTATAATATTGATGTGTAATTGATGTAAATAATAAATATAATATTATAATTAATCTTTATATATTATATAACATCCAATTATATTTTATTTTAATATCAAAACAATGATATTGTCGCTCGTACGTACGTACGGATTACCGTCTCCACGAATGCGATGAAATTCATTCCCCATCATATCCGTTCAAGACTAATTTTCATTATATGATTAAAATTAATGTTTAAAGACTAAATATCATTCTGAATATAAATAAGATACATTATATCCATAACAAAATTACTTACGTACCAAAGCATATAAAGGAAATGAACCAGTTAACACCTGAAATGACGATAATACTAACATATTATTAACAACGCAATGTTAAAAGATCATATATGATATCATATTCATGTATATGATTCTTTTATAATTTAATAACAGTTATCTCACCATTATACATAATTTTAAACTACCCTTTACCAAGGAAAAGTAAAAAGATGATTGTTAATTTCACAACCTCATTATTTTCTTAGGTTGTTTATACGTAATTATCTATTGGGACCTCTTTATCATCCAAATCCATGTTTCTTAAAAAAAATCAAAAAATATTTCCTATTTATTAGAAAATGTGGTAATGTCATTTAAATTCTTATTTGACCTTATATGTTTTGAAAGGAATCTTTTTGTTGTTTTCTAAACAAGGTACTTTATGACCATTTCGACAAAATTTTTGTAAGAATGTTTTTTTAACTTATACGGCAGGTGTGGCTATTTTAGGCCGTTATAACATCGTCGAAGCTTCCCATACAAGAATATAAGAATATTTTCAAAATAAATTTTTTCTTAAATGATTTCTAAATATAGAGAGTTATTTCTCTAAAAAAATGTTTTATTTCATCTATGTTAACATCCTTTGATGGATTTTAAGCTTATAAGAAGTTCATTTATTATGATACAAAACATCTATATTGTATTGTAGGTTTTGTGGTATATTTACCGTGGATGTATTATTTTTACACCATTCATGATTTATGGATAATGTATTGGCATTTTGTATGTTACTTTTAATACGATTGTTTATGTTATTTTTAAACCCTTTTATATGAGGAATGCATTGGACATAGTAAGTGATGGGTGGAGCCCGCTATAGCTCCTCGATGCATCATTAGGTCTCATTAGACAAAATAGTGTCTTTGAACAAGGCCTTGACAAAATCTTATTTTTAGTCTTTGCACAAGGACTTGACTGTGTGATTATGAAGTTTGGCATTATGCATTCCATCAATATGAAAATGGCTATTGATATTGCATGTGATTATTAGATTAGTAGAATATCCATGGTAATAGGTAAATGGGATTATTTGATTTTATCATTGCCATATTATGTTTAAGTTCTTGTTTAAATGGATTTTGTTTTAGACTTATACATTGCCTTAAATGATAATGCTTATTTGTGAAAGTTTCTGCTTTATTGTTATCCTTGTTGAGAATCCGATATCACCCCATTCTTTGTTTTATTTTTCCCAAGATATGAAGATGTATATTCTGACTCACCTGTAGGGATTGTCTTGGGATCTCAGTGTTTTCTATGGAAACAATGTTGTTGTAGTTTTTCATTTTTTGATATAATGTAAACCTTATGAATGTATCTAATACGTCCAAGGATACTAAACTGATTTGTCTTTCAAGACATGATCTTTTGTGATCATGCCAATGATACCTAATAATGCACCGAATCTGGGCTTCTAGCTTTGGGTCGTTACAGTTGGTATCAGAGAAATTTTAGTACAAACCATGGAATCCAGATTTAGAAAAACTTTGATTTAAGCACATTACCCTAAGATATATTTTGATGATTAGAATGGAAGAAATTCCTAGAATTTTGGTATTGTAGAGATTTTTTGAGTTTTTCAAGAAATACAACCCTATATGGGTATGATTTGGTAGAGTCAGCTCTGGCACAATTGTACCATGGGGTAAAACCCAAAAATACTTCTTTGAGCTAGACTTGAACTAGAACTGGTGCACAACAACAAGCCTTGCTTCACTATTGGTTACGACACTCCTGGGGGATATGCATAGGATAATTCTCATTTACTTTTCAATCTATTATAAAGGGTTTATGAGTATATAGTTCCAAAAAGAAAATATTTTAATGATTATGGATTATATCCATAAACTATTCAATTTATGTTATGTGTTTTACATGTTTGGATTTACGTATTGTGATTCATAAACTAATTTAGTTTATTCAATTGTTAAAAATGGACCCTAGTGGAAGGAATGGAAACCATATCAATGAACACACTACAAGTAGAGATTTACCTCCTACTAATTATAATTATAATGGAGATAGTGATGCAACTGGTTCTGATCAGCTAATCACCCTACTGGGACAACTCACTCAGGTTATGAATAATAACTATACCCAAATAAAGCACCCTGATCCGCAATGTAGAACATCAATGACAGATCACTTCATGATGTAACAACCACCAACATTAAATGGCGGTAAAAATCCACTAGTATTTGATCATTGGCTAATTTCCTTAGAAAAAATATTTCACTC